>OX383979.1:16308999-17508999 GCA_947532105.1 Athrips mouffetella
TACAGTAGGTTCTTACCTATTTTTGTAGTGAAATGTTATCTTGTCATCTTTAGCCGCTGGATAGAGTACCTACAAGGGATCTTAGTTTGGGAACCAGGGGACCAATTCTTGAATATCACCGGGTGCTAAAATATCACTCAAAAAATTCAAAATCACAGATTTTTATTTTCAAAAGTAGATTGATATTCATTAAATATAAAGCAGTCCTTGATTGCTAATTTTCATGTATTCTGATTTACCTTTCAACTGTTTATCAGGGAAAATGTGAAATATTAAAGTCTCAAAAGTGATATTTTATCACCCGGTGATTTTCAAGAATTGGCCTCCTGGGAGCCAATTTTTGAAAGTCACCAGGTGATTTTCGAGATTTATAAAAGTAAAAAAGGCCACGAAAACCTCATAAAACTCAAATTGTTATGACGGTAATTTTAAAACTGAACATTATTTTATAATTAACAAATATTGATCCTTACTTTTGAGGAGTTTAACAGGGCATATTTTATTTTAAAAATCTCAAAAAGAACCCGTTTACTTTCAAAAATTGGCTCCCTGACCACCATATGATACTTAAACTACAAATTTTAGCCCTTTAATTTTACAAATTCCGCTAATTTACAAATTACTGATCTGAGAATCCTTCCTTTAGAATCCTCAAGTCAGATACTTTTAAGATTTGGCCAATTATTTCGTCTAGTATCATAACTCTAATAAAATTATGTTAATTTTAACCCATTTGTTGTGTTTAATCAATAATGTAATATTTATTTGTAGTATCCGGTCCTACTTGGTGGAGAGGTTGACTAATGAATGAAAAACACATTTGGTAGTTTTATTGTTTATTTTAATAAATATTATCTTTACAAAATCTAATAACTTGGTTTTATTTAATAGGTTAATATCTTGAAAGAACTTTTATTATAGATCTTGATTTTGATTATGGTTCCATTCTATCCATTTGTTTAACAATTTATTTATACTATAGTTTCAAGTTTTGATTTACGTAATGACCATTGAATTTTCTGAAAAGAGACCTTTGTTAGAGGAATGAATAAAAAAAAATGTGGGGACAATCCCCAAGTTTGGAGCACGACCGTCGCCCCAACAGCTCGTCCTAGGCTCCTCTACCCTAAGTCCTAGGTCCGAGGCATACCACCACCCAGAGCACGGTGATATGACGCTAACTACCCTAACAATCTAACTGGATCGTCAGGATTCTGATCATCCTCGCGAAGCAGGATATCCCATCGAGCTATTTAAACTACAGTAAAGACTGAGGTCAGTGTATGTGGAGAGTGGAACTAACTAACCACAGTACAACCCAGAAGGTGATGATGTCTCCCCCCGGTATGTTCATGCCCCGCGATAAACCCAACTCCCGTGTGTTCCACATCGAAGAAACATCACATTCTCGTCCAGGGTTTACAGGGTATTGGACTATTGCTATAGCCACCCATACCAGAGTTGGTCGTCGAGCCCGCCAGGCACACAAATCATACAGTCTTCCTTTGGGAAACAAGGCACTCCTACAAAATGAGCTCTTCCTGTACTTCCTCCGGTCAGACAGTGAACGGCATCATCAAATCCCTAAGCGTGTTTTGAAATAAGTTAAACTGAAAATAATTAGCCAGCCCCACACATCCAGGTGTGAAGTCTGTACTAGATACGGGTAGTATTAATGCTTGCATGGCCAGCCTAGATCAATAACGGTTTTATAACGAGAGATATAAAGAGTTTGAAGGGCAATTTCCCTCCCCCCAGTCACTGAGTGACTTTATTGCACCAACAAGGTCTCCGTATATCCTTCATAGCTCTCACTTGTGATGCGTAGCTAAATCTCTTTTCCGTTACCAACCCACGCAAGACAAGAATTATGAAGAGTAACCTCAGTCTAAACACTCATTTAAAAAATGAATTGAATCTAAACTATAATGGGATTACTCAGCAAATTTCGAAGAAGAACATATAAGAAGTAAGTATGACAAAAGGATTATTGAAGATAATCCTTAAATAAAAAGAAGGATGATGACCAAAATCGAGAAGATACGGGATATTTGTTTGGACCAAATATTTATGATTTAAGATCTTAAGGGAAAACAAAATCATCGAGTATTTAAAACCAAGAAAGCAGGGAGAATTTAGCGTAAACAATACTAGCACTAGCAACACTTTTAGTATTTGCTTGCTTAGCCCAAAATTAGACTTATGTATGGATCTTTCAGCTCTATTTAGTTTAAGACGAAAAACTTTCTTTAGTATATTTAAATATTGGAATATAAGAAAAGTGAGATTATAGAATTCCAACTAAACCAACAAACACAAATATAGATTAAATTCCTTATAGAAATGATTTAATAAATATTCTTACCACTTTTCCACTTCGAATCACAATCAAAATTTTATACTGATGTCCGGTTTGGCATAACAGTCTTTGTCGTTTGTTCAAATATTCTAAATTTCAAATAATTTTGACATAAAATTGTTTTATTAGAAAACACTAGAATTTTATTTTTAGGGCCAAACTTTTATATTATTTTCTAAAAAAATTCTATCTTTTATTTATTTAAATATTTATTTCCATTTAGATTTTGGTTTTGATTTTTTTTTATTAAATGTTTCAAAAAACTACAAAATTCAAAATAGCGTCTAGCTGTGTATAAATTTATTTGCAAAATGACTTGTCTGTTGATTATTTGACAATAATGACAAATGTCATCTAGTTTTATTCTTTTTCCCACACTTGATTAAAGAAGATTTCATTTATCTAATAAAATTTCGGGAAACAAACTTTCTTTTACAAATCTAAATCATTTAAAATCCATGAATCTAAACCACTAGTTTTGTAGAACATATTGAAAAGAGGCTATGCAAATACCAAAAATAAAACCCATTATGAATTCAACATATGGTTTTAGTCATTCACAAATGAATCGAAAATGAATCAAATACAAAGCCTTTATGTTTTATTCCAAAATTGTAATACTTGTTTTTTGCTGAAAAAGAAAACAAAGTAAAATAAATTTGTCTTACCATAATATTCTTCAGTCATTGTATTCCACTTTGTACATAATTTGCGTTTGAATTCAATTTTTATAGTTTATTATACTATAGTTATAATTATCCTTTAAGTCTTGAGTTCCTGTCTTGAAATAAAACATGCCGCTGCCTAGCTACACGCGGATAAACCTTAACAAAATTTAAATAAATCTGGATAATCTTAATCTAAGGGATAAGCTATTCATTTATTATTATCTACAAATAATCACACAAAATATCAAACCATATAGTCATAATTCTCGCAGAGTTATAAATGTTTACAAAGAATTATTAAGAATGAATATTAAATTTCTTAAAGTATCACAATATATAATTTTCTTCTGATCTTGTTCGCTAATTTGCAGAAAGTGTGGAAATTTCTTAATTAGCTTTCATACATCCGATAATGACGATATTACTTCTCCTATGTTCATTTAGAAATCACAATCTGAAAAATTATAAAATTTATTATTCTGCATTTCCCATTATTTAAAATAACGAAATAAATCCAAATAAATCCAAAAGAATAAAAAAAACCATTCCAACTAAATACATATTCCAACAATTCCAAACTTAGTAAACTTCAAACACTTACAAATTGTTAGTCTGGAACTCCCCTAATTTATACACTTTGAAAATATTAATCAAAGAAGGCAATTTAGTTATAGTACTAAACAAAACCTGCCTATCTTATATCCTAAACGGAGCAGATTGTCCCTCCCAACTCAATTGAAAGAAACCACAGTCAATGACTATTGTCTCCTTCAACAGAATCAATATAGGTACAACTACATAACAATTTCTATCGCGGCCTTTGAAATTATCATATAAACTTACTGAGATCCAACATTTATAGTCCAGTAGTAAGAGGACTTGTGTCTTGACTCAGAGATCCTGGGTTCTATTCCCAATATGTTACATTTCATAACGAAATAAATATCTATATTCTATATAGCTTCCTGTGAGTTTTGACATGAGTCCAACCAAGATAAGGATCTGAAAAAGAAAATATTAACCTCCGCAGAGGAGACACCTACCCACCCCGTTTCTAGATACTGTTTTTTATTTTTAATATCCAAACCACGCGAAACCCTTCGAAAATCCTAGTTTTCCACAAAAAAATTCACCAAACCTTTTTGAAAAAAAGCAACCATCTTTTCTTTCCCATTGAAAGCCCACTGCCAACTGTTGTCATTTTCTTCCTTTTTCCTATTTGGCTAAACTCGTTGACATTTCATAACCGCTCTCCAACCGCTATCTCCATATCAACAAAATAGGTTTTTATATAAAAAATAGTTATTTGTTATGCAAGGCAGCAAAAGCGTTATTTGGCGTGAGTGCCTTGTATTGAAACCTGAGCAAGCGAAGGATTCTAGAATTGAACCACGAGCGAAGCGAGTGGTTCAAAAGAAGAATCCTGAGCGTAGCGAAGATTTCAAGGCACGAAACGCAAAATAACTTTGCTGCCGAGCGAAACACAGAATTTTTCACCTCACTAAAGCAAGGAAGCAGCCAGTACCGCAGCGTGGAGGTCTGCCATACTGCATCACGTTCGAATTTCAAAAACCTTTTGCCCGCTAGCGGCCAAAAATCGCTTTTGGCCGCAGAAAAACCTTTTGCCCGCTAGGGGTCAAAAATCGCTTTTGGCCGCAGAATTTAACCGACAAAACAAATGTTTCCGAGCTTTGGAGGTGAAAAAAATATTTTAGGGTTCCTCAAGTGCACAGTACCTACTCGAAACGGGAGCTCACCTTAATTGGTTGTGAGTAAGGTAATATTTAGATATTTTATACTTTTCCCTTTACTTGTACTTAGTTTACTATTATTTAATCTGTACTGTGAGATGAAGCTTCATGCCAAATTTCATTATTCTAGGTCAACGAGTATAGATTATAATTTGGTTCATAAATGTATGGAGGTAGGAACTTATATGGCCGTATCTTTTGATTTTGTTGTCATAGAAGCTTGAAATATTTTAAATCTTCAAGGGTTCATGGACCTTAATATTTATTTGATAATAATTCAAACTTAATACCTTTACCCGTTCGTGACAAAACGGGTAAAGGTATTAAGTTTGTAAAGGTATTAAGTGGGTAAACGGTTTGTGACAAAAAGGTTCTTGTCAAAGACGGACAACAAAGTGATTGTATAAGGGTTCCGTTTTTTTTTTCCTTTTGAAGTACGGAACCCTACAATACCTATATTCTTTTGGAAAATACAGTTTTATGGATAAAAATATGTGGTCTAAAAGATAGCAGTACTTTTCTAACACCTTCTATACAAGGTTATTTTGTTGGACCGAACCACCCGTTTCAAATACGTACCTAGTTGTTTTATAGTTAAAGATAGTACCTTGGTGATTGTGCGCTGCTTGTAAAAAAACATAAATCTTCTACCAGTGGATAGGGTGCCAATAGACGATCATTTAACGATTGGGAGGGAAATCAGATTCGTCCCATGTGCGCGGGGGGAGGGGATAGAAGGGGGCGAATTACGCACCATTATGATTATTTTTTTAAAGATCAGTTAATGCTACTAAGGCTTGTGTGGTATTGTTTTCAGGGAAAACAAACACAAGGAATTCATTTCTGATGCTTAAAATGTATAATTCCATAGAAGAAATAATATTTTTAACGAAAAGTAATAAGAGTCACATTCCGGGAGTCATTAGGGTTCCGATACCAAAATGGTAAAAAAAAGGAACCCTTATGGTGCCGCTCTGTCTGTCTGTCTGTCTGTCTGTCCGTCTGTCTGTCACACCTCTATATCTCAGCAACCACTTACGCTATCGAGCTGAAATTTGGAATAGTTTTAGAATATAGTTGCCCAACTTAATTGCACATGAAAATTTTTTGAAAAAAGTATGATTATTAATGTAAAGGGGGCCAAAATAGGGGGGGCCAAATTTCAAATTGTCGCTACTAGGTCGAGTGGGGTATCATATGAAAGGGCTTTACTTGTACATTTTAAAATATATTTTTGTATTTTTTTAAGTTTCTTAGTTTTCAAGTTATGATGAAAAATGTCAAAAAAAATACCATTCCCCCCCCCTTATCTCCGAAGTTTGAGTAAGGGAAAATCTGAATTAATTACAGTTGACAGAGGTTTATGTAAACTTTACAGCAAAAATAAAACGATCTTTCTAAGTTGCACAGTTTTTCAGAAATCTGCAAAAAACCTTTACAAACAAATTTAGTTTTGCGGTCCTGAAAATGGACTTTATTGCTTCCAAAAATACTATAGGTATATCGGAACCCTCGGCGCGCGAGTCCGACTCGCACTTGACCGGTTTTTTATAAACGGCCATATTTTTTGAAGACCTTATTTATTGCGACCACAAAAAATATTTATTTAAAGCTTATTTAATCCAATTTAAAAATATATATAATTGTAGTATACTTCTCATACAAGAACTGTAAGAAAAAAAATTAAGAATGCGCCAAGAAAAATAAACGCGCTGTAATACGCTGAGGTACTTATCCGATCATATTATTTAATTTCAAGATTTATGCTTGGGCTTATGTGGTATATATTTTATATAAAAATGCATATGAAGAGTTAATTCAAAATGATAAATTTTTATTTGTTTTTAAATTTATTCGTTACAAATATGCATACATACAAATATACAAATCTTTCATCTTTGTTTAATTATAATATATATTAAGTGAGAAAGTAACATTTCATGTCTATAAAAACGTAATTAATTTTAAGTACCTACTTATATTAGTAGCAGAATGAAGAATTATTTGATACCTAGTAATAAAATGACATTATTTATAATTATTAGATGTATTTAAAATAAAGATTCAATTCAGTCGAACTTTTAATAAAATTAACCTACACCAACTAGTTACTAAAATGACACGTAAAAGAAATGACCACATGACCAGGAATCTATTTTAGATCTAATATTGTGCAACGATGAAAATTATGCTAATATAGGAAACAGTGATCATGAAATACTGATAGCAACTCTTCAAGTTCAGATAAATACTACGCAGGCTCGTCGCCCAACTCATTTTTAAGGCCGACTTTCAGCTGATATCTCAAGCACTAAATGAACCCATCAATCTCCAAACCAACGATGTACTTAATGCGTGGTGTACCTTTAGGAATAAAATAGACAGTGCTGTTCTTCAACATGTACCTATAAAAAAATGTAAGAAATCACAAAATTTAAACAAACCATGGATTGGACAGCAAATTATAAAAAATTACCCAAGAAAAAAAGAAACTGATAAGAGTGATGCCTCATATCGAGAATACCGGTCAGTTAATAACAAAATAGTGAGCCTGGCCAGATCGACAAGGATAAATTTTGTGAAAAATATTTTTTAAAAGGCTCCTAAGGAATTTTACAACTCCATCCGCCAGGAGATAACTTCAAAAATTTCTATACCACCGTCACTTAGAAACGAAAACACACATCTAATTACTAACGATAAGAAAAATTTGCCAATCATTTTGCCAAACAATTTGAAAAATCGTATGTTCGGGAACCAGAAAATGTAACCATTCCTACACCAAGTGTTCCTCGAGTCTAAAATGTAATAGAGAACATAGAATTTACATCAGACAATTAAAAAGCGAAAACGATTAGCACATTCAAAGATGATACTGCTATGGGCCCTGATGGATTACCAGCTGAACAACTCAAGAGATGTTGCCCTACCATATCTGCAACCTTGGCTCAAATTATGCAACTATCCTTCGAACAAAATGAACTCCTAGATGACTGGAAAGAAGCTATTATCACACCCATCTATCAAAAAGGTGACAAACTTGCTGCCGCTTATAATCGTCCAATCAGCCTTACCTGTATAGTACGCAAAGTGATGGAGAAGATTATAGCTAAAGAAATGAGGAAATTTTTGGAGATGGAGAATGATATAATCGAGGAACAACACGGATTTGTGCCAAAGAGATCCACAGTAACCAACATGCTTTGCTGCCTTGACAGATGGACTCAGAGCTAGAACAATCATGAACCTACAGATGTTATCCACTTGGATTATGAGAAGGCATTTGATCGAGTCCCTATAAAAAGATTAATTTTTAAACTTGAACGTTTTGGGATTCGTGGTGATCTCCTCAAATGGATAGAGAACTTCTTAACAGGAAAAACATTCGTGTTAGAATTGGAGAATGTTTTTCTGAACCACACAATGTCCTTAGCGGTGTACCACAAGGATCAGTGTTAGGACCTACTCTTTTTGGTATCTTCCTGATAGATCTTAAGCAAGTTATACAGTCAGAAGTCTCCCTGATCGCTGACGACACAAAAATTATGGGCAACCCATTAATTAAACATAACATCTTGCAAGACAATATTGACCGCATTATTGAATAGACTAAAGACTGGCTTGTAATACTCAAAGCTGATAAGTGTACTGTTTTACACATTGGCAATAAAAGCCCCAAGAATCTTTATACCATATAGGGCAATGTAGTGGCTAGCGTGTCCTGTCAGAAAGATTTAGGCATTATTGTTACGCAGAACTTGAAGTGGGAAGAACACATTATTGTTATGACAAAAAGAGCAAATTCTTGACTATACATTACTCGTATAAGGAAGGCGTTTTTCCACATTAACAAAGAACTTTTCCTAACGGTCTACAAAATTTATGTTCGTCCCTTGCTAGAGTACGGATTTCAAATATGGAGTCCATATTTTCAAAAGGACATCAACCTTCTTGAAAAAGTACAGAGAAGAGCTACAAAAATGGTAACCTGCCTTCGAAACCTGGCTACGAGCAATGCTTAGCATCGCTAGGCCTAACCACATTAGAAGAGAGAAGTAAACGTGGAGATCTTATTGAAACATACCGGGTGTTAGGAACAACCTTCCGAATACTAAAGGGGCATGATCAGTCAACAACATGGAACAACTTTCAGTGAACAAATCTTTCAGGAAAGAAAAGAAAATTCCGCGTCTCCATACAAAATTGTAAACTTGATCCGGCAGTTTGTATGTAGACTAGGATTTTTTTTTTCGTTGACTGATCACGCTCCTGCAGTATTCGGATGGCTGTCCCTAACACCCGGTATAAGATACTAACTGGTTGCAACAATGTGCCAAAGCTTGAAAAAATCTTTGTCATGAATGAAAACAAAAACCTGAGTGGACACACTATGAAACTTTCACACTACTCGAGTGCAAGAAATCCTCGGTACAATTAACGCATTTTTTTTTTCTTATAGTTCTTGTATGAGAAGTATACTACAATTATATATTATTGTAAACTAGGTTAAATAAACTTTACATAAATGTTTTTTGTGGTCGCAATATATAAGGTTTTTAAAAAAATATGGCAGCTCTCAAGAGGCACGTTTTTTTTCCAACTCGATTGACAAACATCATCATAGTTCAGTTAATTTGCAATAAATATTTATAAATTATAACCGCAAACCTTCCTATTGTTAATCTATCAGGGTGTCCCAAAAAATAGTGTCAAGCAATAGTCCTTGGACAGAGCAGCCTTTGGGGCACCCGAAACACCCCCATGTATGTTCTACGATTTTTTGCAGTTTTCGAGTAATGATTTTTTTTCTGAATTTTAGAGAATTCTCTATCTTGACAACTTAAAACTTTTCCAAAAAAAAAATTAAAAAACTTTTTCTTATTTTCTTTTTTGCTAATTAATCTTCAAGAGTTTACCTTTTATGGATAAAATAATCAGCTTCGTAACTTTGATGAAAGTCATGAAAATTTTAGTGTAAAATGAAAAATTTACGTTCTGTTAATTATGACTTAAATTTTCAACTCGCAATTAAAAATCTAAACAGGTGACTTCATGATTTCTAAGCAGGTCTAAAAACTTCTTCAGACATTCAGCTTTCATAATCATTTAAAAAAAATAGTACTTAATGGGGTTACTTTGTCTCCAAGCGGCCTTCAAAGACAAAAGATGGAAATTTCTTGAAATAAGCGATGTGATTGTCAATGAAACAAAAACTAATTTTAAAGTGCTGACAGCAGAATGATTATCAGTACCGCAATAATAAACGTTAAAAACGTTCCATAAATTACACAATTGTTAAAAAAGAATGTAAAAAAACCATGAGGCCCGCTTTCTGCAAACCCGGTTTTTACCTGAGCGACAACAAAAGAGCTAACACTAACGCAGTAAACGGTGTTAGAAAGAGATAGCTATGATTGTTGTTATGTCTTCTAAAATGCGTCATTGCATAGGTTGAGTGATGTGCCAACTCGGAAAAAACAAAACTCAGTCAGTTATTCAGTCGTCTGTCTGTCTTTGCGCCTTCAGTACGATACGCTCTTGTTTTGTGAATTATTTTGACAATTTGGCTTTCTTTACGGACTATTGAGTGCACGCATATTCGAAATTTGGCTTTCCCTACGGACCCTGAGTGCTATCGGTTTGGATTGGTGTTATTTCTGTTTTCTGACGACTTGGCTATTCCTACGGACCTTAAGTGCACGACAACTGGATTTGACGATGCCGTTTTCTGCAAGAGACTATGCAACCATGTTTTACTATTATGGATATGCCCAAGGGAATGCTTCCGAAGCAGCTCGGTTGTACAGAGAACATGTAGAACGAAGCGGTGAGCCTCAACCAGACAGGTTTCCGGACCACCGCATGATACTGAGAGTTTATAACTCTTACATGGATGGTCGTATACCTGGAACTAGGCCCGGACGTCCACCTCAAATGCATGACCCAGATCAAGTGGAATCTGTACTTGAAGAAGTTGAAAGAGACCCCTCAGTTAGTGTCAGAGTCGTTGAGCGCCGAACTGGGATACCAAAATCCCAGGTACATCGCATACTGCGTGCAGAACAGTATCATCCTTACCACATACAAAAAGTGCAGCAGCTCAAACCAGAGGACTACCCGAGACGAGTGCAATTTTGTCGAGAAATGTTACGGCGTCAAGCAGAGGATGAAAATTTTTTCAATACCATTTTATGGACGGATGAGTCTCATTTTAGACGGACCGGAATTTTCAACATACACAATTATCACTCCTGGAGTATTGAAAATCCACATTTAGCAAGGGCTTCCAATTTTCAAGAACAATTTAGCATCAATCTTTGGACTGGAATTGTCGACGGTCAACTTATTGGTCCATTCCAACTGCCAGATCGCTTAAACGGCGACTCTTACCTACATTTTTTAAGAGAAAACTTAAATGGCTTACTTCTAGATGTAAATTTAGCCACACGCAGAGATATGATTTTTCAAAATGATGGTGCACCATATGCATCAATTGTGAGACGATACCTAAACAGCCGCTTTAGAGGCAAATGGATAGGTCGTGGTGGACCCATTGAATGGCCGCCACGGTCACCAGACTTAAATCCGATAGACTTTTTTGTTTGGGGCTACTACAAAGAACTAGTTTATGCTACAGAGTGTCGAAACATCAGCGAATTACGCAACAAATTAACACAAGCTGAAGAAACAATAAATAACAATCGAAGAGCTTTTGCTCGTTTAAAAGACAATTTTTTCAGAAGATGTAGAATATGCATAGAACAAGAAGGTAGACATTTTGAAAATTTCTTGTAAAATTTAATAAACTTAGTTAAGAAATTTGATAATTTCGTTTTATTTTACAATTTTCCACTTACAAAAAAGAAGTCATACATGTAAAAAAAATCGTGAAAAAAAGTGACACAGGTGGTCACCTATCCATATTCTGACTGCACTGAACTTTTTTTAATGCAGCACTGACAACCATTCTGCTGTTAGCACTTTAAAATTACTTTTGGTTTCATTGACAATCACATCGCTTATTTCAAGAAATTTCCACCTTTTGTCTTTGAAGGCCGCTTAGAGCCAAAGTAACCCCATTAAGTACTACTTTTTTTAAATGATTATGAAAGCTGAATGTCTGAAGAAGTTTTTAGACCTGCTTAGAAATCATGAAGTCACCTGTTTAGATTTTTAATTGCGAGTTGAAAATTTAAGTCATAATTAACAGAACGTAAATTTTTCATTTTACACTAAAATTTTCATGACTTTCATCAAAGTTACGAAGCTGATTATTTTATCCATAAAAGGTAAACTCTTGAAGATTAATTAGCAAAAAAGAAAATAAGAAAAAGTTTTTTAATTTTTTTTTTGGAAAAGTTTTAAGTTGTCAAGATAGAGAATTCTCTAAAATTCAGAAAAAAAATCATTACTCGAAAACTGCAAAAAATCGTAGAACATACATGGGGGTGTTTCGGGTGCCCCAAAGGCTGCTCTGTCCAAGGACTATTGCTTGACACTATTTTTTGGGACACCCGAGGATCGCTTTTTTTCGTGAAATCGGAGCCTACACTGGAGCAAACGAAAAGACATTTTCAAAGTCAATCAGGCATTGTTTAAACACAATATATTTCAAATTTCATTCAATTTGAACAGTAGTTTAAGAATTATAGTTTCTCAATTTTATCACTCACTGACTGACCGATCATCAATTCGTGTTTAGTGTATTAAAATATTTTGCTATTTCGGTCCAGTTTTCTAGATACACCAACTACATAAAGAACTTTGTATATAAATATAAAGGATTACAACGTTATATGTGTATATAGATAGGTACCTAGATATAATTATGTTCAATAATAACTTGTAAAATGGTCAACGGAATGAAAAACAAGAATGGGACATGTCTTATGGTGTTGTACCAAAATCCCGCAAAGTATTGAGTAGATTAAATTGCCCAAAATTGCCATGAAAGAAAGAACACTAATAATCATAACCGCGGCCGGCGGCGGCGGTAGTGGCTTGCCCGCGCCGCGGTTTCTACACTTCCCGTACGTCATAGAAAGGCGGAGACTTTCTTCCAGGCAACCTTTGGGTTTTACTGCGACATCGCAGATATACACACAAACCACGTTTTATAAACTTACGCAGTCAGTATGCGTATATAAATTTAAATAATGAGAAAAACCCATAGACAGGGAGTGGGCTTTGAGAAAAACTTTAGCTGAAGCTCAAGAAGTAGTACCGGAAAACACAATGAAAAAGACTACCTACAAAAATAAGAAAAGCTCATAAGACAGAGAGCTTGTGACGGTTTGGCCGTCAGCGATTCCGAAATATTCAAGTTTAGGTAAATGTAACTAATATTCTCTTTGAACTTGGCTTTGACACGCTACCGCGTGTCTAGATAAATTTTTGATCAAACACATTTCCGATTAAATTGAATTTAAAAATACCCAAATAACTTGTTGTAAGGTCAAACTATGATAAGGCATTCTAATAAAAAGGAAAGATTCGTTTAGAACTTAAAATCAGCTGGATGGATTAGAATCGTAGTTTCGGATCGAAAAAGACATACTAAAACCCATTTCAAACTTAATTTAGACATTTAGTTCTATGAATTTGAGCTTAATTAACACGTTTTCATATTCAGAAGAATGCATAGGATTCGTTTTCAGGTGAAAAGATACTTCGTTTCAAAAACCCAGACTGGCTGGCGCCGGCCGACTGAGGAGGTAGCGTACTATTGCGTGCCAGCGCGCGGGTGGCGACATTCAATTTGCTAGTAAACCATCAATGTATGCCAAACCGAATTCGTTATTGCGTTATCAGCTAGGTTGAATGCGATATTGCGTCATCGGCGGGGGGACTTCGAGTGTATAAAAGCAAGAACGCTGCCCTGAGGCCCCACCCTTTTATTTGAATTTCATCGCGACAACGTTACTCTGCCCGAATGCGGAGCGATCTTCCTCTTAAGTTTTTTTTAATATATTGCGCGGTGCGTAAATTTAAATTCGTTCGATCTTTCGGCACGTTCGGTTTTCGTGATTTCGGCGGCTAAACACGTGTGCGTCCAGGTTGCCCGCGAGCACAGAATTTTACGGTTTCGGGCGTCCCACGATTCCTCGAGGAACGTTTCGGTCAGCGCGACTGTAGGGAAGGCCACCATGTCCAGTTGTGGGCAATCATCAACAAGGCGCGGGATGCTGGAGGGACGACTCATGGCCTGTCGTTCTGTACCAACATTCTGAGCGAAGACTTTGCCCAGCAGTGGGCACTCCTCTAGCCGGGCGCAGGCCTGTGCCTAAGCGGACGGTTCGGGACCGTTCGCTCTGCTCTGGCTGTCTGGAAGGGTCCTGGTCCAGCAGTGGACGTTCACCGGCCAGGTCACGTCAAGGTTTGATCGAAGATAAACCGTGAGTAATTCAAAATCTTCCTTGTCGTGCTTTGATATTGTGATATTTTGTGCTATTCATAAAATTTGTGCGATGTATTTAAAATGCTTATAAAAGCTGTAGAAATCGTCCTAAATCCAGTGACTTTATTAAAAGATTTATAGTACAAAAATCACGCTAGATTACCTATTAAAATGTGATATTCCGGTATATTTTACGGAAACCTGTACTCCCATATATACGTTGTGTGGGAGCACTTTGGACCTAATGTCTCGGTAATAAAGCTGAGAAGGTTCCTTTTGATGCGAGATAGACCGTACAAAATGCTTAAAGATTCCAAGAAATTGTTCATAAATTCTGTGATCATGTTTAAAGACTATAAGCTCAAAATCTAGCTTGCTTATCTAAAAGATAATAATTTTATGATGTAGTTTGCCTAAATAAACTATTTTTCTTGGCTGATATGCATAGTCGGGTGTTGAACGCTATATTTTAGTATAAAGGTAGCTTCATAATCTAGATTAAATGAAATCTAGTACTTTACTTGTTCAAATGAGATTTCGAAGGGTCCCTTTGTTGTATAGTGGACGTCTCTGATCTAATATTATAATATATCGGGAAAAAAAATATTCTTACCTACCTTCATCTACCTTTATAAATTCATCTAATTTTGATAAATGAATGAGATAGGAATGTGTCTTGTTTCAGTACCTACCTACCTTGGCTAAAATTGCTGTGTGATGGAGTATGACATATTAAATCATACTTTTCTTAAATTTAAAAAGGATTTCCTACAAGTGAAATTAATGCTTGATAATATTTGGTTCTGCAAGGTGAAGCAAAAGCAAGCCTGTGGTCCACTTTTGTACTAGTAAAGGCAAAATGTCCACATTGAGCAGATCGAATTATCATTAAGCTATCGAACTAAATGTATAGTCAGATGTGCGTATGGACGTACTAAAATAATTATATCTCAATAAAATGCAATTGAGCTGAGAGGACGGGAAAGATAAGTAACATTCCTTGATCCTAGCGAGATCCTAAAATAATGTTTCTCGGGTTCGAAACAAGAACTAAATCACTTATATTTAACTGATTCCTTCATTGTTCAGATTGGGCTAAGGTTAATAATGCTGACCGTTGATTAGTAGTTAAGGCGACTCCTGACTTACTATCCCGACTTAAAATTAAATGTAAATTGTCTAAGTAGGTAGTCGATCATCCTAAGGCCCCGTCCATTGAGTTTGTTTTGCTGTAATAAAAACGATATCCTGTATCTATGTATATATCCTTATATTCTGGATTGCAGGATGAGTCCGGAATTTGTCTCCTCCTTCCCTTTAGTTATGACTGTACAATTTACTAACCTACTTACAAACTGAATTTGACTTGGAAATAAAAGTTCCCTTACTATCATTATAAAATATTAATGTTACAAAGGTATGTATGTGAATAGAGTAAAAACTCAGGCATACCTGGGGGCAGTCTCGGAGGGAGGTCGTCCGCAAGTGGTATGAGACCTACTGGAGGGTCCGGAGGAGGGGGGCCCTCCCCCTGAACAGGGCCACATAGACTAACAATATAATACTAGCCTCTTGACTTACTTTCCCTTTTTATTACGTAATTGTTTAATTTACCCTTTTCCACTTATCGTCTCATATACCTATTTAACTTAACCTTGTAATCTTTAACCTGTTGTGTGTACTTTTCCCGTGTTATTTTTACTTTTGGTCATTGTTGCAATATCTTCAGACATAGCGTTAGGTCTTAAGCCACTAGTTCGATCACAAGCCAAATTATTTATTATAACAGGGTTGAATAGTAGGGAACAATTTTTAGGTATTGCTATTTTCTTATTCTATGCGTTTGATTTAAATTAATAAGTTAAAACAAAAAAAAAAACAGGTTAGGCCGTGTTCGTTTAGCAAGTAAGTCAAGTTAGTTATAGTAAGAGGGGAGTTAGGTAGGATCAAGTTAGGTAGGTAGGAGCGTTACAGTCTGGTGCCGTGAGTCATGATGTGAGGCAAGGCATAGGGCAGGTCGTTACAATCTGTTGCCGTGAACCACGGATTCGAATTTCTAGGTTACTACGGACATTATTGTTAACAGCGGCCTCTTATTTTTTCTATTTATTGATATATTAGTACTGTTACTTAAGTTTCTGTTGCTATGCATAGGTAAAATTTCTAGAAATAAGGGTCTCACACAATTTATAAAATATTTAAACCTTTTATGTATAACCAAACACAACACACTTACAGTATACTTACAAAATACTATACATGACATAACACAATAGCTGCCTTTACATTTAGGTTACAGTTACACTTGACATGTGTCTGTACACGGACATTCATAGCCGTTACTAGTTGTTCGGGTTAAACTTGGAATTAATTTCAAGGGCCGATCAATTTAGTGATGGTTACAGACTTTACGGCGATACCTCCTTCGGGGAATACCTGAGGAGCTGGCCACATCAGACTAAGTCCTTGCTTGTAGCTTGAACGGGCGCACGCCCTAGGCGAGCCGACTATCCGTTCGGGAGACACTCTGACTTTTTCTGTACTGACACACGCTAAACTTTATAATTATGTTGTGTATCTTATTCACTCTTCATAATAGACAGTTATACATATTCTAATTTCATTCTCACTTAGTTTTGCGCAAAGGTTATATCACTGTTTTATTGGCATATTTTCACTTAACACTGTAGCAAGTTAATTAGAAACGGGGGGTCGCAGGTTTAAGCTTCTTTAGGCCTAAAACTAGGTATGCGTTGAGAATCAGGGCACTTCAGGGTCCTTGTTCTTCAACAGGTATGCTTAGTTGACAACAGGAACATTGCTCTTTGTACCAGTAGGTAGACTGTTCCTCCGGTGTAGTCATTCTGTAAAACAAACAAAATTTTAGGGTTATTACAACGACCACATAGCCTAAAGTTTTCCAATTTAAATAAACCTATGATCTAGAATCCATTTCGGGTACCCATGACTTCTTGTAAACAAAACTGATCATTTTCAATTTACGTATCAAGCCCGAATATCAGTTAAATATACTTGCGTTATTATTATGTAAGTTATGGATATTGCTACGTATTAAAATAGGACTTACCATTACAAGCTTCCAAATAGATCGATAGATATAGTTTCAGAGGTTATTTTTTTCGATATGACTTCATTCATCCACCACTGGTCGTCTGACAGGGAAAAATCGCGAGCGGCTCGTTCGTTCGTTCGTCCCGGGTCATTCGTTGGTCCGAGAGTCATTCACTCACTCACGCGTGAAGGAAAATTAAAGCGGTTAAGCTGCGAGTGACTAGTGCGCCGAGGGTTCCGTATACCTGGGATATTTATTTTTGAGACAGTTGGGTACGTTTTTGGGACCGCGGAGCTGGGTTGGTTTCTGGCAGGAGATTTGCATATTTCCAAGGAGAAAAAAAAGGGAAACTGTGCTACTTGGTAACTTTATTTTGCCCGTAAGATTAAACATGAAGCTCTAGGGACAGTGATTAGTTTGGATTTTCCGTTTTCCAATCTTCGGAAGTAAGGGGATGTTATCTTGTTTTTTGACGTTTTTCCGGTAGTAACTTAAGTCTAAAGAGTGGTAAAATAGTACAGCTATTTGGATTGTACAATTAGTGGGGCACCTTCGTATCTTTTAGCAAAGACTTCAAGTTTTGACCCCTTGTTTGGCTACCAATTATGATAATAGTGGTAAGGTTACCTTCTATTTTTAAGTCGGGTAATTATGTTCCGAAATTGTTCCAAGTTTCAAGTCGATCGCGTGAGTGGTTGCTGAGATAATCGATTGTGACGAGCGGGTCGGGCGGACGAGGTCGCACCGTGAGGGTTTTTCATTATTTGGCAACTGTGTCGGAACCCTAAAAATACTGAACGGTCGGGGCGCGGATGACGGGTGAATGAATGAATGAACCGGTTATTTCTCAGAGTAAAAAAACTATAGAGTCCGTCATATACATATTCTGTATGAACTAGTGAAGTGTAAAGAGTCTCACTGTCGCCCATACTAGTCGGTCAAAAAAAAAACTCAGTGAAGTTTTACAAAAATCAAGAGATCTTTAAAAATCTATATTTTAAACTTTGTTTGCGAAAGTGAAAATATATCTTTTTACTTGTGAATTGATCATTAGTACTAAGAACGGAAGCGTAAATGATCCGTAAGTAATAGCCATTTTATGCGTGATTTTTAACACCGTTTTTTTTACTGAATAGTAAGTGTTTTCGCCAGAAAAACTGTGGTAGTAACATTAATTAGTCCCAATTCACATATTTCTCAGAAAGAAAGATAAAAGTTGTACGTTTATTAGGATTTGATAAAAATCCATACATTTTAGTATGGAGGTCCCTCGCAAGAAAGTGATACGCTTATAGCTCCCTCCTTAGCGGAAAGAGCTGCTACTTAAACCTCCTTGGGTCATTTTATATGCGTTCGTTCTTTTGGGCAGGCTGAAGCCTTTCGCCATACAGCCTGTTGCCTAGCACTTTTGTAATTAGGATTGCAGTTGAAGTGAGTTGTACGCGCACCTAGGAATCTAGTAAGGTATGCCAAGAATCGATTTGACGTATATTTTAGAGGTCCAAACTTACTTTGAAAATGGGTGGTATTGTGTAAAATATTTTCATCATCATACATACAGAAGATTCGGTGGTGGTTTTAAATTTCAAGAAGGTCGTCTCGTCAAGGTACACCGAACGCCATCTTCCGTCGAATAGTGGTACTATTAGGAACAATCCACGTAGTGCCGTTCCTTCGTTGGTTATACGGAAATGACTCAAGTCATCGTGTTGACATAAGACATTCCGTTCGGATATTCGGATGAAGTTCGGTCTTCCCGGAACAACACTATAAACGTCAACATTAAAAAGTAAACAAAGAGTTTGCGGTTACGTTTTTAGTTTATTTTTAGATAATTACTCGTAATATTAGCTAAGTTTTGGTTAATTTTAGTATAGGATGAGTTTTTCCAAAGACATATTGCATTTTTTGTTAAGTTTTATGAAAGTTTTACGAATTTTCTAGACTAACAGAACCATTCCAATTTACTTCAAACTTTTAAATTTATTTGGTGATTGTATGCATAATTTTGTGAACAAAAACACATCACTGCATGTTGCGGCTGCAATAAAGTGTGTTAAGTGAAATTTTCACTAATTTTATCAACCATTCCACAAAATTTTTACGAATGTAAGTTTCCATATCACACTTTTATTTTAGTACCTGGTTAGGATTTTGAAACCAACTTTCATGTGATATATGCCTTGGTTTCGTACAATATTATCATGGTTAATAATTTTAAGGTAGGTTTAGTGTTATTTTACCTTTCGTGGTCATACCTGACACCCCATACTTAACATAACTTCCTCCATACGGGTCCGAGCAAGAAAGGAAAACCCATATCAATGTTAGGTCATTGGGCTATTTCGCGAAACAACAAACAATTAAATCGAACTGTAATATTTCTTGAATATTTCGTGACATAATTTTCTCTCTCATATTTATTTATTTATTTTAATTATTTATATTATTTATTCGTTGTAACTTTTTCATTTGTGTCTTCTGAGGTAGGTGTGAGGTAGGTATAAACTGTAGTGATTTATACAAATACCATATTGTAGGTTAACAAATTATTTCAAGCCGCTAAGGTGATGTGGTCATACACACTGTGGGGATGTGATGAATCCGAACATGCGATTTAGGTGAAAAATACTCTTTCTAACTGAACTGTGAAAACTTTATATTCACTAACGGTAGCTATTTACATTTGCTTTCGTGGTTTGAATAGGTTCGTTTGTTTACGTTTCATTCCTAGTAGGTCATAGATACCTCTATAGTTGTTAAATGTTAGGACACTACTCGTTACGGGGGGTTGGGGGGAAGACTGTGATTGGGTTTAGGGAGTACACTATTATTATAAGCTTATTATGAGATTAGTTGTCACCGAAAGCTTCTCAGCGGCAGGGAGAAGGTTGAGACTCTACAGGGTGTAGGTAGGGGATCCAAAACGCCAGCATAAAGTTACAAGTTTATTATGATAAAGAAGGTATAAAATACAAGGCGGTGGTCGTGCTGCGCGCGGGCACGTTCGAGCACGACCAGAATCAAGGGTAAACTGACTATTTTTGACACGAATGACATCGAAAGACAGAGATAGAAGACATTTGAAATAGGAATTTGGAATTTTGGGCCAGGACAATAGAGCCAGGATCACGAAAGGAGGCAGCATGCGAGGCATGCAGCCCCGCTCCGTGACAGTACCACAAGGCGGTGGTCGTGCTGCGCGCGGGCACGTCCGAGCACGACCAGAATCAAGGGTAAACTGACTATTTTTGACACGAATGACATCGAAAGACAGAGATAGAAGACATTTGAAATAGGAATTTGGAATTTTGGGCCAGGACAATAGAGCCAGGATCACGAAAGGAGGCAGCATGCGAGGCATGCAGCCCCGCTCCGTGACATAGTATGTGGGTATTGTAACCTTGATAATATGGTATGTTCTAATACGAGTAAGATGAAGGGTTGTCGCGCTTAAGGAAGTGGGTTAAGCTCTCTACGATAATAGGACAGTAGACGGAATCTGCTTTAATAGGGCTTATAATTTTATGAACATCCAGTTTAAAACTATAGTGGGTAAGAATTAAAACACTTTGTGTACTTTTTCGTGAGGTTACTATACTAGGAGCGGTGGAACGATATTGTGAGTTCACGAAACAATACCAGGTTTTGTAGTCATGTTTGCGGTTACAGTTGGTTTTCAATAACGTGAGGTGCGCAGTGGAAACCACATACAATACTGAAGTGAATGCTTAGGTTATAGGTTAGTATAAGAAGAAAAAAAATCAAAACACATCCCATAGTTAATCAATTCTTGTTAAATTTAAGAATCGCCACGGTCTTTCGTGAACTCAGTTGTGACTGAACGTTTCCTTTTCTTCAGTAGGGAATTCTTTATTTTAAGTCTTATACTCCTTAACTAAAGTATCCGTTGATTTATTAGCATAAAAAAATATTTTGCGTTGAGTGATTTACTGCTTTGACTGTACAGTCGATGACGCAATAATGTAAATAAAAGGGGCTAGTCTAATGCTGGGGTTCGAAGATTAACTATACTTTAATTATACCTGTTCTTCTTACGTATGAAAGGTAAGGTCATCGACCGACCTGACTAGCCTGGTGTTAGATATCTTTTTCTTGGTATTGTTGTGCGTTCGACCACGTATCTTGTTAGCGCTTACAATGTAGATATTTTTCATTCTTACTTTAACTTACTTATACTGCTTTGGTTATCCTTACTTGCTGCCGAGTGTACAATTGTGACGTCACCATATTATTGTAGAATAAGAGACGTAGTGAGGTCTGGAGGTTGACTTAGGTTGTAAAACATAACATAACAAAACAAAACAACTTTATTTTTACATATCTTCATATAATAATTTTATCACGTTGTCGTAATCTATTCACCTACATCGTATATTAACAATGAGAATGTGTTTTGTTTTTCGGTTCGTTTATAGATGGGCATATTTAAAGGGAGTGAAAGTTTTGTTTTGGCTAATTGTAAGTAAGCATAAATACATACATACGGCACGATTACACGATACACAATTTAATAGCTTACATAGAAAATTTTAGGTATCATGCTAAACGGATAATTCGTAGATCATTATCATACATCATACGTACATAACCACTGTCATACATTCGTCACTTGTTTTAAATTTTTAGGTTAGTAATTTCGTAACATAACGTCGTTCGGTTGTAGGAATATGGAATTATACAGTTAGTTCTTTCTCATATTTACTTATTGGTTAGATTAAAACCTTCTTTGACTTATACGGTCTGCTATTTTGTGGGCATAAGGCATTTTGTTTTAATGATGAAATAGGTTAAGGACCTTAGAATGGTCTCTACGCATAATGCACTAATTTCTAATTTTCAATGTGCATAACCTTAGGTCTGTAGGAAGGAATTTCCTTTTATTAATAAGTGATCATTATTGCCACCTTTCAAGATCAAACGTTGCATATATTTTCGCGGGTAAGATTACTTAAATGAATAAATAAGTGCACATAATTTTAAAGATCCCGCCCTTTAAAAAAAAAGTGGTTTAAGTTTTCCAAAAAAAAAAAATTCAGTTTTCAAAAAAAAAAGTTGTTTACAAAAAAAAAAAAGTTCAGTTTTTCAAAAAAGTTCCGAATTTCCAAAAAGATCCGAATTTACAAAAAGATCCGAATTTCCAAAAATTAAATTTCCAAAATACATTTTCAGAAAGTTTCTAATTTTCAAAAAGTTCCTGATTTTCAAAAAGTTCCTGATTTTCAAAAAGTTCCTGATTTTCAAAAAGTTCCTGATTTTCAAAAAGTTCCTGATTTTCAAAAAGTTCCTGATTTTCAAAAAGTTCCTAATTTTCAAAGTTCCTAATTTTCAAAGTTCCTAATTTTCAAAGTTCCTAATTTTCAAAAAGTTCCTAATTTTCAGTTCCTAATTTTCAAAAAGTTCCTAATTTTCAAAAAGTTCCTAATTTTCAAAAAGTTCCTAATTTTCAAAAAAGTTCCTAATTTTCAAAAAGTTCCTAATTTTCAAAAAGTTTCTAATTTTTAAAAAGTTCCTAAATTTCAAAAAGTTCCTAAAAAAAATTCAGAGGTTTCAAGAAGTTTGCTCATTTTCGAAGCAGCGTACTGACAGCAGGCAATTGTAGCTATCAAATAGTACTTTAAATAGATTTAAGGAAAACTAACGGGAATAATTCGTTCAAATTTCTCTAAATGATAAGTATCTCCCTTCGGCATACGTAGTGAAGTTGACTTGGTTAACTTTTGGGGAGTAAGGGTTTACTATAGGTTGGAGGAATGGTTGCGTTCAGATACCTTGATTACTGCTGGGATAAAAAAAAAATAATCATATAAGGTATAGGACATGCATCTGTATGTAAGCCACGTATGCGTATAGCCATAATTCTCACATTATTATGTGTAGGTAAAGCGTAGGGTGTAAGGAGTAAGGTATTGGTGTGTGTTAGACTATGCGTTAGTTACGATGCGCAAGACACATTGGCACGTATGCGTAATTATAAATTTTATTAGTACAGGAGCTGGAGTTATAATGTCACCGGAAGTTCTTAGGTAATCTTAAGCGTACCTTTTCTTAGATGGGGCGAGGGATTTTGTATACCTTTCGTGATTCGGGAAACATTAGCTGTATTATTCAAATTCTTCATTTTAGGGTCTTGTTTTTATTTTACTCGGAGGACAGCTCATTTAGAGCATACACATTTCTGAATTTTATTAGGTAAATATTTTTAATTTTTTTCTTCTCTTATTATATTTTGTGATAAATTTTAGCTTTGTGTAGAGGCTTTTGAAATTTTTTTTGGATTGTGCTGTTTAGGTACGAGTAAGCTCCGCTGTGGGCAGGTAATGATGGCTCAGGTAAACAGTGAATTTCAATTAAATAGTAAAAATTTCGTAAATCATAGTCAAATTCTCGGTCAGTTATATAATTTACCAATGTAGACACCTAGATTGTGTTGGAGATTCAGTTGCCCAATGTGAAAAATGAGAAAATCCATCACGTTTGAAGTGTCATTAAACAATTTTGATTGCGTAAATAGAGCTCAATATGAAGGTTTTGAGAGAGAGTTCGATGATTCACCTTTAAAGTATTGTGCAAGACGACTTGTTTACACGTGAGTAATCCGTTGCGACAAGTTGACGAGGAGTTTTATTTGAAGGGATCTTTGAGGGACCGACTCGTAGGTCCTTGGAAAGAAATATGTTTTCTTAGGAATCATTTTGCTTTGTGGATGGACTTATAGCCGTATTCCCAACTTTCCTGGCAAAATACTTCTTCCATTTTCAATAAATTTTGTACGGTGTAAATCGAGGGTTGATGGGGTAAATTTACAATTGGTGTTGTATTTCTCTCTAGTGAATTATTGCATCAGTAGACATTAAAATAGACTAATATAATCAACTAGTTTTGGGAAATTTAAACTAATTTTGCGCAGCGCCTGTGCGTTTGCCTTGGCGGTTTTTACTCAGTAGCATAATCAAATATTAGATGATCAAACGAACTCCAGGAGTGAAGTTCGATCGTTATTATATTCCTACTTGTAAACAAACTATATCTTCGAATGAAGCGACGAAATATAATTTATTCTCTTGCGCTTCATTGGTCCCCAGTGGCTCGTAGTAACAGCGTAAAGGAGGACGGAGAGAAAGGTGAGAAAGGTAGTATGAAGATGATGAAAGAAAATTTGTTTTGGGTTGGATGACTATGACTATGACGGATGAATATGAGATTGATGTATAAAAAGACTAATAGTATGGAGGGTTGCAATGAACCAATGGATACTCAACCAGTGGAGCAAAATTTATTGACGGTTGACCTGTACACAATACACTTACAAAAAGTAATTTATGGGATCTTAGGTGTTAGGTTTCTTGGAGGACATTGGAAGCGATGTTTATTCTGGTGTCCAGAAGGAATGTTTATACAGCCTGTAAATTACTTTTACTCTACCAGTGGGCACAGCTCAAATGCAAAACCCTACACTGCACATGCTCCAAAGGATGAAGGAAAGCAATATAGAATCAAGTTTTAGATTGGGAATATTGGTCAAAGAACGGTTCTACCTTGCAGCCACTAGAATTGACTTTACTCTAACAGGGACATATATGTCTATCCTGGAGTTGAAATACAAAAATAACGATTTGCTCAGCAGGTGAAATGACTTTATGTTGTCATTAGGGCAGGCTGGATTCACAACCCAAGCTCCTTGTATTGAGTGGAGTTCGTTTGTACTCGGTATGGACTGGAAGATGAGCAATATGTCAGTGGTCTGACTCTTGAATTCAGGTTGAAGACATTTGTCCTTTGGTTTAAAACTTACACCTCATATCAACGTTACAGGTATGGGTTAAAAGTTAATAAATTTAGTTTGAGTTTAGTTTAGACTTTTTAAGAGTGAATATTTGCGGAATGAGGGGGTGAAAATTTGCTCCGGGCGGCACATAGCTTCTGCACAAATTTTGGGGGTTGGCTGTGACGGTTTGGCCGTCAGCGATTCCGAAATATTCAAGTTTAGGTAAATGTAACTAATATTCTCTTTGAACTTGGCTTTGACACGCTACCGCGTGTCTAGATAAATTTTTGATCAAACACATTTCCGATTAAATTGAATTTAAAAATACCCAAATAACTTGTTGTAAAGTCAAACTATGATAAGGCATTCTAATAAAAAGGAAAGATTCGTTTAGAACTTAAAATCAGCTGGATGGATTAGAATCGTAGTTTCGGATCGAAAAAGACATACTAAAACCCATTTCAAACTTAATTTAGACATTTAGTTCTATGAATTTGAGCTTAATTAACACGTTTTCATATTCAGAAGAATGCATAGGATTCGTTTTCAGGTGAAAAGATACTTCGTTTCAAAAACCCAGACTGGCTGGCGCCGGCCGACTGAGGAGGTAGCGTACTATTGCGTGCCAGCGCGCGGGTGGCGACATTCAATTTGCTAGTAAACCATCAATGTATGCCAAACCGAATTCGTTATTGCGTTATCAGCTAGGTTGAATGCGATATTGCGTCATCGGCGGGGGGACTTCGAGTGTATAAAAGCAAGAACGCTGCCCTGAGGCCCCACCCTTTTATTTGAATTTCATCGCGACAACGTTACTCTGCCCGAATGCGGAGCGATCTTCCTCTTAAGTTTTTTTTAATATATTGCGCGGTGCGTAAATTTAAATTCGTTCGATCTTTCGGCACGTTCGGTTTTCGTGATTTCGGCGGCTAAACACGTGTGCGTCCAGGTTGCCCGCGAGCACAGAATTTTACGGTTTCGGGCGTCCCACGATTCCTCGAGGAACGTTTCGGTCAGCGCGACTGTAGGGAAGGCCACCATGTCCAGTTGTGGGCAATCATCAACAAGGCGCGGGATGCTGGAGGGACGACTCATGGCCTGTCGTTCTGTACCAACATTCTGAGCGAAGACTTTGCCCAGCAGTGGGCACTCCTCTAGCCGGGCGCAGGCCTGTGCCTAAGCGGACGGTTCGGGACCGTTCGCTCTGCTCTGGCTGTCTGGAAGGGTCCTGGTCCAGCAGTGGACGTTCACCGGCCAGGTCACGTCAAGGTTTGATCGAAGATAAACCGTGAGTAATTCAAAATCTTCCTTGTCGTGCTTTGATATTGTGATATTTTGTGCTATTCATAAAATTTGTGCGATGTATTTAAAATGCTTATAAAAGCTGTAGAAATCGTCCTAAATCCAGTGACTTTATTAAAAGATTTATAGTACAAAAATCACGCTAGATTACCTATTAAAATGTGATATTCCGGTATATTTTACGGAAACCTGTACTCCCATATATACGTTGTGTGGGAGCACTTTGGACCTAATGTCTCGGTAATAAAGCTGAGAAGGTTCCTTTTGATGCGAGATAGACCGTACAAAATGCTTAAAGATTCCAAGAAATTGTTCATAAATTCTGTGATCATGTTTAAAGACTATAAGCTCAAAATCTAGCTTGCTTATCTAAAAGATAATAATTTTATGATGTAGTTTGCCTAAATAAACTATTTTTCTTGGCTGATATGCATAGTCGGGTGTTGAACGCTATATTTTAGTATAAAGGTAGCTTCATAATCTAGATTAAATGAAATCTAGTACTTTACTTGTTCAAATGAGATTTCGAAGGGTCCCTTTGTTGTATAGTGGACGTCTCTGATCTAATATTATAATATATCGGGAAAAAAAATATTCTTACCTACCTTCATCTACCTTTATAAATTCATCTAATTTTGATAAATGAATGAGATAGGAATGTGTCTTGTTTCAGTACCTACCTACCTTGGCTAAAATTGCTGTGTGATGGAGTATGACATATTAAATCATACTTTTCTTAAATTTAAAAAGGATTTCCTACAAGTGAAATTAATGCTTGATAATATTTGGTTCTGCAAGGTGAAGCAAAAGCAAGCCTGTGGTCCACTTTTGTACTAGTAAAGGCAAAATGTCCACATTGAGCAGATCGAATTATCATTAAGCTATCGAACTAAATGTATAGTCAGATGTGCGTATGGACGTACTAAAATAATTATATCTCAATAAAATGCAATTGAGCTGAGAGGACGGGAAAGATAAGTAACATTCCTTGATCCTAGCGAGATCCTAAAATAATGTTTCTCGGGTTCGAAACAAGAACTAAATCACTTATATTTAACTGATTCCTTCATTGTTCAGATTGGGCTAAGGTTAATAATGCTGACCGTTGATTAGTAGTTAAGGCGACTCCTGACTTACTATCCCGACTTAAAATTAAATGTAAATTGTCTAAGTAGGTAGTCGATCATCCTAAGGCCCCGTCCATTGAGTTTGTTTTGCTGTAATAAAAACGATATCCTGTATCTATGTATATATCCTTATATTCTGGATTGCAGGATGAGTCCGGAATTTGTCTCCTCCTTCCCTTTAGTTATGACTGTACAATTTACTAACCTACTTACAAACTGAATTTGACTTGGAAATAAAAGTTCCCTTACTATCATTATAAAATATTAATGTTATAAAGGTATGTATGTGAATAGAGTAAAAACTCAGGCATACCTGGGGGCAGTCTCGGAGGGAGGTCGTCCGCAAGTGGTATGAGACCTACTGGAGGGTCCGGAGGAGGGGGGCCCTCCCCCTGAACAGGGCCACATAGACTAACAATATAATACTAGCCTCTTGACTTACTTTCCCTTTTTATTACGTAATTGTTTAATTTACCCTTTTCCACTTATCGTCTCATATACCTATTTAACTTAACCTTGTAATCTTTAACCTGTTGTGTGTACTTTTCCCGTGTTATTTTTACTTTTGGTCATTGTTGCAATATCTTCAGACATAGCGTTAGGTCTTAAGCCACTAGTTCGATCACAAGCCAAATTATTTATTATAACAGGGTTGAATAGTAGGGAACAATTTTTAGGTATTGCTATTTTCTTATTCTATGCGTTTGATTTAAATTAATAAGTTAAAACAAAAAAAAAAACAGGTTAGGCCGTGTTCGTTTAGCAAGTAAGTCAAGTTAGTTATAGTAAGAGGGGAGTTAGGTAGGATCAAGTTAGGTAGGTAGGAGCGTTACAGTCTGGTGCCGTGAGTCATGATGTGAGGCAAGGCATAGGGCAGGTCGTTACAAGCTTTAAGAAAATCCATTGATAGTATTCAAGAAGTAGAAGGTTCTGGAAAGGAAATAGGTAGGACTATCTACAAAAAGAAATGAGATGCCATCAAGAATATAGCTTTAGTCTTGCTACGTAAAAAGTTGTGAGATCCATGTAATACCAAGTCGGTTAATTTATTCTGTCTTAAGTTAATTCGTAATTTGCTAACCTAACATCTTATAGTGACCAATATGACCATAATATCAATATAAAAATCTTTTGTTTTAAATAAATAGATGGACTTGATATTTCAACGAATACAATTAGTATTATGTGGTGGTACGGAACCCTTGGTGCGCGAGTCTGACTCGCACTTGGCTGGCTTTTTACTTTCATTAAATCCATATTAAAACAAAAAAAAAAAACAACTCAATTCAGGATTCTTTATAAATTTGTTTCCACGAAATTTTCTTTATTTTGTTAAAAGCATGTTAAAAGTTATTAATTAAAAACAAATTTACTTGGATTCTCTCGAAAGAAATCTAACAAATGTTCAGAGTTTTCAACATAGAAGTTTTATGACGACAATTTTTAGTTTGAACATTCTAGAAAAAATACTTTGTGAAAGTAAAGATCTTTGAAACCGACTTTTCACTTGTATAACTCATTGCCTGTACACGTGACCTGGCAACCTTCCAAGTACACAAACTTTAATGTGGCGTTCCAAGTCAAAAGGGAACTTTAGAGGGCTAGTTAAAAGGTCCAACGATGTTGAAGTAGTTGTCCCGAATCGGGGTCTTCGTAACTTGGTGCAGTTCAACTCCAAAAAGACGCAAATTTTAGCGTTTACCGCAATGAAAACACCCTTTGTTGCAACCCCTCTGTTTCAGAGCACTTCCCTTGTTGCAAACCCGAGTATCGGGATTCAGTTTCAATATCATTCATTTATTTGCAAATTAATAATTACAAGAATAAAAAATCCCTAACAAAACAATTACAGAAAATAACCAAAAATAAAATGCCATTCTAATCAATGTGACTTACAATATTATGTCAAAAAAAAATTCAATAAGTATAATAAAGTTGAGGCTAATTGTAAACATAATATCTCATACATATTATGTTAAAATTAAAAGTAATTAGGTCTAGGTGGCAAAGAATAGTACCAACCCATACATACCCGTGGGTGTCGTAAGAGCATCCTCCTTTGTATTACATCTTACTTACTGCGGTCACCTACAACCGCGGTCCATGGTGCCAGCCGTAACGCTAACAAGCGAGGTGACTATGGTAGGTACTTCCCCTCCACATTTTTCTAGCAAAAGCTAGAATTCTGGAGGGAGCTCCCTGTCCTGTAGTGGACGTTTCATGGGATGTTATGATGAGGTCTAGGCGTCGATATATCGAGCTCCGTCCAATTTCGCGGTCAGTTGAAGGACAAGGCCAAAATAGCCTCCAAAAACTGGGTGTCCTTGGTAGAGCAAAACGGTACTTTACACCAGCAGATCGCCTTCAACTTTATAAGGCTCAAGTTAGGCCTCATATGGAGTACTGTTGCCACCTATGGGCCGGGGCGCCTCAGTACTTCCTCTTGACCGCGTTCAACTTCGAGCGACTCACCGACCGACTTGACCATCTAGCACTAAATCCCGTCGGGATCGGTTGGGTTGGGTTCACCCTAGCTAACTAACCTAAACATAATAAAATCAGTCAATAAGGGTTTTGACCGACACCCTCAGTCAATAACGTTATTGACTATTCTAACGGTCAATATCGTTATTGACTGGTTAAGGGTTTTGCGTGTAACATATATATATTATTTATTGCTCAAAAAAAAAATATACTTAAAATAAATTAAAAAAATTGAGCAACAATTTGAGTTGTATAAGTGTGGCATTTTTAAATTTTAAAATCTCGAAAATCACCCGGTGACTTTCAAAAATAGGCTCCCAGAGCGGATTCGCGCTTTTCATGGTTTCGTACCCAAAGGGTTAAAAACAGGCCCCTATTGATATGCCTCCGATGTCTGTCTGTCTCATATATCTGTCTCTCTATCTCATGAACCGTAATAGGTAGAAATTTTAAATTTTCACAAATCGTGTATATCTGTTGAAACTACATAAAAAAAATAACGGGGGCTTCCAAACAGCTAACGGGGGAAGCGAAATAAAATTTTGTCTATCTCATCGAGTGGGGTAGGTATCGTTGCTTAGAGCTCGTTGAGTAGATAAATACTGCATTTTTGTTTTAAAAAACATTTAAAAACAATGGGATAAGATGCCACCAAAGACAGCTTTTTTTACAAAATTTTGTTTGTGTTGTATCTATATAGGAATCTCATAATAGGTATACAGTTGAAATTGTCACACATTATGTATTTCTACATAATATGTAGAAATACATAATGTGTGTGTTTTTCTTTTATTATGTGGAACAAACTACTTACCACAGACAGTGATCAGTGCCCCCTCAGTTAATGCATTTAAAAACAGACTTGATAAACATTTGACACAAGTGCAGTGATATACACGCGTTAGCACCATGTGCTGCTAGTGTATCAAATATAATCCTATACTATTAAACGGGCAATATTTGTATATATATTTGTAATCGGTTTCTCGAAAACGGCTCTAACGATTTCGATGAAATTTAGTATACAGGGGTTTTTGTGGGCAAAAAATCAATCTAGCTAAATCTCATGTCTGGGAAAATTCGTTTTCACCATCTCTTTTAATATTTCTTAGCGTGTTTTAGTGCGTTCAAGAAACTTACAGCGCCATCTGTTGTTGAGTAGCATAGCTTGCTCACCAGATGATATTTATATCATACAGAGCATAGCTCGGTCGCCCAGGTACTAATAATAAAATAAGGGAGGCATCTATCCCTACTGCAAACGTGTTTTTAGGCCATTTTTCTTTTAGCTCTATCGTAAAAACGGGAACATTTACAAGCGTGATTTTTTTTTTAAATATAGTGCATAAGCTATAAAATAACAACAAATAAAAAAACTGATCAAGTGCGAGTCAGACTCAAAAAAAATTGTACAGTATGTTACAGTATGTCCTCATCTCCATTAATTTATGCACTAAAGCAAAACCTAGAGGGTACTTCCCGTTGACCTAAAATTATGAAATTTGGCTAGAGGCTAGGTTTCACATGTTGCGGCCGCTTAGTATTTCTGCGTGGACATGCCTTATAAATGCACCAATTTTTTTCCAGGTAGGTACTAATAGTTAGGTACATAGTCTCAATTTTTGATAGGAACCAATTTAAGAATTGGCTCCCATCAAAAATTGAGATCTATGTACCTAACCTGGATAAAATTTGGTGCATTTATAAGGCATGTCCACGTAAAGGCGATATAAGACTTTAAGCGACTGGAATAACACTACAAATAAAGGGAAACGTCTAAAATCATTAAATACTTATTAAAAAAATTCTCCCAACTAATAGTAACCAATTAAGGTGAGCTCCCGTTTCAAGAACTTTCATATAAAAAAGGGGTCAAGAATAGTTTTAGAATATAGTTGTCCAACTTAATTACAAATGAAAGAATTTTGAAAAAAATATGATTGTTAATGTAAAGGGGTCCAAAATAGGGGGGGCCAAATTTCAAATTGTCGCTACTAGGTCGAGTGGGGTATAATATGAAAGGGCTTTACTTGTAAATTCTAAATATATATTTTTGTATTTTTTACGTCTCTTAGTTTTCAAGTTACGATGAAAAATGTCAAAAAAATACCATTCCCCTTATCTCCGAAGTTTGTGAAAAGAAAAAATCTGAATTAATTACAGTTGACAGAAGTTTATGTAAACATTACAGCAAAAATAAAACGATCTTTCTAAGTTGCACAGTTTTTTAGAATTCTGCAAATAACCTTTACAAACAAATTTAGTTTTGCGGTCCTAAAAATGGACTTTATTGCTTCCAAAAATACTATAGGTATATCGGAACCCTCGGCGCGCGAGTCCGACTCGCACTTGACCGGTTTTTTTATTACTAACTGCCCTAGGGCTTTTCTAGCCACATTATTACCCTAGAGCGCTAATTGGTCACCTACAAGCCCCATTTGGGAGTAATAAGGACCTGAAAATGATTTTATTTTAACACTTCCTGTGTTCGGATAAATCTACAAATCATTTTCAATTATACGTAGTGTTACCAATTTTCAACTCGAAATCTGTCTGCAATGATGGACTAGTTGAGCTAGTACAGCAAAAATGCTTGCTAGGTGGCAGCACAAACGCAACGTTGGAATGCGTATAGAGGTCGCTAAATTTCACAACATCGGGCAGGACCACAGTAGCCTAGTTGGTAAAGCGTCTGCGGTACTTACGCAGAAGACGCAGGTTCGAATCCTGCCTGTGGTTGTGAAATTTTGCGATTTTCTACTAATAAGGACCTACTTACCTCACAATCGATATGTAAAGCAGAGTAGTTAGCTCGGGTGTAAGCATCAATTGCACCCTCGAACTATAGGCGCCCTCGCTGCGCTCATGCGCCTAAATATCTCGGGCTGCAATTGATGTCTTACAGCCCTTGGCTACTAATCTACTATTATTTTACAATAGTAATAATCTCGGGAACGGTTTAAGGTAGGGGGCTGAAAATTGCACTGCTGTCTATCACTAAGAAATTCGAACAAAGCTCTGAGCGGCCACTTCGCCTTCCTTAGCCTGCTAGTCCCTTTGTCGCAAATTTTATTTTGGCAGGTATGAACCAAAAGGAGGTCATTTTTCTAATATCATAATAAAATAAGCATAATTAATGCTAAAATGTATTATGCTTATTTTTTTTTTGGACAACTAATTTTGTGTATTGGTTTTAACAATATTTGGCATAATGAAAAAAAAAATAATGAGCTCTTTTGGCGCAAATTTCAACTTTTCATTTTTATTGTATGACAGCTACCCTCAAAATGAGAAACCACTGAGAATTCTTCAATGGATTTGCATAAAAGTCTTAAATTGTAAATATGGTGTCAATCGGACTATTCGTTTAGCTGCTAGACCAAAGCGTGACGGACAGACTGACCGACCGACCGACAACGTCGGACATTTTTGGGAGACTTTTTACTATTTTTTAGTCTTACATAAAATTAAATTTGAATTTTGTTAACTTTTTAGTAGTCTCCCAAAAATGTCCGACGTTGTCGGTCGGTTGGTCACTCTGTCCGTCACGCTTTGGTCTAGCAGCTAAACGAATAGTCCGATTGACACCATATTTACAAGACTACTAAAAAGTTAACAAAATTCAAATTTAATTTTATGTAAGACTAAAAAATTGTAAAAAGTCTCCCAAAAATGTCCGACGTTGTCGGTCGGTCGGTCAGTCTGTCCGTCACGCTTTGGTCTAGCAGCTAAACGAATAGTCCGATTGACACCATATTTACAATTTAAGACTTTTATGCAAATCCATTGATGGATTCTCAGTGGTTTCTCATTTTGAGGGTAGCTGTCATACAATAAAAATGAAAAGTTGAAATTTGCGCCAAAAGAGCTCATTGTTTTTTTTTTCATTATGCCAAATATTGTTAAAACCAATACACAAAATTAGTTGTCCAAAAAAAAAATAAGCATAATACATTTTAGCATTAATTATGCTTATTTTATTATGATATTAGAAAAATGACCTCCTTTTGGTTCATACCTGCCAAAATAAAATTTGCGACAAAGGGACTAGCAGGCTAAGGAAGGCGAAGTGGCCGCTCAGAGCTTTGTTCGAATTTCTTAGTGATAGACAGCAGTGCAATTTTCAGGCCCCTACCTTAAACCGTTCCCGAGATTATTACTATTGTAAAATAATAGTAGATTAGTAGCCAAGGGCTGTAAGACATCAATTGCAGCCCGAGATATTTAGGCGCATGAGCGCAGCGAGGGCGCCTATAGTTCGAGGGTGCAATTGATGCTTACACCCGAGCTAAATACTCTGCTTTACATATCGATTGTGAGGTAAGTAGGTCCTTATTACTCCCAAATGGGGCTTGTAGGTGACCAATTAGCGCTCTAGGGTAATAATGTGGCTAGAAAAGCCCTAGGGCAGTAAGTAATAAAAAAAACGGTCAAGTGCGAGTCAGACTCGCGCGCCGAGGGTTCCGATATACCTATAGTATTTTTGGAAGCAATAAAGTCCATTTTTAGGACCGCAAAACTAAATTTGTTTGTAAAGGTTATTTGCAGATTTCTAAAAAACTGTGCAACTTAGAAAGATCGTTTTATTTTTGCTGTAATGTTTACATAAACTTCTGTCAACTGTAATTAATTCAGATTTTTCCTTTCACAAACTTCGGAGATAAGGGGAATGGTATTTTTTTGACATTTTTCATCGTAACTTGAAAACTAAGAGACGTAAAAAAATACAAAAATATATATTTAGAATTTACAAGTAAAGCCCTTTCATATTATACCCCACTCGACCTAGTAGCGACAATTTGAAATTTGGCCCCCCCTATTTTGGACCCCTTTACATTAATAATCATATTTTTTTCAAAATTCTTTCATTTGTAATTAAGTTGGACAACTATATTCTAAAACTATTCTTGACCCCTTTTTTATATGAAAGTTCTTGAAACGGGAGCTCACCTTAATTGGTTACTATTAGTTGGGAGAATTTTTTTAATAAGTATTTAATGATTTTAGACGTTTCCCTTTATTTGTAGTGTTATTCCAGTCGCTTAAAGTCTTATATCGCCTTTACGTGGACATGCCTTATAAATGCACCAAATTTTATCCAGGTTAGGTACATAGCTCTCAATTTTTGATGGGAGCCAATTCTTAAATTGGTTCCTATCAAAAATTGAGACTATGTACCTAACTATTAGTACCTACCTGGAAAAAAATTGGTGCATTTTTATAAGGCAGGTCCACGCAGAAATACTAAGCGGCCGCAACATGTGAGACCTAGCCTCTAGCCAAATTTCATAATTTTAGGTCAACGGGAAGTACCCTCTAGGTTTTGCTTTAGTGCATAAATGAATGGAGATGAGGACATAACAAGCCATATCTTTTGATTGCGTCGTTGTAAAAAATGGAAATTTTCAAATCTTATTTATTTAATTATTTGTGCACATGAAAAGAACACACAAAACATAGATTAAGAAAACTACACAACAGGTACTGCTTATTTCAACTAGGAAATTTCTTCCAGCAGTCCTAGGCAAGTGAAATGGCACTGGAAGAGGCAGATAAACGAATCTTGTGTGGTTTATGGCCCTTAATATTCGTTATCAATTTCAACCTGATACCTCTACCCGTTCGTGAGAAAAAGGCTCTTGACAGACAGACAGACGGACAACAAAGTGATCCTATGAGGGATCCGTTGTTTTTATTTTGACGTACGGAACCCTAAAAATGAAAAAAAACAGAAACCAAAAGAAAAAAAGACATTAGAAAAATGACAAATTGCAGTTTACTAGATTTTTTAAACAGAAATACGTCGTAACAAAAGAATTGGTAATAAAAATGGTAATAAACTTATTATTTACGACAACAATCAATGGCAATAAAAAAGTGAATAAGCTTTGGAATAAACCTACAAAGAAAATTCTTTTTGCGAAAACTCCATTTTCCTCTTTTGTTACCGCACACCAAGGACGTTAACCGTGCGATTAACCAAGGAGGTTCGTTTTCTAGCTACAACTATCGAACACACAATAAAAAAGCATCGAAAGCTACCGGCAGACTACATTTTAAAAAAGTATGTTCCATCAATGAGCCGGTTTTAAAAAAAGAAAAACTAGTATTATTTTTTTGATAGATAGCGTTGTTGTAGGAAAATTTAACTGTCAACTTCTTTTTTCTATCTTTTGTCTAAGTAAATGTTAGTGTTGCCTAAGGAGGTTTATTTACTTCAATCTTCATCTTGACAGATTTATTTTAAGTTCTTTCGACACCTTTAAATACTCAGTTGACACTTAACCGTGAAAACAGCTCATTATAATAAAACAATTTTTTGAGACATTTATAGGATTTTTTCCAAAGTTAAATCTTTACAAATTCTAGTTCAAAATAAATATCGAAGAATTAAGTGTAATTTTTTTCAAAATCACCTAACTATACTCGTAGTCCGGTCATACAACTATGTTCCAAATACACCTGCCAATTTATTGTTGCCATAACTTGAAAAGTACTGCCCCCTAGGGGTTTTTTTGTGTATTATTATAGAACGTAGAATAGAGGTATTAGTTTATGCAGCAATAACTAGATGGCGACATCGCTTGGTGAAGCTATGCAGCCGAAAATTTGTGCAAGTTGGTGCGCTGATATATAAGTTACTCTATGGCTGCTCCCGAAACATTTATTTCAAAAGCATAGAAAATGTAACATTTTGTCGCCGCGGTTACAGTAAAGAGATGGGCGCCGCGGTCGTCACAGTTTTCACCTAGTGGTAACTCGCTGTTGACTAGATGTGACGCCATTAAATAAACTTCATGGTTGGTTCATGGTATGTCATTTTGGACCATATGTAACTGATTTTACGGACGAGTCCGTCTCGTATAAGCGCGTACGCTTATCGCATTATTATTCACCATGGAACACTCAAACTAGCACGATCACTAATAAAACACACTGTCTTTGCACGGCCTAGGCTATCGAACAAGACCTAGGAATCCTAATCGAACATCAGTCAACTTTGATCCTTCCCATTAGACCAACTGCTTCGCACTACTAGTTGTGCCATTGAGGTTCTTTTTTTGAGAATCCTTCCTTTCAGCACTACTGTATATTTTTCACTTAATATGATTTCCCTATCACACAACTATTTATAACCAATGTTTTCAGATAGTCTTATGAAATTTTAATATGCAAATTTTGTGGCGGCACAGTGTAGATAATACAGCTGACTGCTGAAGTTAAATAAAATTTAATAAATTCGGTATCCAAATTACTAACATTTTTTTTTATAATAGTAAATTACTACTTGTTGACTTATGTTGATGAATGAGAATACCGATTTAAACGTTGAAGAAACAGCAACGAAAAAAGATAAGCTGGTAGTTTTTAAAGTTTTTAGATAAAATTAAGGATTTTTTTTTTAAAAACAACTACCTCAACGACCTAGTTTTATAAATGAATTTTTTGGCAAACTAATAATTATTTTTTATTTACAATAAAGGATTTAAATTGAAAAAAAAATTAAAAACACTAACTTTGGTAATTTTTAATTACAATGATGCTCACAAACTAAACTAAACATAAAATATGTAAAAAAAGGGTTCATGGTTTCACCAAATAAGAGTCGTATCAAAAATAAGAGTCCTATACAAAAAAGAAACTTAAAGAACTTAAACCCACTTTAACTCGGAAACTACTGATCCTAGACTACTCGTATGTTCGGTCAAATGACAAATTTCGTCGAGACCTTCATTTTACACCTGTCTGTCCTTATTACGTCCTTACCTGTCAAGCCATATATAAAATTCGATTTCCCATGAAAAGAGAAAACTATTCTCCAATAATTCTCCTCTGACTGTAGTTGTGTGATAGGGAACGATTTAGTAGTGCGTAGCAGTAATAGTTGTGCATGATTGTGCCATTGGGAACACTTAATTTGGATGGCACAACTAGTAGTGCGTAGCAGTTGGTCTAATGGGAAGTCGCCGTAACTTTCACAAAACGACCGACCCGAACGGCTCCCGGCAAACAACTGAACTTGATTCAAATAATCTTATTCAAATATTCAAAATGGCTGCTAACCCCTACCAAAAAACGAGTGAACGAGTGAAGAGCGAGTGAACTAATTCACACTAGATGGCGCTAGCTATTATGAGAACTACCTGACAGCTTACTTTTGTTTTCAACCGTCAGAATGAAATGCGTCGATACAAGAACTGAAAATAATTATGGTCTGATTAAATCCATTTAATAAATAATAATTTTTCACTCAGGAATTTGCCTCAATTTCGTTAATTTTTGAGATGTATGGTTTCGTTTTGTATCGATGTATTATGATACGCTACTATTCTGACATTTAGCGACAGTTAAGTATGGGGAGCGACAGTTATCGCCTTTAATATTTGAGTTCGCAGTAGCAGTCGGGTCAATGATCGCTTTTGCCATGCTGAAAAAATCATACTATACTAATTATTAATTTTCTAAGTTGTAGAATGAAAATTTGTGATCACGGACAATCCGGATCACAAATTTTTGTTTGTGATGTAAGCAAATAAGGTAAGTACTTTATTTTTATCCTTGATATTTTATGAAATCCGGTATCTGGGACTCAATTCTTGAAAATCACCGGGTGGTAAAATATCACTCTTAGACTTTAAAAATTTACATTTGCCCTGATAAACTGTTGAAATGTAAATCAGAATTCATACAAATTACCAATCAAGGACTGCTTTATATTTTAAGAATATCAATCTTCACTTTTGAAAAGAAAAATCTGTGATTTTGAATTTTTTGAGTGATATTTTATCATCCGGTGATATTCGAGAATTGAGTCCCTGTTTCAAATTAGTAACATGGCATGGCAACCCCGGGAAACTGCTCTCGCATGTGTCGAGCATTTTGCCTGTCGGTCTGCGCGGACCCTAACTGGTCTACAGCGTGAATTTGTACTGGTTTTGCTCCCGAAGCCCAGTGATTCTACTCATGATAACATACAACTTTCCCAAAGAAAAAAAAATTTACTCGAAAAGAAGGTATAAATGCTTTTATTAAGACGATTATAACCCTCAAATTGCAAAAATGAGCTAAGTTTGAAGGCAAGCTTCTCCCAAACGGATGGTCCAATCGTTACAAAAAAATATACATGAGTTAATCAATAAAAAAAAAAAATCTTTATTTGCTTTAAATGTGGTACAAATTGGTGTAACATTGTATATGATAAACAATAATTTTTAACTAGATTATTTTTATTATAACTGTTAGTTTTGCCAGAAAAAAATCTTCTCTCTCCTCTTATTTTACGCAAAAAATATCCTAATGCTTCGAAGGCTCCTAAACGTCTATAACGATTTTGATGCTTCTTCCACCCAAAAATTCTAAATTATACGGTTTCTGAAATTTAAGTAAAAAATTTGAAAAAATAATTATTAATGTGGTATATTTTTTTTTATTATATTAGGGGACCTTACAACTAAATTTACAAAATGGTAAATAATATGGGTCATTAAAGGCCAATAACAAGCTTCCACAAATGGATATAAGAGTAATCTAAACAAATTTACATAACTAAGAGAATTAGATTAGTAAATTTATATAAACTTAATTCATAAATTTGACTCAAGGTCAGGAACGTCTTCGCGCTACGAGTACTTCCGGCAAATAGGTCAAAGTTGCTGTCTTCATTTAATTTATTGCACAACTTTAGGCACCCAGGTAGATAGCTGTTCATTCTAAAGTTGGATGGATGGATGTCAAGTAGGGTATATTTACGAAGTGTTCGCTTTGGAGTCCTTAACTTAATTTTGCCGAGGAGCTCCGGACTGTCAACTTTATTTTGGGCAATCTTCATCAAAAAAAAAAAAACAATAAAAACCCCTTTTTTTATGGACGAGTCTCGACGTTGGTCGTAACAGCCACGTTGAAGAGCACTCTTATATGAACGCTATTTACATGTCAATAAAGTCGATATTTGCATTGACGATCGCGTAGCTTCTAATTTGAGGGCTGTAATCACCTTAATTGAAGAAGATGACACGGGAATTTAAATAAAAAGTAAATTTATTTTCTTAAAATTTAATTAAAAGCAAAATTGGCTGACTTATGATAGTGTACTATGTCGTTACAAAGTTTGAAAAACTAGCCACACATATCGATCCCAATCTGACGTTTTACCTTTTTTATCTATGATTTTTTTTCATTTCAGAAGAAAATGATAGCTTTATATGAAATTTATGTGGGAACGAGACAGACAAGTTTTTCATTTACTCAATCATTCACTCTTAATTTTATGTAGTGGCAACACAAGCAATTTTAGTTTTATATTGTTTGAGAGTTTCGCGGTCACTAACACTATTATAAAAACAGTTTGACGGGTTCTTACCACGATATGGATTTTTGATGAGTTTCCGATATTTCGGTGCTGTTGCAAGCACCATGATCACGGATGAACTGGAGTCTGTGGGTAGTTAAACTATCGCTATCATATCGTAGTAAGAACCCGTCAAACTGTTATAATAATTTTAGTTCTGCCGCTGTAGACGAGCCCCTAGATATACGCATTTCATTCACTCCCTCGAGAAAATTGACGTTTGCTTCATACATTATAATTAAGTCACATTTAACCTTAGATATATTTTTATCTAGGGGCTCATGCTGAGTAGGCTGGGCTACATACTACTTATTTTTAGTTGACAAGCCACCACGGTTTGATGAATATACTATTCTAGTTTGGAATGGCATATTCGTCAAAGCGTGCCAAAATCTAGATAAATTAGAAATTGTAGGATTCACTTTAGTTGCCACGCTTAAATCGACCTCATTATTTCCACTGTAGTTCCATGGACTAATAATAATAAACTGACAATCCCTTAAAAAAACGTAACCCGGAAAGGCATAAAACTCATGGAAACTAGATGGCGCTTTCAAATAATCTGGCAATTAATTATGGTGTACTGAGTATTCTGCCAAAAAATCATTCAAAATTTCAACAGTTTCAATGTAAAGAAACGCTAACAATGAAATTCGGTTTATTATTTTAGCAGAATACTCGATAAATCATAAGAACTTCCCGGACTAATATATTAGCGTTATCTAGTTTTATACTTTTCTGGGTTACGATTTCTAAAAGGGGATGGTCAGTCCTTCTTATTGTTCATCCATGGTAGTTCTCACTATTCTCTATTAGTGTGTTATGTTATAGCGGCGTATGTGAGGCGGCCGATTTTATGATGAGGCATTGGGGTCTATTCGGCAGACAAAAAAACTAAACTAAATTTGACAGGTCCAAATGTGTGGCTGTCTTTGTTATCCTTACAGGCTGAGAAAAAGGCAGCAATACTTTTAGAACTGACAAAATTTAGTTTTGTTTTAATTTATGACTGCCAGAATTGACAAGTGTTGTTGTGTGACCGTCAAGGTGTCTGTATAGTTCGCCCGCGTTAAGAATACAGTAAGTCATTTATGCAAATGCAGGGTAAAGATGTATTCACAATGGAGTTAAAATGCAAGAAAAATTACCTTTTTTTTTTGTTTTTTGGGTAACACACAAAAGAAACAACCGCTTTTTTCGATGTATTACCTTTAGTTAGGCATTTGATTAACAATTTTAAGCGACCTGCCGGGCTAAGATGCGCACCGCGACTTGGTCGAGTCGCGCGCAACTGTCACTTTTTATGTATAGACGCGACGAGACATAACCGGTTCAGTCTATGAAGACTCGCCAAGTCGCGGTGCGCATGCTAGACCTACTGATTCATTACAGGGCTTGGCTACCAGCGGCGGAAAGCGACACGTCACTGCATTCTAAAGACGGACGAACTATTATAGTCAGTCCTTTAAACATATACAGTAAGAAGAACTTTTGAAATGTGTAATATTACGTACACATTCTTGTCCCCGTCTAATATATTTATTCTCTTACTTCCATATGGTTGGCTGGAAGAGATCTCTTTTAAGAGATAAGCTCGCCATTGTAAACGATTTTTTCTGTTATTTTGTCACTGTTGTTGTGTGCAGTAAAGAGAATATATATAAAGGGTGTAAGGGACGGTGTACCGAAAACTGAAAGGGCGTGCTCAGTCAACGAAACTGAACAACTTTCCCAAAGAAACATATGTTGGGAAATTAAAAAAAAAAATGACCTCTCCATACAAATCGCCCTCTCTGGTTGAACAGTTTGTATAGAGAGGTCAAAATTTTTTCGTCATTTCCCAACATTGTTTCTTTGGGAAAGTTGTTCAGTTTCGTTGACTGAGCACGTCCTTTCAGTTTTAGGTACACTGTCCCTTACACCCTGTATATGTTCGACAAGAAGTTTGACAAGTCCCTTGGCATGGTTGGTAGTGAGCATGCCTTCTACGCCGTGAGCCACGGGTTAAATCCCCGCCTAGGGTAAACATTTGTGTGATAATCACGAGTGTTTGTTCTGTGTCTAAGTGTTATTTATTTATTTATGTATGTATATCAGTGTCTGGAACCTAAAGGACTTGCCTAGTTTGGTATCAAATGACTTTCTGTGAATTGTTATTTATTTATTCTCTTGGCAAAGCAGTGTTGTCATATACAACGCCCGGGGGTTCACAAGGTGGCTTAAAGTGTCCTTAGTCCTTACTGCACTCTATAACAACTATGGTTTGCTATCTGTTGTCAAATACGATGTTTATACCGGCGTGTGCGGGATAGCCGGTTTCTTGGTGAGGCTCTTTACCGTAGCATCCCATACAACGCCCTTAGCAGGTGCACTAGGTGGCATAAAGTGAAATTAGTAAGTTCATAGTGTTCTAAACTATTATACAGCCAGTTGTACAAAGCGTTTTTAAATGTAAAGCTCCTTTAAATGTATTGCTGTGACTTTCTTTGTCAATAAAACAGAAAGTCAGCAATAAACTTAGAGGAGCTTTAACTTTGAAGACGCTTTGTGCAATTGGCAGATAGTGTGTGGGTAGGCCGGTTTCTTGGCGAGGCTTTTTACCGTAGCATCCCATACAACGCTCCAAGGGGGTGCACTAGGTGGCATAAAGTGTCCTTACTGTACTCTATAACTATAATAGTGTGGTACACGTTGGCCGACACTCGGCTTATATCGGCGCGTGCGGGCGCTTGGCGAGCCCGTGGGGCGGGGGCGGGGGCGGGGGCGGGGGCGGCGGGGTGCTGCCGGCGCCCTCCCGCCGCCGCTTGCGCCGCGCGGGGGAGCGCGCGGGGGGGTGCGCGGGGGCGGGCGCGGGCGCGGGGGAGGGGGGCGCGCCGTCCAGCCCCGCGTGCGCGTGCGCCGCCACCAGGATCTTCAGGTCTGCCACCGTCTGCCCACATAAACACATTTATAAAACCTTACGTTTTATGCCTTTTTGCGTTTATCTAATCCCATAGACTATAAAAACAGTGTTGCCAATCTGCTCTCATTTTATTTTCTTGACAGTTAAAAGAAAGAAAAAGACTGCTACATCTATTCATGTACAAAGCAATCTGTGTCTAAAACACAAAAATATAATTTAAAATGACATCTCTCCGAGATATAATTATATCTATGGACCGATGCTGAGCCAGCTAATATGCGTATGCCCACATAATCTGATATCAAAAGCAACCACTTTTGTTCTACGCCTATCACAGAATTAAAAAAGCTGTCATGTATAGTAGCAGTCAAAAGGTGGTAGGGCTTATGTGGAAAGTCCGTCTGGGGAAGTACCACCCCCTTCCTTTTTTCTGCCGTGAAGCAGCAGTGTTTAAACTGCTGTATTTCGATTTGAAGGGCAAGGGAGCCCGTGAAATTACCGGCACATGAGACATACCATCTCAGTTCTCAAAGTGAGCAACGCGCTTTGCTGTCTTATTAGTGTCAAAATATGCGATTAATAAGACAGCGGGTGCTATGGGCGGTGGTGACCACTAACCATCAGGTGGCCCATCTGCTCGTTTGCTCACTTGTAAAATAAAAATAAAAATAAAAATCATACTGTACCTCGACGAACATCTCCTTAGCCATGACGTAGACGGAGTGTTCGCTGGAGTTGTACATGAGAGCGTTGGTCAGCATCAGCATGATGTCTCGCTGCAGCTCCGACGTCGTCCTGCACCACGATGACCATCACAACATATTAACACGTTCCGTTTTACATACTAAGTTCAAATTACTTGCATTCCTATGCGAAATATAAAATACTGTTAAAAACCGAGTGTACATACATACATACATAACATCACGCCTTGTTCCCGTCGGGGTAGGCAGAGACCACAGCTCTCCAACTGCTACGATCTTGACATACTTCCCTTGCTTCCTGAACTATCATCGATCCTTTCATACATGCTCGTCGGTTTAGGGTACTTTTAACCTGGATTTTATTCAGAACGTCCTGAATTAGGTCCTGGGTACGTTCGCCGAGGCCTTCCTCTTCCGACGTTTCCATTCACTCTCGCCTTGTAGATCTCTTTCGTCAATCTTCCTTCATTCATCCTCTCTACATGACCAAACCATCTCAGCATCCCTTTCTCAATTTTAGTCACTACGTCTTCTTTAAACCGAGTGTATACTGCTATTTTTAGTTTTTCGCTGATTAATACAAAGATACAGTAATTGCACCGAAAGTACTATATAGATCGCACACCCACAATGGTAATATTGAACCAAAAATTGCAAACAAAAACTAGTACTTTCGGTGCATTAGCTGTGTCTTTGTATTAATCAGGGAAAATTTAACTAAAAATAGCAGTATACTCGTACACTCGTTTTTCAACAGCATTTTATGTCCCGCATAAAAATGAAAGTCATTTGAATCTAGTATGGAAAACGGATCGCCTTAACGCATTACAGTCCATGTAACTTTGAATCACTTTTGAATAAATTATTTTATTTTTCAATACATTTGCTCGAAAAACGTACTTACAAGGATGTAAACATTGCTCGTAAGTAGTTACTTACCGAACTAGTGCGGTAAGTAAAAAAAAGTATACTACCATGGAGTTCTACACTCTGGTCATAAAATTATTTTATTTCTGCCCTGCCCTTGTGTGATAAATGGCGGCTAAGTGCCGTTTTGCGATAAAAGGCGACTAAGTGACCAAGTTTCCTCCTAATGGTGGAGAGGTCAATGGGTTTCTTGACCATGACAATGCATCCTGGCGCCTCCTCATCAGATATCTCTTGCATTATAAAAAAATTCTGTACCTCCCTTGTAAAAAAAAACTACTATTACGTTTACCTCTCTTGTACAACAATCTACTATAACGTTACCTGATGACCCCTGAGTCAAGTTTTCTCCTGATGGTGGAGAGGTCTATGGGTTTCTTGACCACGACACTGTATCCTGGCGCCTCCTCATCAGATATCGCGCGCAGAAATAGAGATGCGTATTTGTGCGCGCACAGTCTGTAATAGACAATTATTATATCATAATGGGAATCTTGCATGATACCACTACACCAGCAGTGCGTCCCGTGTGGTGCCGGCAAAGAATACTACCAACCCATACATACCCGTGGGTGTCGTAAGAGGCGACTAAGGGTTAACTGGAGGATGGGCAGCAGCGTCCTCCTTTGTCTTACATCTTACTCACTGCGGTCACTTACAACCGCGGTCCATAGTGCCAGCCGTAACGCTAACAAGCGAGGTGACTATGGTACTTCCCCTCCACATTTTTCCAGCAAAAGCTAGAATTCTGGAGGGAGCTCCCTGTCCTGTAGTGGACGTTTCATGGGATGTTATGATGATGATATCATAATGCACGTTTGATTCATGGCGTTTGTGTGTGTGTGTATGACGAATGAATATGTGTGAATATTTATTAAGTTTAGTACGCACGACGGCAAGCATGCAGAATTAAAACCAGTATAAGCTGAACCAGCGCAACGCTATAAACGCCCGAAGGTCAGTGTTTCCACCGACGAGCGGCGTATATGAAATTGAGTTCTGTTTTATCTATTGTAGTCACTTTTTATTTTAATGACAGGGGATTTATCAGATTCAGATAATTTATTCAATGTAGATTCTTTACAGAATACTTATTGAATGTCATGCAGAATACAATACAAATAGAGCGTCTACGCCGTTTCGGATCGTGCTATGGCAGCGTAAAAGAAACGGCAAGAAACCACTGCAGCACGGCCTACTTTAACAGTCGGTTTTTTACAATGTGTTTCTTGTATTTCGCTGGAATATTTATTTATTTAAAACTTTATTGCACTACAGTACAAAAGGCGGGCCTAATGCCACGCGGCCTTTTCTACCGGCCAACCAAAAGGCAGAATAGAAAGGTGGTGACGGGTGCTGATATAGGCTAAGTACCGAGTAAATATATCGACAACTATAAATATATATATATACATATGAGCATATGGAAATATATATATACATACAAGTGAAAGGTGAATAGGAAGAGAAAGAAACTACTAAGTTATGCTGACAAGTCTTCAGGATACAACAGTCGTATGAAATGATCGTACACGTTTTTTTTTAATATAGCATGGTTAGGAGCTTTTCGGATCTTTATAGGCAATGAATTCCAAAGTCTAGCAGCCTCCACTGTAAATGACTTGCTGAAGAAACCAGATTTACTGAAAGGAATAGCCAGAAGGAGATTATCTGAGGAACGAAGGTCGCAGCTGTGAGTATTGCATAGAAAATGGAATTGAGATTTGAGGTTATTAGGAGATGAGTCATCGTTAAGAATGGAGAATAAGGTAGTGAGAATTCGGACCTTCCTTCGCTCACGTATTGGAAGCCATCCAAGCTTGCGTCGAAAACTGGAAATGTGATCGTACTTGCGAAGATTGAATACGGTTTGTGTTTTTTTTTACGAGACTTTAATGACAGGGCACCATACCTCTTTGTTATTCATATAGTCATCTAATCTATAGTTAAGCTAAGTTAAGTTGGCTTTAAGGTAGTTCGTCCGCGTTAAGAATGCAGGGTAAAGGTGTATTCACAATGGAATCAAAATAAAAAAAAATGGTAATGCACAAAAGGATACAACCGCTTATTTCGAAGGTCTGCCTTTAATTGGTCATTGTGAACTTGACTTTATAATTTTGAGCGCGCTGATTGGTTACAAGGCCTGGCTAACAGCGGCGAATAGCGATGACTCACTGCATTCTTAAGACGAACGAACTATACATAAGTGACAAATTGCAATAACAGAAGACAACTGTAGCCTATCCTATCCTACTAATATTATAAACGCGAAAGTTTGTAAGTATGGATGGATGGATGGATGTTTGTTACTCTTTCACGCAAAAACTACTGAATAGATTTTCATGAAACTTGGCACACATACAGGTTAGGTCCTGGAATAGCACAAAGGCTACTTTTTACCGCGGGAAAACACTTCATTTCCACGCGAAAACGCATTCAATGCGGATTGTGTGTTTCTAGATGAACGTTTGTGGGCGTCTAGGTGATGGGTCATTGTGTGTATCTAGAAGAGCGTGTGTGGGCGACTAGGTGATAGGTGATTGTGTGTATCTAGATGAACGTGTGTGGGATTCTAGGTGATGGGTGATTGTGTGTATCTAGAAGAGCATATGTGGACGACTAGGTGATAGGTGATTGTGTGTATCTAGATGAATGTGTGTGAGCTTCTAGGTGATGGGTGATTGTGTGTATCTAGAAGAGCGTGTGTGGGCGACTAGAAGATAGGTGATTGTGTGTATCTAGATGAACGTGTGTGAGCGACTAGGTGATAGGTGATTGTGTGTATCTAGATGAACGTGTGTGGGCGTCTAGTTTATTTTTTTTTTTATTATTATAACATTAAAAATATAAATTTATATACTAAACGGTGCAACAAAAACCTATTTAGATTTATCCGTGCACCGTCATTCAGTCAGGAGCGCTTGGTACCAATCGTTTGCTATTCACGTCATTCGTCGTACGATGTATCAGGGTAAACCGGTTGTGGATCGACGTATACAGGGTCCCAGCAGAAAAATTGTTTATTTATATTACCTATCAGACTATGTTTTAAGCTTCATCGGGTGTTGTTAGCTATTTATAAAGGTTGCCTACTTTTAATTTTTATTTGTACATATACTTAAGATAGATATAGATACATAAATACATAAATGTAATAAATAAATAACTAGCTTGATTTAATTTGTAAAAGGTATTTTTTTAATATGGTTTTAATATTATTACTAGTAATTTTATTTTTCAGATTTATAGGAAGTTCATTTATTAATTTAGGTAAAATATACTTTAAACATTGTTTACCATAGTCGTTTTGGACTCGTGGCAATATTAGTAAGGATTGGGTGACGCTTCTTGTGACCGGCTTATGGGAGACAAAGTGTTGAATTGTTTGGTTAAAAAATTGTTCTATTAATAACGTATATTTATTTTTTTTGTGAATGGGCATAATTTTGAAGTAATCCAATAATTCGTTATAATTATCTTTATATTTGGTTTTAATGTTTGTAGGGGGCGAACGTTTTTAAGATACGGAGTTGTAGTTGATAAATGTTGTCGAGGTGTGACTTGTAAGTTCGTCCATAACTACTAAGTCCATATGATATGATTGACTCTGCTAGCGCTTTGTAAAGGTACAGTAGTATTGAAACAGGTACTTTAGCTTTAATTAAAGAGAATTTGGCCAGTATTGCTCGTAACTTATCGCAGACGCTGGAAATATGAGCAGTCCACTTGAATCTGCTATCGATAGTTAGTCCTAGATATTTTTGTGTGTTTAAAAGTTCAACGGGTTTACATGTGCACGTAGTGTTATTGGAGTACAGGCATGCGTGGTCGTGTGCGATGAGTTGTGGCACTGTTTTTAATCTGTTCTGACTAGAACTAATATACATAATTTTAGTTTTGCCAGCATTCAGCACCAGACCAGCATCGTGAGACCACTTGATGAGTTGCGTAAAATCTTCTTGCAGTCTGTGCATGCCATAATCTATGTCTTTGTCTGCGGAAAGTAAACAAGTGTCGTCCGCGAATTGGTAGACTTCGCAACTGTTAATTACATTTGCCATGTCGTTAACATAAGTCAAATAGTGTAACGGCCCTAGCACCGATCCTTGGGCTGTACCTTTAACTGTCACTTTGTCTAGGATCTATTAGAAAGATAGTCTTTACACCATGTTTTCAGAGGACCACGAATACCACAATCGTCAAGTTTCTCAAGAAGTGTGTCATGCCGCAATGATGGTATCATTACGTCATTGTGTGTATCTAGATGAACGTGTGTGGGCGTCTAGTTGATAGGTGATTGTGTGTATCTAGATGAACGTGTGTGGGCGTCTAGTTGATAGGTGATTGTGTGTATCTAGATGAACGTGTGTGGCCGTCTAGTTGATAGGTGATTGTGTGTATCTAGATGAACGTGTGTGGGCGTCTAGGTGATAGGTGATTGTGTGTTTGTGTCTAGAAGAACGTGTGTGGGCGTCTAGGTGATAGTGTGTATCTAGCTGAACGTGCGTGGGCGTCTAGGTGATAGTGTGTATCTAGCTGAACGTGTGTGGGCGTCTAGGTGATTATGTATATCTAGCTGAATGTGTCTGGACGACTAGGTGATAGGTGATCAAATGTGTGTATCTAGATGAACGTGTGTGGGCGTCTAGGTGGTTGTGTGTGTGTGTGCGTGTGTACCTGCTGAACACGACCATGACGGACTTCTTCCACTTCCTGAACTCGCGGTCCGCCTCGGAGCTGAGCCCGCCCGGCGACTCGGGGGCGCTCTCCGAACCGGAACACGCTGCAACACTCGCTAATGTACGGTCAGCGGCTAAAGTAGGGTCAGGTTTAACGAAAACAGTTCCAAGCACGCATCGCCAGCCTAAGGCCATGTCCCGACCTGGCGTCAGTGAGCCGCTCACTGTGAGCCGAGCGGCGTATCGGTCGCTCACTCAATTCGTTCAGTCGGCGTAGTGAGCTGACTGAGCCACCGACCGGGAGCATAGTTCATATTCATATTTTATTGCAAGTTGAAAGGTGTTACATAAAAGAAAAGTACAAGTGACGCCCTGCAAGGGCACAGCTAATAAGAGAGGCTCTAGATGCCATAATTACTTAAAAAAATACATTTAAATTTTGTAAGTTAGTAATTATTAGTAATAATACAAGTCCTACCTATATTATGTTAGTGTTATGTTAGTATCTATCTATATTGAACTAATTAATCAATGATAAAAGTTTTAAAGTCATTACATGTCAAAATAAATTGGATTAAATGAGCCATTGAAGCATCTTATTTATTAATTTTATCATCAAAAAATTCAGAAATATTGTAAAAGCATTTATTGAGAAGGAATTTTTTTTACATTTTTATTAAATAGATTTGGTTTTTCAATATTTTTCAGATCATTAGGTAAATGGTTGTATATTTTTATTAACATGTGATGGGGGCTATTTGATACTAATGTCAATTTTGTATATGGTGTTACTAATTTGTTTTGGTTTCGATTATTTCTCTTATTGGTATTATTCATTAGGGAGTATAATTCTGCATGCTTTCTTACAAATTTACATGATTCTAGTATATAGATAGACGTTAGTGTTAATATTCTGTACTTAATGAAATAAGGTCTGCAGGATTCGGTTTGCTCGATGTTTGTCAATAATCTTACACATTTTTTCTGGAGAATAAACACATCACCCGCTTCACAACAGTTGCCCCATATTATGATTCCATACGAGAGCCTTGAATGCGCATATGCATAGTAGGCTGTAAGCGCAGTACTAAAGTCTGTAGCTCGTTTTAATTGATTGAGAGCATATATAAAAGAAGAAATTTTATTTTTTAGGTTTTGTATATGTGGTTTCCAGGTCAGGTTTGTGTCAAGTTCAATTCCCAATAACGTAGCAGTATCTTCTAATTCCAATGTTGTGCTTTTGTAATTATAAGAAGTATTTAGTGGTATTTTTTGCGAGGGTTTAAACTGAATAAGTTTTGTCTTTTTTAGATTAAGTTCCAAATTATTTATATCTAACCAGTGTAGTATTTTATCTAAAGTAGAAGTTAATTTATCTTTTAGTTCGGTCGCGTCTGAGCAAGAAATTAAAATAGAAATATCGTCTGCGAATAGGAAACATTCTTCATTAATTTGATTTGGGAGGTTGTTAATGTAGACAAGAAACAGCACACATCCTAAGACGCTACCTTGAGGAATAGAGGTAGTTGAAAGGGCTTTATCAGATCTTATATAATCAATGTTACCCGTCTCAAAGTTTGTGTGTTTAATTTCCACTAATTTAAAACGATTTTTAAGGTACGATTTAAACCATTCATGGGCTATTCCTCTTATTCCCGATGAATAAAGGGTGTTTAATAATGTTCCGTGACAGACTCTATCATATGCTTTACTTAAATCCAGTAGCAGGCCTACTGCATACTTCTTATCATTTACACATTCGAATATCTTTTGAACAAATTTATAAATTGCTAGACTCGTAGATCGATTTTTCCTGAAGCCGTATTGGTTTTCATGCAGAATTTTATATTTATCAAAAAAATTGTTAAGGCGTTTTACCATAGCTGTTTCGAATATTTTAGCCGAAGCCGCGGCGACTCAGCTGCTCACTGAATGAATCCGCAAGCGTAACGCCGCAGACTGCGTAGAGTGAGCGCTGAATGGACACTCAATTTAAAATATATAGGGAGGCGTACTGGAGGCTGATAGTGAGCGGCTCACTTACGCCAGGTCGGGACACGGCCTAAGGGCGCTTTTCCTATCTTCCGAATTTCCCTCCGCGTGCGGATCTGATACGCATGCGTACCATCCGCACTTGATCATTTCATATGCCATCCGTATACATGACGCGGATGGCACGCAAGACAGAAGAAGCTAAGGGCGTCCGCTAAAACTCGCGCGGCCGTACCCGGCGCGACCGCGTGAGACGGGCTTTTTCATACTATTTCACATGCGTGCGGGCGCCAGCGCGAGTTTTGGAGGACGCCCTTAAGCTTAATTTGTTTGAAATGATCAGATGCGGACGGGACGCATGTGTATTAGGTCCGCACGCAGACGTAAATCCGGATGACAGAAAGAGCGCCCTTTCACATCTACATACAAGGTGTAAGTGTAGCGACACACCAGCGGAAATTCCAACGCAGAAAGTTCAGCGACCAAAAAATCTATCAAGTACGATACAAGCGGAAGTTCCGCCAGATGTGTCCAGGTAACCTAAAAAGCGTTGCGAGCGAAATGAGCGGAACTCTTCGCGCCGGAAAGATCCAGGTGTGTCGCTACACTAAGGGACGGGTTCGCAAAAACTGAAAGGGCATGGTCAGTCGATGAATCTGAACAACTTTTACCAAGAAATACCCGATAACGTAAAAAAATCGGCCTGTCTATACAAACTTCTTTTTGTACGGAGAGGCCGTTTTTTTTAGGGTTCCGATACCAAAATGGTAAAAAAGGGGCCAAAAAGGGGGCAAATTCAAATTGTCGCTACTAGGTTGAGTGGGGTATCATATGAAAGGGCTTTACTTGTGCATTCTAATATATTTTTGTATTTTTTTACGTCTCTTAGTTTTCATACCATTCCCCCCCCCCCCCCCCCCTTATCTCCAAAGTTTGTGAAAGGAAAAATCTGAATTAATTACAGTTGACAGAAGTTTATGTAAACATTACAGCAAACATAAAACGATCTTTCTAAGTTGCACAGTGTTTTTAGAAATCTGTAAATAACTTTTACAAACAAATTTAGTTTTGCGGTCCTAAAAATGGACTTCCAAAAATACAAAAAGTATGTCGGAGCCCTCGGCGCGCGAGTCCGACTCGCACTTGACCGGTTTTTTCGCCTTCAACTGTATCTTGGTTTACGCCGTACCACGCCGCAATAACGGACCATTTTTTCATCTTTTTGACATCTTGTATACACGGCCGCACATCAGTAGAAACACTTTTGGACCTTATGGCGTGGTAATAGAGTTGAAAATGTTTCTACCGACAAGCGGTTGACCGTACTTGGGGGGAGTTAGAATTGATGTGAATGTCGCTGACTTTAGTATACTACGTATACTGCGTGTATAGTGTAGGTAACAAAGCAGTTGACCCCAACATAAATTTCTAAGGCAGATTGTATTTGACAGGATGATGAATTTAATTTAAATTCAAAATATCCAAAAAAACTTAACAAAACAAAATTTTCATACATTTTTCGTAATTTTTGTACGGAAAAATTAAAAGTACCGTTTTTTTTTTATAGAAGGTTTGTCTCATGTAGTGTAATACCCCAGCAAAGTTTCATCGACTGAGGATTTAATGCGGGGGTCTTCATACAACGATCCGCTTCGTTGCCTAGACTAGTAACGAAAGAAATGATAATACTAAGGTCATAGGACAAAATAAAATGGCAGTGCTGTGCTGCGACCTATCCAAGGCGTTTGATGTAGCCGACCACTCCGTGCTCGCCCATAAACTCCATCACTATGGGATTCGGGAACCGGCACACGCATTGTTCACGGATATTCTGCGAGGAAGGTCGCAGGTGTTGGTGGCGTGTGGCGGTCGCGTCAAGTCCGATGCTCTCTCCACGACTATGGGTGTAGCTCAGGGGTCTGCAGTGTCGAACATCCTTTTTTCATTGCTTCTCAATGACCTGCCTGAGGCCATACAGGCCGGAGACACGCTAATGTACGCTGATGACGTCGCTTGTGTCGTGTGCGCCCCGTGTATACAGCAGTTGGAAGAAAGGTTAAACGAAGCCGCGGTCCAATTGTCACAGTGGTTCAGGTATAATGGTCTAGCATTGAACCTGAAGAAGACACATTTCATCCATTTTCATCTGGGAGGCAGAACGCAAAGACCAATCACGGTACAAGTGGGTGGTACTAAACTGGACCAAATAAAATGCACTGCGTTTTTGGGTTTTGAATTGGATTGCGGTCTTACGTGGGAGTCCCATATCGTGAAGACATGTAGCAAATTAGGGAGTGCCTGTTTTGCATTGTGGCGGCTGGCTCGAGTGGTCCCGCAGGATGTGGCGCGTTCATGTTATTTTGCTACTGTGCACTCACTGTTGACGTACGGTGCTGAGCTGTGGGGGTGTGCCGCCGAATGGGAGAGGGCCTTTCGAATGCAGAAAAGAGCGATTCGAGCTATTGTACACGTGAGGCCGGATGTCTCCGCCAAACCATACTTTGCTGCACTCGGAATACTCACTCTCCCGTCCGTGGTGATTTACCAAATCGCCGCGTACGTCCATACTCACATAGATCAGTACCAACAGCGTGCTGATACAACCGTGAAAACGCTCCGGCACGCGACTAGACTACTACCGATCAAACACAGACTAGCCAAATCTGAAAAATTGACCCATGTAGCGGGGCCAGCGGTCTATAATAGGTTACCTAGAAGCGTGAGGGACGCACCGTCACTGGAAACTTTCAAAACCAGACTTAAGAACTGGCTAATCGAGCACACTTTTTATAGCGTCAAGGAATTTCTCACGACCATTAAAATGGTGGAGTGACAAATGTATGTACTTAGAGTACCTACCCCTATGGTTCGTTTTATTTTACTATTCTGACATTTTAATTTATATTATTGACATTCTATTATTAATATTATTTTATTGTGATTATAATTAATAAGTTTGACATGTAATAACAATTTTATTACCAAATATATGAATATGAATATGAATATGAATTTTTGACCACCATAGAAACTGCATAAGCTGATAGCGCATTTTATGTGAGGTGAAATTTGATTTTTCGTATGTCGACATATGTTCCTAGGGAAAAGTTGTTCAGTTTTATGGGCACATAGATTCAGACCCTTCAGTATTATCATACCTTTCTATTACACGTTGTATAGTAAATATATGCTGACAAAAACACGAAATAAAGAAAATCTTACTTCTAGAATCGGGCTTCTTCTTTCTGGAGTAGTCTCTCTTCTTTTTACCGTCCTTCTCTTCTTCTCTACTTAGCTAGAACAGAACAGATTACATTAAATGATTTCATATTTTCAATTACATTATATTTTTTTATTATTACATTAAATTATAAAATGTCCCAGAATAAATAAGAAATAAATTTCGATATAATTTAATTTTTTTTAGTTTATTCCAATGCTTACCAACACATTTTGCAGCCGTGACACTAAAACAAGAGAACATTTGACGGAAAGAATATCATTGTTTTACAAACTTGTTTTTTCTGTCAGCTTTAGCCGATTGCTTTAGACATAGCTGCAAAATGTGTCAGCAAGCATTGGAATAAACGAAAAAAATGGATTATAGCGTTTTTAATGTTTCGTCCATTACTCTCTGCTATTATAAAATTGTAATAGTAGTTTAAGATACAAGTGCCGTAAGTAGGATTATTACAAAGGAGTCGAAGTTATGTAAACCTCAGAAGGAGACTTCTCAGAAGCTCAGAAGTCTCCTGGGATATTCACAGGCTTCGCGGAGCGACCTCGTGTTGTCGAGGATTTTGGCCCGTTGGTCGGTCAGCACGTCGCAATCCAGGATGACGTGACTGACCGTTTCTTCTGCGTGTAGACAGCCCCTACACATAGGGCTATCCGTGGCGCCGATTGTGAATAGATGCTTGTTGAGCGGGATGTGTCCAGTAATGGTGCTCACAACTATTCGGAGGTTCGATCGGTTGAGGCTGAGGAGCCGGCGGGTCAATTTGGGAGATAGTGTGGGTACTGCCTCCCTTGATTGCCTGCAGGTTGTTAGGTTAGCCCAACGGGCATTGTGTTGTTCTTGGGTAAAGTCGCGAAGCCATGAGCGGATCTGCCTGAAGGGCAGTGGCAAGAGTGGTTCAGGACCTAGCACTGTCGCCACGGATCCGCGTCTGGCCAATTCGTCTGCGGCATCGTTACCCAATGATCCGCTATGTCCTTTAATCCATTGCAGGATTACCCTGTTGTTCGAAGCGATGCGCTCCAAAGCTAGGTGACATTCGTGGATGAGCCCTGAGGTAAATATATTACTCTGCAGTGCCATTAGTACGGCCATGCTGTCAGAAAGGATTCTTATATTAAAGCCTACTACTTTCCTACGCAGTACCGCGGTGGCAGCCTCTTTGATGGCCACACACTCACATTGGAAGATGGAACTGTGTTCGCCTAAGGCTAATGATATTTTTATGTTGAGATCGAGTGAGAAAGCCCCAGCACCCGTTCCTGAGTCCATTTTGGATCCATCAGTGTATATTCTTACCTCGTTGGTGCCGGATTGATCTTTTTCTAACTCAGATAGTTGTATATGGTAGTTCCTGTTGAAGTTGTATGTTTTAGGGATCCTATCACATGGGGCTTCGCAGAGGGGGAACTTTGTACGAACAGTGTCCCAGAGCGTAGCCATAGGACCTTTTTGGTTAACCCATTCGCCAACCAGTTTGAGACGTAGGGCCGACATTATCGCCTCCTGTTGTATGTACAGGTCTAAAGGCGGGAGCCCAAGGATAACTTCCAGGGCTGCTGTCGGGGTAGTACGCATGCATCCCGTCATAGCTGAGCAAGCTAGACGTTGAAAGTCGAGGGTTTGCCATCGGCACAAATTTGTCATAACACTTACGGCCGTCTATCTTACGACATTTTTCAATACATTTGTGAGAAAACAGGTATAAGTAATACACCAGGCCAGTGGTCGCATATGAGACCACTAAAAAGTTTGCCTCCATACAAAATAGTACGACTTTACTTCTATACAAACAAAATTTCTAAAAAACAAACTTTATTTCTTTAAGTATTTTATTTATAAATATATACTTTTCATATTTTTTTTTACATTTATTGCACCGCCATGCCGAAACTGCCGGGAAGTTTTTTATTATTATTTTAACCATAATACTAAATCAAAAATTTTCTAATCCATCTGTGCTTACAATTTATACACAAACACCAGCAGTGGACGTCTTTCGGTTGATATGATGAAGATGATTTCGTGTTTCGAAAGGCACGTTATGCCGTTGGTCCCGACTACCTACGGATGTTAGGCGGCCAACAGGTTATTTATTCAGCTAACAAATAGAGTACAAGCTAACAGCTTGAGTCCTCCTCAAGTGACAACTCTTAGAGTTGTACCTGATGGTGTTTCCTGTACGCATACGAACCCATTGTAGTATGGGTCAGTTCTGCTTCAACTTATTGGCGAGTTTGCGTTTAATAACAAAGTCCCTGGTTGACCGAGCTTCGCTCTATAATAGCCGCCTCAACATTAAAATATCATCGAGTGAGCAAGCATGCTACCCGCCAACAGATAGCGCTGTAGGTTTCTGTCTAAAACGCGGTGCTTTCAAAAAATTCCTAAAAGTACGGAGACAACTAATTTTCCTAGACATGAGACATAGCTAGATCAATTTTTAAAAGCCCCCGTATGCTAAATTTCATCGAAATCGTTAGAACCATTTTCGCAACCGATTACAAATATATAAATATACAAATATTGCTCGTATAATAGTATAGGATGTCTTGTGGGTAGACATTTTGCCGCTGGCAGCTGTCAAGGGTTTATGAGGTCGGTCATCGACCTTGCAATCTACACGATATGATGATGATGGTGATCAGTATCCAGCCTACCTCCATGGGCGTGTCATCGTCGGTCTCAGTGTGCGTCTCTTCCGTTTCCGGGCGCGGTTCCTCCTTCACCTCGGCTTCCGGTTCCGGTAGAGCGGCACTCTCTTCGCGGACCATTTCTTTGAGAGGGATCTCCTGAAATTAAATATATAGGGTCTTACTACAAAAAAAGTTAGACATCTGTTGAACACTTGATTAAAAAAACCGCACAAAATAACTAGGCTATGTCAGTTGATGCGCAGAAGTCAAGTCATAAGAAAATAAGTCATTTTTGACTTCTGCGCATCAATGAAATAGCCAGAGTTATTTGGTACGATTTTTTTGATCAAGTGTTCAACAGACGTCTAACTTTTTTTTAGTAAGACGGATTATGTTTATTCGAAGCCCAGCGATTTTAATATCTCGAGAAAAAATATTGTGACTGAAGAAATTTTCGACTTCTTAAGTGGTTACGTCATTGACACAATTTTTAGGGAGGGTTGCACAATCTAACTTAACCATAACCGAATATATGTCTCTTGCTCTTTCCACCCTAAAAAGAACAAGACGCGAATATTCGGTTAAGGTTAAGTCAGATGGTGCAACCACAGATCAGAAATAAGTCTAGATGACTCAAGTGTACCTACTTTGCGTGCCCAAACTAAGCTCAAAACGCTTAGTTTGCTTGTCATGGGCTTGCCATATCACCGAGAACTGTGACACGCTTCGTTTTCATACAAACGGCGGAGTTTGCGTTATCTAGACTTATTTCTGATCTGTGGGTGCAACCCACGCTTAATTAAAGTATTTTTTTTTTATAAGTAATGTTTTTATTGTTTGATTTGTAAAATTACTGGTATTTGGGAGAAAAACAAAAGCTTACTGATGTGGCTACCGCAAGGCTGGTTTACTTTAACTAATTCCATAGCAGTATTGTCTTATAGAATACTGCTTTGGGGCCGGGCAGCTGATATCCATTCAGTATTCGTTTTACAAAAGAGGGCTATAAGAGCAATTTATTGCCTGAAGACTCGTGATTCCCTGAGAGAACTGTTTACGGAGATCAACATTATGACAGTGCAATGCCAATATTCTATGAAAGTACGCTATTATGTACGCTAGAAAGAATTGATCAATTACCTTAAAAATGTTGACAGGCATGAATTTAATACTAGACATAAGTACGGTCAACCGTACGTCGGTAGAACCTTTTTCAACTCTACCACGCCATAAGGTCCAAAAGTGTTTCTACTGATGAGCTGTTGAGTGTACAAACTTGATCAACCATATACTAGATTAGCAAAAGTCAATTCATCTTTCGTTGGTTTGTGTATACGATACTACAACAAAATACCTGACAATGTAGTGCAATTACCTGAGAGAAAGTTTAAACAATGTGTAAAGCAAACGTTATGTAGGTAATAAAGCTTACTATAGATTAGATGACTATATGAATGACAAAAAGGCATGGTGCTCTGATATTGATATTCCAGCGAAACACAAGAAACACATTGTAAAAAGCCGACTCTTAAAGTAAGCCGTGCTGCAGTGGTTTCTTGCCGTTTCTTTTACGCTGCCATAGTACGATCCGAAACTGTTTAGACTCGCTCTATTTGCATTGTATTCTGCATGACATTCAATAAGTATTCTGTAATGAATCTACATCAATAAAATTATCTGAATCTGAATAAACTTACTTACCAATTTTTTACGCTTGTCATTTTTTTCCAGGTACTAGTTAGGTACATAGCTCTCAATTTTTGATAGGAGCCAATTCTTTAATTTCAAAAAAATTCCATAGAAAATTCAAGAATTGGCTCCTACCAAAAATTGAGAGCTATGTACCTAACTAGTACCTGAAAAAAATTTGGTGCAATTTGGTGATATAAGACTATTAGGTCATTCGCTACAGTAACTAACTTTCCGTCAACCATATAGCTACTACGGTTCAAAAGATACAACACTTGAAGAGGGTTGAACGGACAGTCAGACGATGTAGGGGTTGCTAAAGAGACCCTTAAATTTATAAGTTTAACTGTAAACCCTACCTCGACATCATCTTTTTTCTCCTTATCTTCGGGGATTTTCTCATCCGCCGCAGGATCCGTCGTCACATCCGCGTTTGTTTCCGGATCCGTCGCCGGTTCTGGTACTTCCGGTACGGGTGGCGCCTCTGCGGTCGCTTGGAGCACTTCCGGTTCCGATGGCAAAGGCGGGTCTAAAAAACAAAGAGATTTAAAATAAGAAACATGTACCACCACGTGCTACGGGAAAAACATTTTTTTTTAGTAGAATGCTAATGGGTACCGGTAGTACCCAAGTGCAGTTAAGCATCCTATCGAGAAACCCATTGAAATAAGAAATAAATAAGACATAATTTATTCATAGTCATACCATTACATGTCACAAAAATAAACAATCATAATAATTATTATAATTATAATTGATTTCTTCTCATTTTATATATCAGCCATAGTTAGTGAATACCTACTATTAGGTACAGCTTAGCCTTTATTGTTACTGTGCCATTCGTTAAAAGAATACATATTTTGCTCGATAAGCCAATGTTTCAGTCTAGCCTTAAACAAGTTCAAAGACGAAGCGTCAGTGACGTCCGCGGCGATCCGATTGTACACATCTGGTGCCATGATGTGTAATATTCACGTGCGCTTCATGAAACCTAGCTCCAAGTTTTATTTCTCAGAATGCAAGCCCTAAACGACCTTTGTTTAAGGCATCCGGTATCCGGCATCCGGGATTTCAATTTACCAGTATTCGAAAACGCGAGCAATCTACTGAAAAAAAAGTTTGGGTACCACCGGTACCCGGTAGCACGTGAATAATAATTGAAACCAGGTCTTATTTAACTCGAAATGCATCTGTGAATCCCTACGGAGGAAAGTAAAGGCATCACAATCATATTTTTAATGTGAGGGAACTATTTTTTTTTAATTTTAGGAAGACCAACACAGCTAGATTTAACTTATTTAATAATTACATAAGCACCAAAAAGCCAATTACGGGTCTCCACCATTAAACAACAGAGTATTTAAATGAAAAAGGTTGTCATACACTCATTAGGTGAAAAACTCATCGCTCGCAAAGATTGATAGTAAGGGTGATGAAGGACAAATTTCTATATGATTTGCTCATGTCTGCCTCTTTGACTGATGATAAGGAGCATCCTCTAGAAGATACAAAAAATATTGGCGGACATCCACACCCCTGCGTTTTTGAGGAATAAAATTTTAACTTTTTTGAAATTTGACAATGAAAAGTATACCTGGCAGACTATGACTATCTGATTAAATACAATGTATAAAACCCCAGAAAAATAGTCTGCCACCATAATAGCCCTGCTTCGTAAAGTTACAGCGCTTCAAAATGCAAAAATTCACTACTTCGTCCCGTGATAATGCAGAGCCCTGCATGTCTGCCTCTTCGATTTTCCACATCTTCAGAAGTATTTTAAACAGGAGCCACAAAGGCAGACAAAAACAACATTATTTAGTATCTTATTTTTTTTTTTTTACTTTAACTCAAAAACGCAGCGACGCACAGAAAAACTTGTAAGGACCAAATCGATTCGTATTGAGCTGATCTATCATCCCTATTAATATGAATCATGAGCAAATCATATACCCAAATTGCTACCAGCACCCTAACTATGAGTTCAGTCAAAAAAATTCCTGTTTAATAAACGCCTCGCCGTATCGGCACTCGTGTTGATTAAGTCTAAATCAAAATCTTTAGCTAGTTTATTGAAATTGTTGCACGCACGCCAAAGAAATGTATTCTGACGGTAATTTGTAGAAGCTAAGGGAATATAAACGGTGGCACTAAGACGGAAGTTAGGTCGGGGGGTTGTAACTGAAATGTTTGACAGCAAGTCGGGACAGTTAATTTTATTTGTAGTGACTTTTAGCAAGAATGTTACGTCTGCAATTTCTCTCCTCACGGAGAACTATTTTGCAAAGAGCGAAGTGAAGAGGAATGAAAGGAGGGTAGATGTCTACCTATGTCTGATGCAACTCAGCCGAAACGTCGGGAAAGGTAAGGTGATTTATTTTTCCAATTTTTTTATGTCAATATTGACCAAACGGGCAGGTGGGATGGATGGTAAGTGGTCACCATCGCTCATGACACCCACTGCCTCATTACTCTTACCGGAGGCTAAAAAGCCGAAAAAATTTCGTAAAGTGTGTCGATAGCCTGACCTCTGACCCTTCACAGGCTCGCTGCAGACTGTGGCGTGAAAGAGTTTCACTTCCTTCCCCTTTTGTTCCACCTTCAGAGAGTCTTTCGCCTGGACAGAATTTGCCATGGCTGACCTGGAAGTCTCTAAATAGACTTCGGACTCAGGTTGGCTGCAGTAAAGACAACATGTCCAGGTGGGGTTTCTCAAAGGATCCCAATCTGATCTGCACGTGTGGTGCGATACAAACTATGGCCCACCTAACATCGTGTTCTGCGTCCCCTTCCACCTGCACACAGCAAGAGTTAATGGACGCCACACAAAATGCAGTTCATGTTGCCGAATTTTGGGCTAAACAAATATAAAATTAAAATGACGATGCCATCGACACGCAAAGAAGAAGAAGAGATTACTCTTATTAGTGAAATAATTTGACCATAATAAGACAGCAAAGCACCGTTACCCATACTGAGAACTAATATGGTATTGTCCCAAAAATAAAATTATCAATATCATTATCATAATTATTATGTGACGAAGCGGACGGGAACTCTATTTAAGCGCCGAGCCCAGCGCGCGGTAACACAGTCCGTGCTCCACCACAGTTCCGCCCCGATCTCCTAGCAAGCCGTCATCGCCGACTCCGGTCCGCCGCGGAAACGCCCGTGCTCCATCGGAGAGCCCGTATCTAGGCGAGGAAAGGTTGGGCTGATTGGAGCTCTGCTAGCTAGAGCTCTCTCCGAGTGTCCCGCTCATCCCTTACGTGTCGGACCGACGCTCCCGACCCCGGAGCGTCGCCGGCGCGAGGGTACCGCCGGGCGCGTCGGCCTAGGGTGAATGCGCCAGGTTTCAGCCTCCCTTCCCCGCTAGCAGCGTATCTTTGTCCCGCCGCGAAACCGTCCGAATCGCAACCGTTTGGTAACCGTTCACCCCCTCGTCGCGAGCGTATAAATGTAAATAGACATCGTAGATTAAGCTAATCCTGTGCATGTAAATAGTGGAAATAAAGCGTGTAAGAATTATAACGATCTGTGTTGCGATTTTGATATCCGCCGCCTCCACCTGGTCACAGAGCGTATCATGCCTTTCCCGAGGGAAGGACGTGACAATATTATTATAATAAAATTAACGTGAAGTGAAGAATTCTAGAGTAGAACCCCGAGCTGATATAAGAGATTTTTATGAGAAAAGAATATAGGCTTTAGAAACACTCATTATTAATTTTAAATATACAGGGTGCAAGGGAAAGCCTTCCGAATACTGAAAGAGCATGATCAACTGAACAACTTCCAGGTAATAAAACTAAAAACGGACGGAACGGACAAAATAAGATTGCAATTTTGTATAGAGGCTTTTTTTTTAAATTCCTGGAAAATTTATTCACTGAAAGTTGTTCAGTTACGTTGACTGATCATGCCTTTTTTGTATTCGAAAGGTTGTCCCTTACACACTGTATAAAAAAGAAAACTAAAATCACAAAGGATAAGTTTTTTTCTAGTTTTTTTCATCAAATTTATTTTGTTATATATTTTTAATTTCTTCTATCGAAATTGTGAGTGAGTGAATTGTAATTGTTAGTTACCTGAGGGCAGTGGCGGCTGGTCCGTTGCGGGCAGCGGGATGTCTGCCGGGTCTACCACCGGCTGCTCCTCGGGTCCTGGGGTACAAGAAACACAGGTCAACGTACTCGTATTATACACAGTGGGCCCGAATAACTTGTATAAATCTACAACTTCTGGGTGAATCTGACCGGTTCTTGCGTCTTGGGTTGAAATTAAACACGGCTTATTGGATTCACCTTGTTTTTTTATTCGCCTAATTAGAGACCCGCGTACACAATGTCGGCCATTAAGGTACTTCGGACCGAACTGCTCCGAATTTAGCTCTGTACCACGATTTTGCCCAATAGCAAAATTGTTAAGCAATTGGCAATACTAACTTACCCCGTGTGTTGCCGGCAAAGAATAGTACCAACCAACCCATATATACCCGTGGGTGTCATAAGAGGCGACTTAGGGTTATCAACTGGACGATGGGCAGTAGCATCCTCCTTACTGCGGTCTATGGTGCCAGCCGTAACGCTGACAAGCGAGGTGACTATGGTACTTCCCCTCCACATTTTTCCAGCAAAAGCTAGAATTCTGGAGGGAGCTCCCTGTCCTGTAGTGGACATTTCATGGAATGGTATGATGGTGATTAACTAACCCTACAGGTATAGTAAAGAGCACGTGAAGCCTGACACATTGGACGTTAAATATTGTAATGGGTGATTAAGATGAAAAGAGTAATATTAAAGTTTTCAGAGGCGTAAAATCTATATAACTGGGTCTCATGTCTTTTGAAGCGCGATTCAGAAATCCTAAAGCGCCATCTGTTAGTTCACTTTGATGAGATGATTCGAGTACAGCTCGGTCTCTAACACACAAGGACATATAAGTAGCAGACTTTCTGCTAAGGTTGGAGCCACAAATATCATTTACGCTTCCGTTCTTAGTATTAATGATCGATTCACAAGTAAAAAAGATATATTTTTGATTTCACAAACAAAATTAAGCTAAAACATTAAATTTTTAAAGATTTCTTGATTTTTGTAAAATTTTACCGGGATTTTTGACCGACTAGTCGTTATATACAGACTATGTATATGACGGACTCTACTCTGTGGTCTCTCAGGTACAGTCAAGATCACATCAAGCTTGACACATTGGACTTTGTACCGTTCTTATTTCAATAGACGTACGGGCTAGAGTTTACTGCGAGTGTCAAGTTTGACCTGTCGTTGACTGTACAGATTTTCTGATAGTTACCTGCTGGTAACGGCGGCTGGTCTGTAGTTGGCAGCGGGATGTCTGCCGGGTCTACCACCGGCTGCTCCTCGGGTCCAGGAGTCTCCTGAGCTTCCACCTCCTCGCTCACTGGCGCAGACACCGGCGGGGTCGGAACCCGGTCCATACACACACTACATACAAACAAACAATCAACAAAACATCGCGTTTTTGCAACTGGAGGAGCTCCCTTTCTAAATTACAGGTCGCGGATTTCCGCGAACTATGCCGTTTAAATATCGATACATGAAAACTAGTTTGTTTCGAACACTAGTGCAGTAGGACACTCCAGTAGGACGACGGGGCATGCCCCTTCCTTGCCACGGTCGTGAGTATATTTTCTAATGACAATTTTACAATTGACATATTGGCATAGACAATTGTCATGGATATGCTTTTTCTAGTTTTTAGAATGGAGCGACTCGAGGAGATTTACTGGCGAAAATGAGGATTTGAGTGTATTTTCTCACTAAGAACATTGAAGCGGTTTGCCTTCAGTTAGTTATTGTGCCTTTGACTTTATAATTTTGAGCGACCTGATTGGTTACGGGGCTTGGCTACCAGCGGCGGAAAGCGATGACTCACTGCATTCTTGAGACGGACGAACTATAAATCCAAATAGTGTCAGCTTTACCTTTGTTCTTCTATAACAGGCTTGATGTCCTCAACGTTTACTTCTTCATCTTCCGGTTCCTTCTTTTCTTCTCGAGGCGCTGCTTCTACTTCTTTTACTTCTTCTTTTATCTAAATTGTAACATTATTTTTTTACAATTACTATGCTCTGGTTTTTACGCTATTATTAAGTTTGTGTAAAAAAATAAACGTAATTTTTTTTTGTGTCAAGTGAGCAAACGAGCAGGTGGGCCACCGATGGAAAGTGGTCACCACCGCCCATCGAGCCCGCTGTCTTATTAGTGACATAACATTACACTAATAAAACAGCAAAGCACGTTGCCACCCTGAGAACTAAGATGGTGTGTCTTGTGTGCCAGTAATTACACTGGTTTCGTTACCCTTTAAGCTGAAACACAGCAGTGCAAACACTGCTGCTTTACGGCAGAAATAGGCATGGGGTGGTACACAGTGGTACTGATTCCCGTACTTCCCCAGACGGACTTTGCACAAAATCCCTACCACCTTCTAAAGTTCCATTCTTATCTTTTCCACATATTTTACAAGCAATTAGTCTTAATTTCTTTTTACGTTCATTTATTTTTTACTTTTTGGTATTTATGATGTAAAAGCATAGAACCTCCACAGTATATACCTGGTCCGTAGCCCCGAGCACCTTAATCTCTGGCGCGGGGAATCGCATCTCAACCGCACTGACGTTGGCCGCTCCGCTCGCACTCAAGTCCGCACTCACGTCCGAGTCCGCATTCGCAAGCTGCTCTGTACCCGCACTTAACGGCTCACTGGGCTCCAACTGTGAACACAAACCATATTAAATGTTATCAATGATTTTCCTTCATATTTCGATCGATCGAAAAGTTGCACAGTTGCATTGAATTCCAGGGCACAGTTGCATTGAAATCTGGGTCCTGAGCAAAGAGCTCTGAAGCGCATGCGTCTTGCTCTGCATCTAGAGACGAATTCTTTAGTTCATTCAATACACATCAGTATCACCCTTTACTAAAACTAACACGCTTTCCGCACCCACACTACTAGCGTCATTTGAGTGCGATAAACATAGTACCATTATTGCGAGAGAGCAAGATGCAAAAAACCAGTGACAGCGTCTCTATGGCAACGAATGTGTTTATGATGTGCATTCAAAATAAGCGCTTACATAAATTGGATAGTATGCCCCGTCAATAAGGAACCATTTTTTTTACTCTCTTCGCTTCTATGGGGGGGTGCGCGCGCAGGCGGAGTGGCCCTATCGTTGTTCTGTGCTGTGGACTTATTAAGAGCCCCACGAACCGAGCGAGAAATCGCGCGCTGGGATCATGCGCCGAGTGCTCTCTTCTGTTGCTGTCTCACCCTGAGTGCGACAAGGCGCTAAAAGAGCAAGAGCACGATATTGTCTCGCGAAACCAGTTGTTGGGTCTTGACGGGCGCGGCGTGCGGGGCGGGTGGCCAACGGGCAGCCTAGTCAAATAGCTTTATAATAATTTTGTAATGTTTTGCTTGCTTTGCGCTCATTTTTGACGGCATATTTTTCTACAGCTGAACTATTTCTAAGAATGATGAACTGTGTGGTGAATGGCGAATAAACAATAATAACTTAGTCGTACTGATAAAAATCCAGGTTTATTATTCGAGAATTAAATCATAATATAGTATTTTAAAAAAATCATTATAGGACATTAAGATGCAAGTGCATCTATTGTAATGTAATGTCTAAAGCGCACGCGCTACTGACGATGTTTTTCAACACATTTGCGAATGAAAACAAGTAAAATTTGCTTAGGTACATCTTTTCCCGAAGGAAAAGACGTAGATAACATACACCCGATTCTCCAGACTTGTGTTTCGTGCCTTAGTATTTTCTAGGTTGAGGAACTACATAATTTACTGTTTTTAGGGTTCCGATACCAAAATGATAAAAAAAGGAACCCTTATGGTGCCGCTTTGTCTGTCCATCTGTCTGTCACAACTGTATATCTCAGCAACCACTCATGCTATCGACTTGAAATTTGGAATAGTTTTAGAATATGGTTGCCCAACTTAAATGAACATGAAAGAGTAAAAATAAAGATGATTATTAAAGTAAAGGTGGTCCAAATAGGTCGAGTGGGGTATCATATGAAAGGGTTTTACTTGCACATTCTAAAATATTATTTTGTATTTTTTTACAACTCTTAGTTTTCAATTTATAAAAAATGTCAAAAAATCCGAAGATTGTGAAAGGAAAAATCTGAATTAATTACAGTCGATAGAAGTTTGTGTAAATATTACAGCAATAATAAAACGAGCTTTCTAAATTGCACAATTTTTTAGAAATCTGCAAAAAACCTTTAAAAACAAATTTAGTTTTCCAGTTCTAAAAATGGACTTTATTGCTTCCAAAAATACTAAAGGTATATAGGAACCCTTGGCGCGCGAGTCCGACTCGCACTTGACCGGTTTTTTTTTAGAAGGAGTCGATACTTTTGAAAATAATTACAATAAACACAATGTAAACAACGCAAATATTTGTAAAAATGGCGCGCGCTGTTTTAGCGGACACAGATGCGCGTGCATGTGACATTGACTAAACTGCCAAACTGCTTAGTCATCATTATTTAAAATACGAATTTGTTGTTACTAAGTTGATTAATATAAATATTATCGTGAAATGAATGTTTATTGATTATATTATCGAACAATGTTAATTTATTCATGAAAATATTATGGATTTTAAAGACATAAAAACTCCTTGCTCCTTGCCGAAATAAAAAAACCGGCCAAGTGCGAGTCGGACTCGCGCACTGAGGGTTCCGTACCACCACATAAACATAATTGTATTAGTTGAAATTTCAGTAAGTTAATGTGCTAGATTTTTTGAGTCCGACACGCGCTTGACCAAATTTTATTATTTGTTGTTATTTTATAGCCTATTCCCTATAAACATACCAATTTTCAAGTTTGTAAGTGTTCCCGTTTTTAAATAGAACTAAAACAAAATCACCTCAGCAACCATCCAACTTGACCCCTCTCTTATATGAATGTTCTTAAACGGGAGCTCACCACAATTGGTTACCATTAGTTGTGAGAAAAGTTGTAATATTTAATGATTTCAGACTTTTACCATTATTTGTACTGTGAGACCTAGCTTCTTGCCAAATTTCATAATTTTAGGTCAACGGGAAGTACCCTGTAGGTTTTTCATTTTTGAATAAATGTATGGAGATGAGGACATAAAATGCCATATCTTTTGATTGCGTCGTTGTAAAAAATTGAAATTTTCAGATCTTGTGTGGTTCATGAATCCTAATATATGATATTAATTTCAACCTGATACCTTTACCCGTTCGTGAGATAAAGGGTCTTGACAGACAGACAGACAGACGGACAACAAAGTGATCCTATAAGGGTTCCGTTTTTTTCTTTTGAGGTACTGAACCCTAAAAATTAAAGAAATAAAACACTAGTGCGGTAATATAATGGAAAAAGCACGCGTGTTTAATAAGCTAGATTATCGACCTTAACACAGTGCAAATAGAGCTGTTTTATGCGCAAATGAGTAGAAAAATATATATTTTTTTCGTATTGGTTATTTATTCTAAATCACACGTAAAATCGCTTTCTAAGCAATAACATCATAATCTTGTTAGGGTTTCGTAGTCAAAAAGGAACTCTTATAATTTCGTCATGTCCGTATGTCTGTCTGTCCGCGGCTTAGCTCAGATACCCTTAGTACGAGAAAGCTGAAATTTAGTAGAAGTTTACTTTACATCCACGTCGACAAAGTGGTAAAATAAAATATTGAAAAATATTTTTCTCCTGTTTGCTCGTAAACAGTGCTCTTATTTAAATAAATGGTACAGCAGCACTGCACTTACTTTCTCGCAATACTCAAGGAAAAACTATCAACCGCAAACTTAAATTTGTAATTCCATACACATAGTATGGAAATACAAACTGTTATTTACGTTTTTTCAAAAAAATGTTCGAATGAAATATACAGATCAATTTATAATTCAAATTGTCAAACATTAAAACAAACAAACCTCAAACGATTTCGAGTAAATCACATGTTTAACTTTTGGTAGTACTGGAACACCCTTTATATGAATTTTCACAGATCAATGGATACTACCGTAGGATACTTGCATGGAGATCTTTTAAATTTCCCAACACATGCTCCTTATGGATAATTGATCAGTTTAGTCTACTAAGCAAGCCCTTTCAGTTTTTGGTACACCCTGTGTAGTAAATTTTACTCTAAAAAAATCATAAAGAATATTTAGTCAGGTAGACAACCAATCCAGGATTAATATTTTAGAAAATTTTAATAAACTCAACAGAATTTTAGGTAAATCACATATTTACGATTTGGTGGTACAGGAACACCCCTTATATGAAATTACACAGATCATTTGATACTGGCGCAAGATATCTTACATGAAGATGCTTGGTCATGCATACTTTCATCAAGATTCAATCAGCCGTTTTTAAGAAAATTTCAATTTTTCATTTTCGTTGTATGACAGCTACCCTCGAAATGAGAGCCAGCAAGAAACCACGTGCCGTACAGGGCCGATGAAAATACATAGTCGCCTTTTATCAAGCAAGGGCATATTAAGACACTTAGTCGCCTTCTATAACACAAGGACAGATTAAGACAGTTAGTCACTTTTATCGCTCAAGGACAGATTAGGACACTTAGTCGCCTTTTATTTATGACACAAGTGCAAATAAAGACTTTGACTGTACCTAAGTTATTCAAATCTAACAGTAACTGGGTGACCAAGCTTCGCTCTATAATAGCCGCCTCAACATTAAAATATAACATTAAAACAATAAAAGATTTAAAACTATTTATAGCAGGCTATTCGTGAAAAAAGCTTCATTATAAAAAATAAAATAAAAAATTTAGTCAAATAACCTTAGTCAAATTTAGTGAAATAACGCTTCGTAATCAAAACTACCTTCCAGCATAAAATACATAAGCTGTATCGAGTACCTATCGAAAAGCACGTAAAATGAATACGCTCAGTGCAATCGCGCGGAGAGCTAACGACGCACTGCACTGATAAGGATAACAAAGAAAATCGAAGGCGGAGACAGTCCGTGCTAGACGTCCCTCCCCCGACCCCGCTCTATACCTGCACACCCCCGCTAACGAGAGAGAAGCTGCAGCGAACGGGCCGAAAATTAGCTAATTATCGAAACATTGTGGTTATTTCGTTTTCATTAACTTAATATTTAATTTATTTCTATTTTTTTAGTTTATTTTCAAAGAACACTATTAAATCAATGCTTACGATTGGTTTCCATTTAATTTTAAAGTGTATTACGTATGTTTTACCTGGCTGCAAATAACACGTATTTTGCGTGAAATTTGTCTGAAATTAAATTCGCTCAAATTTTGTTTTTGGTTAATATTTTCAAACAAAAACAAATTAAAAGCATAGATATATTGCATTTGATTATGTCTACGAAGTTTGGTAAAGTTTGGTCTTACCTTTCAAAAATTAAAACCAAACAATGTTTGTATAGGATTTCGTCACTCCGTGGGAACCTTAAGTCGTTACGCCATATTATCAAAAGTTGTTATTTCAAGAAAAAAGTTATAACACAATATAAGGTCCTATCGAAATAGTGAACATAATTTAAGCATGTTACTCAGACCATGAAACTGAACAACTTTCCCCAAGAGCATAGGTCGAAACAATAAGGAACCAATTTTATTTACCATCTTCGCTTCTATGTGCGCGCGCTGGCGGAGTGGCCCTATCGTTGTTCTGTGGTCCTGAGTCAAGTGGCTTTCAATTATCGCAAACGCTATAGAATAGAATAAAAATGTAAAGGATTGACATTAGCTGTCACGCGACTTTTCGTTAGCTAATGTCAATGTCAATCCCATACGTTTTCATTCTATTCTACTAGCGTTTGCGAATGTATTTATTTATTTATTTCATTGCACATTACATGTCAAACTTATTAAGTAGGGCATGCAACACCCTGTTCGGGCACAGCAACTATTTTACAATCTTTGTCAGACGAAAAAATAATTAAATTACTAAATCAAATGTCAAAACTAGCCTAGATTTAAATTACATGCAATTCGTTAATATTGAAATAATAATTATACCTATGATCTAATACGTGCCAACTTATACATATTTGTCAGTCAAAAACTCTTTTACTGAATAATATGCTTTACCTAATAACAGATCTTTAAGCTTCTTTTTAAATACTCTGTCACTTTCTTCGGACTTGATGCTTTCAGGGATTTTATTGTAAATATTTATAAATCTATTGTAAGGACTATTACTGTATATGGTCATATTACTAATTAGCGAGGCCAATCTATTTTTGTGTCTCAAGTTTCTGCTGTATACGTCAGACATTTTCTTAAAGAGGTGTTGGTTTTTATGTACAAATATACCTACTTCTAATATATAAATAGAGGAGAGCGTTAAGAGCTTGTTCTCAATGAAATATGGCCGACAGCTTATTCTTGCTCGGATGTTAACTAGAATGCGGATACATTTCTTCTGCATGACAAATACTTCATTCACCTCAGTATTGTCTCCCCAGAGAATTATGCCGTATCTAAGCCACGCGTACGCATAACCATAATAAACTGATAGGGCTGTTTGAAAGTTCGTATTTCTTTTAATCATACTTAAGGCGTAGACGAATTGCGATAGTTTCGTTTTGACAGTGTATATGTGGGATTTCCAATTTATGTGTCTATCTACTGTTATTCCTAATAATTTGAACGCGTTCACCTCTTCAATTTTTACATTGTGTATCGAAAAGTTTATTTGTAAGGGTTCCCTCTGGGTTGGGTGGAATTGGATTACTTTAGTTTTCAAGAAAGCCACTTGACTCAGGACCCAGATTGTTTTTGGAAATAGTCTCTTTACATCCTACAGAGAGCACACGCAGGAAAGATATAGAAATAAAAATTGCTCCTAAGCTGAATGTAGCGAAACACAGCACCGAATTTAATGAGGTCAACCTATTTAACAAGCTGCCAGTTGAGTTAAAGGGAAACATCACGCTCACTAGTTTTAAACAAAATTTGAGGATCTTCTTGTTAAAGAAGTGTTTTTATTCAGTTGATGAATTTATTAATGCAAGACCTTAACCGATAAATTAATGTTTTTTAAATTATTTTTCTTTTTAGTTATTTTATTAGTTATACTTAGGTTTAAATTTTAAATTTTTTATTGGAAATAATTGTTAATGAAATTAATGGAATACCCGGGTAATTAACATATAATTAGATATATGTATATTGTGACATTCAGGTTATATTATTTAATTGTTTTTGTATGATTTCGAAAACAAATTTTTTTTGTTACCGAATAAATTGAATTGAATTGAATACAGAAATAGTTATATAATTTTAGCATGTTACTTCGACTGTGAAACTGAACAACTTTCCCAAAGAAATATAGAAGGTCAAAAAACTATTCTTAATCTCCCATACAAAATGCGCTATCAGCTGATGCAGTTTCTATGGGAGGTCAAAAATTTATTATCGTATTTCGAACTATGTTCTTTTGGGAAAGTTGTTTAGTTTCATGGTCTGAGTGACGTACTAAAATTATGTACACTATTTCATTAGGACCTTATACAAGATGTAACAGAAAGGGTATACCCTGAAGGAGTAGTTAGGGTGCTGGCTGCAATTTGAGTATATGATTTGCTCATGATTCATATTAATAGGGATGATAGATCAGCTCAATACGAATCGTTTTGGTCCTTACAAGTTTTTCTGTGCGTCGCTGCGTTTTTGAGTTAAAGCGAAAAGAATGAAAATAAGATACTAAATAATGTTTTTTGGTCTGCCTTTGTAGCTCGTTTAAAATATTTCTGAAGATGTAGAAAATCGAAGAGGCAGACATGCAGGGCTCTGCATTATTACGGGACGATGTAGTGAATTTTTGCATTTTGAAGAACTGTAACTTTACGACGCAGGGCTATTATGGTGGCAGACCATTTTTCTGGGGTGTTATACATTGTATTTAATCAGATAGTCATAGTCTGCCAGGTGTACGTTTCATTGTCAAATTTCAAAATAGTTAAAACTTAATTCCTCAAAAACGCAGGGGTGTGGATGTCCGCCAATATTTTTTGTATCTTCTAGAGGATGCTCCTTATCATCAGCCAAAGAGGCAGACATGAGCAAATCATATAGAAATTTGTCCTTCATCTCCCTTACTAGAGGTGATTCTGCCCATGAAACTGAACAACTTTCCCTTAGAGACATAGGCAGTGGCTCAAATCCAATGGTGCTAGTGTTCCTCGACGGATAATTTTAGGTAAACTCAATTGTCAATACTAACACTTTTGCAATTTTTTTTAGGAATTAAAAATGCAAACAATACAACGTGTTAATCGAATAAGCGAAACCCTCATACACCCCATGATTTTAATTAAAATAAATCCATTCCTGTAAAAAATATCTTAGAAAAGGTTATTTTCTTTTCTAGATATTGTTATTTTAAAGTTCCATCATTGATCTAGTTTCATCGTTGTTCTAGTCCGCGCACGCCACGCCCACTTCCCTCCCCTCCTCACCGCTCACGAACCGCGCGGCGCCAGCCGCCAGCGCGCGTATCCACAGAAATATTTAGAACAAGCGCTGTTACCCGCGACTTCATCCGCGTAGCTTTTATAAAAAAACAGAACTCGAACTTAACTGTAACATATTTTGCGGAACGCTTTTCCTTCTTGATCCCTACGTAAAAGATGCATTTGTACTTATCCAAGTTGAATGCTATCTTACTACAAATTTAATTATCTTTTGATTTCATTCAACTGGTAGGAAGTGCGGAATTTTCATCGTCAATCGTTACAGGCGAACTTAAAAAAGAAGGCAATATAAAATGTGAATGGTTAGCGAGGAGGTATTAATAAAAGTAAAAAAAGTCCCTTTTCCTCCCTATCTATCCTTTTCTATCCCCCCCTTCCTCTCCCTCCCCTCCCTCCTCCCCTTCCATCCCCCCCTCCACCTCCCTCCTCCCATCCTCCCTCTCCCCCCACCCCCCCATCCCACTCCCCCCATCCCCCCTCCCTCTACCCCTCCCTTCCCCTACCCCTGCCTCACCCCCTCCCTCCCCCCTCTCCTTGGCCCTGACCCTCTCCCTATCCCTCACCCTAACGCAATCTTAACCGCTATCCCTATCCTTATATAAACATACAACCGACACTCATATTGATTTTTAGACATTTCGAACCGATCGCACCCCAACCCCATCCCTAGGGGATGATGGTATTTCACGTCCACCACGTTGGATTTCAAAATTGTTGTAGTTTTGTAATCAGCGACCAGATAAACCATACAAACTACACCCATATTGATTTTTAGGCATTTCAACCCTATCGCACCTCAACCCCATCCCCAAGGGATAATGGTATTTCACGTCCACCACGTTGGATTTCAAAATTGTTGTAGTTTTGTATTTGTATTGAATTTGTATTTGTAGTTTTATTTTATTTATTTATTTTATTTATTTATTAGATTGTTAAGTCCGCACCTATTAGGTAAAGCGCTGATGCTGCGCTTACCTCAATTCAGACTACGGACCCACGAGGTGCTGATGCTGCACAACGTGCTCTACGGCGGCGCCGACGCTTCGTCTTCCGCCCAATTTCGACGCATTCCATATTCCGACTTCGAATAGGATACTAGCGTAATTTAGTAATTAAGTTTTACTTTGTAACTTTCATATTTTTGAAAAATTAAATTTAGTACCAAAAGTTTTTCGGTTTTTTTTCGACCCTTCGGCCGTAGCCTACGTAATTGGCGCAGTCGAAAGTTGTACTCGCGGGCCGGTTCGGTATATCGCACACGCGGGCCGCCCGGGTGGTTTCCACGCCCCTTCAACGAGTATCCAGAACCTACGATCCAGCTGCGGCTCAGAGGGGAATCCAGACATCGATTCAAGAAGGAAAACCAGAGACCAGAAATGAAATATATGTGAGTACACTTGAATTGTTCTCGTGTTGCTTCCTTTTATCCTAGTTTTTACCCTTTTCCAAAATTTTCCACCCTCGCGGTGATTATTCGCGAGACCCTGTATTGCGACAGGCTCGCCGAGACTTAGCAGATAGGAATAGACGTTTAGATCGTAATATTTTATTTGAGCCTGATTTTGATTTTGATTGGAGGTTACTTTTTGGCTCCGAAATGCCTGACAATAACGAACCTCAAATCAACCCTGATGATGTCTACAAGGCGTTGCGCCTAGTCCCTGACTTTGATGGCAATCCTAACATCCTTACTAGATTTATTAATATTTGTGACCAGATAGTTCAAAGCTACGTAAGAGAAAATGCCAATTTAACGAATCTGTGCCTAATGAACGGGATCCTAAATAAAATCACGGGATCGGCCGCTTGCATTATTAATTCAAACGGCATACCAGATACTTGGTTGGGAATAAGAACCGCCTTAATTAACAACTTTTCCGATCAACGTGATGAAACGGCCCTGTACAACGACCTTTCTTTAGCTACGCAGGGAAATAGAACACCACAGGAATTTTACGAGCAATGCCAGACTTTGTTCAGTACAATAATGACCTACGTGACTTTGCACGAGACCGTAGCGACGACTATTGAGGCGAAGCGTACGTTGTACAAGAAACTTACCATGCAAGCTTTCGTCCGGGGGTTGAAGGAGCCCCTAGGTTCACGCATAAGATGTATGCGCCCTCCTACGATCGAAAAAGCTCTCGAATTCGTGCAAGAGGAGCTTAATGTAATGTACCTTCAGCAACGTAACGACACCCCTAAAGCCCCGCAGGTGATTAAAATTCCCACTTTCACACCCGCTTCTACCCCTTCCGGGTTTAATTCTCAGCGACCACCCATTTTTCAAGCTCCAGTCACTTCTGGACAGCGAGGTTTCTTACCACCTCAACCATTTAGACCCAATCATCCCCTAAACCAACCCCAAAATCGCGGTCCTACTCGCACTCAACAAATGTTCCGTGCTTTACCACCTAACTACAACCCCCAAAGTAACGTTTTCCGTCTTCCACCTAGGAATAACTATGGGAATAACGCACCCCAAAATTCAGCCCCTAAACCTATGAGCGGCGTTCAGCATTTCACCCCTAAGGTGCTACCCCATTCTGGTATGGGAGGTCATGATTGGCATAAATTTGGCAACCCTCCACCGACAAATTATTTTAAGACCCGCGACCTGAATATGAACGAATGCTTGCAGTATGACGACTCATATTACACAGCTGACTACTATTACGAGCCGGATTGTACCTACAGTCAATATGCAGACTATAGCGAGTGCAATGCTTATAATACAGATTATAACCTTGCGCTAGACTCCTGTAACTACGAGACGACCGACGATCAGCTGGCTATAGCAGACGCGACTCAACCACAGCCAGGCCCAAGTCATGCGGACCAGGATTTTCGGTCAGACCCGACGTTAAAAAGACAAAGATAGAATTAAATCTTCAAACCCAAAGGCAACTACCCTTTATTCAAATTTCAAATCCACCCCTTAAGCTTTTAATTGATACCGGAGCAAACCAGTCTTTTATTAGCCCCGATGCCGTTCAGAAATATTTTTCCGACTTTCCGCTTAATTTTGATCCTTTTGAAGTAACAAATGTGCACGCGACTAGCCGAAACGATTACTCAATCACCTTACCGTGCTTTACGGAATTTAATGACGTGGACCCTATGAAGTTATTCGTGTACCGTTTCCACAATTACTTCGATGGTCTAATTGGTTTGGACTTACTCACGAAGTGGGAAGCCAAAATTGACTTAAAGGACGAGAGATTATTAACGCGAACTGCTTCAAATCCTATCAGGATGTACAACTCTCGTAACGTAAACTTATACGAAAACATCATCCCGGCCAAGACCTCAAAGATGATACGCATCCCAATCAACGCCCCGGATGGCGAAGTTTTAGTTGCAGAACAGGTGATTTGTAACTGTATTATTCACGAGTGCCTTACTACCGTGCTTAATAGCCGCGGATACTTAGAAGTCAAGAACCCGACACCTAACGATATCATATTCTCACTCGACTCTCCCGCGCAAGCGGAGGTATTTAACTTAGAACTTTTTAATACCGAGACAGTGCGCGCTAGCCGACCTATGACGCGCGAAGATGACGTAATTTCACGACTACGTACTGACCACCTCAATGCGGAAGAAAAGGCTAATCTTATAGCCCTTTGCTCTCGCTACGCAGACGTGTTTCACATAGAGGGAGAGGCCTTGTCTTTCACTAACAAGATCAAGCACCGTATTAGGACTACTGACGAGGTCCCAATTTACACCAAAAGCTACCGTTATCCTTTTATACACCGACAGGAAGTAAGAGACCAAATAACTAAGATGTTAGAGCAGGGAATAATAAGACCTTCAGACTCTGCGTGGAGCTCACCCATTTGGATCGTACCCAAAAAGGTAGATGCTTCAGGAAAACAAAAGTGGCGACTGGTAGTTGACTTCCGTAAATTGAATGAAAAGACCATTGATGACAAGTACCCCATACCCAACATCAATGACGTCCTTGACAAATTAGGGAAGTGCCAATACTTTACCACCCTTGATTTGGCCAGTGGTTTCTATCAAGTCGAGATGGACCCACAGGACATCCCCAAGACCGCCTTTAATGTCGAGCATGGTCATTTCGAATTCCTTCGAATGCCCATGGGACTTAAGAACTCGCCTTCCACCTTCCAGCGGGTTATGGACAATGTGCTAAGAGGCCTGCAGAACGAGATCTGTTTAGTTTACCTAGATGACATCATTGTCTTCAGTACATCACTACAGGAGCACATGGTTAACCTGGAGAAAGTGTTTCAGAGACTTCGAGAGTCCAACTTTAAAATACAGATGGACAAATCGGAGTATCTCAAGCGGGAAACCGCTTATCTCGGACATGTCATTACCAGAGATGGTATCAAGCCCAATCCTGACAAGATTACTGCTATAGAAAAATATCCCATCCCGAAGACTACCAAAGAAATCAAACAGTTTCTAGGCCTTATGGGCTACTACCGTAAATTCATCCCTGATTTCGCTCGCATAACTAAACCAATGACACGTTGCCTCAAAAAGGGTAGTCGTATCACCTTTGACTCCGAATATGTTGCCTGTTTCGAGAAATGTAAGACTCTTCTTACAAACGACCCCATCCTTCAGTACCCTGATTTCAGCAAAGAGTTCCTACTCACAACAGACGCTAGTAACGTAGCCGTTGGCGCTATATTGTCACAGGGACCAATAGGATCCGACAAACCCGTTTGCTATGCTTCTCGCACTCTTAATGAGAGCGAAATGAATTATAGTACCATCGAGAAGGAGCTTCTCGCAATAGTTTGGGCAACCAAGTACTTCAGACCCTATCTCTTTGGACGCAAGTTCAAAGTCCTGTCAGACCATAAGCCACTACAGTGGCTAATGAGTGCCAAAGTAGAAGGAAATTCTCGACTGAGTAGGTGGAAGCTGAAGCTCAGCGAGTATCAGTTTGACATCGTTTATAAAACGGGCAAGTCCAACACTAACGCAGACGCTTTATCTCGCGTAGAGATCCACAATGAAGAGCTTATAGAGGCAATAGATGAACTTAATTCGATTATGGGTAACCCTAGCGAAACTATAATGAAGTCGTCTACCGACACGATACATACTAGTAACGAACACCCTATACTAGAAGTTCCCATAACCGACGACCCTCTTAACAAATTTCATAGACAGATCCACTTTACTATAGTTAACGACGTTAAACGAAAACCAGCTATGACGAAACCATTCGATACGCACACGCGTGTAGCCATTCAGTTATCAGAGTCCAACTTAGAAAATGACGTAATTAATGCCATTAAAGAGTATGTGAACCCGAAAGTAAAGACCGCAATTCTTATCAATCCACCCCTGGCTATGTACTCTATCATCCCTATTATTCAAGATAAGTTTAAAAGCTCAGCCATGAATCTTGTTCTGACTAAATCTGAACTAGAAAACGTCAAAGATTATCTTCGTCAACAAGACATAATTCGACACTATCACGATGGCAAGACCAATCACCGTGGCATCAACGAATGCTATCTAGCCCTTTCTAGGAAATATTACTGGCCTAAGATGAAAGAACACATAACCAAGTTCATAAATGAATGTACTACTTGTGGACAAGCAAAGTATGATAGGAACCCGATCAGACCTCAATTTAACATAGTACCACCAGCAACGAAGCCGTTCGAGATAGTACACATGGACCTGTTCACGGTACAGAGCGAAAAGTACGTGACATTTATGGATGTCTTCACTAAGTATGGCCAAGCATACCATCTGCGCGACGGAACAGCTGTTAGCATCCTTCAAGCTCTGCTTCAGTATTGCACCCATCATGGTGTACCCCCTACCATCGTAACCGATAATGGAACAGAGTTCACTAATCAACTCTTCCTAGAGTTCACTCGTCTCCACAAGATTAACCATCATAAAGTTTTGCCCCATTCACCAAACGACAATGGAATGATTGAACGGTTCCATTCAACACTTCTCGAGCATCTCAGAATCTTAAAGATACAGCATAAAGATGAACCTATAGTAAAACTGATGCCATATGCCCTCATAGCGTATAACAGTTCCATACACAGCTTCACAAAATGCAGACCCTTTGACCTTCTTACTGGACACTTTGACCCTAGAGACGTCCTTGACACTGACTTGACCCCACATTTGCTCCAGCAGTATACACAGCACCATAGAGAACAAATGAAGAAGGTTTACGACATCGTTAACGAAATCTCCCTTGCTAACCGTACTGCTATAATAGAGAACCAAAATAAAGACCGGGAACCAGAGGAGGAGTACACCCCTAATCAGCAGATCTTTATTAAGAACCCTTTTGCCAGTCGACAGAAGACTGCACCCCGTTACACCCAGGATACTGTTTTAGCTGATCTCCCGATTCATATCTATACATCCAAGAAGCGTGGCCCTGTAGCCAAAGCACGACTGAAACGAATCCCTAAAGGAGCTAAATTGTTACAGGATACTGATGCTTCTCATCATCGCGCAACTGGCGCACCCTCAGGAGATAAGACTTGAGAGCCTAGCTGATGGACCTGGATTACTACCTTACAAACTTGGACAGACTAGACTAACAAGCCACTATCATACATTTCTTCAATACATCGAGCTTAACAAAATTGAGGACCAATTTACTTTACTACAAACTCAAATTAATACTTACAGAACCCGACTTGCTAACGACACTTACCTTTTATATGAAGTTCAGATACAATATCTTACTAACAAGCTTGGCAAGGCATTAACTCAGTTAAAGTCTTTAGAACCTAACCGAGCTAAAAGAGGTCTTGTAGATAGTCTTGGTTCTGTAATCAAGAGCATAACTGGTAACTTAGACTATTCGGATGCTGTAAAATTTAATAATGCAATCAAATCCCTTCAGAATAACGAAGACAAAATAGTAACCGAGCTTAACAACCATATTAGTCTTAGCAAAGAATGGATGTCTCAACACAGTAATGTCTTAACACAGTTCGTAGAGAACCAGAATAAAATAAACGCTACTTTACAGATTATATTAGATGCAGATGCGTACAGAGAAAGTAGCATTATTAAATACGCTAAATTTGCTCAGCTTTTAAATATAATAAGTGAAAATTTAGAAGATTTAGTAGATGAGTTAGTCAGGATAGAAAATAGTTTAGCTTTTATTCGTGCCTCAACGACGCACCACTCTATGATAGATATAGAAGTGTTGAAGTCAATGGTAGATAAGTTAAAGGATATATACGATACAGATCAAATTTTAAGTCTAGAGTTAAGGGAATACTATGATATCATTAAGTCTGGCTCATACTATATAGAAAAGCAAATAGTTCTAGTTTTTAAATTCCCTGTAGTTAGAAAAGACATATTTAACTTATACAAACTATCTATAGTACCAAATAAGAACCACCAGGCCCTTATCCCTTCCTACCCATTCCTAGCAACGAGCGAGAAACTGTTCATGTACATAGAGGCAGAATGCCCGAAGTTAACTAACTGGTATCTCTGTGAGAAGAGTTCGAGCCACCAAATCACCACAAGGACTGACTGTATTCATCATCTCATCACCGATCAAGCCCTCGACGAATCCTGCCAGTTCACTACAATCACCCTGGCGAAGGAAGCAATGGAGCAACTGGACGACAAACACTATACCTTGTCATTCCCACAGCCAACTAAGGTACTGTCAGCCTGCGGAAGAGAAGACTCTAACATACTGGAAGGAAGTTATCTTGCTACGGTTCCTGTCAACTGTTACATAAGGACTAAGGAGTTTACCATTACGAACGAGAACGACGAGATAAAAGGTCAGCCTCTTAAGTTAATGAAGATACCATATGATGAGAAGAAACAAGCCGTTATTTCAACTCACGTAAGGCTCAACTCTATCGATCTACAAGGACTACACAAGATTGACGATAAAGTACAACTAGAAGATCCTGTGAGACTTGACCGAACGCAACCAGATTCCCTCTATCATACAACGATACCGTTTTACGTCATACTACTATTAAGTGCAGGTGCACTTGCTGTCACCCTTCTGATTCGATACCACCGCAAGAAAGATCATGTCACAGCACCCACCCACCCACAGCCAGACACAACTCAGAACTATGCAGCAGTTACTGTAAAGCATACTTATGAAGATCCTGGGAGCAGCATAAGGAAAAATCAACCCCAAGGGAAGTACCCAGCAACATTTTCACTAAACGTGCCAAATAGTTGCTGATCTGCGAGGGGAGGTGTTAAGTCCGCACCTATTAGGTAAAGCGCTGATGCTGCGCTTACCTCAATTCGGACTACGGACCCACGAGGTGCTGATGCTGCACAACGTGCTCTACGGCGGCGCCGACGCTTCGTCTTCCGCCCAATTTCGACGCATTCCATATTCCGACTTCGAATAGGATACTAGCGTAATTTAGTAATTAAGTTTTACTTTGTAACTTTCATATTTTTGAAAAATTAAATTTAGTACCAAAAGTTTTTCGGTTTTTTTTCGACCCTTCGGCCGTAGCCTACGTAATTAGATACACCAACAACAGTTTCACAAATATTAAAAAATTAAATTACATCTCGGTATTATACAGTGTGAACCATTCTTACTGGTGCATACAGATTACATTTTTTTGTAGCTAGCATGCAGTTAGTTTACTAAAATTACTTATTATAATGTTAATAGTTAATTGATTTTAAAAGAAAGTTAATTGTATTTGCATTAATTAATTTTGATTTAAAAAAAAAATATTGTGGGATTACATTTAAGCTGTGAAACTCTAAATATACGTAGATAATCAAGACAAAATATGATGTACGTTCCACAGAATCACAACCCTAATGCCTTAACAATAAAATTAAGTGGATTTTACTTTGAAAATGAAGGATTTTCAACTTCATCCCCCTTTTCACCCCTTAAAATTTAATTGTAGAATTATCAAAAACCCTGAGACACGTAAAACTTTATTTTTAGTGGTCAGCCTAAATACAAATTTTGAAGATCATAACTTCAAAACTGACGGACTTTCATACAAACTTTCATCCCCTATTTTACCCCCTTAGGGGTGGAATTTTGTAAAACCCTTTCTTAGTGCAGCCCTAGGCCTTATGAGGAACCTACGTGCCAAATTTGGAATTTCTAGACCCAGCGGTTTGGGCTGTGCGTTGATATATCAATCAGTCAGTCAGTCACATTCTTCTTTTATATATATAGAACCCTGATACACGTAAAACTTAATTTTTAGTCGTCAGCCTAAATACAAATTTTGAAGATCCTAACATCAAAACTGACGGACTTTCATACAAACTTTCATCCCCTATTTTACCCCCTTAGGGGTGGAATTTTGTAACACCCTTTCTTAGTGCACCCCTAGGCCTCATGAGGAACCTACGTGCCAAATTTGGAATCTCTAGACCCAGCGGTTTGGGCTGTGCGTTGATATATGTCAGTCAGTTAGTCACCTTCTTCTTTTTTATATATATATATATAGATAGAAGCGGCAAAAATTTTAATATTAAAAATAAAAAATAAATCACCCCTATCTAAAACCCGTGAAATTGATTCTACTCTCGATTCTGAACAAACTATTTTCTCAGTTTCGCTTATTCCGTTAACAAGTAGTAAGTATATATTTTTTTTTTAATATAAGAAAACATTAATCTTACATCAGCCTTAATTTAGTTTTCGAAAAATATCAACTGTAAAAAAAAATTACAAATCTAATGATGAAAACGGTTAACATTGAAGACGAACAATTTTCGAACCTTTAATTGTATATATCAAAACAAAAATAAAAAGCGTAGATTGATAACCTTAAAATCAACTTACAAATATAAAACAAATAATGAAAATAGCTATGAAATTATGATTTCATTAATCTGTAAGAAAATTTGGACAATTTCGTAACCCGTTATATTTTTATTTATTTTCTTACAACAAAGATTACCGTTTCGACGTCAACAGGCACCAACTCTTCCGACACAGTTTCTGCAGCCATAGGCTCCTCCTACAACAAAAAAAAAACTTAACGTCAAAAATTTTTAACTTTCAAATAAAAGCCGTTTTATTTTTCATACAAAAATAAATTTCTTGTGTCAATTTTTTTCATGGACAAACTAATATCCCCTACCATTTGTTTCTTGTTCTTATTTATTAAGAAACACTATTTATTTACTTGATATGGCACTAAGAAACTTTTCTCAGTCTCCAGATACTAAAATTAACAACACTTTAAATAAAAAACAATCTAAATTTCCAATTTGTACAATGAAACATGTTCTAGTGAAAAGCATTTAATCGAATTCCATTAGTAAGGGATAATCGCCACTATACTCGTACACACACATGTAGGTACACGAAACCAGTAGAGTGCACATACATCATCATCATAACATCCCATGAAACGTCCACTACAGGACAGGGAGCTCCCTCTAGAATTCTAGCTTTTGCTGTAAAAATGTAGAGGGGAAGTACCATAGTCACATCGCTTGTTAGCGTTACGGCTGGCACCATGGGCCGCGGTTGTAAGTGACCGCAGTAAGTAAAATACAAAGGAGGATTCTGCTGCCCATCCTCCAGTTTATAACTCTTACTCGCCTCTTACGACACCCACGGGTATGTAAGGGTTGGTACTATTCTCTGCCGGTACCAAACGGGACACAGGATCAGTTTACATACATCTTCATAAAATGGGGGGTTATTTGAAAAGTCCCCAAACAAATGTTGCTGTTGCTGACCCAACCAACTAATGGTCGGACGGATGTCAGCTACAAAAAAATAACGTTGCATAAATTTTTCACAAGTGAGTGTAAGGCGAGAATGAATGGAAACGTTGTAAGTGGAAGGCCTCGGCGAACGAATCAGAACCAAATTCAGGACGTTCTAAATAAAGGCCAGAATAAAAGTACCCTAAACCGATGAGCATGTATGAAAGGATTGATGAAAGTACAGGAAGCAAGGAAAGTATGTTAAGTTTTTTTTATTATTTTTTTTTTTTATGTTACAAGTGAGCAAACGAGCAGGTGGGCCACCTGATGGTAATTGCTCTCCGCCGCCAATAGCACCCACTGTCTTATTAGTGACATACTTTGACGCTAATAAGACAGCAAAGCGCGTTGCCCACCCCGAGAACTAAGATGTTATGTCCCATGTGCCAGTAATTTCACTAAATCCCTTAGCCTTCAAACCGAAACACAGCAGTGCTGCTTCACGGCAGAAATAGGCAAGGGGGTGGTACTTCCCCAGACGGACTATGCACAAAAGCCCTCATCATCATCATATCAGCCGAAAGACGTCCACTGCTGGACATAGGCCTCCCCTAAGGAACTCCATGACGACCGGTCCTGCGCTGCTCGCATCCAGCGGCTTCCCGCGACCTTGACCAGATCGTCGGTCCACCTTGTGGGGGGCCTGCCAACGCCCGCCTGCGTGAGACGTGGCCGCTCACGATGGGCCTTATCAGGAAGCTCAAGGTCACCCAGAGAGCTATTGAAAGGGCTATGCTCGGAGTCTCTCTGCGAGATCGAATCAGAAATGAGGAGATCCGCAGAAGAACAAAAGTAACTGACATAGCTCTGAGAGTCGCTAAACTAAAGTGGCAGTGGGCAGGGCACATCGCAAGAAGAACCGATGGCCGATGGGGCGTGAGGGTTCTAAAGTGGCGACCACGTACCGGAAGACGAACAAAAGCCCTACCACCTACTAAATAAAAAAATATCGTAGCAGGTGGAGGGCTGTGGTCTCTGCCTACCCCGACGGGAAAGAGGCGTGATACTATGTATGTATGTTTTCTGATGTCGGGTAACCGTGAACATCCACAGAGAGGTGTCGGCTGTGGAAAGAGGAGCACTCACTTACTGAATTTATTCAGCCAGCAGAAAGCCTCGGACCCTGGACATGACCTGCCCAGACCGATCTGGAAGTCTTTAAACAGACTACGGACACAGGTCGGTCGGTGCAAAGACAGCGTGTGTAGGTGGGGTTTCACCGACAGCTCTAATAACAAATGTGTGTGATACCTCCCCACAAGCAATGGAACACCTAACCCATGTCCCGCATGTACCGACACATGTACGCGCGATGACCTTTTTAAAACCACAAATGATGCAGTAAATGTGGCAACGTTCTGGGCTACAAAACTTTAAATAAGTATCTGTAATTGATCGACACGCTAAGGGATTGGCCCAGAGTCACACGTGAGTGAGTGAGTACCCGCACCTATCAACTAATACGCAGTCGCTAACAGGGTGAGTCAACTTTAACTTATATTGTGTGTGTATATCCCTGGTAATAGCACTACGGGATATACACACTAGAGCTATTGTGTGACCACCCTGTTGCTAAGGTGGTACTTTGTGACTCTGTGCTTATCTGTGTGCCTTCGGGCTTCGGCCCTCTCGTCCCTCCGTTGCCGCTTCGTCTTGGTGTGCAACTGATGGTGTCCGCCATTAGTTGCACACCGCGCCGTTAGCACCGGGCACTCCCCCACACCGCGGCGGGTGGGTGTCTCCAGGTCGGCGAACCTCCGGGGCCCGCACTTCGGCACTGCTCTGCCGGGTGAGGTAACCCAGGGGGGGACCTGTCGGGAGACTCACCAGCTCTCCACGGTGGAGATCGGGGATGACCGTTTCACCTCGGTCGGTTCGATCATTTGCCGCCCTGGCAGGGGGCGTCTGGTGATTCCCTGGACGCCCCCCAGGTGTGCCCACCCAGCTGGGATTCCGCTACTAGCTGTGTGTGGTGCGTCAATAAGGGGTCATGGCACCCCCACTGATTCCCTTCGCTAAGAAGCGACCCCCGGGGCATTTTCGCCCTAAAGTCTTCCGTAGGACCAAGCCCCAGGACATGCTTCTACGTGTTCTGGAACGGGTCGATCAACAGCGCCCGTCCAACATCGCCTCCACCGCGCCATCACCGGCACCAAGCACCCCCCCCTACGCCAGTGGGGGGCGAAGAATTCTTCGCTGCGGCCTCCGCCCTTGACGGAGCGGGGCCTCCTGCGATCACTTCAGCTGCCCACGCCCCACCCAAATCACCAGAGGGTGACTGGCGTGATCTGGTGTTTGCCGAGTGGGCTCACACTACCCCCACTCGCACGACGCCACCCACACCGCTCGCTGCGAACCCACTGCCGCACGCGCCGCCACTAACGATCACTGCGACCGTATCGTCGGCAGGGATCAGAAGGCACACGCGGATGCCGCCGCCCACACCGGCAGCTGCACGCTCACGCCCTGCGCAACGCTCGCCCATGCAGGTGTCACCGCCACCACCACAGAAAATCCTCGCGACCTCCTCGCCGTCGCCGCCGGGGACTTCGTCGACAACCATGGAGCTGGCGCCACCGACGTCCTCGGCCGCCCGCAGTGCGCGCTCTCCCCCTCCCCTCCCTCGAGGGGAGCCCGTAAGTAGCGAAGCGCCGCCACCACCTCCAGTCACACAACCAGCACGCCGCTCGCCGGAAGCGATGGACACACAGCCCTCTTACGCGGCTGCTACACTGTCCCCCTCACCACCGCACCGGCGAGCTCTTCACAGCGGACGCCCACTCCACCAGCGAGCCAAGCCAAGCCCGCGCCGCAACCCGATCAGCCCGCGCCGCAGTCCGCTCAGCCCAAACGCGAGCGATACCCGCCGCTTGTGGTGGAAGTACTCCCGGACTGGGCTCAGCACTTTCGCGCCCTCCGGGAGAAGCTCGGACACCCCCCTAACGCCCGGCCGTACGGACGTGGGGTTCGCTTCATACCGCACACCGGAGAGAAGTACAGGACCATTCAGTCCTATCTCATGGCCCTGGAGAAGGAGACCCCGCTATCCTGGTTCTCCTACTCCCTCCCATCTGAGCGCTGCCTTAAGGTGGCGATCCGAGGGCTGCCCGTTGACACGGACGCAGCCCTTATAGAAGAGGAGCTCCGCTCGCTCGGTTACACCCCGTCGTTCGTGCGCGCCATCCAGGCTCGTAGCGGACGACCAGGGTGTATCTTTTTCGCCCAGCTCGAGCGCAACCCCGAGACCATCCCGAGCATCTACGAAGTCAAAGAGCTCCTCAACATGCCCGGAGTCAAAATAGAAGCCTGGCGGGGCAAAAAAGGACCGGCACAATGTCACCGGTGCCAACAGTTCCGCCACTCCTCACACAAGTGCCACCGCAAAATTGCATGTGTGCGTTGTGGAGACGAACACCCATTTCGGGACTGCCCCAGACCCAGTGCCAACTGTGGGAGCCCCATCCAGCAAACCATGTTGCCTGTCCGGTCTTTGTGCGCGAAACGCGTAACAAAAAGGCCGGGACCACAGCCCGCACCTCCTCCAAGGCGGAGGCAAAGAGGGTTGTTTTAGAGCCTACGGGCGAGACCAACGCCAAGGCCTCACTTATGGCTACAGCTAACGACCCCAAAAGCGGCCAAAAGAAAAAGCGGAAAAGGAGGAGGCGCAGGGCAACCCAGGACCCCACACCACCAAACCCGCCCAAGTCGAAGACTAAAGAGCCAGCGGCTCCACGTGCATTGAAACCCACCGCTGCCGCGTCTTTCCATTCTATACAAGGCCAGAACGCAAGGGTATGAAACTAATCGTGTATAGATTGGAAATACCGTTTTAACTAAGTTCTTCCAATCCATACAAGAGCAGTACGCAAATACTCGCGTATACTTCGTAATAACATAGAAGTATATCTCGTTCCATAATGTACAGCGCCAATACGCATACGGACTAATCGTGTATGTATTGGAATAAGCGCGCTAAACTCTAGATTACAATTTGTACGCGAGCAGTTGCATGCTCGCCATTTTGATGTAATGACCTCTCTTTATATTTGTTGGTAATTCATATCGGCGTATCTATTTTAAACATTGAATCATCTTTATCGTTGAAAATACCGCAAAGACATTCCCATAGACATGACAACATCAGAAGAGTCCCCAACCAATTTATTACCTATGCATGCATCAATGATGAAGTTCCCGTTTTGAGGGTTCCGATACCTAAATGGTAAAAAACGGAACCCTCATGGTGCGACTTTGTCTTTCACACCTCTATATCTCAGCAACCACTCATGCTACCGAATTGAAATTTGGAATAGTTATAGAATGTGGTTGTCCAACTTAATTGCACATGAAAGTTTAAAAAAAATATTATGATTATTACTGTAAAGGGTATATTTTTGTTTTTTACGACTGTTAGTTTTAAACCCCCCCCACCCCCCCTCCCACCCCCCTTATCTCTGAAATTTGTTAAAGGAAAAATCTGAATTAATTACAGTCGATAGAAGTTTATGTATATATTAGAGCAAAAATAAAGCGATATTTTTAAGTTGCACAGTTTTTTAGAAATCTGCTATAAACCTTTACAAACAAAATTACCTTGAATGTATGTAACGAAGTGCTTACCTTTATTTCCGCAACAAGCTGTTGAGTTGCAGTGTCCGGGGTTGCCATTTCAGGTGTTTCGTGTTCATCTGTTTTAAGTGGTGCCATCTCAATCCTGTAAATTTAACTTATTTGTAAAAAACATACAAGGTTATTTTTTTGGACCTGATTTCCTTTTGCCCACTTATTAGTGAGGTCAAAAGCAACAACTTTTGTTCTACGACTTGGCTAACAACGCACAAAAATTTTTCGACTCCATACTAAAGTGGTCACGTGACCGATCCATTTTGTATGGGAAGTTGAAAATTTTTCGTGCGTTGTTAGCAAAGTCGTAGAACAAAAGTTGTTGCTTTTGACCTCACTAATAAGTGGGCAAAAGGAAATCAGGACCAAAAAAATAACCTTGTATACAGCGTGAATTTGTATTGGTTTCGCTCCCGAAGCCAAGTGACTCTACTCATGCGAACCTGCAACTTTCCCGATGAAAAAACTTTATACTCGAAAAACTTTTTCGCTTCCCCATTCAAAATGAGTCGATCACGTGACCACTTCACTATGGGGAAGCGAAAAAAATTTTTTATTTAATAAATATTTTTTCACCTCCAAAGCTCGGAAACATTTGTTTTGTCGGTTAAATTCTGCGGCCAAAAGCGATTTTTGGCCCCTAGCGGGCAAAAGGTTTTTAAAATTCGAACGCGATGTACTTATTATTTTGCAATACTGGCCGCTTGTAAAACCAGCCACGCACTATCGTTTTCAAGATGAGAAAGAGGGATGCAGCTATAGGAAAGAAACAAATAGTATTATTAATAGTGAATGCCTGGTGGGTAAGGTACTGGCTGATAAGGAACAGTAAATTTAAAATTCGATCGCCTTTTTTTTTTGTTCTTTTGTCCAGATTAATGGACTCGCCCTTTGACTTAAATCAACGCAATACAAAATAGATTTGCCTGCCACTGCCTGTCCTCTGTCTCCACATTGAAATCCAATGAAAATGAACAGTGAAAAGTGTCGTTGGTTATGTATGAACCTAACATTTGTTGTTAAATACCATTAAGTTACGCTTGTGTACATAACTGTTAACTTTTCCAAATAAATAAAATGAAAAAGTGTTCTGCAAATTTATCAAGTAGTTTATAGGTAGAGTCACGAACATGAGCACAACAGTCCCAAAAATAATAATAATTTAATTATAGTGATTTCCTTTTTAATGTCTAGTATTCCTATACATGGCCACTCGTCCGTGAAAACTCTTTGACCTTGAGCTGGTCTCTGGTTGCGGAGGTTTGTAGCTAAGCGCTGGTTCAAGTTATACTGGTTATGTTTCCACTTCTTCCACTTGCTTGTTGCAGTCGGTACCATTATGTAGGTATTATGCCCTTATGTTAAAACGTATGAGTAATTATTTCTTATATTTGAATTGCTTTTCTTTCATTATGTTAACATTTCCTCGCTTTAATGAGGTGAAAAATTTTGTTTTTCGCTCGGCAGCAAAGTTATTTTGCATCTCGTGGCTTGAAAACCTTCGCCACGCTCAGGATTCTTCTTTTGAACCACTCGCTTCTCTCGTGGTTCAATCCGAGAATCCTTCGCTTGCTCAGGTTTCAATACGAGGCACTCGCGCCAAATAAACCTTTTGCTGCCTTGCATAACAAATAACTATTCTTCGCGAAAGTTGCTTGTTGTCATTATTAGTATCACTAAGCTTCGGAAGCAAAACCAAAGAATATTCACGCTCTACTATCTAACTATAGTCTAAATAATGTAGCTTGTTTGGTATGACATCAGTGTGACAGAGACACGTATCGCTCCGTCCTGCTCTAACACATGGCTCCGACTTGCTGTCTACACACTGACATGTTTACAGGCTTGTGTATGAGTGTGACGGGTTGTATGTGTATATCATTGTCGCGGAAGGCGTATACAATATACACCCTCTACTTTATTACAGGCTTGTGTATGAGTGTGACGGGTTGTATGTGTATATCATTGTCGCGGAAGGCGTATACAATATACACCCTCTGCTTTATATCGACCATAGAGAAAGGAAACCAATATCGACGTTTCTAATACCATAGAGAAATGCTACTACTAATACAGTCATCATCATATCGTGTGGGTTGCAAGGTCGATGACCGACCTCACAAACCCTGGTGTCAGAGTTGTTGAGCCGCCAAAGGCCTCTGACATGGCTCATTAACGACTACATCCTTAGATAGTAGTCAGGACCAACGGCTTAACGTGCCTTCCGAAGCACGGAATCATCTAACTTTTCGGACAATCAGGTGATTCATCCTGCAATGTCCTAACCAAACTGGGGAGGTCGCACAAAGGGGTTTTCGTTTGACAGTGTCCCCACCGGGAATCGAACCCAGAACCTCCGGATCGAGAGTCGAGCGCTCTAACCACTACACCACGGAGGCTGTTAGAGAAAGGAAACAAATATCGACGTTTCTAATACCATAGAGAAATGCTACTACTAATACAGTCAGAAGATACCTTGGTTAGAACGACAGCAAAGCAGGACGAAGCGATGCGACCTTGACAACATATATAAACTTCAAATCTCCATACTTAAAACTATTGTATCCAGAAAAACCAAGCTTAAATATAAGGGCGATGATGAAACATTGCAAAGTAATGTAAATTTTTGATAAGATAAATACGTCAGTGTTGTTGGATAAATATGATAACATAAGTTTTCTAACTCAAAACACGAGGCCAAAATCATTGCGAGTCCTAAACTCCTAACTCACCTACCTACTTACAAACTACCTAAGCATACTAACGTTTATGGTACGAGAACATGGGAAAACCTACTGCCTAGTATACTCAATAATATACCTAAAGAGTTGCATGAAGACTTATTCATCACACGTAAAATATGTAAAAATACTTAAAAAAAAAACTATCTCATATAATTGTAAGTATTTTTTCTTTTAATCACATTCATGGTTAAAGCTTTTGTTCCTTTTGTAATTAATTATGTATGTCATAAGTAGCGAGCTTCCGCTCACTCGCTTCTTGCATAGATTCAGATTCAGATAATTTTATTCAATGTAGATTCTTTACAGAATACTTATTGAATGTCATGCAGAATACAATGCAAATAGAGCGAGTCTACGCCGTTTCGGATCGTGCTATGGCAGCGTAAAAGAAACGGCAAGAAACCACTGCAGCACGGCCTACTTTAAGAGTCGGCTTTTTACAATGTGTTTCTTGTGTTTCGCTGGCATATCAGAGCACCATACCTCTTTGTCATTCATATAGTCATCCAATCTATATATATAAACCCTGCAGGTTTCTGAGTAGCGTTTATTGTTATGTAAAAAATTGTAAACTTATTTTATGATTTCTTTTTTTTTTTTATCTTGCGGTCTTAGCGCTGACAGTCATCATAAGCTACAGGCTGAATAGATTGTTAAGCCATAATATGGCCTCGTCACCTGCAGAGTTAACCGTTGAAAGGCCGCCATGTGTTGCCCAGATTGGACAGTTGTTGACAAGGTGATTTATGTCTTGAATTTCCCCGCATTCACAGTCCGGATTTGCCCTGAATCCCCATCGATGCATAAGATGGGCGCATCGGCCTTGACCTGTTCGCACTCTGTTTAATTGGCACCAGGTTCTGCGTGGTAGGCTAAATCCCGCAATAGCATCGTTAGGGTTGCTAATGAGATGATGGTTGGGGGCAGCACTATCCCTCCAACTTGCCAACCATTTTTCTTCGGGTGATTGGCCGTCTGATTCTATTTGACGAGCCGCGAGTCCAAAAGGAGTTCGGGATTTTAACCTTGGGGTTTCGGAGACATACGGGAGGTCTAGGTTAATCGGAAGATGTGGAGATTCTTTTATTCTGGTAAACTCACGTGTGATCGCACTTTCTCTGCGTAGGACTGGTGGTAGGATGTTGCTCAGTACTGGAAGCCATTCCGTGTGTGTGGGTTTTACAGTTCCGGAGATTAGTCTCATAACGGCATTTAGCTCAACGTCCACAAGATCGGTATGATGGCTACCAGCCCAGACTGGCGCGCAGTATTCTGAGGCACTATACACCAATGCGAGTGCCGAGCTTCGTAAGGTTGGTCCGCGACATCCCCAAGAGGTTGAGGCTAGCTTGGTTAGAAGGTTGGTTATTTTATGAATAATAAATTTTTAAAAAGAGACACGTATCGCTCCGTCCTGCTCTCACACATAGCTCCGTTTTGCTGTCATTCTATTCAAGCTACAATATTTCGGCTGTATGTCCTGTATACACACTGACATGTTTACAGTCTTGTGTATGGGTGTGACGGGTGGTATGTGTATATCATTGTCGCTGTAAGCGTATATACAATATACATACTTTGCTTTTATATTGTCGTTTCTACTAATACAAACAAAACGATTTCAGGGTGATCCGGGCGACCTTTATTACAACTTGACACCCCAGACTGGTTGCGTAGCTTGGATGAAGACTTAACCTACAATTAAATTCGCCTTCGATTGTATACTTCAGCTTTGATTTTTTTTTTTTATAGAAAATGGGCTTACACTTGACCTCGAGCTAGTCTTGAAGACAGAGATGAGGTCTACGATGGAGCGAGCTTGCCCAGAAGAAGCCTATTCACTCGCGACTTGAATAGATTCGGGTTATATGAACTCGGGAACACAGACGCAGGCAGAGAATTCCACTCTTTAGCCGTGCGCATTATAAAAGATGTTTCAAAGCGCTTTGTGCGAATGTGCGGAATATCAACCAAGTATGGGTTTAGTCTGTCTATCTGTTATTAGGCTTGTGTATGGGTGGTATGTGTATATCGACGTCGCGGAAGGCGTATATATCCTCTGCTATGATATGACTGGCAGGTTTCATGCTACGTCCTGTCTACACACTGACATGTTTACAAGCTTGTGTATGAGTGTGACGGGTTGTATGTGTATATCATTGTCGCTGTAAGCTTATACAATATCCATAATTTGCTTTTGTATTGTCGTTTCTACTAATACAGTTGAAAAAAAGTCGCTTGATTAGAACGACAGCAAAATTATAGCAGGTCGAAGCGATGGGTAGGATTTTGGAGAGACAGAGACACGTATCTCTCCGTCCTGCTCTCTCGCATAGCTCCTGCTGTCATTCTAATAACGATATCAGGGTGATCTGGGCGAGCTCTGTCACAACTTGACACCACAGACTGGTTGCGTAGCTTGGATGAAGACTTAACCTATAATTAAATTTGCCAGTCGATTAAATAAATAAGACACTTTATTTCGATTGTACACTTCAGCTTTGTTTAGTCTGTCTATGCCCTCACCTGTTATTAGGCTCGTGTATGGGTGGTATGTGTATATCGACGTCGCGGAAGGCGTATACATCCTCTGCTTTGACCTCGATGTCGCATCTATAAGACTGGCAGGTTTCAGCTACGTCCTGTTTACACACTGACCTGTTAACAGGCTTGTGTATGGGTGTAACGGGTGGTATGTGTATATCGATGTCACGGAAGGCGTATACATCCTCTGCTTTGATCTCGATGTCGCATCTATGACTGGCAGGTTTAATGCTATGTCCTGTCTACACACTGACCTGTTTACAGGATTGTGTATGGGTGTGACGGGTGGTATGTGTATATCGATGTCGCGGAAGGCGTATACATCCTCTGCTTTGATCTCGATGTCGCATCTATATGACTAGCAGGTTTAATTCTACACACTGACCTGTTAACAGGCTTGTGTATGGGTGTGACGGGTGGTATGTGTATATCGTTTACATCCTCTGCTTTGATCTCGATGTCGCATCTATATGACTAGCAGGTTTAATTCTACACACTGACCTGTTAACAGGCTTGTGTATGGGTGTGACGGGTGGTATGTGTATTTCGTATACATCCTCTGCTTTGATCTCGATGTAGCATCTATATGAATAGCAGGTTTAATTCTACACACTGACCTGTTAACAGGCTTGTGTATGGGTGTGACGGGTGGTATGTGTATATCGTATACATCCTCCGCTTTGATCTCGATGTCGCATCTATATGACTAGCAGGTTTGATTCTACACACTGACCTGTTAACAGGCTTGTGTATGGGTGTGACGGGCGGTATGTGTATATCGACGTCGCGGAAGGCGTATACATCTTCTGCTTTGATCTCGATGTCGTCGATATCTAGTGCGGTGGGTGCGGGGGGCGGCGCCGTAAGGGGGGGTGATGCGCTCGCTGCAAAACAAATTCATATTTAATAGTACAGGTAGTTTGTGCATCTGGGCCTAGAGTTAAGTGGCTTTCTACAATCGCAAACGCTAGTAGAATAGAATAAAAATGTACGGGATTGACATTAGCCAACGAAATGTTGCGTGACAGCTAATGTCAATCCCATAAATTGCTGCTTCACGGCAGAAAAAAGCAAGGGGGTGGTACTTCCCCAGACGGACTTTCCACAAAAGCCCTACCACCTTCCATTAAGTACGAGAAGCTTGACACATTTGACTTTGTACTGTCATCATCGCCTAGCCTTATTCCGTTTTTGACCGATAGTCTTTACGGAGTCGCCTACATAACCTAGGGGACTTGTCGAGGGCATTTGTTTTTACACAGAGCGACTGCCATCTGACCTCGACAACCCAGAGGGAAAACCAGGGCCAATCCTAGATTATGCTTTGCTCAGGTCAGTGGCCAACCCGGCTGTCAGTTTTCAAGCCGCCAAGTGGCCTCTGACTTGACTTAACGACTACTATCATTGACAGTAGCCGGGACCAACGGCTTAACGTGCCTTCTGAAGTGCGGAAACGCTCTAGTTGTAGCGGTTACGCGATTGGGTTCTGACCACGACCAATGTTGCTTAACTTTTGGAAAGAAAGAGCAACTACCACTCAGCCACGAGCGTTTTATTTTTTACTTTGTATTATACTTATTTCTATCAAAATGGGACCTTCAGTCACTACGAGTGTCAAGCTTGACCTGCCCTTGACTATATATTGTATAATATTGTACAATATTGTACAATACAATACAATATTCTTTTATTGCACACGAATTTTTTTTTTTTTTTTGTATTGTTGTTGGTGTATTGAAACCTCGGATTTCAACTCAAGTGTGGGTTTATGCGACACAATCGAGCGAAGCGGAGGCCTGGCTGCACCTAAGAATGAATGGTTCACTTATAAGTTTATGAAAGAAATGTGAGTGAATGAATGAATTAACAAATAGTGAATGAATGAGCTTATAGACGAGGGAAAGAATTGTTGAATTAATGAATGAACGAGTGAGCGAAAGTAAGAGTGAATGGATCATCATAACATCCCATGATATGTCCGCTACAGAACAGTCCCTGTGATGTGTCCCTCCAGAATTGTTTCCTGGAAAAATGTGGAGGGGAAGTACCACAGTCACCTCACTTGTTAGCGTTACGGTTGTGTAACACATAGAAAGGTGAGTGAATGGATAAATGAATGAAATACTAAGTAAATGATTTAATGAACAAATTGTAAATGAATGAGCGAATGGACGAGTGAATTAATGAACGAATGGCTGATTGAAAGATTGAATGGATAAAGAATGAATAAATGAAAATATTGAATGAGTAAATGAATGTATGACTTACCTTTGAGCTGTTGTTCGATCTGCACCAGCTGGCTCTTGATGTGCTCTATAGCCGCGTGCTTGTTGTCGTGAACGGGGGGCGCGGGGGGCGCGGGGGGGCCGGCGGGGGGCGCGGGCGCGGACGAGCCCCCCCCCGGCTTCTCCAGCAGCATGGACAGCGTGGGCGCGCCGGCAGACGGCGACACTGTCTCTGCAAACACAATTATATATCACGTGGCGAGACAAGCTTATAGCCAACTCATATACAAGGTTATTTTTTGGACCTGAATTCCTTTTCCCCACTTATTAGTGAGGACTTATTAATGGGTCGGTCACGTGACCACTTTAGTATGGAGTCGAAAAATTTTTGTGCGTTGTTAGCAAAGTCGTAGAACAAAAGTTGTTGCTTTTGACCTTTGTAATAAGTGGGCAAAAGGAAATGAGATCCAAAAAAATAACCTTGTATAGGGTGACTTTTAATTAGTTCTTGATAGCAAAAGATATACATGTTCTCATGATACTGAACATTTGCCCTAGCATTTGCTCAAATGATTTTTATAAAACTGCATGACCAAGAATCTCCATGCAAGGTGTCTTGCGCGAGCATAATTCGTCTGTGTAATTTCATATAAGGGGTGTTCCTTTACTACCAAAACGTACACATGTGATTTGAAATGGATATTAAATTTGATTTTTCGGCGAAAATTTTGTGTAGAAGATGTACCAAAAACTGAAAGGGCTTGCTCAGTAGATTAAACTGAGAAACTATCCCTAATAAACGTGTAGGAAAATGAAAAAAATTCCATACAAGTATCTTGCGGTAGTATCCATTGATCTGTGAAATTTCATAAAATGAGTGTTTCAGTACTACCAAAATTTAAACATGTAATTTACTCGAAATCGTTTACGGTTAGTTTGTTTTAATGTTTAGCAATTTGAATTCTGAATTGATCTGCATATTTCATCAGAACATTTTTTGGAAAATCCTAAATAATAGTTTGTAGTTCTATACTATGTGTATGGCATTATAATTCGCAAAGGAAACTTATATGTAAGGTACCTTGAAACTTGGATCATAAACAGGATTTTTTTTCGGCTATAAATGATGAAGATTAAAAAAAACTGTTTTCGTCAAATATCGATAGGTCGTATGGCAGAATGTGATGAGTAGTCTTTGCCTATCATAAAAAAACTAACAGCTGTATAAACCTCAGAGTAAAAAACTATGGAGTCCGTCATATACATATTCTGTATTAGCAAGTGAAGCGTGAAGCGTCTCACTGTCGCCCATTCTAGTCGGTCAAAAAACTCAGTTAAGTTTTACAAAATTCAAGATATCTTTAAAAATCGAATGTTTTAGTATAAACTTTGTTTGCGAAAGATGCTAAAACAACCAAATCCTAAAGGCCCACCCTAAGAAATAAAATAGAATCGCTCATGTGCCTGAAATTTTAACAGCTGTCTTAAACTTCTACCGAAACACAATAGTGCAAATACTGCTGTTTTACGATAGTAACAGGCAAAAGGCGGTACTTTTCCAGACGGACTTTGTACAGAATCCCTACCACCGTCATAATTTGCAATAGGAATCACCAAAATAGGCAAATTATTTATTTGGAGCCTAAATTAACATTTAGAGTTTTTTCCCTCTCAACTTTTAAACGCCAATTTCAGCGAAAAATACCCCATTAAGCACCAAATTTTTTTTATGTTTTGGGTAGCCTAGAGACTTGAAAAGTTTTTGAAACCAGCCACAATCTATGGAACATCCTTTTTGTATTTTTAAATTGATGATCAAAATTTTAATCGGCCCATTAAATTGTTTGAAAATTTTATTTACCATACTTTTTGAGTAACAAGTAGGAATGTTAGGAGGTTTATTATTTTATGTATGAAAGTAACATTCAAGGCAATCATGACACAAAATGAAAATGGGAAAAATGTTAAGTAAAAAAAAAGATATGAATTTTTAAATTTCCTTCGGCAGAAAATTTTAAAAATTTATAAAATAATTTATAACTCGAAAACTACAAATAACCGCGGAACATACATGGGGGTGATTCGGGTAGCCCAAGGGGTGGTCCACCTCTGGACCACCGCTTGACAGTATTTCCTGGGACACCCGTATAGAGTGACTTTTAATTAGTTCTTGATAGAACAAGGTATGAATGTACTCATGATACTGTACAACTTTCCTCAACAAACAGAAGTCGAAATAAGAAAATCAAGTTTGGACTTCCCATAGAAACTGCAACAGCTGATAGTGCATTTCGTATGGGAGGTCAAATTTGATTTTTCGTATTTCGACCTACGTTCCTTGTGAAAAGTTGTTCAGTGTCATGAATACATGCATACCTATTGCTATCAAGAAGTAAATTAAAAGTCACTCTATATACATGGTGAAATGAAAAGGGTCATCATCATCATAACATCCCATGAAACGTCCACTACAGGACAGGGAGCTCCCTCCAGTATTCTAGCTTTTGCTGGGAAAATGTGGAGGGGAAGTACCGTAGTCACCTCGCTTGTTAGCGTTACGGCTGGCACTATGGACCGCGGTTGTAGGTGACCGCAGTAAGTAAGATATAAGATACAAAGGAGGATGCTGCTGCCCATCCTCCAGTTAACCCTTAGTCGCCTCTTACGACACCCACGGGTATGTATGGGTTGGTACTATTCTTTGCCGGCACCACACGGGACGCCGAAATGAAAAGGGTATACGAACCCAAAAGGATGTTTAATCATTAAGATGAAACTGAACAACTTTCCCTCAGGAACATAGGTCGAAATCTGCGTCAGCTGACAGCGTATTTTGTGTGAACATTTTGTTTTTCATATTGCGGCATATACGACCGGCAAAGTGTGTCGAGGTTGTTAAGTGGTGTGAATGTAAAAGGCAGGTATGAGATCTTACCGACGACGTTAGCCGGGTGCGAGATGTGTTGCGGCGTGGTGACTACCGGCGACGACTTCAGTAGTGACGTCAGTAGCGGCGACGACGGCGGCGCGGGCGCGGTGCTGACACCTATACACACATGAATTACGGTCAGCATCAAAATTCGATGACCAGTGTGATAAGAGAACGTTGTGGCGTAAAAGAAGACGTAGTAACTAAAATTGAGAAAGGGATGTTTAGATGGTTTGGTCATGTAGAGAGGATGAATGAAGGAAGATTGACGAAAGAGATCTACAAGGCGAGAGTGAATGGAAACGTTGGAAGGGGAAGGCCTCGGCGAACGTACCAGGACCAAATTCAGGACGTTCTGAATAAAGGCCAGGTTAAAAGTACCCTAAACCGACGAGCATGTATGAAAGGATTGATGAAAGTTCAGGAAGCAAGGGAAGTATGTCAAGATCGTAGCAGGTGGAGAACTGTGGTCTCTGCCTACCCCGACGGGAACAAGGCGTGATGTTATGTATGTATGTATGTAAATTCATATTTCCAAAATCTTACACATGATCGTCTGTGTGGTGCAAAGAATAGTACCGACCCATCTCTACCCGTGGGTGTCGTAATAGGCGACTAAGAGATTATGAACCGGAGGATGGGTATATCGAACCATCTTACATACTGCGGTCACCAACAACCGCGATCCGTAATGCCAGCCGCAACGCTAAAAGCATGGTGACTATGGTACTCCTCCACATTAATAGTAAGAAAGGAAACGTAAATGATTCGTAATAGCCATTTTAAGCGTGATTTTTACACCGAAAGTGAAGCATTAGTGTTTGTACTGTTGTGTTTCGGTTTGAAGGGCAAGGGAGCCAGTGAAATTACCGGCACATGAGACATACCACCTTAAGTCTCAAAGCGAGCAACGCGCTTTATATATATATATATATATATGCATTTATTCAGAGCAAAACATTTTACATTGAATATACTTAAACTAAGGTCTAATACAGATACAAAATACCAGAATCTGTTACAAAATACCAAAAAAAAAAAATAAAGACTAGAATAACTTAAAAATATCAATAGAATGTGTAGTTAGGTATAATGTCAAGTTCATAAAATATTTATTTATATGTCTATTTATTTTTGTCTTCAATAAATTCATTAATAGAATAGTAACATTTCCTCAACAACCAACCTTTAAGTTTATTTTTAAAACTAGGGAAACTATTAACAGACTTCAATTCCACAGGGAGTTTATTAAATAACCTTGTTGTCTGGAACTGAGCACTGTGTCTAAAAACTTGCAGCTTTGATGAAACCGTGCCATCCATAATGAGTATATCTTTACGTCTAGTTGACATCCTCAAATTCCTTCCGGATTCTGTCTCAAATTTTTCAGGATGTTTGACAACTTCGCAGAGTAAAACAAGCAGATAAAGGCACGGGGCAGTCAAGACTCCCAGTTTTTTAAAGTACTCCTTACAAGATTCTTCCTGATGTAAACGAAAAATTATTCTTATGGAACGCTTTTGCGCTACAAATGCCCTTTTAATGTTATAATGATAACTATTTCCCCACAATTTGATACTGTAACGGAGATGGGACTCAATTATAGCATGATATATCATCTTTAATTGATCGATGGTAGCAACCTCTCTGAGACTTCTCAAAACGTAACAAGCTGAGCTAATCTTGCTGACAAGTCTATCTAGTTCATTCTGCCAGTTCAATAAGGAGTCTATATTTACGCCAAGAAACTTAACAACGTTCACTGCTGCGATGTCTTGACTGTCTAAAACAACTTTTAGGGAATCCTTGTTTCTAGAAGTGGAACGGAATAACATTAATTTAGTTTTATTTGCGTTTATTATAAGATTATTATTTTGAAACCAAGTCGAAAAACAATTAAGGGTCTGACATGTTACACGATTTAGGTCGTCTATCGTTGGAGCAGAAACTATAGCGCTGGTATCATCTGCAAATATAATAGGATTGACAGTCGGAACTTTCGCTCTTATATAATTGATCAAGTCGTTAATAAAAATAACAAAAAATATAGGCCCTAAAATCGACCCTTGAGGTACTCCCTTTTTTACAACAACTCGCTTTGAATGGCAAATGATCTCTCTATCTCCATTAATACTTTTTAGCTCAACAAACTGTTGCCTGTTACTTAGGTAACTTTTGATAAGGTTGAGTTGATCGTTTCTAATTCCATAATGGTTGAGTTTGTGTAACAATATCTCATGATCTACAGTGTCAAAAGCAGAGGTTAGATCTAGGAAGACACCAGCTACCTTATGTCGCATATTAAGATTCGTCACAATTTCATTTGTGAGAGTGTCAATTACATCTACTTTGCTGTCTTATTAGTGTAAAAATATGCTATTAATAAGACAGTGGGTGCTATGGGCGGTGGTGACCACTTACCATCAGGTGGCCCACCTGCTCGTTTGTTCACTTGTAACATTAAAAAAAACTGGTTGTATGTACAAATGATTAGTATATTACCTTCTTCTCTGGTATTACCCGAGTGCGAGCTGGGAGGGGAGGCGTGTGGCGCGTGCGGCGGTCGCCAGGTGCGCTCCGATTTAGCGCGTCTCTCCTCTCGCTCTTTCAGCCAGGCGGCGCGTCTCGCCGTCTCCCTCTCCCTCGTGCGTTTCGCTGTCTCGATCTCAGTCCACATCTCGCGCAGACGGTCGTCCGATGTAGCTGGGTTACGTGCTTCGGTAACATCATTCTGATGATCAAATGTTCTCTGCTTATTTAAAAGTAGACAATCGCAAAATTTCACAACCACAAGCAGGATTCGAACCTGCGTCTTCTCCGCTCAGTACCGGAGACGCTTTACCAGCTAGGTTACCGTTGTCCTGCCTGATGTTCTGAAATTTGCGACCTCAATTCGCATTCGCGGCAAAGAATAGTACCGACCCATCTTTACCCGTGGCTGTCGTAAGAGGCGACTAAACGGAACTAGAGGATGGGCAGCAGCATCCTTCTGTGTATCGTATCATGTTACATTCTGCGGTCACCAACAATCGCAGTCCATAGTGTCAGCCGTAACGCTGACAAGCGTGGTGACTATGGTACTTCCCCTACACATTGTTTCAGCAAAAGCTGGAATTTTGGAGGGAGCTCCCTGTCCTGTAGTGGACGTTTCATGGGATGTCATGATGATTTGCATTCAAAGTTGCGTTTGTGCTGCCACCTAGTAAGCATTTGGTGTACTACTAAGTATTTGGTGTAGAAGTACGGTCTTGACTCGCTCTGCCAGTGCCAAGCATGATCTGTTATTGGCTGTACAATAAATGCAATTTGCTCGCTAATGCAATATGCTGAAAATACAATTGCAATTTGCTCTTTCAAAAAGTTTAGTACGCCTGGCTGCATAAACAGGTTGCACGTCGTATTATGAAGCAGTACCTGGGCGACCGAGCTTCGCTCTATACTAGCCGCCTCAACATTAAAATATCATCGGGTGAGCAAGCTGTGCTACCCACCAACAGATGGCGCTGTAGACGCGGTATTTTAAACAAATGCTTTTTTTTTCACTAGCCTGTCCCACTGCTGGAAAAAGGCATTCCCTTCGGTCCTCCGACTGTCGCGGTCTGTCAATGCTTATAAACACAAATTTTCCCAGACATGAGACCTAGCTAGATCGATTTGTCACCCCCGAAAACCCCCATATGGTAAATTTCATCGAAATCGTTAGAGCCGTTTTCGAGAAACCGATTACAAAAATATAAACAAATATTGCTCATTTAATAGTAAAGGATCTATATAAAGTTACGCGTCCGTGAACAAGAGACCTTAGTCATCATAATTATAACTTTACCCCGCTCCCCTTCACCCTCCCAGCAGCCCACTGAAGCTCCCTGTGCAGCAGTATCCTTTTTTATGATGAATAACACATGGGCCAATAGATGGGTGCACAATGGACACTCTAAATTTCAATCGCACTCCACAGATTGCGATCATGGATGAAGCAGACTGAATTGACCGGTTTTGAACCAGCTAATACATACAGCCGCTTCACGGAACGCGCACGGCAAGGATCGCGCGAGGCACGTCCACTCCCGATCAGAGCGATAATCCGGTGTGAACCCAGCTATTGTTGTTTAACTATAGTGATCATAAACAAAGAGCCAGAACCCATGGAAAAAAGTTTGTGGAAATACTTTGGCCTTAAGCAGGTCTCTGGTTTCAGGCATTTGCTTAATTGTTTCCATTTGCTTGCTGGCGAGCGCCGTGCGTACCAACAGCTCACCTTAAGTTGTTCGTAATGCTGATTCAACTCAGCAACAGTCTTCTGTATCTCCACAATTCTATCTTGCGTCAGTCTCTTGAGTATACTCTCTTGTGGGGTCTCAACTGCTCCTTCAGAACTTCGCTTCTTGCGCTTTGGAGTTTCCACATGCTCCAGCAAGGCGCCATATTGTGCTGCACAGCTGTAAACAATTTTAGAGTTTTTTTAATGATACTACGGCTACGGGTGAGATAATGATTGTAATGAGAGCAAGACAGAGCTATGCCTGAGAGTAAGACAGAGGGAAGCATGTAATTTGTTCCAATAGCATAAGTGGGCATTACATTATCCAATCTGCATAGCAATAGCTGAGCTAGTGTTCAGTTTGGATCGTGTAAATGCAGCTAGACAGCTAGTGGGCTAGTGATTTACATGTCTAACTGCATTTACTTATTTCAACTGTAATCAATCTTCGTAAGGAAAAGTAAGGTTATTTAATTTGACTGATTGACAATTGCTCAATTGCTACCATAAAAAATATGAAAAGCATTTTGTTTTTTCTTTCTTTTTCATGTTTTACTCCATAATATGAGAGAAGTCATACAAATTGCAAAATCTGTGTGATGACATCACCACACTTTTGATCCAAAATTCGTTTACACTTTTGTTCCAAAATTCTTAAGGAGCCTACATACCTGGAGTGTGAATTTGAAATTGGAAGGACACGAGACCTGCGGATTGCACAGAAGGATGGGTGCAGGGGTGCAGGGGAGATTGCAAGGGGGCAGAGAATGTGTCAGTTCTGTATGATAGACTATTTCTTTAGTCTGTGCCTCAGCTGTGCCATCATTTTCCAATGATATTTTAACTCAAAAAAATATTATAAAGGAAAATTTAAACACATTCAAAATTATAATGTCCTGTATTATTCTACTGTATACTTGAGTATGGTACTTAGGATATGAAACTGAACAACCTTCCCCAAGAAACATAGGTTGAAAAATGAGATTTTTTTTTGTATGGGGCAGGAACAATTTTTTTTTTCATTTTTCAAGCTATGTTTCTTGGGGAAAGTTGTTCAGTTTCATGTCCTAAGTAATACTCAAGTATAATCAGACATTTCGTAATCACTCTGTATAATCTTGTAGCAAAACCCAATAAAATGGGCTGCATGTCATAATGATTGGTTACATACATACATACATAACATCACGCCTCTTTCCCGTTGGGGTAGGTAGAGACCACAGTCCTCCACCTGCTACGATCTTGACATACTTCCCTTGCTTCCTGTACTTTCATCAATCCTTTCATACATGCTCGTCGGTTTAGGGTACTTTTAACCTAGCCTTTATTCACAACGTCCTGAATTTGATCCTGGAACGTTCGCCTAGGCCTTCCCCTTCCAACGTTTCCATTCACTCTCGCCTGGTAGATCTCTTTCGTCAATCTTCGTTCATTCATCCTCTCTACATGACCAAACCATCTCAGCATCCCTTTCTCGATTTTGGTCACTACATCTTCTTTTACGCCACACCGTTCTCTTATCACACTATTTTTAATCCTGTCACTCAATTTGGTTGATGTCAATGATTGGTTGTCTGTAATAAATATCATAAGACCTGGACACAGACTAAAGTTATAGTTCTCTTATACAGAATTGACACTCCCCGCACTCCTTGTAATTCACCCCGCATCTGCGCAGATATGTAACCTAAGGAGAGCCCTGTGAGCGCACACAGGGCTCTCCTGAGGTACTCAATATGTGGGCCTATGCGACCTTCCAATTTCAAATTTGTGCTCATTGTATGTAGTGTCTGAGGTGTAACCCAGAATAAAATAAACATGTTTCAAGGCTTTTGTGTGTTCAAATAAACATATAATTCAATTCAATGTTTAAAAGTTATAGATCCATTGCTACTTGCAATAATTATTGATAGCTCAAAAAAAAACACCAAGCTATAAAAACAATTATGTTTTACAATTCACATTCAATTCAAATGCAGTGTTTGCACTGCTGTGTTTCGGTTTGAAGGGCAAGGGAGCCAGTGAAATTACTGGCACACGAGAGATACCATCTTAGTTCTCAAAGTGAGCAATGCGCTTTGCTGTCTTATTAGTGTCAAATATGCCATTAACAAGCAATGGGTGCTATGGGCGGTGGTGACCACTTACCATCAGGTGGCCCACCTGCTCGTTTGCTCACTTATAACATAAAAAAATAAATAAATTTTTGATGAGTGGCTTTTGTGTGTTCACAATTCCGCCAATGTCACGTGGTATATCAAAAAATTACTGCATAACTGTGTATTTGGGCTACAGGAGTTAGGCAGCTAGCTCTCAACAGCTATCTCAACCAGTAGTTTCGAAAATGGTAACGCATACCTCTTCTGTGAATACCAGTCCGGAGGCCTATTGGCTTCCCCGACGGTCTTGAGAGCCCTTGACACGGACATCCAGTTCTGATCTCCACTCCTCACCACAGCAGAGGCCAGACATAGCTGCTCTCGGATGTTCCAAGTGTCCAAGGGAACTCTTTTCAACTGCAGCCTCTCTTGAACTGAACTCATCTCGTTATGTCTCTAAAGAGTCTCCGTTTATGTTCTTAAATCTACTTTACTTCACTCCTTTTTTATGAAAAATTTACTCGGGATAACCAAAATAAACAAAACAGACAGGAAACATTTTTTTTTTTTTTTTGGTTTCATTCTTATTTCTTCCTTTTGGAAAGGCAAAGAGTACAAAGCCCATACAGCCATGTCTTTAATGTCTTTCTTTTTGCTCCCCTCGTAAAGCGATAGTGAACTTTACGAAGGAAAATGTTCGTGACTTTTTGGGACAACACAAACGGGGCTTGAACACGAGATCATACATACATAACATCACGCCTCGAAAAAAGCGCGGGAAACGTAGCCTTTGGCTTACGGGTTTTTTCTTTTGCTTTTTGTTAAATTATTATTTTGTGGATAAGGATAGGTTTTTCTTGTATATATATTAGTGTCAAGTTTGTTTCTTATGTAATTCATATTATATCTTCTTTTTCTTTGATTGTGTAGTGTAAATATCTTAATATATAGTAGGGGTAAGTTTTTTTCTTTATTGTACGAGATATGGAGCCTCCGGGTTCTGGCTTGAAAGAACCTGCCCCTTTGGTTGGATATACTGTCACTATCGCGGGTGACTCCAGTATGGACACGGACGGCTCAGTTAAGGAAACTTGTTCAGTAAGTCGAAAACGCCAGGCTGCGCGCGTCGTTTGTAGACAGTGTAACAAAAAGCGAAGTAGGACACGGAAAGGTAAGGATTTAACTTCCAATGACTGCCATTGTCTAGAAAATCTGTATCAATCAAATCCCCAATCGGACTGTACTGCTCATCCCACGCCGACTTCTGTTTCTAAAATGATTGAAAAGATACAATGTAATATTGAAGTTCCACCTAAGACGCCTGTGGGCTCTGAAATAACTCCACCTGTTCAACCATTGTCTCAACAGTCCCCTGCTAGAATTATTTATCAAGCTGCTGATGCAGCCCCCTACTTGGTACATGTACAAAAAAAACAGGAATCGCCTACTGACAATGTTATTTTACATCCAGTTTCTTTTGGCCGATTTCTAAAGAAAAACAATTTTAAAAACATCATTGATGGAAGCCTTAAACGAATTGGAAGAAATAGGGTTGCTTTGTCGTTCTCTCACTTCGATGATGCAAACAATTTCATTGACAATCCTTTACTGGATACCCATAATTACAAAGCTTTTGTTCCTTCCTTCACTGTTACCCGGATGGGAATTGTTAGAGGCATACCAGTTGAGTGGTCTGAGGAGGAAATTAAGGAAAATGTTAGTGTTCCTATTAGATGCGGACCTATCCTCAAAGTAAGACGTTTAAAAAGAAAAATTATCTCTGAAAATGTACCAGAACTAAGAGCTACTGAGAGTGTTGTTTTGACGTTTGATGGACAACTTCTACCTAAACGCATATTTGTTTGTTACACTGCTTTACCAGTGGATTTGTACATTTTTCCCACCGTACAATGTTACAGATGTTGTCGATTTGGACATGTGAGGGCAAACTGCAGAGCCAAGTCTCCTCGTTGTTTTAAGTGTGGACAAGATCATGAGGGAAATTCTTGTGAGGTGAATGAAGATGATATCCATTGCTGTCTATGTAAAGGATCTCATATTGCTACTAGTAAAAAATGTCTAGAGTTTGAGAGACAGAGATCTATTAAAGAAACAATGGCCAAATGTAGTCTTTCTTACGCAGAGGCGTCCAAACAGCATGCACCTATCTCCAGAATTTCCTATGCAGAGGCTTTAATTTCATCGCCAAGTAGCTCAGCTTCAGTGTCTTCCCCGCTACATAGTGATTGACCTGGAAAGCATAAGTCTAGTATTTCTTATAAAAAAACCGTGGTCACAAAACCTCACATTCCCCGACCAGCTTCCTCAAAAGGATATGATGTGGATGCTCATAAAGCTCTCACTAAAGACTATAGTAATATCCCTTCCTCAAACGGTTGTGCCTTGATTTCTGAACCTTCCGAGGTTTCAACTTTAGAACTCATAATGGCTTTACTAAAAGCTTTATTAAACAAAGATTTAAAAAGTTCTACACCGTCCAACGCCGCCCCAAAAATAAATGTGTATGAAATATTAAAGTTTTTCAATAATGGAAGTTTCAAAAAATCTTCAGTGGAATTGTAGGAGTGCAGCTCCTAAAAAATCTGACTTAATATATTTAATAAATAATTATAATCCTTTTCTTTTTGCGTTACAAGAAACTTGGCTTAAACCAGAGTCTTCTTTTAAGATTCCTGGTTTTACAATAATTAGAGAGGACCGCCACGATGGCTATGGCGGTGTTGCCTTATTAATTAAACATCCTATTCCTTATTCTTATTTCCCCATTCTCACACACAGTAATGAATTTTCTATTATTGCTATTATTGTTAAAAATATTTGTTTTATTTCCTTATACATTCCTCATCCTTCAACTTTAATTATGTCAGAAATTGAAGCAATAATTTCTTCTCTTCCCAGGCCTTTTGTCATCCTAGGTGACTTTAATGCACAACATCCTGCTTGGGGAAGTTCGTCGTCGAATCCTACAGGTATTGCTGTTTTGGAACTCCTTGAATCGCACAACATCTGTATCATTAATAATGGTCTACCTACCAGGCGGACAGGTCCTTCTGAAGGAGTCAGTGCTCCTGATTTAACTATTTGTACGCCAGGCTTAGCTTCCTCTCTGTCATGGAGTGCTCTTAAATTAAGTCATGGTAGTGATCATTTCCCAATATTGATAGAGTTCCCAATTAACTTTGGCCCTTTTTCAAAGAGGCCTCCAAGGCTTAAGTATAACATAGATGTTAATTCTGATTGGGATTCTTTTTCTCGATGTTTGGATCTTAAAATTTCATCCCTTCCTCATATTTATCAGGGTGGGGAACCAGCATGTGCGGAGGCCCTGGCAAAAGCTTTTATTGAATGTGCTGATATGTTTTTTCCAATAAAACATAGATACGAAAATTTTATACCTTCACCTCCCTGGTGGGACAGTGAGTGTTCTGAGACTGTTGTAAGAAGAAGAGAGTTGGAGCTAGCTTACAATGAATGTGGATCCGATGAAAACTTTATTCGTCTTACTGAGATTATTGCCAGCACTAGTCAATTGTTTAAAAAAAAAAAATTTGAAAGTTGGAGGGCTTTCTGTCTCTCCTTATCACCTGATGTTTGCCCATCCGAAGTATGGCGTAACATAAGAAGATTCCGTTCTGCTTTTCGCGAATGTGCTTCACCATGCTTTTCTCCTACATTTGCCAACAAATTTTTAGACAAGCTAGCCCCACCTGATGTTTCGGAAAACCTTAACTTTTCTATCCCTTATCCAATAAGTAACTCAACTTCCAGTCTTGATGAACCATTTTCGCTTGTTGAACTTAAAGGTGTTTTAGATTATGTTAAGGATTCTGCACCTGGCTTAGATGGAATACCTTATTCATTTATTTCTCACCTTAGTAATAATTCTCTTTCCTACTTTCTAGAACTTATTAATAGCATTATTAATTCTGGTGTTGTTCCGCCTTCATGGAGAGTGCAGGAAGTACTGCCAATCTTGAAGCCCAATAAAGATCCATCAGATTTCTTGTCGTATAGACCTGTTGCATTGTCATCCGTTTTAATGAAAATTACAGAACATCTTGTAAAAAACAGGCTAGAGTGGTTCGTTGAATCTAAGGGACTGTTAAGTAAAAGCCAATTCGGATTTAGACGGGGTAGAAGTACCATGGATAGTATTGGTATATTTGTTACTGACATACGATTGGCTTTTTCATGTAATAACTCTGTAGTAGCTGCATTCTTAGATATAAGTGCGGCATATGATAGTGTTGTATTGAATATCCTTTACCAAAAACTACAAAGATTGAGTGTTCCATTTAAGCTCACAAATTTTATCATCAATTCCTTATCTCAAAGGCAAATTAAAGTAGTCTTGAATGACTTGAGTGAAGCGTCTAGGTTGATTTGGAGAGGGCTACCTCAGGGTTCGGTGTTGAGCCCACTACTATATAATATTTATACGTACGACTTGGAGGCATCATTGAGTGGCAGTGTAAGTGTTTTACAATACGCAGATGATTTACTTATATATTCTTCAGACCGCTCCGTTGAGAAAGCAAGCTCATCACTTACTACAGCTCTTGAACGCCTGAAGGTATGGCTTGATTTGAACGGTCTTGACTTGTCGCCTTCTAAGAGCTCGGTGGTTTTATTTAGTAGGATGAGGCTTCCTCCTCCAGTTTTAGTCCTGTATAATCATTGCGAAATACCAGTTTCTGGTCACACAAAATTTTTGGGAGTGGTCCTTGATGCCAAACTTACTGGTATTCCACATTGCGAATACATCTCTGCAAAGTGTGAACGTCTACTTAATATGCTTAGATGTCTTACTGGGGTTTGGTGGGGCGCTCATCCATTTTCTATGAAATTAATATATAATGCCTTAATCCGTAGTGTCTTGAATTATGGCACTTTTCTTTTAGAGCCAGGTAGTGTAACTGCTTTTAAGAAATTGGATGCCATACAAGCAAAAGCTTTGAGGTTAGTTGTTGGTGCAATGAGGTCCAGTCCGATTAATGCTTTACAGGTAGAATGTTGCGATCCACCTTTGCATTTACGCCGCCAGTACCTATCTGATAAATTTCTATTCAATGTATTAAAATTTTCTAATCATCCTCTCCGCTCAAAACTTGCATTACTAATCGACTACATATCATCATCAAACTATTGGTATCATAAAAATTCTCCTTGCCTTGTTAAAAGTTACCAAAAATTTCTTGCCATTCAAGCTCCGATCCATAACTCACTTTCTTTTCCTATATTCAGTACCTCATTTGAATCTTTAACTTTTGTGCCGGACGTCCACCTAAATGTTGGAATCAGTAAAGGTGATGATAATGCAAGGTTTATATTTAACTCTGTGAGAGACAGAGATTTCAGAGATTTCCATTGTGTTTATACTGATGCCTCTAAACATTCCTCTTCGGGTCACGTAGGTGTTGGAGTATACCACTCTCAATATAATATTGTTCAGAAAATTAAGTTCCCTCCAGAAACATCCACTTTTACTGGTGAATGTTTCGGAATTTTTAAGGCAGTAGAGTATGTTCTTCTAATGAAATTGCAGAGAACGATAATAATAACAGATTCTTTAAGTGCCTTGCAAGCATTACTAAGGTATCCTTTCGGAAAAAATAAAACATACCCTATTATTATAGATATTCGGGAATTACTTTTAAGGTGCATACTTCAAAACTTCACGGTAGCTTTGGCCTGGGTTCCTGGGCATAGTGGAATTCCGGGCAATGAAAGGGCCGATCAGGCTGCCAATGATGCTGTGACATGTGGAGACACTGTACCTTACAAGAATTTCTCTCATGATATTTCTTCTCTTCCAACCACTTTCCTTCGTGAAACCTGGAGTGAAGCGTGGGCCCTCAGTAGCCAAGAAAAAGGAAAATATTACAGGTCAATTCAGGAGGACATAACTTGTAGACCATGGTTTTTCAGATGGAGTTTTAGTAAGAAGGCCACAAGCATTTTGATCAGAATGAGGTTGGGCCATGTTTGCACTCCAGCTCACCTGGCTCGGCTTGGAATAGTCACTAGTGCTGCCTGTGATTGTGGTTTTGAGCATGGTGATATAAATCATATTTTCCTTTCCTGTCCTCTCCGTAATAACTATGTCCTGTATGAAAGCCTGCTTTCTTTTAAACTTCCCTTTCCAACGTCCGTTTCCATTCTGCTGTCATCTAATGATTATCGTGTCTATAGCTCTTTGTATATATTTATTGTAGATAACAACGTAAAAATATAATTTTTGTTGATATAGTACTTCAACTTCAATTTTAAATATATAGTATAATCCTACCTATCCTTTCCTTTCCCATTCTATTCGTTCCAAATTCACTTTTGTATATTCGTTTCCCTACCTTGTTTATGGCAAATACGCTAGTCGCGTGGGCCCAAAAAAAAGGAAAAAAAAAAAAAAAAACATCACGCCTCTTTCCCGTTGGGGTAGGCAGAGAACACAGTCCTCCACCTGCTACGATCTTGACATACTTCCCTTGCTTCCTGTACTTTCATCAATCCTTTCATACATGCTCGTCGGTTTAGGGTACTTTTAACCTGGCCTTTATTCAGAACGTCCTGAATTTGGTCCTTGTACGTTCGCCTAGGCCTTCCCCTTCCAACGTTTCCACGAGATCACTTGAAATCTTCATCAGCTGCGCACTCCGTAGTAAATTTACTGCATAACACACTATCTTTATTTATTATCCACTAAATCACTAAATGCACAAAAAAACTAAATGTCAACTAAGCAGGCAAATGCCCATGTCGAGTTCCCGCCAAAAAACCCAGACAGAAAACAAGCAGCAAACCAAGGAGGTTTTAGTAGCAGCTCTTGCTGCTAAGGAGAGAGCCATAAGCGTAGCACTTTCTTGCGAGGGACCTCCATACTAAAATGTATGAATTTTTTTCAAATCCTAAAAACGTAAAATTTTTATCTTTCTCTCTGAGAAATATGTGACATGGGACTAATAAATGCCACTGTTTTTCTGGTAAAAACACTTACCATTCAGGAAAAAAACGGTGTTAAAAATCACGCATAAAATGGCTATTACGGATTATTTACGCTTCCGTTCTTAGTATTAATGATCAATTCACACGTAAAAAACGATATATTTTCACCTTCGCAAACAAAGTTTATACTAAAACATTAGATTTTTAAATATCTGGATTTTTGTAAAACTTATTTGAGTTTTTTGACCGACTAGCATGGGCGACAGTGAGACGCTTCACGCTTCACCATCACTAGCTCATACAGAATATGCATTTGGCGGACTGTATAGTTTTTTAATGTACTAATAGACGATCGGATCGGACTGCTCTGAATTTAGATCCGTACCACGATTTTGGCCAATAGCAAAATTGTCGTTTGGCTTAATCCGCAACGCTATTGGACAAAATCGTGATCCGGAGCTAAATTCGGAGCAGTCTACTCTGAGCAGCACACACTTCACTTTTTTTTTTATATATGGCAATCGGCCTTGACCAAGGAGGTTTTAACCCACGCTACGCTCAAGCGTAGTAAAACCTCCTTGGCCTTGACAACAATGTTTCGAAATGAGTAAATACTGCAAGCGCTGAAAGACAATTATTTGGAGTGGCAGCCCCATTAGGCTGAGCGGAGAGAGAGACAGAAAGAGGTGTTACCACAGAAAAATAAGGGTAATTAGAAGGAGGATTAAAGAAATAATTCGTCGCAAGGTAGTGTAGACGTCGTTCTATGGATTTGACGGGTTATTTTGAATATTTCCTAGTGATCATTGATGATTTGACATAAAAATTTGGGACATGTTGGCAGATGTCAGCCCATAGTAAAATAAATTAGCAAGGTATCTATTCCGAGCGAAGCAAGGAGGTCCGACATCTTTGGGTGTTACCACTGTATATATAGAGGTCAGTGAGTGTTACCCTTAAACGGCCCATACAAAGCCCTGCCTGCAGGGCCCTGCTTGCAGTGCGCACTGCCAATCGTACCTTGTGTGGTCTTGCAGGGCCGATGTAACGGCGATTTTGTCAGCCCTCCATGCCCACACAAAGTACGATTGGCAGTACGCACTGCAAGCAGGGCCCCGCAGGCAGGGCTTTGTGTGGGGCCCTTTAGACTGCGGCGCTACCGCCGAACTCAATTGTTATCGAATCTCTCTTTTCTTCTTGTATAGAAAAAAAGAGAGAATCGATAACGATTGAGTTCGGCGGTAGGGCCTCTGGGCTGGCCGTAAAGGGCCAAATACAAAGCCCTGCCTGCAGGGCCCTGCTTGCAGTGCCACTGCCAATTGTACTTTGTGTGGGCATGCAGGGCCGACAAAATAGCCGTTACATCGGCCCTGCAAGACCACACATGGTACGATTGGCAGTACGTACTGCAAGCAGGGCCCTGCAGGCAGGGCTTTGTATGGGCCCTTTAAATAAGTTAAGGTTGCGTTCCGAATCGGGTAGAAATTACCCATACAGCAGGATAGCGTTATAGTACTGTGGCAGTATGGGCTCTGCTGCCTTTGCCCTGATTTTAAAAAGCAACCACTTCCCTTTGGGACTTTGTCTATAACACAGAGCTTGTCATTGTTTTACCGTCTTATGTCAAGCACGCTATTTTATCTCAGCTTATGTAAATATATAGCTATAATTGATTCAGTAATACACGCCGGTGAAATCTACATCATCTAGTTGTTATTTATTTATGTCGCCGTATCGGCGACTAAAATGGTGACTCCTTCGTTGAAATTTGAAAAAACAGTTGCGTTTAGCTGACGCCATTTTAAAATAATTTATTTCGGCGAGCGTCGTTGGCGCGGTGGTGCGAGGCAAAATTTCGCGCTGCCTTTTCATCCAGCAAGCTGCCAATCTTGACGGCGCCTTACTTTTAAATCGGGGCGCCCAAGCACCGTCGTCGGAGCAAACGATCACCGTGCAAGTCTGGAGACTTGAAATTGTGAGAGTTGCCCGTTTCGTATGAGATTTTTGGTACGCCGCTGTTTTCCTGAGGAGCGTTTCATCAGGTCCACCCACGACGCTTCGTTCCCTTGTTTGGTGAAGTAGACAATGCAGTTTTTTATTTTCATTTATAGCCTAAGAAAAGTGAAGTTGCCAATTCTTTGAACTTCAAGGCGAAACTTTTATTTTTGTATATACACCTATTAATTGTCCAAGTGCGAACATTTATTTTATTGCTTGTGTGTGTTTTATTTTGATTTTTTCGATAATAATTATAACCCGGACTGTTATAATAGTTAGTTATTGTTTAAGTTATTGTTTTTCTGACTGGGTGATAACAAGTTGCTGGTTTACTAACACTTTGCTTTGTTTTTGTGTGTAATACTAATATGGCAGAGTTGGAGAAAGCTTTAGCTGAGCTTGAAAAGCTTCGATTGCAAAATGAAACTCTAGCCTTTCAACAAAAGGAGCTTCAAGATAGGCTTGCTCAGAGTAAAAATACTAATCCATTTGCTGTTCATGGGGTCTGTCCTAATTTGGCTCCTTTTTGGCTCGATCGACCTGCGGGTTGGTTTGCTCACATCGAAGCTCAATTTAGTCTTTGTGGTATTACTGCAGATGACACGAAATACAATCATGTTGTCTCTCAGATTGATTCCAGGATGTCCAGAGAAATGGAAGACCTTATTGTCAAGCCACCAGAGAAAGGTGAGAAAAGGTATGAATGGCTGAAAAAGGAAATGATCCGCAGATTCAGTATTTCGGACACTCAGCGAATCCGCCAACTGATCTCTGGGGAAGAACTGGGTGACCGCAAGCCTAGCCAGTTCCTCAGACACCTAAAGTCTTTGGCAGGTAATTTATCTGATGATACTATCCTTCGTGAACTTTTCATGCAGCGCTTATCCAAGTCGGCCCAGCAAATTCTTACCACCCAGGCAGACATGTCCCTGGACAAGGTTGCTGAGTTGGCTGATGCCATATTAGAAGTAAACTGTGCATCGGTCAATGCAATCCAGACTGATCAGAATACTACTGATCTTGCTGCCCAGGTGCAAGAACTAACGCGGCAGGTGGCAGTGCTTACTGAAAGGCAGTCTGGGCCTCGGTCTAGACGCATGTCTAGATCTAGGTCTAGGACTAGATCGGTTTCACCTGACAGTATTTGCTGGTACCATCGCAGATTTGCTGCAAAGGCCACTAGATGCACAAAGCCTTGTTCTTGGTCTGCAAGATCGTCGGAAAACCAACAAGGCAGTCAGTAATGGCGACGGCTGACTGCACTTATACTGGTCGTCGTCTATTTGTTACAGATAAGGAAACAAAGTATAGATTCCTTCTTGACACTGGCTCAGACCTTTGTTGTTTCCCTCGACGGTTTCTTTCCTCTAGAGCATGCCAGTCTTCTGGTTATGACCTATGTGCAGCAAATGGCACTACAATAAAAACATATGGCAGTCGGTCATTGACTTTGAACCTCGGGCTACGTAGAGATTTCAAATGGAATTTTATAATTGCCGATGTTGATACTGCCATCATTGGCTCAGATTTCTTAGCCTACTTTAATTTGTTGCCTGACTGTCGCAATAGGCTTCTTCGAGATGGATTGACTGGGCTCTCTGTACCAGTTTCTGTTTCAAACTTTAATCAGCCTAGCATCCGCACTGTAACCACAAACACAAATTCACCTTTTTCAAAACTTCTTCTGGAATTTCCAGCTCTAACGAAACCACCTGGCATCAACCGCGAGGTGAAACACAACACTACTCACCACATTAAGACGACCGACGGACCACCCGTCGCTGCGCGTCCCCGTCGTCTCGCTCCTGAGAAGCTGCGCATCGCCCAGAAAGAGTTCACCGACTTGGTGCAGTCCGGTACGGCGCGTCCTTCTAAGAGCCCGTGGTCGTCACCGCTCCACCTCGCGCCTAAAAAGGATCTAACATGGCGTCCATGTGGTGACTATAGGGCATTAAATGCTCGTACAGTGCCAGACCGTTATCCTGTGCGTCATATAGGGGATTTTGGCCACAGTTTAGCTGGTGCTACCATTTTCAGTACTATTGATCTAGTGAAGGCCTACCAACAGATTCCTGTAGAGCCAGCGGACGTTTGCAAAACTGCTATCATCACGCCGTTCGGTCTCTTTGAATTTCCCTATATGACGTTCGGGCTACGGAATGCAGGGCAGACATTTCAGAGATTCATGGACGAGATGGTCCAAGGACTGGAATTCTGTTTCCCTTACATTGATGACATTTTAATTTTCTCGCGTGACGCAGAGGAGCATATTTCGCACCTCCGAATCCTTTTCCAGAGGTTGTGTGATTATGGTGTAGTGATCAACCCTGGAAAGTGCGTGCTCGGTGCTGCAGAGGTGATTTTCCTTGGCTATTAAGTCTCCAAAGATGGCATTCGTCCTCCCGAAGAAAAGATTTCTGCTCTGCGAGAATTCCCTCTTCCTAAGACGGCGCAAGGTCTAAGGAGGTTCTTAGGTATGATCAACTATTATCGACAGTTCCTACCTAAAGCCGCTGACACACAGGCGCCGCTTATTGATTTCCTTACCGCCAGTAAACTGAAAGGTAACAAGCCCATGCCTTGGACACCAAACCTGGAGCGTGCTTTCCACGCGTGCAAAGACAGCTTATCCCAGGTTACTATGCTCGCTCATCCTATACCTAATGCCCGCCTTGGGCTGTATTCGGATGCATCCAGCACGCACGTGGGAGCCTGTCTCCAGCAGTGGTCGAACCGGGGTTGGGAACCATTGGCTTTCTTTAGTAAGAAACTGACTGCAAGTCAGTCTACCTGGCCGGCTTACTACCGGGAGTTGCTGGCTATTTATGCTGCGGTGCAGCACTTCCGTCATATATTAGAAGCACAACATGCTACTATATATACGGACCACAAGCCTTTGTTATACGCATTCACTCAACGTAGAGAGAAGCTGCCACCGCCGCAATTGAATCAGCTTACCTTTATATCACAATTCACCACGGATATACAACACGTAAAAGGTGAAAACAACATAGTCGCTGACACGATGTCCCGAATTGAGGCAGTATCCTTAGACGTCGACTATGTCGTTCTGGCTAAAGACCAGGCTGTTGACGACGAGCTCAAGGCCATGCGCGACAACTCGTCGCTAAAACTTGTGCCTACGCCTATTACAGGGACCGACGTTACCATTCTCTGCGACGTGTCGACGGGTAAGCTGCGGCCGTATCTTTCGCCTGCGCACCGCCGGCCGACGTTCGAGCGCCTGCATAGCCTGAGCCACCCGGGTGCGCGTGCCTCTGCTCGCCTCGTGGCCGATCGCTTCGTGTGGCCCGGCGTGCTCAAGGACTGCCGCCGCTGGGCGCGCGAGTGCCTGCCCTGCCAGCGCTGTAAGGTGACGCGCCACGTCTCCGCGCCGCTCGGTACTATAGCAACACCCTCGGCACGGTTCAGGCACGTACACATAGACATAATCGGTCCACTTCCCATTTCCGACGGTTATTCCTACTGCCTGACGGCAATAGACCGTTTCACCCGTTGGCCAGAAGCTTGGCCGATGATGTCTATTACTGCGGAAGAAGTGGCTAATTGTTTCGTGCGCGGTTGGATCGCGCGCTTTGGCGTTCCCTGCACGGTCACTACTGACCAGGGCCGCCAATTTGAGTCCACATTATTCAAGCGCCTCTTGGACATTGGCGCCACCAAACGCGCACGGACTACTAGCTACCACCCACAAGCTAATGGTATGATCGAGCGTTTTCATCGCCAGCTTAAGGCTGCTCTCATGTGTCACAAAGACACCTGGCACCAGGCTCTACCATTAGTCCTGTTGGGTGTTCGGGCCGCCCTAAAGGAGGACCTAAAATGTTCTTCTGCGGAGCTTGTGTACGGTGAGCCGCTGCGGTTACCCGGTGAACTTTTGATACCCAGCAGCTCTCAGCCGGAACCCTCGGACGATTTCGTGAGCCGACTTCGTCGCAAGATGGCCGGCCTCCGTCCTGTTCCTGGATCTGCACATGCCACACCTGCAACTTTCGTGTTTAGGAATCTTAAGGATTCATCTCACGTTTTCCTTCGCGATGACTCTGTTCGGAGAGCCCTTCAACCACCTTACACTGGCCCATACAAAGTTGTTGGTCGCTCCCTCAAAACTTTGACCTTGGACTCTGCCGGAAAGAAGGTTGAGGTCAGTATCGACCGAACTAAGCCGGCTTTCATCGCGCCTGACCCTGATATAGTCGTCCTGCCCGCCTCTCCCGCAGCTGCTGCAGCGCCCTCCGCGCCACCCGTGGGTCCGACCGCGTCGGCTCGTCCTTTAGCTCCTCCTATTGTTTCCGCACCTGGTAAACACTCAGTACAGCAGCCTGTTATCACTCGGTCAGGACGAACTGTTAGATTTAAAACTGTTTATGATGTATAGCTGTTTAGGTTTGAACATTTTTGTAATGTGACTTCAAATCTTTGTTACATTTGTATGCATTTTCTGCATTTGCGAAGTTAGATTTTTTGTTTTTTGTTAGGTTTTGTTAATTTTTTTTTTTTGTGTAACTATTTTTCTCCGTAGGGGGGTGGTTGTGGCAGTATGGGCTCTGCTGCCTTTGCCCTGATTTTAAAAAGCAACCACTTCCCTTTGGGACTTTGTCTATAACACAGAGCTTGTCATTGTTTTACCGTCTTATGTCAAGCACGCTATTTTATCTCAGCTTATGTAAATATATAGCTATAATTGATTCAGTAATACACGCCGGTGAAATCTACATCATCTAGTTGTTATTTATTTATGTCGCCGTATCGGCGACTAAAGTACTAATAGACGATCGGATCGGACTGCCCTGAATTTAGCTCCGTACCACGATTTTGCCCAATAGCAAAATTGTCGTTTGGGTCAATCCGCAACGTTATTGGACAAAATCGTGGTCCGGAGCTAAATTCGGAGCAGTCCGATCCGATCGTCTGGTGTGGTCGCGACAGACTGCTGTCAAATGTTAATTATTATCGTTTTGGAACTGACTCTTAATATATATAAGTCCGATTCTTCATTTAGAGTTTTCAAAACCGAAATTATTACGGCAACAAATTAAATGATTCCCAAAATAATTTTTAATACCCTAATACTTTTCAGACAAAATGGTTGAGTGTACACCAAATTGACTGAACGTACACCAAATTTGGGTGACCGGTTCGGTTAGGTTGTGTTAGATTATCTTGCAACCACAACCACAACGCACGAGCCGAGCGAGCAGAGCGAGCGTGTCGCGGCAGCGGCCGGCGAAGTGTAGAAGCAAATTTGGTGTACACTCATCCATTTTGGTAGACTAAATTTGGTGAATATTAATTGGTAAAAATTTACTCAAATTTGGTGGCACGTTAATACACAGCCAATAATTACCCTTTGACAGCAGTCCGTCTCGACCACACCGATAGACGACATATAAGAGTACTAACAGACGATCGGATCAGACTGCTCCGAATTTAGCTCCGGACCACGATTTTGTCCAATAGCGTTGTGGATTAACCCAAACGACAATTTTGCTATTGGGCAAAATCGTGGTACGGAGCTAAATTCAGAGCAGTCCGATCCGATCGTCTATTAGTACTTTAACGCTATCCTGCTGTCAGGGTAATATTTTCCCGTTTCGGAACGCAACCTTGATATGAAAGGGCTGTATGAGGTGTAATGTCTTTGCCTGCTTTGAAAAGCGATGGACGATGGATGGTCGGCCAATCAGCTGACATTTGTGAAGGACTATTTTTCCATGGTGTAATTTATCTAATTTGAGTAAATTATTACATAAAACATTTTTCCTGAGCCTATTTTGTGTTCTGCGTGATATATTTCACCTCAGCTCGACGAGACATGTAATGGAACTCCTCCCATTTGATCGGTAAAGACTGTTTTTCTCTTTGCTAAATAGATTTTTTCATGATGATTTTTTGTTTTGAAATTCAAGGTTTTAGCCGTGTCCTAAACCTTGAGATGTAAAGATATGATAGGCCACTATCTTATGAATTTAAGCTACTGAATGTGGTCCAAAAATATAACGTTATCTGGTAAGTAATTCAATGAAGGTTAGAGAAATATTTTCGGGTCAGAATCTAACTAATAGTGTGAGAACATATTTATCCTATACGAGCAATATTTGTAATCGGTTTTTCGAAAACGTCTAACGATTTCGACGAAATTTTTGGGGGAGAAAAATTGATCTAGCTAGGTCTCGTCTGGGAAAATTCGTTTTCACCATTTTTCTTTTTATTTTCTTTGCGCGTTTTAGTGCGTTTAACAAACTTATAGCGCCATCTGTTGTTGAGTAGCATAGCATACTCGCCGATGATATTTTATATACACAGAGCATAGCTCGGTCCCCCGGGTACTTCTTTATCCTATTTTTAAATGATATGCTGCACTATGTATGCAATCAGATCTCAGATATTAAATTAGTAGTTTTTGCCGAAGACACGAACGCCATTATTACAAGCGAAAATATGCAAGATTTGAATACCAAACTGAATCAAGCCTTAGTTGTATTTAATGATTGGTTTCATTGTAATAAACTACAACTAAATACTAGTAAAACAAATATCTTACTTTTTAGAACGACTGCTCGAAATAAGGAAAACCTAGATATAACGCTACACGGAGAATCCATCAAAAGTGTTAAAGAAGTTAAGTTTTTGGGGGTTCACATAGATCAATTTTTAAATTGGAAACCTGAGCTAACTGCGCTTGAAAACTATTAATTCGGTATGTTATGCTCTGCGAAGCCTAAGGGATGAGCTAACAAGAGAACAACTAAAAACGGTTTATTATGCTCTTGTTGAATCAAGGCTAAGATATAGCATTAAATTATGGGGGAATGGTTATCACTATAATATTCAAAAGGCTTTTGTAGCACAAAAAAGGGCAATACGGACAATACTTCGGATACCATCCTGGGAGTCGTGTAAAACTCATTTTAAGACATTAAGTATATTAACAGTTCCAAGTCTTTACATTCTAGTTCAACTGATTGATGTTGTTAAACAAAGACATTTGTTTGAGACTGCTGCAGAAAGGGAGATCCGATTGTCCACACAGGAGAAAGGACCTAGTTAGTGTCATACAGCCTACCTTGACTGTTGTCCAACATTGTCCGCGTTACCAGCCTACAAGACTTTTTAACAGGTTGCCAACTGATTTTAAATCTATTGAGAACATAAACATTTTTAAACACAAATTAAAGTCTTATCTTTTGGGAAAGTGTTGCTATAGTATTAATGAATTTTAAGTTGATCTATTAATTTAGAATTTTTATTAATGAAATGTGATTATTGACATATTATGATGATGAATGATTTTATATTAGTGATAAGAGTAATTTTGAAATTTGATTTGTAAATTTTAATTGTTTTTAATGTTAATTTATTTACTATTGCATGCATGTTTTATATTAGTTTTAAGTTATTTCGGATACAATATGTATTATTGTTCACGAATAAACAAATTGAATACTTAGATAATAATAGAAGTAAACAATGTACCTATCCTCTAAATATTTTTTCAACACATGTATTCCGTTAAATATTTTCAAAGCCCCTAAAACCATGTATGAATTTCATTTACGTTCATCATGTAAGCCAATGAATATAAAAAAACTAAGCTGCAGTTAAAAAATAAATTTTGCAATGAATAATATGGTGAGCACATACCCTGCCTACCTGCCTGACCGGTCTGATCAAGCTGCAAGACTAGAGACTAAATATCATAAATATATACAAATATACAAAAAATACTTAAACAAACAGAGAATACTAATTTCACCAGACTTGAGGCCTATATAGATTAATTTATCACCTCCGAGAACTCCCATTAGTAAATTTTAACAAAATCATTAGAGCCATTTTTGAGATGCTGATTACAAATATGTACATATATTTACATATATCTAAATTCCCAAAAAAAAATGCAAAAATTATAGTACTGAAAATTGAGTTAACCTAAAATTCGCCATACAAAACGGCAATTTCATAGGTAAAGACCTATTAAGCTTTGAACCGTTATTTGAAGCCTAAATATTTGAGAGTAGCGTACTTGACTTCCTGTAGCGAGTCGGTCATGTTACGAGTACTACCATTTTTCCCCTCTACGTATGACGTCACTTCCTGTGCACCAGAGTGGGGGCGCTGACTTCGGAGCTGATTCGAGCGCCCTTGCCTCATTGGCGACTTGCTAGTCGTAGCGATCGGTTGCATTGCAAGTAAGTACCAACTTTGTGCTTACAAGCAAAAATCTTTTCCTTTTTATTGCAAAATTTAAATAAATTTTTGTTTAATTTTTATATCGAAGTAAAATAACGGTGTTACCGTTCGATTTTTTCTTTCTTTTTGTAATATTTTTGTTATTTCCAGAATTTCATGGAAAATACAGAGTCTGGTGATTCAGATTCTTCCTCTGGATCCGACTCTGACACGAGTACTACTACCAGCATGTCGGATACCCCGACTTTACCGAATGCCGCATCACCGCCGCCGCCACGAGCCGCGGAGCAGGTGCCGCCGCCGCGACCGCGTGCAGTGGAGCCGGTAGCGCCGCCAGCGCCTGACCCGCAGGACGACGAGCCGGTTCGAGAAGTTTCTTCTCGGCCAAAGAAAAGGTTGTTAATGGCTGATCCGCATCAGAAAAGTAAACGCCGTCGTCAGCAAATAGAGGAGGCTATCGGTATTTTAGCTGAGCAAGTAAGTGGGATTAAAAACTTCTTGAGTAGCATGGCTTTTCAACCTACTGCCCATTCTAGTCCCCATGGGCCGGATTATGAAAAATTTAACGACGCAATGTCAGAAATAAGTGCAAATGTGAGTAGGGAGCTTTATGAGGAGGGTCGAGAAAAAATTTCCGATCAAAATCCGCCCGAAAATTCGGTTTGTTTTGATTTAGATCTACCCAGTGTTGTAAAATAAATACTAAATACAGTGTTGAAAGAGCCAACTATGCCCAAATCGTCTTCTAAACACCTTGAACTGCTTAATAGTATGCAACACTTCAATACTGAAGAATGGGACAGTGTTCGTTATGCAGAGGTCCAAAAATTATATTGCTCCTCCCCGGGGTTTACTTACTTAGACACGAATGACGAGTTACGGCCTTACGACAAGTATAACTCGATTGCACTCACTGAACGAGGATTTGCTGCTATTACGCAGGCAGTTATAAAGCAAAACGAAGCCGTTCAGAGCGGTTTTAAAGATTTGATTGAATGGGTAGGTTCTGTTAAACAAGTGAACCCTAGGTCATTACAACAAAAGATTCAACAAGTTTTTGTGCAGGGTAGCTTTCAAAAGATTAGTAGTGATATTTTGCAGCTAGCTTGTGGCCATAGGGCCGAAATGATTCAACAAAGACGTGATAGTCTTTTAAGGTCCGTCAAAGATAGTTTTTTGAAAGCTAGCCTTCGAAAAATACCCCCTTCTGGCGAGAACTTGTTTCAAAAAGAAGCTTTTTCCTCTGCTATTGAAAAATCAGGCGGTATATCCAAAATATGTTGGCCGCTCCGTGCGCCTACACAAAATAAAGCTGCTGCCCTGGCACAGCCCCTACAGCAGACTCAGGCCCTGCCTAGTTATGCTCCTACTTATAATAAGCCACCTAATTTTCCGGCGTACACTTATCCGGATTTCATGAGCAAACCACCCGCACAATTTTTCCCAAATGTAAACAATGCTTTTCAAAATCACGGGCGCGACTACCCTCATCGGCCAGTGCAAAGATCAACAGCTCAACATCCAAGGTCCTCTCGTCAGAGACCCAGTCGTTCGTTTCATAACGATGCGTACCAGAGTACCAACAAGGGACAGAGCCGAACCTCCGGTCAATCTAATGCTCCACGAGGACAACCGAGAAGAAAATATTGACTCGAGCACTTTTCTGGCGGGCCAACTAATAAACTTTGTGAGTCGTTGGGAAGACTTACAGGCTCCAACCACCCTCATAAACATAATAAAAAACTTTCGGATTCCCTTTTTAGCAAGGCCACCGTTGGCTATTCCAAATTTGGCGAATCATCGCATAAAAACACCTGTATCAGTAGAGATGGACAAAGTTATTCGTCAAATGTTGATAATGAAGGTGTTGGAGCCTGCAGATCCCAGCCCGAGTTTTGTTTCTCAAATGTTTTTGATTCCCAAAAAAGACGGAAATGCACGACCGATTTTCAATTTAAAAAATCTAAACAAGTTTGTATGTGTTCAAAAGTTTCGCCTCATAAATGCACACAAAATTTCAAGCTTTTTACAACCCCAAGACTGGTTAATCAAAATAGACTTGTCGAATGCTTATTTTCATCTGGCAGTAGCCAAAGCTCACCGCTGTTTCCTTCGAGTAATTTACGAAATGACGTGTTTGCCATTCGGCCTGGCTTGCGCACCAAAAGTTTTCGCATCACTAACAAATTGGGTCGCTCAAATTCTCCGAGAAAAGGGCTTTCGTATCGCAGTTTATTTAGACGATTATTTACTCGTCCACCAAGACCCTCAAATTCTGATCAAGCAGGCTCAGGAAACAATCAGAAGCTTAGAGTACCTAGGGTGGCAAGTGAATTATGCCAAGTCGGAACTTGTTCCACACAAGGCCCTTCAGTATCTGGGAATCGTCTGGAATCCTCACACAAACGAAAAGTATCTGCCTCGCCAGAAAAGTCTGGAGATAAGAAAAAGAGTTGCAGGCCTTCTAAAAAGAAAAAAGGCCAACCTTCGCGAAATTCAAAGTATAGTAGGAATGGTCAATTTCGCGAGCTTTCCTGTACCAAGAGGGCGTTTGAATCATCGAGCCCTTCTCAAGCATTGTCAACAACTATTGCTGAAGGATCCCCGTCACAAATATCCTATACCAAAATTAGCAATCAAAGAGTTAATATGGTGGAGTATCAATGTCAAGAACAGCTCGCTGATTCATTTCCCTCCGGCCTCCAACTACTTAGTAACAGACGCGTCAGGTGTGGCTTGGGGAGCCCAACTGAACAGTGTCAGTCTATCGGGTCAATGGACCCTGGAAGAAGCTCAGCTCCACTCCAACATTCGCGAGATGTTGGCAATTTGGTATGTCCTCAAGGATTATGCCCGTCTCCTGCAAGACTCCTCTCTGATGATACAGAGCGACAACAGGACAGTTGTTGCATACTTAAAGAACGAAGGAGGGATGAAATCAGCTCTCCTCATGAATTTGACCTATCAAATTCTCTCAATACTAGACCGGTTTCGAATTCATTTAGAGATATATCACCTACCCGGACGTTACAACTCCGAAGCAGATCGCCTATCCCGTCTCGCTTGTCCCCCACAGTGGCACCTCTTACCGCAAGCCACAAATCTGATCTTCTCGAAGTTAGGCACGCCCACGATCTTTTTGCGTCGGCCGTGGCTCACGTAGTCCCAGTTTACGGAACGCTAGACCTGACGGACCAGCAAGCCCATCTGTACGATGCTTTCAGTCACCGGTGGGACTATCCCCTGGCATGGGTGTTCCCTCCGCCATTCCTTATTCCCCGTGTCTTACAACATCTCAATACTGCGACGGGAATTTACCTAGTGGTCGCACCGCGGTGGATGAAAGTTTTTTGGCGGTCAGATCTAAAGAGTCGAGCTCTGGGGCCCCCGTTCACAGTCCGCAATCTAGACCAGGTACTAGTCGATGCAACGACAGGCCACCCGCCTCCAATGATTGCAAAGATGACCCTGGAGGTTTGGAAATGTGGGGGTGGACGGAGAGTCTAGCAGGTTGGACGGAAGACCAAAAAAGATTGTTACAAAAGAGTTGGCGCGAATCCTCTTTAAAAACTTATAGACCGGCATGGAAGCGTTGGTGTCAATGGGCTCATCAAAATGATATTGATTATTCGCGTCCTAAGGGGGCTGATCTTGCAAAATTTTTAATTGATTTACATCAAAAACATGGCTTAGCCTACAGCACGATTCAGGTACATAAATCGGCAATTTCTACGCTATGTGATCCTGATCTAGATAACCGGCTTAGTTCCCACTTGCTGGTGCGTCAGGCATTGAAGTCTATCAGTATGTCTAGTGTGAAACCTAGGAAAGCCCCCATTTGGGACACAAATGTTTTGATTAATTGGTTAAAGTCTAACATGCCTAATTCTGACAATTTACATGAAAGTTCGGCTCGAGCTGCTATTTTGCTTCTCCTGTGCTCAGGACGCCGGGTGCACGATTTGACACTTTTAGCTATGATAGATAGATAGATAAAGCGTTTATTTGTGACACCAACACACATGTACATTGATAAAGAAGCATACATATAAACAATGATTAGGACGAACTGAAGAACAAATCAAAACACATATGTGCTGTAGTGTGACAAAAAGGCCTAGGCTCAGCGATAGATTTGCCCTTAGAGAGGGCAACACTGATTTTCAGCCCTCGCCAGTGAGGGTAACGCGGGTGCTATGAAGATATACCTATGAAATTATATTATGAAAATAAATATAAATAGAAAACTAGCACCAGAATAAAAGAAATGTGACGTGTGCAGGTTACGCTGCGTTCTTGTAGGAAAAGGACAATATAAATATCTAGTGGAAAGTCATGCAATGACGGTAAAAAGTAATGAAAGAAGTGCATACGTGTAAAGTGTTAACAAATAAATACCTAAGTACATAAACTAATTAGCCCAAAACATATACGCGTATGAGTATTAAAAAGACCTTTTTAATAAGGCGTCTGTCACCAATTTTGCGGGCAGCTTACGCTATCCTTTATCATAGTCCTTTATAAATTTTAGGAATACCCAAACGTTGCTGTTCTAAAATATAGAGTTTTACTTTGTGTTTGAAAGAGTTTTTGGAGTTTAGGTTCCGAAGTGGAGGAAGTAACACATTCCAACATTTGCTGGCTAGGAAGCGGAAGCTGCCTCTGAACGCTGCGGACTGATGAGATGGAACGGCGAGAGGAGCTCGTGTGCAACGAACGCTGTATAGATCCTTGAACTGGGAAAAGCGTAACTTTTGATATAAGTATTCAGGTTTCTTAAGTTTGACAACATCAAAGAGTAGACATGCCAAATGAAAATGGCGACGCGAGTCCAAGTTAAGCATGGAGGCAGCATTTAAAAATGGTGAAACATGGCTACGGGGAGGGATAGTGAAACAGAATCTGCAACAAGCATTTTGTACTCGTTGTAAGACGCGCTGAGTTTTAGCAAGCAAGCGCGGTCCATATACTAGGTCACCGTAATTAAGTTTAGAGAGAATAAGTGCCTCACACAGCATTATACGCGTCTTTTCTGTAAGGAATCTCCGAATTTTATAGAGTACCTTTAGTCTAAACATGCATCCTCTTACCAAACCCATGACGTGAGATTCGAAGCGTAACTGACTGTCTATAGTGATTCCTAGACTACGAGCCTCGTGCACTTGCTCGACATTCGTACCCTGAATAAGGACACAAGGATTATTAAGTAAAATGTCCCGAGTCTGCTTTTTTGTACCCACGATCATGAACTTAGACTTAGCAGGGTTAAGTACTAATCCATTATCAGCCGACCAGTCTGCAATCCTGTTAAGATCTGAGGTCATCTTTGACGCTGCGTCACATATATTTTTTGGAAGATCGGAGATATAAATTTGTATGTCATCAGCATAGCAGTGATACTTGCAGTGTTTGATAACTTTGACAAGATCGGAACAGTATAAGATAAATAAGAGGGGACCTAAGATGGACCCTTGAGGGACCCCTCGTGGTACGGGCTTGGGCGCAGATGTACGAGATTGACCATTACAATCTTGTAATTTCACTGATTGAGACCGATTAGTAAGATACTCACGAAACCAGTTCAGAGACAGATTGTCTAATCCGTAAAATTTGAGCTTCGCCAGTAACAGAGGTAAATTTATGCAATCAAAGGCACGCGAGAAGTCTAGTAGTGTGAGTATAGTGCCTTGACCTCTATCCTGCTCAGCTAACATGTTGTCTACAACATCAAGCAATGCAGTTGTAGTCCCACGACCTTTACGAAAACCTGATTGAAACTCGGGCAAAATCTTATTATCTTCAATATACTTACTTAATTGATCGTAAATGGCTTTTGCAAGAATTTTCGAGAGGTATGGGAGTATGCTAATTGGTCGTAAATGGCTGTAATCAGTAGGATTGTCGACTTTGGGGATGGGAGTAACTAGTGCATGCCTCCATAAGCTAGGAAATGTACCCGTTAATATAGACCTGTTCACAATGTCGGTTATTGCCTTCAGCGTATGGGGTAGACTTAGAATAATCATATCTCTGCTGATGCCGTCACAGCCAACAGCATTAGATTTAGTAGAGACCAGGTACTTGTATACATCCCCTTCACTGACAGCCTTTAGAGAAAATTGTGAGTTACTGTATCTGGCCTCGTTAAAAAGAGAGATCAAAGGCACAGGGGCAGTTTTATTACCGGGAACATTCAGAAAAGAGTTGTTTATAGCATCAGGATCCTTCAAGCCATCAGGAAGTTCAGTCTTTCCTTTAGGGTCCACCAAAACATTCTCCTTCAAGTTATTCCAGAACGTTTTCCCGTGAGCTACTGTAGAGTTAATACTGTGAGAGAAATAAGCTTCTTTTTCACGATAAATGCTTGCCTCAACTAACTTGCGGTAATCCTTTAGAATATCTTTGTTAGAGTCTGAATCATTTATCCGGTAACGTTGAAGAGCCTGGTCGCGTAGATCTGACATGAATCTAATGTTATCAGTGATCCAGGGAAAAGTATGCTCATGTTTGACCTTGACAGTTTTCAGAGGAGCGAATAAGTCGTATAAATATAACATTAAACTGTTGAAACACTTAACCTTCTCGTCAACTGTAGGCAATGTCATGATTGATTCCCAGTCTATGAGATCAAGCCCAAGGTTGAACTTATTAATGTCCATATTTTTAATAGGCCTGTAAGTTCGAATTCGAGGAGGGAATTTAGGTTTAATTATTTTTTTTTATTTTTTTCTATCGGATGTGATCATTGTTCTATAACTCAAAATTCGATTATTTTTTGGCCTAAGTATGGTTCTAAAACTGATTCAGTTTGTAGGCGGCAGTCAGGTTGGGAAATTCTCGAAAATAAAGACCATTCAACTTTAGATCCTTTATTTTGGATAAAAAGAGTGATTACATTATCACAATCAAGACGAGAGATCTGTAATTTAGATAACTTATTCTTAACTTGTACTGGCGTCCCCAAAGCAGCATCTCGTACCAACATTGGTGGTTGGGTGAAAAACGTTCTGCAACGGGCCGGCATCAAGGCAAGCCCTGGCAGCGTAAGATCCGCTGTTGCCTCGAAGAGCTGGGTAGAAAACTGTCCAATCGATGATATACTGACAAAGGGTAACTGGCGTTCTGAAAATACATTCCTTAAATTTTATTGTCGTGAAATCGTTAAGAATCCAGCCGTTCAATCTGCATCTGATTCAATTTCTAATCTTTTCGCACCTGTAAACGAATTATAATATTTTCATTTTATGATAAATGTGTATTAAGATTATAATAAATTACCTAGCCGTACAATTCTACTAATGTTTATATAATTATTGATTATTGTTGATTTTTGCACTTACCTGTGTTTTCAAAATATATATTCTGGTAAAAACCATGTTGTATTATTTAATTTACTGGTGTATACCTGATATAAATCCTTTTTATGTTCCCTTCACCTATCACTTGTCCTGTCCACCAGGCGATAACAAACACGTCTCAAATATTTAGGCTTCAAATAACGGTTCAAAGCTTAATAGCAGCGTTTTACCTACCATTAAAACGCTTATTAAGCGATAACCTTATTTGAAGCCTAAGGTCTATCTCTGCCTGGTCAAAACCATAAATATTTGAGTGCCAATGAGGCAAGGGCGCTCGAATCAGCTCCGAAGTCAGCGCCCCCACTCTGGTGCACAGGAAGTGACGTCATACGTAGAGGGGAAAAATGGTAGTACTCGTAACATGACCGACTCGCTACAGGAAGTCAAGTACGCTACTCTCAAATATTTAGGCTTCAAATAAGGTTATCGCTTAATAAGCGTTTTAATGGTAGGTAAAACGCTGCTATTAACAAAGAATAAATTGGATTTAAAACCCTGGCAAATTTTAGAGGCAATTCTACAAAAGACGCTTAAAGAAGGAAAAAAAACGACGCCAAACGTAGTTTGCTATACTCGTAGAATAGTTTTCATAATTTAAATCATAATTTAAAAGTTGCAATGTAAATACCAACCAATGTGAGATGTTGAGGGTTTCAGTGCCAAACTGCATTGTTTTGAACATTGTATTGGTGGAATGTAACTCTAGTGCTGAAAGCTATTTTCAGCACATTACTACTCGTATTATATATTCTGTGACATGGGTGACACGCAGAGAGCCAATGAACGCTTCCCACTCCTCCCCCCACCTGCTGTGTGACAATATTTTTTAGATTTCTTTTTCTACACTCCATCAGCGCTAGAGTTAAATGAAAAAAAAAAAATGTTTATTAATAACCACAGACTTAGGTGTTACAGTTCTGGAATTACTTAAGTTACAAATAACAATATTCCTTGAGAGACCAGAGGACACCAAACTAGGCTGAGCCTGTATCTTGGTGAACCAGGTTTTTAGCTAACTTGAATAAAAAAATAACTTAACTAAATAGTTACTATTAAAACTAAACAATAATTTATAATAATGTGAATACTATTAAAATAAACAATTATTCCATGTATACCTAAATACCTACTTAATAAGTAAATAAAATAAAAATCAAGAGCTCTATGAACTCATCTCTGTCATCAAGACTGGATTGAGGTCAAGAGTAAGCCCATTGACAATAAAATAAAAACATATTTTTACTTTAAAATTGTTCCTTAGAAAAGCTCATTTAGGTTTTTGAGCGGAATCACCTTTACAATTTTGGTTTAAATGTTCTTGTTTTCAGTGGATAATAAATTCTGTGCAATAGATGTATATTTTGTTGTCATTTATCCTAATAATAAAATTATAAGTTTAGTTACCTCATTATCACACCGTGGACAATACATACATCGAGTGCGTATTTGAAATAGGTAGGATGCGTAGGCTCGCATATTCAGTACAAAAGACCCTCAGAAGGACCACGAGAGTCTCACGGGCGGGTGCGCGCGGGGGTGCGGGGTGGACTGCGGGCGGGGGCGGAGAGTGTCTGTTCTGTGTGATAGTGCTATTACTTATTCTGTGTCATTACTTTAATTGATGATTGTCTGTAAGTGAACTGTTATATCAGTATTTTGGTAATAAAGAAAAAATCTAAAATCTGTGTAAACGTAAGTTCATAAAACAATGTTTCAGGTTTTCTGCATGAAGAGCCATCCCGAAAACATGGAAGAACCTTCTGCTACAAACAAAAAGCAATATTTTGACCACTTCAAAATATCATAAAAAAATATCTAAAATAGCTAATAGCTCATAACTAGTCCTAATACGTTACTAATAGAAAATATTATTTCAAATAATTTATTATTTTCGTTACCTCCCTATATTTGTTAGGAAATATTTTTATGTTGACAAATCAAGTATAAAAATTATTAATATTCCATAATTTAACAAGCTGTATTAAATACACAAACAGAATCATTAAATAACTGTGTTATAGTTTTAAAAAAATAGTGTGATATTTTAATTCTAATTTTAGTTTACGTAAAATCTGTTAAATACAACTGTTAACCAAAGAGGTTTATGTACATAGTTGTACGGATAGTGTAGGGCAGATTATAAATATATTAATAAAAAAGATACGTAGATGTTTCTTAGTCTATGGCCTGTAGAGGATAGGGAAAAACCTAGGGAAAAACAAGAGAACAATAAGGGGAAATCAAAGATGGCTGCCACCATGGTTGAGACTCCGCCCCCTCAGCTTATCACAACCATTGAATGGAGTATGATGGACAAGAGCAAGTTCTTCCCCTTGTATACTTTAAGTAGTTTTACTGGTATGTCAAGTATCTTTTGTATGCAGTTATTTTTTTTTATTTAGGAGATCTTTAGGGGAGGCCTATTAGTCTAGGCAACGAAGCGGATCATTGTATGAAGACCCCCGCATTAAATCCTCAGTCGATGAAACTTTGCTGGAGTATTACACTAAATGAGAGAAACCTTCTATAAAAGAGTCCAAAAGAAAATCGGCACTTTTAATTTTTCCATACAAAAAATACAAAAAATGTATGAAAACATTTTGTTGTAAAATTGTTTTTGGATATTTTGAATTTACATTTAATTCATGATTCTTTATCATCCTGTCAAATAAAATCTGCCTGAGAAATTTATGTTGGGGTCAACTGCATCGTTGCCTACACTATATGTCCAGCAGTGGACCTCTTTCGGCTGATATGAAGATGATAATATTTTCCCGTGTGGTGCTGGCAAAGTATCGATCCAACCCATCTCTACCCGTGGGTGTCGTACGAGGCCACTAAGGGATAATGAACCATAGGATGGGCAGCAGCGTCTTTCTGCGTATTGTGCCATCTTACATACTGCGGTCAGCAACAACCGCGCTCCTTGGTGCCAGCCGCGCCAGATTGTTCTAACTATAATTCATAGTTCTAATATTTAATAATAATAAACACTACAGAATTTGGCCAAGCATATCACCGAAAGAGACAGAAAGTATCCCTATAGGGACAAAAAGTGTCAAGTTGAAGATATATCTAGCGGCCCACTATGTGTAATTTAATCTCAATACTCAATACTCAATACATTTATTGCCTTCATATGGTACATAACAAGATGGTATTATAAATAAGGTATCTCATATGAGCCCATTTTCAGAGGCATTGCAATAATTGAGATAGACCGAGATTTTAAATAGTTATCAACAATATTTAATTATGTATTTATATAATGTAGGTATATTTTTTTAGTTTATTTATTTTTATCATTGAAATATTCGTTTAAATTATAGTAAGTTTTATTTATTAGGTATTCTTTTAATAGTTTTATCATCTTATTATAAGAGTTTTCTATTCTTATATTTAGCGGTAGATGATTATATATTTTTATTGATACACTTAAAGGGCCAGAACTATGTATTTTTAATTTAGAAGGTATATTATTGATTTTATTTGTTTTATACCTGCGAGGGTACAGTCGGGGCTGATTATCTTCCATTTCGTAGAACTGTGGGTTGTTCTTAATAAATTTGCAAGCTTCTAGAATGTATAGAGAGGTTAAAGTTAAAATTTTCAATTTAGTAAAGGTCGACCTACAGCTTTCATCATTTTTTAAATTTCCTAATATGCGTATACATTTTTTTTGTAATATGAAGAGATCTGATACGTTTGTGCTACCATGAAACTCATAAATTTATCTCAGGGAAAATAGTTCAAAACACAAAAGTTGTTCAGTTTTGTTGACTGAGCACGCCCTTTCAGTTTTCGGTACACCGTCCCTTACACCCTGTTTATTTATGGAGATCTTTAGGGGAGGCCTATGTCCAGCAGTGGACGTCTTTCGGCTGATATGATGATTCTAACGCTTATTTTTTAAATTGTACATTTTTTTATTGCAGTACGTTGCGCGCTGTACCCGCTGACATTGATAAAGACACAAATCCAAGTTCAACGCAAGAAGGAGGCGTACTCAGGAGTGTTGGACGCTATCTCCAAAATATATCGCAACGAGGGCGTCTCCGGGCTTTATAGAGGTTTCTGGCTATCTAGTGTAAGTTGTACCTTGGAAGAATACTTACTATGTACATACGAGTATACAGGGTGGAATTTTATAACTTCACCTGGAGGGAAAGTAAAGTACTCTAAATACTAGAGATAGAAAATTTTGACTCAAAGAAAGCATTCCTTTATTTTTTAAAAGAAATAAAAGTGCATTTAAATTTTTTCTAAATTTCGCTTGCCACACCCGGAAATCGAATCAGCTAAAATTGGGAAAAATAACACTGTACTTTTATGGCATTGATCGATAGGGTCAATAATAAGGATCATATCTCTCTAACACACTTTGTTAATTAAATGAAAGAAACCCTTAAAATCTTAACTTATTTTAACTGAACGAAAAAAGGGTACCTCAGTTTCAGTCATTTATTTGCAATTTTAACCAATTTACAATAGGTATGCAAATTAATATATAGTATATAAGTACAGGAATAAAAAATCACTGTTATTATAATTACAGAGAATAGGCAAAAATTAAATGCCATATTAATCAATGTGAGACTTACAGAATGTCAAAAATATTATTGGATATAACAAAATTGAACCTTAATGTACTTACACATATATCTCAATTGTTAAAATTACAGAATGTCAAAATAATAATAATTAGGTCAACATAATTCAAGTTCAGTGTTACATGTCAATGATAAAGGAAGTTTAGTTTAAGTTTTAAATAAGTCAAAAAATTCCTTCAGATCGTATAATGGATTTTCTATTAGAAATGATTTTAAATTTTTCGAAAATTCCTTAAGGTTCGGACTGTCACGCAATTTAAAAGGTAAACTATTGTATATTTTGAAACCGATGCAAGGAAAACTCCTTTTGAAAACATCATACTTAGGTTGGGGTTGTTCCAATTTCCCTTTTCGAATTTGACGAAGCTGATTTTGATTTTAAATATTTATCCTTTTCTTGGTACAATTTTAAAGATACAAGATAAACGTAGAGTGATATGACTGTTAGTATCTTATGTTTTTAAAAAATTGGTTTACAATGTTCCAAATACGCCGCATTGTCAATAATTCTCATAGTCTTTTTTTGCATAATTAGAATCGATGAGATTCCAGATGAATTTCCCCACGCCACAAGCGCGTATCGAATAATGCTCTCGAAGTAGGCGTAATACATTAATTTCAAGGTATTAGTATCTACCAGTCCACGCATAGTTTTATCTAGCTTCTTTTTTATGCTATCTATGTGTGAGGCCCATTGCAACTGACTATCTAACTCTATACCCAGGAAGCGAATGGTGTTCTTCTTTTCTATAGGTATAGTGAAATCATAATCTGAACTGTTAGTGTGGCGCTTAAAGGTGACATAATAGCTATTTTCGTTGTTCATTTGTAAACCATTTGCAGCAAACCAATTCACGAGGTCGCTCCAAGTATACTCTACAATTCCGTGCAGCTTATCAAATGACTTTTCTGTTACTATAATACTTGTGTCGTGTGCATATAGATAAGTAGTGCCCTTATTGATATTGTAGGAATGATCATTTATAAAAATCGTAAATAAGAGTGGCCCTAGCACCGATCCTTGCGGAACACCATATTTAATTTCTAGATCATCAGAAGTAGCAGTATTTGTTACACCTGTGTTTTCGTTAGATCCTTTAAGCTGAACATATTGCGTTCGTTTATCTAAATACGATTTTAAAAGATTATAAGCAGGGAACTCCATAATACGAGTATTCAAGTTTTTGAAGTAATATGTCATGGTTGACACTGTCGAAAGCCTTACTTAAATCACAAAATATCGCTACACATTTAAGGTTTGAATTAAAATTTTGGAGTATCTCGTTCACTAAATCTCTTATTGCCATGGTTGTATTAGAGTTCTTTCTGAAACTATACTGTCTGTTAGTAAAGAAACCATTAGTTTCAAAATAAGATTCTAGCCTGTGTGCGATTACATACTCAAAAATCTTTGATACTACAGACAGAACAGAAATAGGCCTGTAATTTGACACATTTTGAGCATCATCTTTTTTATAAATAGGTACAACCTTTGCTTTTTTAAATATTTTAGGAAAAGTTTGTTGTTAAATGCATGAATTGAAAATGTTACTCAAAGGAGAAGAAAGACTATCTAAATTATTTTTAATAATTTTGTTATTCAATTCATCGTGTCCACAACTACTGCTATTTTTAAGTTTTCTTATAATTTTTTGTATCTCCATTTCACTTGTAGGTTTAAAACATACTTTTAGTCGTATCAATCTTATCATTTTGTACAAAGTAATTTAAAATTTGTAGTTTTTGGAACTGACGATTTGCCGACGTCTTGCCAACGTTAACAAAAAATTCGTTAAATTTATCACATACACATATTTGGTCCGACATAATTTTTCCATGTTCTGATAGTTCTATTTGTTTGTACTGGATACCGGTTTTACTTTTACCTGTACGTTCATTAATTATTTTCCATACTGTTTTAATTTTATTTTTAGATGTTTTTATTTTTCTCCTTATGCCCAGTCTTTTAGCAGTAAGTAATGTTTTTTTATATATTTTTTTATAAGTTTTTAAATTACAGCATTTGTTATTTGATTTAGTACCTATGGAGTATTTATTTAGTAACAATTGTCTCTTTCTTCTGGCTGACACGAGTATGTCTTTTGTTATCCAACTGTTAGGTTTAGTATTTAATTAAATATTTTTATCGGAAAGTGTTTGTCAATAAGTATAATAAGTATGTTGTAAAGAATTTCAAGTTTATCCTCACAATGGAACACATCATATATTTTGCTCCAATCTTCAGTTTCTAGGTCACTCCTGAATGTCGAGTTTGACGCTTCATTGTAACACCGTTTAGTCATCATCATCATATCGTGTGGGTTGCAAGGTCGATGACCGACCTCACAAACCCTGGTGTCAGAGTTGTTGAGCCGCCAAAGGCCTCTGACATGGCTCATTAACGACTACATCCGTAGACCGTTTAGTGACAGGATTAGAAATATATAAGATGAAGTTTTGGGTTTCGTTATTTTGGATGTAAGTATAATTTGTTGTGCATCGTGATCCGAAAAATAACAAGGTATGACCGATGCTGTGTAATAATCCATGTCCGTGGCTATGTTGTCTAAGGTCGTACCAGAAACTGGCCTAGTAACGTCAAAAATTTTAATTTTTAGATTATTTTCCATTCGGATCTGAAGGAATGTTTTGGTTTCTTTTGAATTAAGGTCGCTCGTATTTATATTGAAATAAATTATACCTACAATTGTATAAAAATATCTGAATGCATTTTATTAATTTTAAAAATAAAAGAATGTTTCCTTTGAGTAAAATTTTCTATCTCCAGTATTTATAGTACTTTCCCTCCAAGTGGCTTTAAAAAATTATACTCTGTATACTATGCATGTGTATACAACTTGTTGACGGAATAAGCGAAACTGAGAAAATAGTTTGTTCAGAATCGAGAGTAGAATCAATGTTTTTAATAAGGATAATTTTTTTAAATTTTTTATTATTTAAATTTTTCCTCTTCTAAATGTTTCTGTTTTACAAACTTTGTTTTACAAACGTTGTTTTACAAACTTGTTTTTTCTTGACATAGCTGCAAATTGTGTTGGTAAGCATTGAAATAAACGAAAAAAATCATTATCATAACATAAAATGTCGACTGCAGGATAGGGAACGGAATCACCATAGTCACCACGCTTGTAAGCGTTGCGGCTGGCGGTGATTAGTGACCGCAGTATGTAAGTTGGTACGATACACAGAAAGATGCTGCTGCCCGTCCTCCGGATCAAATACCCTTAGTCGCCTCTTACGACACCCATGGCTAGAGAAGGGAAATACCTAACATGTATTTTGTGTTCAGTTTCAGATAATATCGGGCGTGTTTTACATAACGACGTACGAGGGTGTGAGACATGAGCTTGGCAAATACGAAATCAGCCCTAAGGCTAAGGTAAGCCAGTCTGTTGTGGAGGTGGTTATATGGGGTGTATGTATACGGCGTGCAAAATAACTCTGTTTGTGATCGATAATGCGCAGAAGTAAAAAAAAATATCGCGGGGGTGAGCGCGGCAGGTGGGGGAGGCGAGCGAGTCGTTCATTGGCTCTCCGCCTGTCACCCGTGCGCGGAAAATAACCGTCAAATACAGACTTGTTCTGAACGCGCTGTAAGGGGTTTTGGTTGAAATGGATCCATCTAAGTGATCCGATCACCCGTCTGCGTGCGTCGCGGCGTCCCTAACATAAAAAAGGGAAGATTTCCGAAAAATTAGAGGGATGATCAGTCAACGTATCTGAACAACTTTGAGTGAATAAAACTTTCAGGAAAATCGGGTTTCTTTCTCGAACCTACCCTGACCTACCTACCTTTGTTCCTAAATCGAACCCATTTTAAGGGTTCCGATACCAAAATGGTAAAAAAAGGAACACTTATGGTGCGACTTTGTCTGTCTGTATGTCTGTCTGTCACACCTCTATATCTCAGAAACCACTCATGCTATTTGAACAGTTATAGAATATGGTTTCCCAATTTAATTGCACATGAAAGAATTTTTTAAAAATTTTGATTATTAATGCTAAGGGGGGGCTAAATTTCAAATTGTCGCTACTAGGTCGAGTGGGGTATCATATGAAAGGGCTTTACTTGTACATTCTAAAATATATTTTTTTGTTTTTTACGTCTCTTAGTTTTCAAGTTATGATGAAAAATGTCAAAAAAATACCATTTCCCCCTCCTTATCTCCGAACTTTGTGAAAGAAAAAAATGTAAATTAATTAACAGTTGACAGAAATTTATGTGAACATTACAGCAAAAATAAAACGATCTTTCTAAGTTGCACAGTTTTTTAGAAATCTGCAAATAACCTTTACAAACAAATTTAGTTTTGCGGTCCTAAAAATTGACTTTATTGCTTCCAAAACTACAAAAATTATATCGGAACCCTCGGCGCGCGAGTCCGTCTCGCACTTGACCGGTTTTTTTAAACGGGTTTTCTTTTAATTGAGTTTGCATTTCCTTCGCAGTCGTTTATAGCGGGCGGATGCGCGTCGCTGGTGGGCCAGACGATCATAGTTCCTTTCGACGTGCTCAGCCAACATCTGATGGTCCTCGGACTGGTCAAGGGACGGGCTGCCTCCGGGGCCACTACCGTAAGTGTCTACTTCCATGGACGAACAATATATTAGGCCTTTACCTATGAAATTGCCGTTTTGTATGGCGAATTTTAGGTAAACTCAATTTTCAGTACTAACATTTTTGCATTTTTCTTAGGAATTATAAATCCAATCTTTTTTATTTTTTTAAGCATTATTGGGACATTAAGCTAATAGAAGCTTAAATTTGATTTTCGAAAAATATTATCTGTAAAAAAATATTACAAATCTAATGATGAAATCGGACGACAATTAAGACGATCAATTTTCGAACCTTAAATTTTATATATCAAACTAAAAATAAAAACTTTTTTTATGCGTAAATTAATAACCTTGAAGTCAACTTTCAAATATAAGACAAATGAAAAAAATTGCATTAGTATTATAGGAATTATGATCTCATTAATCTGTAAGAAAATTTCGGCAATTTCATAGGTAAAGACCTATTATTTCACTGGGACACCATGGCAGCGCAACCAGTCGCCGCTACCAACAAAATGGATACAGCTCTATTAGTCCAGTCAATCTACGATATGAGGTTGCATTAAATGCACATTTAGAGATATTAATTTTAAATAGTAATATAGGCTATTTGAAGCTGTAAATAATTAAATCCGGCAATATTTTTAAAACACTTTTTTACTTTCGAGCGGAGCAAGACAGGTATTGTATTCGTGAAAAAATAAAGTTTTTCTAATTTTCTCAAAAATGTGTTCTATATCACTTATACATCATAAAAAACAAGTCTCCCAAAAATGTCCGTCCGTCGGTCGGTCGGTCGGTCTGTCCGTCGGTCGGTCTGTCCGTCACGCTTTGTCCTAGCGGCCAAACGAATGGTCCGATTGACACTATATTTTGAATTTAAGAGTTTTATACAAATCCATCGAAGGGTTCTAAGTGGTTTCTTGCTGGCTCTTATTTCGAGGGTAGCTGTCATACAACAAAAATGAAAAATTGTAATTTTCTCAAAAACGGCTCATAGAATCTTGATGAAACTTTGCATGACCAAGCATCTCCATGTAAGATATCTTGCGCCAGTAACAACTGATCTGTGTTATTTCATATAAGGGGTGTTCCTGTACCACCAAATCGTAAATATGTGATTTACCCAAAATTGGTTCCATTGAGTTTATTAAAATTTTCTATATAATATTAATCCTGGATTGGTTGTCTACCTGACTGGATATTCTTTATGACTTTTTTGGTACACCCTGTGTAGTAACAGGGTGTACCAAAAACTGAAAGGGCTTGCTCAGTAGACTAAACTGAACAAGTATCCTTAATGTGTAACATAAATTAAAAAATCTCCATGCAAGTATCCTACGGTAGTATCCATTGATCTGTGAAAATTCTTATAAAGGGTGTTCCAGTACTACTAAAAGTTCAACATGTGATTTACTTGAAATCGTTTGAGGTTTGTTTGTTTTAATGTTTGACAATTTTATTTCTGAATTGATCTGTATATTTCATTCGAACATTTTTTTGGAAAAACGTAAATAAAAGTTTGTATTTCCGTACTATGTGTATGGCATTACAAATTTAAGTTTGCGGTTGATAGTTTTTCCTTGAGTATTGCGAGAAAGTAAGTGCAGTGCTGCTGTACCATTTATTTTGTTAAAGTACCAGTATAAGCTGACCTGTGCTACATGGTAAATATTATACAAGTTGAGTTCACCCTAAGCTGATATTAAAATATTTTAAAGTTTTGAATGTGTTACTGGTGATTCAACAAATTGTCACCTAATGTGCATTTATTCCATTTTCTCCATACAAACTTTCGTAGATTGACTGGACTATATAGAGAGTTACTCACCTGGTGTCCGTTTGGTTGCGCAACCAATTTGGCGGCGCGACCAGCTCGGACTGTGGCCGCAGGGGTGTCGTATGGGGTGTCTAGTTTGGTAGCTTACCGGACACCACGGTGGCGCGACTGGTTGCGCCGCTATGGTGTCCCAGTGAATATAGCCCTAAGAAGGACTGACCATCCCCTTTTAGAAATCGTATCCCGGAAAAGTATAAAACTAGATGGCGCTTATAAATAGTCCGGGAAGTTATTATGATTCATCGAGTATTCTGCTAAAAAATGAACCGAATTTCAATGTTAGCGTTTCTTTACATTGAAACTATGTTGAAATTTTGAAGGATTTTTTGCCAGAATACTCAGTAGACCATAATAAATTTCTAGATTATTTGAAAGCGCCATCTAGTTTCCACGAGTTTTGTGTCTTTCCGGGTTACGTTTTGTAGTATGAGGATTGTCAACCTTATTTATCCATGCTATTTCTCCACTCATGATCGGAAAGTAGGTCGTAATGTACGGGAGGTATTCCAGATTTTCCGCCTGAATATAGTCATCGTACTAATTAGCAAGGCCACTCTATTTTTTCATAATAAGTTGTATTTGTTTTGACCCGTGCGGTGCCGGCAAAGAATAGTACCGACCCATCTCTACCCGTGGGTGTCGTAAGAGGCGACTAACAGGGCTAGGTCTAACGAAACAGAGGATGGGCAGCAGCATCCTTCTGTGTATCGTATTATCTTACATTCTGCGGTCACCTACAACCGCGGTCTGCCCGACTGGTTCTTCTCCTCCACATTTTTCCAGCAAAAGCTAGAATTCTAGAGGGAGGTCCCTGTCCTGTAGTGGACGCTTCATGGGATGTTATGATGAAGTACTTGAATCATGAAAAATTTAAAGCATGGCTTTACAAAGATAATTAATTTTATTTTGTTTTCAAGCTGAAACATCTACTCTTTTAGTATAAACTATTTTACTTACTATTACTCTTATTTTACTTACTATTAGTTCCACCCTTTATGTTACACCTCGTCGTCATATTACTATTACATCAACGTTGATATACCCTTTATGTTACACCTTGTCGTCATACTATCACATCAACGTTGATATACCCCTTATGTTACACCTCGTCGTCATATTACTATTACATCAACGTTGATATACCCTTTATGTTACACCTCGTCGTCATATTACTATCACATCAACGTTGATATACCCTTTATGTTACACCTTGTCGTCATATTACTATCACATCAACGTTGATATACCCTTTATGTTACACCTCGTCGTCATATTACTATCACATCAACGTTGATATACCCTTTATGTTACACCTCGTCGTCATATTACTATCATATCAACGTTGATATACCCTTTATGTTACACCTCGTCGTCATATTACTATCACATCAACGTTGATATACCCTTTATGTTACACCTCGTCGTCATATTACTATCACATCAACGTTGATATACCCTTTATGTTACACCTCGTCGTCATATTACTATCACATCAACGTTGATATACCCTTTATGTTACACCTCGTCGTCATATTACTATCACATCAACGTTGATATACCCTTTATGTTACACCTCGTCGTCATATTACTATCACATCAACGTTGATATACCCTTTATGTTACACCTCGTCGTCATATTACTATCACATCAACGTTGATATACCCTTTATGTTACACCTCGTCGTCATATTACTATCACATCAACGTTGATATACCCTTTATGTTACACCTCGTCGTCATATTACTATCACATCAACGTTGATATACCCTTTATGTTACACCTTGTCGTCATATTACTATTACATCAACGTTGATATACCCTTTATGTTACACCTCGTCGTCATATTACTATCACATCAACGTTGATATACCCTTTATGTTACACCTCGTCGTCATATTACTATCACATCAACGTTGATATACCCTTTATGTTACACCTTGTCGTCATATTACTATTACATCAACGTTGATATACCCTTTATGTTACACCTCGTCGTCATATTACTATCACATCAACGTTGATATACCCTTTATGTTACACCTCGTCGTCATATTACTATCACATCAACGTTGATATACCCTTTATGTTACACCTCGTCGTCATATTACTATCACATCAACGTTGATATACCCTTTATGTTACACCTCGTCGTCATATTACTATCACATCAACGTTGATATACCCTTTATGTTACACCTCGTCGTCATATTACTATCACATCAACGTTGATATACCCTTTATGTTACACCTTGTCGTCATATTACTAATTAGCAAGGCCACTCTATTATTTCATATTATGTTGTATATGTTTTGCAGACACTGAATCCGCTCGGCCTAGACCTGGAGAAGCGGTGGTCTAAATCGGCCCTGGCGCGCGAGGTGGCGTGGCGAGTATACGCGCTGCACGGTGCGTTTGGCTACTACCGCGGGTACGCTGCCTCGCTGGCTGCCTACGTACCCAACTCCGCGCTCTGGTGGGCGTTATATCAAGCCTATCAAGGTTAGTGCCATACACAAGAAGGAAGGCAAAAGATCGAAGCCTATACCGACCTTTCTTAAGAGGCTACCTCCCGTCCACTAACGCCCCCATCAGTTTAAAAAATATTACTCTTTAAATACAAAACTTATCGAAAATCCGGAAAGACAGAATGAAGTAAAGGTATCCTAGTTTATTCAGAACCTATGAATTCTGAAAAATATAATACACTGTAGTTACAGATACAAAAAGTGCGAAAAACGGCCACTTTTAGCAGTTTTTGTATCTGTAACTACAGTGAACTTTATTTTACAGAGTAAATAGTTTCTGAATAAACAAATGTACCTTTACTTCAATCTGTCTTTCCGGATTTTTGATAAGTTTCGTATTTAGCGAGTTATTTTTTTTTAACTGATGGGGGCGCTAGTGGACCGGAAGTAGCCCCTTAAGGCGATCCGTTTTCCATACTAAATTCAAAAGACTTGCATTCTTATGCGGAACATAAAATGTTGTTGAAAAACAAGTGTATACTGCTATTTTTAGTTTGTTTTTTCGCTGATTAATACAAAGATACAGCTAATGCACTGAAAGTACTAGTTATTGTTTGCAATTTTTGGTTCAATATTACCATTGTGGGTGTGCGATCAATACTGTAGTACTTCCGGTGCATTAGCTGTGTCTTTTTAAATTTAACTGAAACTACAAGTATACACTCGTTTTTCAACAGCATTTTATGTACTGCATAAGAATGCAAGTAATTTGAATTTAGTATGGAAAACGGATCGCCTTAAGGTGATTGCTTAGCAGAGTTGCTGCCACTTTTAGTAATAAATTTATTGCATCGTAAATACAAAACTTTTCATTACTATTGTTCGTTTGGCGGCAATATGGGGTAGTTATATATTTTTCATCACATTTGTTTGCAATGAGTCGTAATCTGTACACGTATTGCGGTCGGAAAGTTTTAAAATGCGCCCTAGGGCTTTGTTATCTATCATTTTGACTTTTCGTTTACGTTCTGTGACTGCTGGCTGTCAGATGACGTTTCGTTCCGAAATGAGACTTTGATGAAGGTTTTATTTATTTTATTTTATTTATTCGTATGGCTAGAAATTATAAAACAGAGTTAAATGTCTAGTTTAAATGCTTTCAGCCACTTCATAGCGTCGTTATTCTTAAGACTGATCAGGTCCTTAAGGGGGCCATTATATCGTCTCAAAGGGCACTCCTTCATGATGTGGTGCATACTTTGCACTTCGGCTCCGCAGTCGCAGCGCGGTGAATCTATCCACCCACATCGATGCTTGAATTGGGCGCAGCGACCGTGGCCTGTGCGTAGCCTGTTGAGTTTGCACCATTCGTGCCTTGGCAGATCAAACCCCTTTAATTTGGTACCAGGGACTATGTCGCACCCGAGGTCATTACCACTCATTGAGGCTTGCCATGATGTTAACCACTCCTTCTTAACACTAAACTCACTTTCCGCCAACTCTGCAGCTGCACTGTAAGACGGGCGTCTGGAAATCAGTCTATGCTTTGGAGGGTTGATAATCTTTTGCCTTTGATTTATCTTGTTTTTAAACTGTTCCTAAAACAAGAAATTAATTTAAAATTGATTAACTACAATTAGTTTCACATTTTACAATAGTTTTATAGAAGTTAATTTTTTTTGCAATTTGCTTAGGCTGCATGCGTTTTTTTACCTTCCAAAAAGTATAAGTTATGAAATAAAACATACGCGTGATAAATAGCGCCATAATATTGTTTTCCTAGACGTGAACAGTTTCAGCGCAGCAGCTAAGTCATGTGACTATAAATATTATAAAGAATTAAATTTCTGTCTGATTTTCCTATTTGAATAAATATTCTAAGATTACTTGATTTTTCTATTCCTCGCAAATGTGATGAAAAACATTTTTCATCCCATCTATTCGAAAATCGCTGAACGGTTCGTCAATAAAGGCGAACAAAATAGCTGTTTTCTGCAAGAGACTTTCGTAGCGGGTAAAAATGGGATTTAAAATTAGAATTAGAGTTTAGGTCCACCATAGGGATATTTTAGGTCAACCATAGAACTCGAACCAAAATATTGTATGAAAAATGATACTGGCTGGTTGCACTATTAAAATTATTATGAATATAAAAAAAGAAATATACTTGAAATGTAAACAAGACTACCAACCAAAGAGGTTCAGTTCCTAGTCGATACAAAAATGTCAATAACATTTTCAGTGGTTACAAATAATACTTAATATGATTTTTAGTATTGTTTCATCAAGAAATAATATTGTAATGGTATTTTTTGTTTAAAATGAATGACGAGTGTGACTTAATGAGCCTCTTATTCTTTTCTCTTAGAGGGATATGAAAAGTAGAGTGTATTACGCGGCAGCAAAAATATTTTTACCTTGGGCGACCTATTGAATCCCTCGCTACGTTCAGGATTCTACTTTAGAATCCCTCGCCATGCTCGGGATTCTACTCAAGAATCCTTCACTTCGCTCTGGATTCAAAATAGCGCCCTCGCCTTAAAAATATTATTTTACAGACTTGTGATACAATCTACTATTGTGTACCACGGGCGGAAGTGCAATTTTGACGCACGGGGCATTAAAGCACTCGCTGCCGCTCGTGCTTTGAATGTTCCCTCTGTCGAAATTGCTTACTTTCCGCCCTAGATACACAATGTACTATTATAATCCATAACATCGTAGCTTAGCTTGTCATATATAGCTTTGTATTGGTAAAGTGCCAAAAACGGCCACATTTAGCAATTTACCAATACAAAGTCACTTCACACCTCACTAATTGTCTCGCGGGCCCGACCACCTGCTCGCGTGAGGACACACGACGGTAACCAGAGGGCTACCACGGTAGCTGCTTTCTGTGCAAGTGTGATTTAGCCAGGCGCGGATCCAGGATTTTGATTTGGGGGGTGGGCTCACTTGATCTTTCTCAAATTTTCAGTGTAGTTGGCAAAGCGGGCTTCTACGCTTATACAGGGTTATTTTTTAGTCACCCCGGATATTTTAAGAGGTGGTTCTGCCCATGAAACTGAACAACTTTTCCCAAGGAACATAATCCAAAATAAGTACAAAAAATATCGACTTACCATACAAACTTCATCATCTGCCAGAGTATTTTGTATGAGAGTTCGACTGGCCCGTAAGCGTGGTTCGCAGTGAGCCTGCCTACTACGCGGGGGGCTTTTTTTACTATGTATGGGCTTACTCTTGACCTCGATCTAGCCTTGAGGATAGAGATGAGGTCGACGATGAGGTTTGATCCCCGTCTGAGTGTTTTTGTGTCTCGGTGTTATTTATCTATTTATGTATGTATATCAGTCTTCGGTACCCATAGTACAGGCTTTACCTAGTTTGAGATCAGATGACTGTGAGAATTACCCCCTCAATATTCATTTATTTTTTAGATTTTTTTTTAGTAAGCCTACTATACTTATTCTTTCTCTTCGATCTAGCCCAGAACACAGAGATGAGGTTCAAGGCGAAACGAGCTTGCCCAGAAAAAGTGTATTCACTTGCGACTTCGATAGATTCAGGGTATATGAACTCGGGAACACAGATTTGTTGTGCACATCATAAAAGATGTTGCAAAGCTCTTTGTGTTACCCTGCGGTGTTTCTGGACTCCCGATGGTAGATAAGCACTTGGAGCTCTTGGGCACTCTCTCCGAAGATAAATCTGTAAAAGATCTACAGACATGCAACTTTGCGATGGTGGACCAAACTGTGAAACTTGGATTTCACGAGCATCTCATCACCAACGAGGTTTTTGGCTCTGTGATCTATCGAGCCATCCCAAAGGTGACAGCAATTTTCCATGCAGGATCGGACCTGTGCTTTATATAAATCTAAAAGCTGTCCAGGCGTGAAGTATCGCTTAACTTTTCCGAGAATACCCAGCTTTTTTGGGCACCAGTCTTGGCTTTTGCCTCAATGTCAGCATCGGATTTCAGGTTTGTACAAAATTTCATGCCAAGAAGCTAGAGGCCCTACAAAGTAGAAAATAGTAAAATCCGAACACAGGAAGTGTTAAAATAAAAATCATTTTTAAGATAGAGGCTGTCGACCCAGATGTACCTAGATGATAAAGATGTATCTAGAAAAGTAGGAGCCGGATTAAACGGGCTCTTTTTGCCGGTGAACATACATGATTGAGTTTTCGTGGCATTGAAGCACACTAGATACATCCCACTGACTTTTTCGGTAGATATATAATTATATCTCTGTATGACAATATTGTCAATTCCCCATACCCAACGATCCCAAGAACAATTAGGTCTTTGATGTGTAGTAATAAAGGCATCGCAGAGAGAACAGATCCCTGAGAAACTCCGGCATCAATAGCCATGAGGTCAGAAGAGCACCCGTCGAGGACTAATGAAACGATCGTTCGCTCAAGAAGTCAAATATTCAAGAGCAAAAGTCAGCTAAAATCCTGGCCTATAACTTAAGCAACGAATAATTTGTGGATGGAAAAGTCGAAAGCAGAAAGTTTGACTAAGGAACTTTATTTGGACCAGTTAGGAGATAAACATACTAAAAGTCCTTGCCCCTCCGAGGAGGGGGGCACAAAGCAGGTCGCATTTTTTTGTTTTTGCTTACATCTCGTAAACGGTGCGTCGTATGAAATTTTGTTGTACTACATAATGAAATCTGATAAAATTTTCTACAACTTTGCCTTTCACATTTTTAATCTATCTCCAATCGTTGCCTAGTTATGAGCTCCGAAAAACGGCCAGGAAAGAGGCTGAGATTATGAGACCGGACATACAGAGTCAACATTTTTTAATTTAGATGTGTATCCTGAAATCTACGGTAGCACTTGAGAAAAGTTATGAAGCAAAAAAAAAAAACAAAACGTAAGACTATACAAAATTTTTTTTGAAAATCGACCATTTGTCGAAGCTCATAGTTAGGCAAAGATAAGAGATAGATAAAAAGTGTGCAAGCCAAAGTTGTAGAGAATTTTATCAGCTTTTATTATGAAGAACAACAAAATTTCGTCCGACGCATCGTTTTTGAGATGTAAGCAAAAAACAAAAAAACGGGTCCTTCTTTGTGCCCCCCCCCGCCCCCGCGCGAGCGGCCCTCGGAAGGGCAAGGACTTTTAGTATGTTTATCTCCTAACTAGCCCCAACAAAGTTCTTAAGTCAAACTTTCTGCTTTCGACTTTTCCATCCACATACCCCTTGTGATCACTCATTGGCCATACTACTACTAGTTGTGCGTAGCAGTTGATCTAATGGGAAGTCGCCCCCTGGCGACCATGTCTCGATGCCATGTTAAGTGGCCTAAGAGGATGCAAGGCAGACCTGTGGTTTTTTACTTATTTAGGTACCTTCTATTTCTACGAATAGATTTCATTCGTGTAATCTGTCATTTAACCACTTTTCTCTCCAACTGTTTAAAACCTGCCAGGTTTCGCATTGGCAGACCAACGTTTTGTGGACCTATTAGCCCACTACTATCGCTACAAAGTTGCAAATTTCGTGTACTAGATGACGTAGGATAACATGCAGTGCCCTTACGGTCTAATCTTTATCATCCTTGTTCCTTTGAACTACAAGATATTCAAAACGTTTGTTATACCTAGGACTATTTTGTCCCGAGTAGACGTATTCGCCAACAACGTGGATTACATGCAACTGCTAGTTAGACATAATTTTATTCTTGTTAATGATCATTTTAAGACCCACTGTTTGCTTATTTTAAGCATTGTGTTGAGATCTTCGAGGTTCTTAGCCATTAGGGGAAGGTATATAGTCGGAAAATCAAAGGTGAGTTATGTTCTCGCCATTAATCTTGATGCCGAACCCTGTCCAGTCCAGGAATTCGAAGACGTCTGTTAGTGCATTGGTGTACAGCTTAGGAGACATGACGCTTCTTGTCTCATCCCTTGCAGCAGTTGATAAATAGATAAACGGTTGCATGGTTCTCAAATCCTGGTGTTGGAGACGAACCTCTAAAGTGGTGTTATTGTACAGATGGAAGGCTTTTACAAATAATCTCGAACTTTTCATACCAAATCTCTAGCAGGACGAGTTTATATAGGGAGGCCAACATTTTAAGGAGTTTTTCGTAAAGAAAAGTTCCTTATAAGAGTCATTGTTTACTTCTTTTACCCTTGTATAGAAGTTGCCAGTAAATAACAGTAGGTATCGAGTGGCAGTAGAGGCCAGGACGCTTGATGGTTTTGGGGGGGGGCCATGGCCCCCTGGGCCCCCCCCTGGATCCGCCAATGGATTTAGCCCCTGATCTTGCCGACACGAAAGAAGAAGAAAAACCTATATATGTATGATAAGCTAAGGTATGAATTGCCCCTTATTACCGCAAAACGAACAATTCTTTTCATAAGTTACGAGTATATATATGTGACGCAATAAATTTATTTCTGAAAGTGTTAGTACCATAGTCAATAAAAAAACCGGTCAAGTGCGAGTCGGACCCGCGCGCCGAGGGTTCCGATATACTTTTTGTATTTTTGGAAGCAACAAAGTCCATTTTGAGGACCGCAAAACTAAATTTGTTTGTAAACGTTATTTGCAGATTTAAAAAAAAAAGTGCATTTTAGAAAGAGCGTTTTATTCTTGCTGTAAGGTTTACATAAATTTCTGTCAACTGTAATGAATTCAGATTTTTCCTTTCACAAACTTCGGAGATAAGGGGGGGGGGAAGTTATTTTTTGTGACATTTTAAATCATAACTTGAAAACTAAGAGACGTAAAAAAATACAAAGATATATTTTAGAATATGCAAGTAAAGCCCTTTCATATGATACCCCACTCGACCTAGTAGCGACAATTTTTTAAATTTAGCCCCCCCTATTTTGGGCCCCTTTACATTAATAATCATAAAGTTTTCAAAATTGTTTCATGTGTAATTAAGTTGGGCAACCATATTCTAAAACTATTCCAAATTTCAAGTGGATAGCATGAGTGGTTGCTGAGATATAGAGGTGTGACAGACAGACAGACAGACGGACAGACAGACAAAGTCGCACCATAAGGGTTCCTTTTTTTTACCATTTTGGTATCGGAACCCTAAAAAGGCAAAAGGACGATGTTTTCTTAGAGACTGTTGAGATGCTGGTGAAAACCAAGTTTCACAGTCTTGCCCACCGTCGCAAGATTGCATATCTGTCAATCTTTTACAGATTGTACTTCGGAGAGTTTGCTCAAAATCACTATGACCTCATTCCACCATCCCCCTTTTACCATTGGCAGTCCAGACTCCCCGCAGGATATCACCCATACGTGGTTAATATTCCGCACATCCGCACAAAGCGCTTTGAAACATCTTTTATAATGCGCACGGCTAAAGAGTGTAATTCTCTGCCTGCGTCTGTGTTCCCGAGTTCATATAATCCGAATCTGTTCAAATCATGAGTGAATAGGTTCCTTCTGGGCGAGCTCGTTCCATCGTCGACCTCATCTCAGTCCTCAAGACTTGATCGAGGTCAAAAGTAAGCCCATTGTTACGTGACACCTGGGCCCTGAGTCGAGATGCTTTCTACAATCGCAAACGCTAGTAGAATAGAATGAAAATGTACGGGAATGACATTAGCGATCGAAATGTTGCGTGACAGCTAATGTCAATGCCATACATTTTTATTCTATTCTATAGCGTTTGCGATTGTAGAAAGCCACTTGACTCAGGGCCCTGTCGCTCCAATGTGTAACGCATCGCTCCGTCCTGCGTTCTCACTGCTGTCATACTCGTACTTATCAAACTACATTATTCCAACTGTAAGGCGCTCAGCAGATAAAGGGGCGGGCAGTCACGGACATTGTCCTTCAGTGTAGCCGGTATTGCAAAAAATATACTCAATACATTTATTGCATCCCATGAGATTTACAAGGTGTTCATATAATAAATAGGTACATCATGGACCCTGTCGGGCACAGCAAAAGTAGGAGAGAGGAAGATTCTTTATATAAACAAAATAATAATAATATTTTATGTTACGTACTTATTATATTATTTGACTAGAATTAAATTTAAACTTTACTCAGTCATTTATTTTATCTTCTAAGTACTCGTTGATTGTGTAATAGCATTTATCTAATAATATATTTTTAACTTTTTGTAGAAACAGCTTTTCCTTCCTTTCTTGCTTTAGAGGATCTGGTAATTTATTATATATTTTTATGGCCATAACATATGGGCTAGTTGAATGTAATTTTAATTTGGAAGTAGGGAGCATCAACCGGTTTGTGTGCCGAAGCGAGTAGTTACACGGGATGTCGCTACGTTTAGTAAACAATTCGCTATGTTTTCTTACAAATTTACATATTTCTAAGATGTAAATACACGGTAGGGTTAAAATGTTGAGATTTTTAAAATGAGGTTTACAACTCTCAGTCGTTTTAATATTTACGAGTATTCTAACCATAGACATAAGCATGCCGTTATTCATAATCTAAGATTCTAACCAGTTTTTTTGTTTAATAAATAGTTCGGGCGCACCACTAATACATCCCCACAAAATGATTCCATAGCTCAGCCATGCATATGCATAAGCATAATAGGTAGTTAGGGCTGTTTGGAGGTTAGTGGTTTTTTTGAGTTCCCTGAGTGCGTACGTGAATTTTGCTAATTTAGCTCGTATTTTTTCCACGTGCGCTTTCCATGAGACGTGTGTATCTATAGCTATTCCCAACAGAGAGAAATCCTTAACGCATTTATTTATTTATTTATTTATTTATTTATTTATTTATTAGACACACCAACAGCATACATATTAAAACAATTACTTAACCTATTACATAATGCACTTTGACTGATACATAAGCCAATTACAGGTGCGTACTACATTCACAACAAATAAACTGGGAACTTGCTTAAAAACTAACTAAACTAACAGTCTCGTAATGGTAACTAAAAGAAAATATATATATGAGGAGAGACACACTAACTAATTATCACAAGTTCAAAATGAAATAAATAATTTTATACTACAGCAATCAAGACATTTATTTTAACAATATCCTTTTAAATTTGGGAATACTAGTGTTAAAGATGTCCAAATCCTTTGCCTTAGAGCTAATAAAATTGTAAGTGTTGGGCAGACGGACAGTGGGTGAATGTCGACGTAAATTTGTCCGGCATGGTTGAACATGAAACATTCTTGAACATGGGAAACGTGGAACACGACGAGGAACAGATAGTTTTATTTGGTCAAGAAGGTTTATGCAATCTAAATTGGAGTTAACTATTTTGTAAAGGAAAGTCATGTCATGTATCAAGCGTCGATTCGCAAGGGTACTCATATTGAAATTTTTGAGGCGAATATCATAAGTAGCTCGATGTGATATACCTTGCGAACAGAATGCCAAATGCCTGGTGAATGATCGCTGGACTGATTCAATACGCTGGGAATGGATTTCGTATTGTGGATTCCATGCCACTGACGCAAATTCTAAATGGCTACGAACCAGTGAATTATATAAAGTTATTTTGGTTTTTATGGATTTAAAACCTTTGGTCGTGCGTTTTATGAAACCTAACAACGCATTCTAGTTTTATGTCATTGTATGTGATATTAACGTCCAGTGGTTTTTTTTGATAAGGGTAAAAGGTCATAAGCTTAGTTTTTAAAAAGTTAACTTCGAGATTGTGGTCTTTTAGCCAATTTACTGTTTTGTCTAGTATTGAAGTAATGTGCCGTTCTAAATTTTGATCGGTCTGACAAGTCGTTAGAAGGGAAATATCATCAGCAAATAAAATGCAAGGCTCATCCATAATTTTTGGAAGGTCATTAATGTAGGACAAGAAGAGAAGACAACCAGCTACACTTCCTTGAGGAATTGAAGCAGTAACTTGTTTGATATCAGATCTGGTTATTATGATTTCACGGGAGTTATAATCAAAGGATTCTATTTCTACGCATTGTTCCCGGTCACTCAGGTAAGACTTAAACCATTTGTGAGCCGCACCACGTATTCCCATTCCGTAGAGCTTATTTAATAATATATCAAATTGTACGTTGTCGTACGCTTTCGACATATCTAAAAGAATGCCGACGGCATATTTTTTGTTGTTAATTGTATTCAATATTTCCTGTATATAATAGTTTTTATCAGAATAAAATTTAAACTTATAATATTTCAAAATTGTTCTACGTTTTAAACTAAATAACAATCAATCTGAACAACCACTTCGGCTGAATAACTCTATGAATTGAACAACTATTAAAGCTGTTTTCGTTCCAAACCAAAGATTTTGGGAAATACGCGCATAGAAACGGAGCATTTATCCCATGTCAATAACTATAATTGTACGAAACTAATTGCAGTACCGGCCACACTGGCAGGCTGTCACGACAAAAAGTCTGCCGTCTGCTGTGCCTCTTATTGTGCGTGACGCAACGTGTGGTGGTTTCACCACGCACGACATAGTTCACACGTTGGACACTAGGTGGCGCTGTCAGTTTATCAGAACATGGTAACATTGTACGTTTGTGAAGTATACAAGTTGTTATTTGAATGAGCCTCGCGCCAGAGACTGGGCTTGTATGAGTACTTGTAATTTTTAGAAGTGCGTCACTATGTACGTATTATTTACGACGCACAATAACGGTTACTGGACCATGACGGCGCCGCATGCAGGTTATCCTCGGACGGTGACGCAGGATAACCTTAACCTGCAAGTACAAGAAATTTACAACTATGTTGAGAGAGTAGTAGCCTCAGAAGCTCAGCTAAGCAGACGAGAGCGGGCAGTCACGGACTTGTCCGCGAGGGTGGCCGGTATTGAGAAAATTATAGTTTTTATCAGAATAGAATTATTATTATTCAATAACAGTTACACCGTGTTCGAATATATTAAGTCTATGTAACAAAATAATTGAGTTAGTATGTCATAAATTAACATAAGTATCTTAAATAAAAAAAAGGACGGGTTGCACTCCGGGAGTGCCGGCAAAAGTGAAAACTTGCATTTTTTAATATTATGCTTTTTGTAAGAGTAAATCGCGCCATTGGTCTCGTACTACTTTGATGTCACTGAATAAAAACCCGTATTGTAATAACAATACGGTTGACAGTTGACGCTTTTTTGATCAGGCTACAGATCTGACGCGACATCTGACGCGAGTTTAATTTTTTTTACCCATCTAAAAAAGTGCCAAGCGCCGCTCAAGAAGTTTTCACTTCAAAATTAAATTAATTAAACTTAATGTCGCATCGAAATCCAAAAGAGAAATAATATATCAAATTATGTCAAAATGAATTATAGCCTGCAATACAAAACAGGTACTAAATTAAAATTCGTCCACTGAATAACAAACCTTTTCTAACAAGACAGCTTTTACTTTTCTCTTGAATGCACCTAAATCATCAACATTCTTTAATTCAATTTGAAGAATTATAACATCATTTTTCAAATTTGTTGGCGAGAGTCACGGACTTAGTGTGGCCGGTATTGCGGAAATAGTTGTTGTCAGAATAAAAAAAACCGGTCAAGTGCGAGTCGGACTCGCGCGCCGAGGGTTCCGATATACCTATAGTATTTTTGGAAGCAATAAAGTCCATTTTCAGGACCGCAAAACTAAATTTGTTTGTAAAGGTTTTTTGCAGATTTCTGAAAAACTGTGCAACTTAGAAAGATCGTTTTATTTTTGCTGTAAAGTTTATATAAACTTCTGTCAACTGTAATTAATTCAGATTTTTCCTTACTCAAACTTCGGAGATAAGGGGGGGGGGAATGGTATTTTTCTTGACATTTTTCATCATAACTTTCAAACTAAGAAATTTAAAAAAATACAAAAATATATTTTAAAATGTACAAGTAAAGCCCTTTCATATGATACCCCACTCGACCTAGTAGCGACAATTTGAAATTTGGCCCCCCCTATTTTGGCCCCCTTTATATTAATAATCATACTTTTTTAAAAAATTTTTCTTGTGCAATTAAGTTGGGCAACTATATTCTAAAACTATTCCAAATTTCAGGTTGATAGCATAAGTGGTTGCTGAGATATAGAGGTGTGACAGACAGACAGACAGACAGACAGAGCGGCACCATAAGGGTTCCTTTTTTTTACCATTTTGGTATCGGAACCCTAAAAATCAGTTCAAAAACTAGAAACCGACTACTGGCAAAACTTCCTCTAAAAAGTATGAAACAAGAAAATATTGTCATCTGAACTTTTTATGTATAAACTATGGTATTTAATAAATATTCTTAGTGATGTTCAGATAATAGCCGTGTTCATATTATTATGTCACTTTGCCCTTCAAGCCTTTGATCGCTTTTTTAGGGTAGGTGGCATAATGTGACCACGGCTATTGTCTGAACATCACTAATCGTATTTATTAAATACGATAGTTTATATATAAAAATTTCAGATGACAATATTTTCTTGTTTCATACTTTTTAAAGCAAGATTTGCCAAAAATTTTTGAACTGATTTTTATTTTAATTATTTTGGGGTTGTAAATACGTAATATGGCTAACAATGTATATAAATTTGAAATGGGCTCATTAAGCCCTCGGTATCATTAAAAAAATAGTTTTTTTCTTTCATCACTTAATCTCCTCTAGAGGGCGCCGCATTTAATTTGCTGTGACGTGTTATATCCTTTTACCAGCGGATGATCAAGACGCTCCTAACGATACTTCATTTGTCAAATTACGATAAGTAGTTTAGAAGTTATGAGGCAACAGATGAACATACATACATACATACATACCGGTCAAAATCATTACCCTCCTTTTTGCCGTAGGCGGGGAAAAATCAAAAACATCATTTTTAAAAATTGCTGACGACAGCCGGGCTGTCAACCGACTTTGTCCGCTATTGTGGCCGGAATTGCGGAAATTATAGTTTTTATCAGAACAAAATTAAAACTCATCATTTTTCAAAATTGCTCTTCGTTTTGAACTAAATAACAATCAATCTCAACAACCTTTTCGACTAAATAACTGTGTGAACTAAACAACTATTCAAGCTGTTTTCATATTGGAAAATACGCGCATAGAAGCGGAGCGTTTTTCTCATGTCAATTATATAAATAAAATTATAGAAAATAATTGCAGTACCGGTCACACTGGCGGACTGCCACAACAAAAAGTCTGCCGTCTGTTGTGCCCCTGAATAGTAAACTTATTCTCTCAGTCAGTAGTTGCTTTTCTCGTTTCTTTTGTAGGGACCCTCTTTATTTCAAGGTGGTAGGGCTTTTGTGGAAAGTCCGTCTGGGGAAGTACCACGCCCTTGCTTTTTTCTCACGTGAAGCAGCAGTGTTTCAGCCGAAAATCTTCCACCAGGACATGATCTTCCCTGGCCTATATGGAAGTCACTTAATAGACTGCGATCGGGCGCTGGCAGGTGCGGGGAACTAAAGAAGAGGTGGGGCTTCTCTGACAATGACGAGTGTGAATGCGGCATTTTGCAATCCATGACACACTTGCTTTCGTGCCCTACCTCCTCAGTTTCTTGCACCAGGGAAGACCTTTTTGAAGACAACCAAAAAGCTATTGCTGTAGCCACATTTTGGGCTAAGTTACTATAAAATAATTTGCCATTGATACGAAAAGAAGAAGAAGAAGAAGACTGCTGTGTTTCGGTTTGAAGGGCAAGGGAGCCAGCGAAATTACCGGCACATGAGACATATCATCTTAGTTCTCAAAGCGACCAACGCGCTTAGCTGTCTTATTTATTAGTGTCAAAATATGTCATTAATAAGACAAGACAGTGGGTGTTATGGGCGTTGGTGACCACTTACTATCAGGTGGCCCACCTGCTCGTTTGCTCACTTGTGACATAAACAAAAAATAAAAATAAATTTCTTTTATTTTTTCAACTGGCTGTGTATAACGTTTCAAAAGATACTGCCCTTTAAGGGGCTACCTCCGGTCCACTAGCGCCCCCATCAGTTAAAAAAATAAACTCGCTAAATACGAAACTTATCAAAAATCCGGAAAGAGAGATTGAAGTAAAGGTACATTTGTTTATTTAGAAACTATTTACTCTGTAAAATAAAGTTCACTGTAGTTACAGATACAAAAACTGCTAAAAGTGGCCGTTTTTCTCACTTTTTGTATCTGTAACTACAGTGTATTATATATTTCAGAATTGATAGGTTCTGAATAAACTAGGATACCTTTACTTCCATCTGTCTTTCCGGATTTTCGATGAGTTTTGTATTTAGTGAGAAATATTTTTTAAACTGATGGCGGCGCTAGTGGACGGGAGGTACCCTCTTAAAATACGGATGGATGAACCGAGAATGTAAGTTAAGTATTTAAAATAATAGAACAGAATAGAACATATTTATTTCACAACTTAGCACAAAATGTTCAACAAAAGTATTAAGAGTAAGACCTGAAAAATTTCAATAACATATCAGCAGAAAGTACAGATATTGTCAAGCATTTTGAACTGTGCAAAGAAAAAGGCGCTGAACTCAGCATTTTGTTGCTATACAGATTGTTAATTTAATTGCGTGCCACAGCTCAGGGGCGGGTTCAGTAGCACTAACTTAACGACTTTCCTAAAGAAACATAGGTCGATAAAGGACAAAATTTTTTAACTTCCCATACAATTGTGTTGGTCACTTAGTATGGGAAGTCCAAAATTATTTTTGTTTTTCGACCTATGTTCCTTGGGAAAAGTTGTTCAGTTACGGATGCTGAACCCGCCCCTGAGCTATGGCTCGCAATTAAATTAACACCCTGTATAATAAATCGTACGTTTGTTCCAGACGAGCTGATAAAGATAAGTCCGGTGTGGGTGCCGACGCTGCTGATCCAATGCGCGGCGGGCACTCTCGGCGGGTTCACCACCACCATACTCACCAACCCGCTGGATATTGTCAGGGCCAGGCTGCAGGTTAGTGTACTCACATCAGCTGAAAGACGTCCACTGCTGGACATGCGCCTCCCCTAGGGATCTCTAGAACTGTCCTCAGGGTTCACAACTACCATCCTCAACAACCCGCTGGATATCGTCAGGGCCGAGCTGCAGGTGAGTGTACTCACATCAGCTGAAAGACGTCCACTGCTGGACATGCGCCTCCCCTATAGATCTCCAGAACTGTCCTCAGAGTTCACAACTACCATCCTCAACAACCCGCTGGATATCGTCAGGGCCAGGCTGCAGGTTAGTGTCCTATCAGATGAAGGACATTCTCTAGAGATCTCCACAAGATCTGTCTTGCGCTGCTCGCGTATTCAGATCATCGGTGAAACTTTCTTACCATAAGAATATTTCTGGAAAATAAATAAATAGCCACCTCCGCGACAATGATGGATTTTGTGCACCGATCGCCCAACGAACATCTGGTGTTTGGCACTGGACGGTCTAAAACCTCCTAAAGATGCCTTGTGTAAAGGAAAAACTCATAGTTTAAATATTTTTGTTTTTTTTTGTTTTTTAAGGAACAAACAGTCTTTAAAAAACATTTAAAATTGAAACTAGAACTAAACAGACCTAGAGTCCCCTTAATTACAATAAAACAAACAAAGTAAATGTAATGAGCACTCAAAACGAAACGCCAAAAATTGGAAGCGTGATCAATAAGTTAGAAATAACAATAACAGTTACCTCGACATCACCAAACGTCAAACTAAACTGAACAGTTTTCCTGCTAACTGTGATTTATAATGTGACAAGGAAAGGAAAATACATCGATATCCGTAAGATTAGTATTATAATTACGCATAGCACGAGAGATCAAAAGAGTTCATAGCATAGTTTGTTTTTCAGAATCTAACATGAAAGGTAAATTTAGAACGTGAGAGGGTACTATATGGAATTCTAAGACACACTATTTCTAATAAGAAACTGGAATCAATATGACCATTTATTATTTTAAACAAGAATACTGAGTCTAAATAGACTTTTTTATGTCACAAGTGGACAATCGAGCAGGTGAGCCACCTGGTGATAAGTGATCAACACCGTCCATGACACTCGCTGCCTTATTAGTGAAATGATTTGACACTTGTAGCGCGGTACCCTCCCTGAGAACTAAGATGGTATGACTCATGTGCCAGTAATTTCACTGGCTCCCTTACCCTTCAAACCGAAACACAGCAGTGCAAACACTGCTGGCAAGAGAGTGGTACTTCCCCAGACAGACTTAAGGTGATCTGTCACGGTCAGCTTAGCCCCGAACTCAACTAGATGGAGCCACTGCTGCAAATATAAGATTTTATTTTTTAATGCAATAAGTACCAACTATATATGTGCAAAAAGTTGATTCGCGTAAATTTCATCGTGCAACTTCAACGCCTAACAACAATTTCGATAAGAAAAATATCTCCATATGTCCACTAAAGTCAATTACTCAGTCAGTCCGTGTTTACATGAGTACGATCACTCACACATGCACACAAAGCACAACCGTACAGTTTTGACCGCACGCCCACAATCGTAATATTGAACCAAAAATTGCTAACAAAAATAGTACTTTCAGTACATTAACTGTATTTTTGTATTAATTAGCGAAAAATTTAACTAAAAATAGCAGTATTACTTCGTTTTTCAACAGAATTTTATGTCCCGCGTAAGAATGCAAGTCATTTGAATTTTTGTATGGAAAACGGATCCCCTTAACACCATTAATGTTCATGTGGTTTTCGTGTTGCTGTTTATCCTATACTACTAAACGAGCAATATTTGTATATATATACATATAAATAGTCGGTTTCTCGAAAACGGCTCTAACGATTTCGATGAAATTTAGTATACAGGGGTTTTTGGGAGTAAAAAATCGATCTAGCTAGGTCTCATGTCGGGGAAAATTAGTTTTCACCGTTTTTTAAATATTTCTTAGCGCGTTTCAGTGCGTTCAAGAAACTCACAGCGCCATCTGTTGTTGAGTAGCATAGCTTGCTCACCCGATGATATTTTATTCATACAGAGCATAGCTCGGTTGCCCAGGTATTTTTTTGTAATACCCAATAGATTTCACAAGGAAACGCAAGATTCTATTGACTTTATTCCTCCTTTAATCAGGTGCAGGGCGTAGGCACAATGCGGCAGGTATTCAAGGAGCTGTGGCGCGAGGAAGGTCTGGTGGGCCTCTACGCCAAGGGTCTGTCTGCGCGGCTCGTGCAGTCAGCCTGCTTCTCCTTCAGCATAATCCTGGGCTACGAAACCATCAAGCGGGTCGCGCTCAGCGAGGAGTACAGGACCAGGGTTCGGTGGTGAATAAATACAATTACAAAATGAAATACTTGGTTTAATTTTTTGCAATAAAATAACTTTGATAGCTTTGATTAAGAATTCAAGACGCGCCATACGTTATTTCATTAAGCGCCATCTATAGGTCGCCCAAAGAACTAACTTGTAGTGACTGGTGCAGTCAACCTACTTCTTCTTTAGCATCATCCTGGGCTACGAGACCATCAAGCGGGTAGCGCTCAGCGATGAGTACAGGACCAGGGTTCGGTGGTAAATAAATACAATCACAAACTGAAATACTCTTTAGCAATAAAATAACTTTAATAGCTTGATTCAGAACTCTAAGACTCGTTATACAGCGTCGAAAATTTTTTATAATACTGAAGGGTGTGAATCTGCTCATGAAACTGAACAACTTTTCCCAAGGAACATGGTCGAAATACGAAAAACCAAATTTGACCTATGCAAAATGCGCTATCAGCTGATGCGGTTTCTATGGAGGTCAAACATTGTTTTTTTCTATGACTAACATACCCCCTCTTAACTCAACCATATACAGGTGTAAAAAAGTACGATGATCCTTCTAAAAATATAAAAATAATTATTTTATTATATATATTTTTTATTTTGGGTGATCATGAAATTTGATTTATCTTCGAATTACATTACAGTAATTTATTGAAATGAATAGGTATATTATAAGAAAAAATTTTTGTCCGCATCACCAGCTGATCACAGAGGTCATTGAACCCTCCAGTCGCTTCAATTATTGATGAGCTAAAACTACTTTTTTTATAAAGTATTCTTTATATAATTTTTATACAATCTTTTAGTGATGTAGTCATCTCTTAGAAGGATCATCACACATTTTTTATACCCTGTATATTTCATCTGATATTCGCCCGGTCGTTGGTCCGGACATGTCTGTAAGACCCTGTGCAAAAGGGACGAATTCGCCGTGATTTTTAGGGTTCCGTACCTCATAAGAAAAAAACGGAACCCTTATAGGATTACTTTGTTGTCCGTCTGTCTGTCTGTCTGTCTGTCTGTCTGTCTGTCAAGACCCTTTATCTCACGAACGGGTAAAGGTATCAGGTTGAAGTTAATACCATATATTAGGATCCATGGACCACACAAGGTCTGAAAATTTCAATTTTTTACAACGACGCAATAAAAAGATATGGCATTTTATGTTCTCATCTCCATACATTTATTCAAAAATGCAAAACCTACAGGGTAGTTCCCGTTGACCTAAAATTATGAAATTTGGCAAGAAGCTAGGTCTTACAGTACAAATAATGGGAAAAGTCTGAAATCATTAAATATTACACCTTTTCTCACAACTAATGGTAACCAATTGTGGTGAGCTCCCGTTTCAAGAACATTCATATAAGAGAGGGGTCAAGTTGGATGGTCACTGAGTTTTTAAAGTCAAAGAGCAAAAGCTTTTAGTATATAATAATTATGGTAGGTAGTACTGGGTAGTATGGGTCATACTGTGCCTGGACGGTGGTGGTATTGCTTATTAAATTTTTAAAAATTTTTGCTTTTTTACTTTTGAAATGTTTTTGATATTTTTAGACGCTTACCTTACAGGTTTCGCCGTCAATATTTAAATAAGAAAATAGTTAATGTTTTTACTTTTATAATATAATTATACTTACTAAACAAAGTTTATTTAATACGTGACAAAGTGTGGAACCATAATCTGATATCAGCGCCATCTTTAGGTACACGGTACAGACTTTTTAACCTAACTTCCTCTGAGACATCCAAAGCTCAAGATAATACCAATTATGGCCGCTAGGATTGCCACTAGGACGACACAGGTAAAAAATAATTAGAACCGTTTGATTGTATGCTATAGGTACTCAAAAAAATTTTCCTGCTTATAATAAATAAATTATATCACGGATTGCTTTGAGAATTAGAAATATGCAACATAAGCGTAAATTGGGTTAGGATGGAGGTAGGATACGCCATCTATACCGTTTAATATAGCTGGTAGGTAGGTATACTGCGTGCAAAATAACTTTGTCTGTGACCGTTAATGCGCAGAAGTCAAAAAATTAGTCGCGGGGGTGAGCACGGCTCCCCCCAGGGGGCGAGCGAATCGCTCATTGGCTCTCCGCCTGTCACCCATGCGCGGAAAATAAAGACTTGTTCTGAACGCGCTGTACCTATTCCAACCTATAGCGTGAGCTGAGGTTGGTCTTAGGTACACTTAACAGCACATCAGGAGAAACACTTTTGCACCTTATGGCATGGTAATAGAGTTGAAAAAGTTTCTACCGACGTGCGGTTGACCGTACGTACACACGGCCGCACATCGGTAGAAACACTTTTGGACCTTATGGCGTGGTAATAGAGTTGAAAAAGTTTCTACCGACAAGCGGTTGACCATACGTTGACCGACCGGTACGTAGCCATGATCACACCTAGCTGTATTCAAAGACTAATTCAGCGTACATTGCTCGTTGAAGTAAGGATACTGCAATTAACATAACCAAGCCTCCCAGCAATGTATGCCGAATTAAGCCTTGGAATTTAGGTAGGTGTGATCGTGGCTTAAACTGTCAAGCTTGATGTGCTAAGCAGGTAATTTAGTTTTATACTATGGTTTTATTGTACACCTTTTGAGATGTACCTACGTCAGCAATCAACTGTAACAAAACGTAAGATGAACATGTTATCTTCAATTATAGGTATAGGTTTTATCAATGAAAAACCTACAGGGTACTTCCCGGTGACCTAAAAATATGAAATTTGGCAAGAAGCTAGGTCTCACGGTACAAATAATGGGAAAAGTCTGAAATCATTAAATATTACAACTTTTCTCACAACTAATGGTAACCAATTGTGGTGAGCTCCCGTTTCAAGAACATTCATATAAGAGAGGGGTCAAGTTGGATGGTTGCTGAGGCGATTTTTGTTTTAGTTCTATTTAAAAACGGGAACACTTACAAACTTGAAAATTGGTATGTTTATAGGGCATAGGCTATAAAATAATAACAAATAATAAAATTTGGTCAAACGCGTGTCGGACTCAAAAAATCTAGCACATTAACTTACTGAAATTTCAACTAATACAATTATGTTTATGTGGTGGTACGGAACCCTCAGTGCGCGAGTCCGACTCGCACTTGGCCGGTTTTTTTGCACAATTTCACGTTACAACGCCGCTTTGTTTATCCGTGCAAGTGATTTAACATACATAATATCACGCCTTGTTCCCGTCGGGATAGGCAGAGACCACAGTTCTCCACCTGCTACGATCTTGACATACTTCCCTCAATCCTTTCATACATGCTCGTCGGTTTAGGGTACTTTTAACCTGGCCTTTATTCAGAACGTCCTGAATTTAGTCCTGGTACGTTCGCCGAGGCCTTATCTCCTTCCAACGTTTCCATTCACTCTCGCCTTGTAGATCTCTTTCGTCAATCTTCCTTCATTCATCCTCTCTACATGACCAAACCATCTCAGCATCCCTTTCTCAATTTTAGTCACTACGTCTTCTTTTACGCCACAACGTTCTCTTATCACACTATTTCTAATCCTGTCACTCAATTTCACACCAATCATACTCCTCAACGCTCTCATTTCTACTGCATTAATTCTACTTTCATGCTTTTTCTGCCATACCCAGCTTTCACTGCCGTACAGCAGTGTTGGTACCAAAACGCCTCTATGAACAGCCAGACGAGCCTTGTGAGACACCTTCTGACTCTTCATAAAAGCATTCAAAGTAATTTAATTGTCAACGATTAAGCAATGTACGCAAATCACGGCAAACTTGCGCGTTCTAAGCCAAGTCAAAGGGTCAACTGTCGGCTTGAAAACTTTGAGTACGAGGTTGGGCACTAATCTGGCAGTCTAGCTAGATCATAAACTTTTTCTCATTTTATTCAGAGCCGTAACATTATAATTTCATTGGCGAAATTCAGTTAAATTATAATTTAACGGTAAACTGTCAATCCGCTCCATTCCTTATAGTCCAACTAGTTCTGAAATATTTACTTTAGTTAATCTTAGCAATAAAATAATTTTTATAGCGCGATTCAGAACTCTATTTCCTATACATTATTTAATTAAATGCCATCTATGGGTTGTCCTAAGAACTATCATTAGAATGTACTCATGGGTGCGACAAAATAAAGAAAATTATTCCAGCGCCGTAATGGCGGAAATTTTATTGTTAAAATCATACCTAATTATACTTAACCTTGTGATATCCTAAAATTACAGATCGTGTGGCCTAATCAATGAAGGAAGGGCATTTAAATCGGCTCACCCGACCAAGCTTGCGTTTTCATAAGTTGTTACATTCATACTATAGAATCACGTATACAAAAAAAATTAAGAAGAAAAAAATTTGGTACACCCGCTTGGGCAGTAGAAATGAGCCAATAAATTTGCCCGCAAGTAATGCAGAAACTACATTATCGGCAGCACTCTAACTCAAAAACGTGGATCATTTAAAATACCGCCATCTAGGGACTGACTAAGTACTAAACAGGATAGGTAAAAAGGTAACTTCGACGTTAATTAAAAGAAAAGTGCCATTATAAGATTCAGAACCACGTTTTCTTGTTAGAGGAAGACTTGAGAAAGACAAAGCTTTACGAGAAAGAGTCGTTTACCACCTACTTTCTGTATTAAAATACATTTTATATGATTTTTGAAGATATTTACCAATTACGCCAGATTTATATAGGGTGTTAAAAAAAGTATGATGACCCTTCTAAAGGGCGATTCTACATCACTAATAGATTGTAAAAAACAAATTAAAAAAATACTTCTTTAAATATTTTTTTATTTTGGGTGATTAGATTATGGAAGGTTAGGCCAAGGTTAAGTTACGTGTCACAAATTAAGAAGAAGATAGGCGTCAGATCGTATAAGGAGGTAAAAGAGGCGGCTTTGGACAGAAAAAGATGGAGGGACTTGCACAGTTAAACTGATAGGGATGCTGCACCGACAAGAGCCTAGCTCTTAAATTAAAGAAGAAGATTATGGAATTATTTTGAATTATTATTACAGTAATTTATTGTAATGGATAGGTACTTGCTAGTAACTGGATATTATACCTAACAAAAACATCTTTGTCTGCATCACCAGCTGATTATAGAGGTCATTTTACCCTCCAGGCGTTTCACTTCTTGAGCTAAAACTACTTTTTGAGATTTTTTTATTTTTATATGTTCTATACAATCTATTAGTGATGTAAAATCACGCTTATTTACACCCCGTATAATCTTTTTAAATTAATTTCTTCCATAAAATTTTGTCTTACTCCAAGGAGAAAATTTTTGAAAGTCACCGGGTGATTTCGAGATTTTTTAAATTAAAATAAGCACTTAAACTCCTTAAAAGTAAGAATCAATATTTGTTAATAATAAAATAATGTTCAGTTTTAAAATTACCAACATAACAATTTGAGTTATATTAGTTTATTGTGGCTTTTTTTAATTTTATAAATCTCGAAAATCACCCGGTGAATTTCAAAAATTAGTTCCCAGGTCATATTACAAAGAGAGTTGGATGTTTGGTTTATGTCACAGCTATCTTTGACATAATACAACTTCGCCACTATAATATTATGTCTATACAAATTCTGAGTTTTTTTTGTACTTGTATCCAAAATCAACACTATTTTAATAAACAAAAACGGGCCGAAAGCAACATAAATTCCCATACAACAGTTTTTTTTACCTAATATACATAAATAAACGACTTAAAACTAAATATATTACAAAAATGTTAAAAAATCATTTTTTTTTAAAGTAAATTAAAAGTTATATTGCAACTTAACGACGTCATAGACATCGATTTTTTCTTTTTTTTTTTTCTTTTTTTATTGTTAGACAACGGTAAGTGTAATGTTTTATATATTTTATCAGTCGAATATATATTTATTAGTTTTGTAATAGTTAAACAAAGCTTTAGTTATCTTGAATAAGTTCGACCATTATGTAGAGAAGTGAATTTTAATAATAGTTTTTTTTTAACTGCCAACCCATCTAAGGTGATTTATAAGAAAAAAACCTGACTAGTAAGGTTATTTTTTATACAGTAACTCCGCCATACATATAGGGTGACTTTTAATCTTGTAAGAAAAAGGTATGAATGTACTGAACAACTTTCCCCAAGGAACATAGGTCGAAGTACGAAAATCAACTTTTGACCTCCCATATGTTCCTTGGGAAAAGTTGTTCAGTATTATGAGTACAAGCATATCTTTTGCTATATAGAACTAATTAAAAGTCACCCTAAATACAATCTCTTTGCTTATGAAGTAGGTGTCATGCATGTTTTTGTTTCGAGAATTACAGCCAGTTTTAGAAAACCTCTCTAAAGTTATATCTGCCTTCAGTTTGTATTGTATTCTGTAAACAAATATTTAGTTGATTCAAGTCATACTGGTCGAACTTACAAAAAAATGTAAAAAAAAAAGATAGGCATATAACCCTAAAATCCACTATTAAATTTTTATGTATTGGCAATCACTCCAACTTAAAAAAAAAAACATTTACACAGACTAAAAAAAATGGAATATTTTTTTTGTATCACATTTTTACACACTGAGATGATAAATACATTTTTTTTTGTTGTTTGTACATAGTAATTAGATATATATAATCGGGTATATTTTGCATAACACCCATGTTATAAATATATATGACAGACCTGTGTCACTTCTAGTAAGAAAATCCAATCTTGTTCGATTTTTTTTCCTTAGTATCTGTGGTTTACAATATTACCTTAATCTGCTATAAATAGGGCTGGCAAGCATGTAAAATTTCTGTACCTCAATAACCCAATCAACAAAGATTTTTTGTATGGTAACCTTGACACAAATTATTTTGACAAAGTATGCAGTTATAAATAATTTTAATAAGTGTAAATGTCGCGTTTTGGGTTATTATGAATACAATATAACTGACGCAAAAGTTTGCACACCAATCTACATAATATAAAAATATTTTATCGGTGTGCAAAATTTTAGGCGACGCGGTTTAAAGTTTGTTCTAGCATGTCATAAAAGTTATTGTCGGGGTTAAGTTGACGCCTTTTTTGATTGGTCTATAATATTTTGTTCTGTAGTACAGGTCAAATCCTGCTTTATAAATTAATCTAATCTTTATATGTTTCTCGCATTCAATATAGGTTGTTAAGGCATAGTTCTCATATAGGGCGCACTTTTTTTTGTTTTCAACATAGTTTTTACATAGCAACATTAGCGATTTTTTTTTATTAAGAAATAGGTGTTACCAGTAAAAAAGATTCCCTGACCATTCTTTTTCGTAAGTAATTAGATATACGTCGTACAAAATAACTCTGGCTATGACCGTTAATGCGCAGAAGTAAAAAAATTAGTCGCGGGGGTGAGCGCGGCAGGCGGGGGGAGGCGAGCGAGTCGTTCATTGGCTCTTCGCCTGTCACCCAATAACCGTCAGAGCCAAACTTATCCGCTATAGGTCAAATACGTAATATTTCTATTTTTTAACACATTTGGATCTTTAATAAATTAGAAAAATCTCGCAAATTTTAAATTCACAGGCAGGAATCCAAACCGTGTTTTCTCCGTCAGTATAAAGCCAGGTACGCACCATCGTTTTTCACGACCAACAGACAGGGATGCAACAGCATGAAAGAGTGAAATAGTTGTATAACATAGTAACCTATTCTATACCACTAGAGTCTGGCCAACGAAAGCTGTCCATACAAAACCGCGGGAAATTTTAAAATAACAAGTTTTAAACCCTGAAAATACTGAAAAATAACAATTTGATATTTTTAGTTGGTTTTCAAGACTACAATTCACTACCTGAAAACCAACTAAAATAATCAAATTGTTATTTTGCAGTACTGTCAGGGGTAGTTTTTAAATTTCCCGCGGATTTGTAAGGACAGCTTTCGTTGGCCAGAATAATCGATTCTTTCCTATAGTTGCATACCTTTTTGATAGTCGTGCATTCCGGATGGTGCGTAGCTGGCTTAACGCAGTCAACTAAAGAAAAATTGAAAATGGTAATCCCATTCGCCTCTCGTTCATTTACAATTTCTATTTATAACGGGAAAGTAAGTTTGTCGCCATTACTTTCTTAACTGACTGACAGGCAGTTGCTCAAAGCATCTTTTGCTATCACTTTCTGTTTTAATGATAAAGAAAGTGATGGCAATAAATATGAATATTGGGTGACATTTCACACAAGGTCATCTGATCCCAAAACTAGGCAGAGCCTGTAGGATATCAGTGATTGATTTTCATACATAAATAGATAAATAACAACCATACACAAAACCATCGTGTTCATCACACTAATGTTAGCCCTGGGCGGGGATCGAACCCGCGGCCCACGGCGTGAAAGGCAGACTCACTACCAACCACACCAACAGGCTTTTCGATTTGGACCATATAGTCCAGTCAATCTATGATACGAGGTTGTATTAAATGCACATTTAGGGAAATTAATTTTAAATAGTAATATAAGCTATTTGAAGCTGTAAATAATTAAATCCGGCAATTTTGTAAAAACATTTTTTTTTTGTAAAAGTACCAGTATAAGCTGACCTGTGCTACATAAAGGTGGGGTTCATCTTAGAGAAATAATATTATGCACATCAAAATTTATGATTGTGCATCGAAATTACTAACTGTGCATCAAAAATAATTATTATGCATCAAAAAGTATTAGGTTGAGTTAGGTTGCCTTGCAAACACAGCCAGAAAGAAATCATTATATTCTTTATTGCACAATTAACATACAGAGAATTACATACAAGAGGACATTTACAAAGGCGGGCTTATCTCTGCAAGAGATTTCTTCCAGCCAACCTAAGGTAGTGAGAGAAAATGTTTGTTTAGCGGGACACAAGTGTGCAGTGAGAATTTCAAAAAGAAAATATAATATATTTTTACACGTATATACTACTTAAACTAATATACTACTAACTCCTTAAATACAATAAACCCCAATACATACATATATATATATATATTTTATTTAGTTGCACGTTGTTTGTGGCTGAGTTAGTAATTTAGAATCCAATAATGCTATTAAAAAGAAGTCTGTTTAATTAAAACCCTTCATCTTATACTGGTTTTAAGAATATCAACGTTATGTCGAGGATTGCTGTGGTTTTAAAATTTAAATGTATTTACTAAATTTAATAAATTATCCCCTAAAGTGCATTTAATCCAACTCTCTCCATACAAACTTTCGTAGATTGAATGAACTATTAAATTAACGACGATTTTTAATACAACTGGCTGTAGTTATACAGTGAATGCCCAGCCAAGGCTAGTTCCTGCCTGGAAATGTAAAACTGCGATTTTTTTTAACTTCACATATGGTTCAGATATGTAGTGGTGTGTGTGAGTCTGAGTAGTCTCGTGTTGTTTGACTGTGTTGTGTTTGTGTGTGACGCTACCAGGCGCCATAGTCCGGGAGTTGATGTCACTGTTTCCGTTCCATTTCGTCGTCCGAAGTCCGATTCATTTGATCTGGAAACAAATAAAAAAAATTGCTATAATAGATATAATAGCATCGAAATGACGGCAGAACGGAGCGAAAATTAGAAAAACTTTTTTTTTTCACGAATACAATACCTTTCTCGCTCCGCTCGACAGTAAAAAGACAACTATTCTGAATTGGAGCTGGGCAGGACATGTCTCACGCATGCATCCAGATAGGTGGGCTAAGTTAGCTACGGACTGGATCCCAGAAGACGGTCCCAGAAGGTCGTCCTAGAAGAAGATGGCGCGACGACTTGGATGCTTTTTTATCAGACTGGAGAACAGAGACTCAAGACCGCGACAACTGGCGAAAGAAAGGGGAGGCCTTTGCCCAGCAGTGGGACACATTAGAGGCTACATAATAATAATTCTTTACTTTGACACTGGCGAAATACGACTTGTAATGAGATGTGATGCCATTTAATAAATATCTAAGTATTATTTGGTTCTCGCTCTGGTTGTATGTGTATTTGGGATCTCCTCGGTTGGCCCTACAGTTGTTCACTTCGTGTGTATGTATGTGTGTATGGAACTTACCGTGTGTATGTATTTTGGGTACGAGCACCACGTTGCCATCGGCGGCTTGTTGTAGGGAATATTGCGCTGATGAAAGCGGGCGGCCGTTGGCGTCACGTAGATTCTGTAACGAATAAAAATAATATATTTTTTTGTTTACAAAAATATCTGAAAAATCTGAAATGGTAAAATATCTCAAAAATTGCGTTTTCCTGTCCCTTTTGATAACATGCTCACTCAGGCAGTCTGTAAGTATATTGCTATGATATAGACATTACCGTGGTCTGTCTCAACTGTGTTCTGCCACACGCTATCACTACCGTAGTCTTTCCTAACCATAGCCTGTCACTACTGTGGTCTGTATCCATGGTCTGTATCTGCAGTGGTCTGTCACTACCGGGGTCTGTTACTACCGTGGTCTGTTACTACTGTGGTCTGTATTTACCGTGGTCTGTTACTACCGTGGTCTGTATTTACCGTAGTCTGTGCCTACCGTGGTCTCTCCTGGAAGACGTGTCTGTACAGCTGCGCGAACCGCTCCTTGACCCGCTGCCTGTCCGCCTGCAGCGTGTGGTGGTCTGTATCTACCGTGGTCTCACCTGGAAGACGTGTCTGTACAGCTGCGCGAACCGTTCTTTGACCCGCTGCCTGTCCGCCTGCAGCGTGTGGTGGTCTGTATCTACCGTGGTCTCACCTGGAAGACGTGTCTGTACAGCTGCGCGGACCGTTTTTTGACCCGCTGCCTGTCCGCTTGCAGCGTGTGGTGGTCTGTATCTACCGTGGTCTCACCTGGAAGACGTGTCTGTACAGCTGCGCGAACCGTTCTTTGACCCGCTGCCTGTCCGCTTGCAGCGTGTGGTGGTCTGTATCTACCGTGGTCTCACCTGGAAGACGTGTCTGTACAGCTGCGCGAACCGTTCTTTGACCCGCTGCCTGTCCGCCTGCAGCGTGTGGTGGTCTGTATCTACCGTGGTCTCACCTGGAAGACGTGTCTGTACAGCTGCGCGAACCGTTCTTTGACCCGCTGCCTGTCCGCCTGCAGCGTGTGATGGTCGCGCTGAGTGCGGTGCTTGCGCTTCATGGCGTGGTCTGCATCTACCGTGGTCTGTATATACCGTGGTCTAAATCTACCGTGGTCTGTATCTGCTGTGGTCTGTCACTACCGGGGTTTGTTACTACCGTGGTCTGTTACTACCGTGGTCTGTATCTACCGTAGTCTGTGTCTACCGTGGTCTGTATCTACCGTGGTCTCACCTGGAAGACGTGTCTATACAACTGCGCGAACCGCTCCTTGACCCGCTGCCTGTCCGCCTGTAGCGTGTGATGGTCGCGCTGAGTGCGGTGCTTGCGCTCCCTCATGGCGCGAACTTCGTCTGCTAATGACGTGATCTGGTCTAACTTGCGCTTGCGACAGTTCTGAGCCGCCACCTGGTAAACGAAACATTACAGTTATTTACTCCAAAAAGTATGAAAGACGTTTAAGATTATTTCTTTTCGATTTAGATTACAAATAGAATAATTACAGCCTTTTTGGCGAGAACTCGTTGCGGATAGTTGCCTGCTCGATTGAAATTTTTGTTTCTTGTGTATTTATTTTTATATTCGTAAATGTGCGACTCAGATAACAGATTTTGATCCGCCAAACGACTGACGCTATAAATTATTATTATATTATTAAATTCTTTGGTAATTATAGCCTCAATTTTGTAACATCTTTAAAAATGCCTCACACATAAAAGCTTACTTACAGCATGCTTTGACAGTTGACTAATCTTGGTCACGATCAACAAATAGTAAGTAATACTGCGATCGATCATTGATCCATTACTATTACAACACGTTTGTTGAACTTGTCTTATAGGCATGATAATCACGTCATGTACATACTCGTACATTCATACTTTATCTCTGTCTTCAAGACTAGATCGAGGTCAAGAGTACGCCCATTGACAATTAACAAAATATTCAAAAGTAGCTAAGCATTTCAAGTGTCCAAACCCACACATTGAAAGTGACTATTATTATCTATACAATACTTATCAAATTATTTTTGGCTTCCTGTGAAACAAGAGATGCTCACAATTTGAAAACTTTGATTCACAGAGTCACTTTGAATGTGTGGTCCTATAAGGACACCTGTAATGCTTAGCTTGTTTTGATGATAACTATGCTTTCATTAAATAACTGAGTGTATTGTTGCGACTTTTGCGCATACCATTGACCAACAAGAGACTCATATCGTTATTCAACATTCCAAAGAATCCTGGTCACGGCACCAAATTGTGACTAATCCTTGAACTCATCCAAAGACGAGTTTACATACTTCCTTCAATTAACATGGGCCACCCGTCACAGCAGTTGTGACACACTTTCGGATACCACATCGATCAGCGTCACAGCATGTGTGACACCACTGTAGATTACTGGTGTAAGTGACTTTTAACCCTTTTGTAATTAAAATTAAGCACGAAGTCGCTTGAATTATATACTGTTGGATTTGGAATGAAATGAATTATCCATAGAGAAAGTTATGACAGTTTTAAATTCCCTGAGTGCACTTTTTTGCGAGTTACATCGGCGTTTGGTGTTGTATTTTAGTTGTTGTGCCTTGAAGTTTAAATTAACTCACCTTATTCTTGCCACGTCTGCGTATATCCCTGATCAGTGACAGCTGTGCTTCGCTCAGATCGTGCTTCGATAGTCGCTCGTTGAATTCGTCCATAGGCAAGTTGATAATGTCGTGTACTTCCATAGGGATTCCTGTATAACAAAATAACATGCTTATAATACAACCTCTCGACTGGTAGTTCCACATTATTTGTTTGGGAACTTTTGGAATTTATTATAAAAACAAATTTCATTCTTCTTACAGAATGTAAATCATTTAGGTATTTTTTACAATCAAATAAATTCTAAGTTTATGTGAAAAGAGACCAACTCCTTAATTTTTAAATTTCCTTTTATTATTGTTTGTTATGGAATAGACCACATTAAAACAACACATATACTGTGGAAATCCGACCGCCTAGCTACCTATTACGGTACAAAACACGAGGAAGAGAAGGGAGAGGAGTTGCCTCTAGAATTTTTTTGTACGAAACAAAGCGTGACGCCGCGCCGTTGTAAAGATCGAGTCAGTGGGACGGGACACCTTGCTAGACTTCAAAAGTTTATCTATAAACTGACTCATGGTCCGATTGATTGTCGCACGGCCCGACTCATATCAATACCTCCTCTCCCTTCTTTGCTCTGTGGGTTCAAAAGGTACAGCACCTTTAAGGTCAGATAGACAGACAGACGACGTAGGCTGATTAATAGAGCCCTGTTGGCAACCTTAAGGAATGGAACCATTAAAATACCCAGACTTAAGGCTAGTTGCACAAAGCGTTTATAAAGTTAAGACTGTTTTAAATCTATTGCTTTTTGACATAGAAAGTGACAGCCATAGATTTGAGAAATAGCAACAGGCTTTTAGTAAAATAAGAAAAATGTAGGGGGTTAAATATGTAAATATTGTTTACTTTGTCCGCACTCACCGAGTGCCTTAGCGCGTTTCTCGTCGCGCGACATGTGGCCGCCCGGCTGCGAGCCGCCGTCCAAACTCGACATGCTGCCATCTGTCAACCGCCGAACTAAAAACAAACATTTTCTAACGTCAATGACGCTGTAAAAGGTAAGCATTCACGAGGAGAATTGTACGATGACATGACATTGAATGGCATTCGGACGAATCCGCCGCTCGTCGGACCGAGTGGAGGGCCTCGAGCCGAACCGATGGCGAGCAGGACAAATCTTTGCGTTAATGTGTGCACGCGGATTTGTCGACGAACCTGTCACTGTCAAATTGATTAAATTAACGCAAATTATGAATAATTTATATCGTTTTTGAAGCCAGTCTCTTGTGTAGACCCGTTCCTTTTTTAGTTATAATGATAAATCCGCTAAACAAAGCTAATTTAACGCGTTTAAAAGCGGATCGGAAACCATGACAGACATTTGCAATGAATTGGAAGCCACAGATTTGTCTGTGAATTTGTACGGCTCCGGGGCTCGTAATGTGGATACGTATCTGTTTATTTTCTTAAACTCGTGCAGCAGAATGGAACATGGATTTACATGATGGCAATCGTCAGTGATGTAAGTAAACCCATTGACAATCTGCTGTAGCCGTTTTTTAATTTGCCGACCGTTTATGATTATCGGCCGTTTATAATACCGCGTGTTATACGATATGGCTGCGACATAAACATTACATGCGTGTATGACTTATTTTTTTCGTTTATTCCAACGCTCAACAACACATTGTGCAGATTTATAACAAGTTTGTAAAACAATGTTATTCTTTCCGTCAAATATTCTCTGGTTTTAATGTCATGGCTGCAAAATGGATAAGTAAACGTGGGAATAAAGTAAGAAAGTAGAGTTTAGTTACCTCGCTTGTCCCGGGTGGCGGTGGTGGCGGCTACGGGGTGGTGCGGCGGGCGGGTGTCGGCGGCGCTGTAGGTGTGGTTGTGTCGCACCCGCTCCGGCACCCCGTACACGCCGTAGCCCCCGCCCGCCCCCGGCCCCGCCCCCGCGCCAATAGGGCTCGACACGCCGCTCTACAGAAGAAAATACTCTACAATTGAAGTTATGAAGTTTGTTATGCAGCACAGCTCAAAGATTAGATACAATTTTGCCGTGACCAGGATTACTGTTGAAATATACTATAGCAGAAGTAATTCAACTTGTGAAGACTCTAGAACTGTGTCAAAATTTTAAGGAATCGAAAAGAAAACGTAGTTATTTACGCAACAAGGCATACTTTCGCGAAAATTGCAATACATTTGATCATGAATTCTCCATTTACCGAAAAGTTTACAAAAATGTTTCGAAGTTTATTAAAAAAAATACCCTGCGCGGGGGGTAAGTGCGGCAGGTGAGGGAGGCGAGCGAATCGTTCATTGCCTCTCCGCCTGTCACCCATGCGCAGAAAATAACCATCGGAGCCAGAGTTATCCTGCGCACGCTATATAGGATAAACTCAAACTTAAAATCATTTAATCATTGTTGGATATTTAATTCTTTTAATGACGTACTACATTTTCTTTTTTATTACTTCAAATTTTGATATGGTGCTTTAGAGGTAGGTTCAGCAGGACAGAGCTAAAGGTTTACAATTTATTGCCATGACCAGGATTATAATTGTTGAAAAATTACTGGAGCATATACGTAATATTTACTACAGAGGATGGTTGAAGTTTACCTGCAAGAGAGTGTGTGTGGAATGTGCCGTGTTCAGCTCGAGAGCTGGCTGCAGCGGGACCGGTGGCGCGGGGAGCTGCGACCGAGCGCCGAACTCCGTACCTGTAACAACATAATGTCATCATCATCATAACATCCCATGAAATGTCCACTACAGGACAGAGTGCTCTCTCCACAAGTCTAGCTTTTGCTGGAAAAATGTGGAGGGGAAGTACCATAGTCACCTCGCTTGTCAGCGTTACGGCTGGCACCATGGACCGCGGTACAAAATGCGCTATCAGCTGATGCAGTTTCTATGGGAGCACATCAATTTTATTTCGTACTAGCTGTTACCCGCGACTTCGTCCGCATGGATCTTATAAAAAAACAGAACTCGAACTTAACTGAAATACTTTTCGCGAAATGCTTCTCATTCTTGATTCCTACGTAAAAGATGCATTTGTACCATGGAGCACAATAGCCAACTTATCCAAGTTGAATGCTATCTTGCTACAAATTTAATTAGCTTTTGAATTTATTTAACAGGTGGGTAGTGGGATGTATCTGTAAGTCATATACCTACATTTTCATCTTTATTTACTATGTTATGAATGTAAGACGTGTAATCAGTATTGTGTAAGAATTCGGCAGTTTTTTTTTCCAAGGGGCGTTGTTAATCCAAGGAAACAATTTTCTGTGTCTATCTTTCGTGGCGTGGAAGTATTCATATTAAGTCATGTAAATTTACGTTGAGTTTGTTATGAGTGTGTGTAGATAATGTTATGAGTTTCAGACATAATTGACCCGTTTTGTGTAAGACTTTTATTTATTTTTTCTAAGTGAAGTCGTTTTTGTGTTGGCAGTCATTACAGGCGATCCTAAAAAGGAGGGCAATGAAGGGCTACAGAGGAAGTTTTCATAAAAGTCATATAAACTTTTAGCTTTATTTACTATGTCATAAGTGCGAGACATATGTCTGTGTGTGTAAGAATTTTGCAATTTTTGCCAAGTGACATTGTTTTTGTGTTAATCCGAGTGTCAGTCGTTACAGGCAAACCTAAAAAAAAGCAATGAAGAGAGTGAATGAGTAGAGAAGAAGTATTCATAAAAGTCATAAAAATTTTCACCTTTATTAACTATGTCATGAGTGTCAGACAAACGACTTAATAAGAATTTGGCATTTTTTGCATGTGAGCGACTGGTTAGCGAGAAAAAAAAATCGTTTAAACTTTCACCTTTATTAATTATGTCATGAGTGTCCTGTGCTGTGTAAGAATTTGACAGCTTTTTGGGATGAGCGACTGGTTAGCGAGGAAAGAAAGTCGTATAAACTTTCACCTTTATTAAATATGTCATGAGGGTCAGACATATGATCTGTGTTGTGTAAGAATTTGGCAATTTTTTGAAATGAAATGAAATATATTTATTTGCACGCAAACACGGTATGTTACAGCTGTTAAAGTGCATGTGAGCAACGGGTTAGCGAGGGAAAAAAATCGTACAAACTTTCACCTTTTTAACTATGTCATAAGTGTCAGACATACGATCTGTGTTGTGTAAGAATTTCGCAAATTTTTTGCATGTAAGCGACTGGTTAGCAAGGAATTTTATTAATTTAGACTATCTCCATACAAAACTTCATCAAAATCGGTTCAGTGGTTTAGCCGTGAAAACGTAACATGAATTATTTAATTGCTTTCCCTTACAAACTTTCATCCCCTATTTCACCCTCTTCCAGTCTCGTTTTTGAAATCAAAAGTAGCTTATATCCTTTATAATGATTTAGACTATTTTAATACCAAATTTTATCAAAATCGGATAAGCGGTTTAGCCGTGAAAGCGTAACATTAATTATTTAATTGATTTCCCATACAAACTTACAACTCCTATTTCACCCCCTTCCAGTCTCTTTTTTTAAATTAAAAGTAGCCTATGTCCTTTCTTATGGTTAAGACTATCTTCATACCAAATTTCATCAAAATCGGTTCAGCGGTTTAGACGTGAAAGCGTAACAGACAGACAGACAGAGTTACTTTCGCATTTATAATATTAGTTTGGATGGATTGGATTTCGAGTTATGTTCCTCAGGGAAAGTTGTTCAGTTTCGTAGTCCAAGTAATATATTAAAATTATGTTCACTATGCTACACACATATAGTTCGTTTAATAATATACGTCGTACAAAATAACGCTGGCTATAACCGCTAATGCGCAGCACATAAAAAAATTTGGGGGAGGAGAGAGAGTTATCCTGCGCACGGTATATCGGATAAGGATAGCTTACCGTTATGTAGGTGCAGGTCGTGCCGGTACGTGTGTTCGGGCCACTCGCTCTTGACCACGCCGGCGCGCGGCGCGGCCACCAGCGGCTCCAGCGCCGGCTGCGGCTGCTGTTGCTGCTGCTGCTGCTGTTGTTCCTGACACATTCAAATAAACATTTTTTGGTAAAATCACCATACATCATCATCATCATATCAGCCGAAAGACGTCTACTACTGGACATAGTCCTTCCCTAAAGATCTCCATGACTCGCGGTCCTGCGCTGCTCGCATCCAGCGGCTTCCCGCGACCGCCACCAGATCGTCGGTCCACCTTGTGGGGCCTGCCCGCGCTTCGTCTTCCAGTAAGTGGTCGCCACTCTAGAACCTTTAAGCCCCATCGGCCATCATCGGTTCTTCTTACGATGTGCCCTGACCCTGCCACTTTGGTTTAGCTATTCTTAGGGATGTCAGTTACTTTAGTTCTTCTGCGGATCTCCTCATTTCTGATTCGATCGCGCAGAGAGACTCCGAGCATAGCCCTTCCCATAGCCCTTTGGGTGACTTCGAGCTTCCCTATAAGGCCCATCGTGAGCGGCCACAAACAAAAATATCTGAATTTTTAACATAGATGGAGGAGACCACGGGAGAGTTATACTTTTGGAGAAATTCTAACCTTTTCTAATAATTTACCAATCAGAACAATTTTCAATTTAAAAGCTGAGAAAAATTTCTATTACGAATATGAAGTCACGAAAACAGTGTGATTCGATCTTAACAATTTAGAAATTACTTCTTTTCAACTTAATTACAAATTATAAAAAATGCTATATTTAGGCCAAACACGATCAGACAGGCACGGCTCGCACGTGCTCGAGCAGCCGCGAGCAGTTTTTATGCCTCTCATGCAATTTTGCATTTTATTTCTATGAGTATTAAGTCCATTTTGCATTCATTTATCAAAAACTGCTTTCGTCTACTCTGCCTTTAGGTGTCACTTATAAATAAACATGGTTATTTACCTGGAAGCATCTTTTGCCGAACATGTGGTGTTTCTTTTGCGGCTGATGTGTAGTGCGGTCGCGTCCGTACGCATTATTGTAGGGCCGGAATTTTGAGCTGCAACAATTATTGCATCATTTAAAATTTTATTACAATTTTAAAACATTTGGCTGATGAAATAAAACACTATCAACTTCAATATCACGTCTTTTTTGTCGAGCAGTGTTTGTCGAGCAGTGTTTGTCGCCCAGTCGTACCCCGAACACTAAATGCATCGAGCGGGAATTGTAAATTTGAAATTGGAAGGTCGCGTAGGCACGTAAAATCAGTACAAAAGACCCTCAGAAGGACCACGAGAATCTCGCAGGCGAGTGCGTGCAGGGTGCGGGGTGGATAGCAAGGGGGGGGGGGGGGGGCGGAGAGTCTCCGTTCTGTATGATAGTACTATTGATAAATGTGATATACCTGTGAAACTCCTGCGCAGAATCGCTGCCGTCACACCACTCGCCATCACTGAGAGAAGGCACGCGCTCCGAGCCCATCGATGACACAGCGCTGTCTGACGCTGAATCGCGTTCTGCTAAAAAAAAACATTTCATCACTATTGTAGTTATGCAGAATACGGCAACCAAAACCAAGACGGAGTGTCAGCCAAGTCTGCCAAGGAAAAAGGCGACGCACCGGCCGCGTTTTCGACCCCCCATAACTTAAAATATGTTGGACCTCTGGCTGCGTCCGTATTCCTGAGTTCTTATAACCCGAATCTATTCAAGTCGCGAGTAAATAGGCTTCTTTTGGGCAAGCTCGTTCCATCGTCGATCTCATCTTTGTCCTCAGGACTAGATCGAGGTCAAGAGTAAGCCCATAGACAGTAAAAAACCCTACAGGCTTGCTGTTTACTGTTTTTCCAAACGGGATCAATTTACTAGAAGCTGTTCAAGAGTTCCAAGGCCCACCTTCCTGCTCCATCATCACACTAGCTCCGTTGTTGTCTTCGGAGTCACAAACAACTGCAGTTTCAAATACCTACGAGAACTAGAGTGGGTAAAATTTAAATTCTTAGATTTTTTACAAAACTACAAACCATAATTTCCAAGGTTAAGATCAAAATCAGGAAAATACTCTTTAAAATAGAAGAACTGACGGCTAGTTTGTCATATGAATAATTTAAAATTTTGCTGTTTGCGGGGGCTCTGACGATCAACACCCCTTGTATGTGTGGATGTTTGTATTTACCTGCCAGCATCATGTGAGTGTGTGGGTGATGCGACGCGTGAGGATGTCCCGCGCCATCCAGCATTCGCATGGTGTACATTCCTGCAACAATCATACATACATATATAAATAAAACAACGCACCATTTAATTAGCGGCGATGTACGGGAAATTGCTTCCGCTTTATAGGAGTAACCGAAATAGTTCTAAGAATCCTTAAACTAAAGCGGCAGTGTGCAGGGCACATCGCTCAAAGAACCGATGGCCGATGGGGCGGAAAGGTTCAAGAGTGGCGACTATGAACTGGAAGACGTAGCGTGGGTCACCGCGGATCTAGTGGCGGTAGTCGGAAGCTGCTGGATAAGGGCCAAGTAGGACCGGTCGTATACTCTAGGAGTCTAGGCCTCCGCCTATGCCTATGCTATTAGAAATCTTTCGTCTGATATGATGATGATGAATCTACTAGCACGACGGTCTTCGGCCCGATTAGCCAGTTTATTTAGCGAATAGTATAGACAGAACGCTATGAGGTGCCGGCTAAGAAAATAACCCTCTTATCATATTATAAAAAACGATTAAGGGAACCTAACAGAGCATGGGCGGCAGTGTTCTTCTGTGTGGCGTTTGCCAATCACACTGATGCTAGCAATAAGACAAACAAACATGGGAACTATTTCAGAAACTCACCGTCGTAATATTTGTAAACAGGATGTATGTAATCAAGGTCAGAGCATAGCAACGGCCGTAAAAACGTTGTCACTTGCAAATATGGCCGACTGATGTACGGAAACGGCATTACTGATAAATCCATCCTTAAAAATCTTAGCGATCCTTTAATATTTGCTTTGAATTAATCGGTAATTCTAAAGATGGATATCTTTTCTTTGTTGTACTTGATATATTTCAAGATACTATCATATAGATAGTCTACTACAGATGCAACATAATTGTCGTGCTGGTACAACTTTTTTTATCAATCGCAGCATTATCGAGTCATTTTAGATTCTTGCTAATCCAATTTAATTGTAATCTTTCAAGACATTTTCTTATTGTTTGTTTTCCAAAAAACAAGAAAATTTGTTGTTCAGTTGTTTCGAGTTTGGAATTTCCTATGACGTATAGCAAACACGAGGCGACAGTATACAACAAATAGAGCCACTTATAAGTTCTTAATTCCAGTTAAAACAATCATATGACTCTTTGTGACGTTATCTAAGAGACAACATTGACGCTTTTCTATTTCTATGATGTTTTCATTAATGGTTACGTCGCGGAAAATATTTGCTGTTACTGTGGCAATTGTATCGAATTCTCGGTCTTGAAAAGCCAGCCGTTAAGGCGTTTTTCGCCCGAATCGCCACCAAGCCGTTTTCACCAGGCGTGAGTGGCTTAATCTAGTCTCTTTAAACAAGCTTACGTTCAGAAATCATACTTGTATGTCATAAAATTGTCTATACTTGAAAGACCAGAGGCAAAAAGTATAAAGTTTCAACACTTCTATGGAAACTTTTATCCAAGATTCCGAGGTTTTCGGGCTTCGTAGAGCACAACAGTAACGGCATAAACAATAGGTACAATCTGGGTTATGCACCTTTCGACTCTTCAAAGTAATGATTCGGTAGAAGAATGTCATATGTAAGCTTTTATTGACCTCTTCGCAAAAAGTCTACGGAAAAATGTCTTAATGCCTGTTCAAATTATTTGACTAAAGTTCTTTTCCAGTCCAATTAACAACTTTTATCTTATTATTTCGCTTTATAACTCCACAGTTTAAAAATCACTAACAAATAAACAAGTTTTTGATATTTAGGTTCTTTGCACACGCGTCCACTTAAAACTTATTTTATTAAAAAATATAAAACAATTCACTTGACAATCACATAACAATCGCGCATAATAAATAGTCTATAAACATAAGAATAAACGCCCATCGTGATGAATAAAATAATGTCACAAATATATTTATTTACGATCGTATATTTCGTTAGCTTTTCCAATGTTTCACCTTTCCAATCCCCTGCACATAATTAAGTACAAAGAACGTGACAATTAAAGGACTTAATTCGAAACGTCGCTCGAAAAAACTTCCAAGATTTTATTTTTTCTGCGGGCACAGACTAAAAAGACCGGATCAGAAGAGAAAATTCGTTAAAATACTAGCTTGAAATGACTTTGAAGCTCGGTAATAAACTGTCGTAAGGTAAACAAGCGCATATCGTGATAGGGCGTTATTTATTCTCTTATCATTAAATCAATGGTAAGATTCTAAACAAGATATAACTAGTTCTTAACTTAAAGTAATTAAATTGACAGATAACGTACAGTTAGCAACGGACAAAAGTGGCTTAAGGAGCGGTATCATCAGCATCTCAAAGGATAACAGGTAAAATCACGCCACTTTCCCAACGGAAGGTTACGGAACGGAGGTTAGTTCGTTAAGGGGCTGATCAGAGCTGAACTACCTCCCTTTCTAACAAAGGGCTAAGGAGTGGAATTCTCTGCCTGCGTCTGTGTTCCCGAGCTTTTATAACCCGAATCTATTTAAGTCGCGAGTGAATAGGCTTCTTCTGGGCAAGCTCGTTCCATCGTCGACCTCATCTCTGTCCTCAAGGCTAGATCGAGGTCAAGAGTAAGCCCATACATAGTACAAAAAAAGGGCAGAATGCGCGTGCTAGAACGGCGCTCCGGTCTAGCACGCTGTTTTACGTTTTTCGCTCATTTTTGCATTTTTCTCAAAATCTGTATCCAATTTATTAATTATAAAACAGCTATATTACTCGTATTGTGCATAATGTATTAATAATGTGTAAAAGTTTTGGAATCATAGATCAATGGGTACTTAAGAAAAACGGTTTAAAAGCAAAAAGCAGAGGTAACTTTGGAATTTTTTTATGGCGTACAAAATATATTTAATCGTGTTTCGGAGTCGGCCATATTCTTGTAAAGGTGCTTAATTATCACATAATTTTTTTTTCACTGCCATATATTCATCACTTTTCGTTAAAAACCTGCTCAAGTGAAGCGTATTTAGGTCTTATCAGCCCCTTAAGGCAAATCCGACCTAAGCGATTCCGCCAGGGTGGGTTGCGAAAGTAGTGCGAACGTACAGTGCTCGTGACACACCCAAAATGCGAGAGTGGCACACGGTGGAGTTTTTAATGGGTGAAAGCCCCACATAACCGTACCGTTTCCCCAAACGGTGCGGCATGCGTAGGCATTTTCTCCATCACAAAAATAAAGGTTATGTTACGACCACAACGCACGAATCGAGCGAACAAAGCGGGAGTGCCGGGTGCGCCCGGCGAGTGCCAGACACGAATTGCGCGTCGATATTTAAAATGCTGAAGCATTATATAAATAGACGATTTCAAAATTTTTCGGCATATTGTAAAATGCCAAGGCATTATAGTAAGGGTGATGAAAGACAAATTTCTAGATGATTTGCTCATGTCTGCCTCTTTGACTGATGATAAGGAGCATCCTCTAGGAGATACAAAAAATATTGGCAGACATCCACACCCCTGCGTTTTTGAGGAATTAAGTTTTAACTATTTTGAAATTTGACAATGAAACGTACACCTGGCAGACTATAACTATCTGATTAAATACAATGTATAAAACCCCAGAAAAATCGGCTGCTACCATAATAGCCCTGCGTCGTAAAGTTACAGCGCTTCAAAATGCAAAAATTCACTACTTCGTCCCGTGATAATGCAGAGCCCTGCATGTCTGCCTCTTCGATTTGCTACATCTTCAGAAGTATTTTAAACAGGAGCCACAAAGGCAGACAAAAAAAAAACATTATTTAGTATGTTATTATTTTCTCATTTTCATTTCTTTCTTATTTTAATTTTTTTTTTGCTTTAACTCAAAAACGCAGCGACGCACAGAAAAACTTGTAAGGACCAAATCGATTCGTATTGAGTTGATCTATCATCCCTATTAATATGAATCATGAGCAAATCATATACCCAAATTGCAGCCAGCACCCTAACTATTATGTGAAGCGGCGAATTATACAGTACGACACGCATACCACATTGCTTATCTACATCGGCCCTACTAGGCTTTAGCTAGTTAAGGGCCCAAGGGAGCCAGTGAAATTACCGGCACATGAGATATTTCTTACAAAGTGAGCAACGCGCTTTGCTGTCTTATTAGTGTCAAAATATGCCATTAATAAGACAGTGGATGCTATGGGCGGTGGAGACCACTTACCATTAGGTGGCCCACCTGCTCGTTTGCTCACTTGTAACAACAAAAAAACCGCCGTTTAGTGGCGCCCCCATCAGTAAAAATATTAAAACTCACTAAATAAATAAATTAATCAAAAACCGGTCCCACGATTGAAGGCCGTCATTTAGAACCAATCAACTTTAAAATATCTATAACAGTAGTATACGCCATGACCTTTTTTATTTGCGTTAACTTTAAGTCTGCACCCCGCGCACACTAGCGCCCTCATCAGCATTTAATTAATTTCTTTAAATTGGAGACCAAAATGAAAAATTGAAGACCGACAAAGCATGTTCCGTTAAAGAAACTGAACAAATTTCCCTATAAAACATAGCTCACAGCTTAACTCCTATCGCAGAGCACTGGTGAAAATTTACCCTAAGGCGTCTCCAGTACTGACGAAGAATAACCTTAATCGTTTAAAATAATAAACAAAAACTTACTCTCATTATTTATATTCATATCTCTTGACGAATAGACGAACACTCGTCGAACAAAATGTTAAAGAAACAAGAATTATAGAACATTAGAGCCACTGTCCGCACGCAGTAACCTTGACAGAGCGGTCAACTATAAATATTTATTGTTACTATACAATACATTGCATAACCCCGAAACGCAAGTCATCGTAGTACTATTTTATAAAACTTTGACGGTTGTTTAATGTTTACATTAGAAATGTTAAGAAAAGTCTTCTCGTGATCTTTGACTATAACATAATATTTTTAACTAGTCTATAAGTCCCACTGCTGGGCAAAAGCCTCCCCTATATTGTGCCATTCCTCCCTGTTTTGAGCCTCCAACTGCCAGTCTCTCAAAAAGCTGTCTAGGTCATCGCGCCGTCGTCTCCGGGGTCGGCCTCGACGGCGGCAACCATCCTCTGGCACCCATTCCGTGGCTACTCTAGCCCACCTATCCGGGTGCATGCGACAGACATGACCTGTAAATCCCACTTCAACTTAGAGGACTTTTTTTCGACGTCTACTATGCCAGTTTTGGAGCGCAGTGTGGTGTTTCTAATACGGTCTATCCTTTTGTCACCTAGAATACCTAAAACATATTCACTATACTATAAATTTGGATCCGCGAAACTCAACAATTTAAACTGAAAACATTATTATCTAAAAGTGTGACCAGAGTTCACGAAAGAACGCGAACCGGTATAACCCGAATCTATTCAAGTCGCGAGTGAATAGGCTTCTTCTGGATAGGCACGTTCCATCGTCGACCTCATCTCTGTCCTGAGGGATAGATCGAGGTTAAGTCAAGAGTAAGTCCATCAACCATAAAAAAAACCTATTGCAGTTACGAAAAAAAACGACCAGTCGGTCGTCCCAGGTACAAATGGGGTGACGAAGTGCGGAAAGACCTGGATGCCCTCCAAAGAGCCGATTGGCAAGAAGCGGCACAGAACAGGAAAGAATGGAGAACTCTCGTGTCGGAGGCCAAGATCCTCTTGGGGTCGCTGAGCGAGCTTAGTAAGTAAGTTATGAAAAAATTCCTCTTCAATTACACGAGGTAAACCTTCGTACCCACGTACACACATAGAAAAACGCTTAGACTGTCGTTTTACATAGGTATAGTCAGAAATTACAACATTTTAAAACTTTTAACATGAATTTGAGATTTACTTATTTTGTTTGCAAAATTCCACCGCCTTTCGTGAACTCAGTGTATAGTCAGTGAAATTGAAAAAGGAATGCTAAGATGGTTTTAAAGGTACAGAGAACGAATAGGCGGACGAAAGAGATCTACGAGACGAGAAGGGCAAATGGGGAGGTCTCGGCGAAAGTTCCAAGATCATCATAACATCCCATGAAACGTCCACTACAGGACAGGGAGCTCCCTCCAGAATTCTAGCTTTTACTGGAAAAATGTACCTAGATGGGAAGTACCTACCATAGTCACCTCACTTGTCAGCGTTACGGCTGGCACCATGGACCGCGGCTGTCGGTGACCGTAGTAAGTATACACATCCTCCAGTTTATAACCCTTAGTCGCCTCTTATGACACCCACAGGTATGTATGGGATGGTACTATTCTTTGCCGGCACCACACGGTTCCAAGATCAAAGACGGTGAATGGGAAGGTCTCGGCGAATGTTCAAAACATGAAAACTCTGTAACGTGGATGCCGCTCAAGTTCAAAGACAAACAGACCTGAAAGGAAATACCTACACTCATCTTTGACATCTGCACAGCTGGGAGTCAAACACGGAACCATGAGCGCAGGCGAGTCACAATTTCACTAGCACCACAGACGCTTTATTGAACTTTTCTATTACACGTTTGCACCGGACACCCTAACTATTATTTCATCAAAGTGAATCCCAAGGTAGGACAATCGTTTAGTAAACAAATATACCGGAAAAAATAAATTTCTTTTAAATCACACGTGTTTGAGAATAAATATCTTTTATCTTTCAAGTGAGCAAACCAGCAGGTTGGTCACCTGATGGTAAGTGGTCACAATAGCCCTTAGCACCCACAGTCTTATAGGAGGCATAATTTGATACCAAGAGACAGCAAAGCAAACCGCGTTGCGCAGCGCATCCGAAGAACTCAAAATAGTGGTACTTCACCAGATGGATTTTGCACAAAGCCCTACCGCCTTCAAAATACCGCGAATAGTTAGAGTATTTTCACATTGCAAGTTGCAAACGCAGACCCCATTACATTGCGGCGGTTTCAGCGCTGCGATGTCGTGAAACGACTACGTGTCTGGTAATCGCAGTAGCGCGGTAGCCGCGCGTGTACGCACTACTAAATCCGCGCGGCTTAATCGTCTAATGTGAAAGAGCTCTTAGTCCAATTGTGTCGGTTACTACGCATGCGTACTCGCCGAGACACTTCGCACTGCGCCCGAACCTTAAGATACGAGTATCGTTTTTAATCACTGTTCCAGATAAATGGCGCAGGCTGTACAAGTGTTTTATCAACAATACAATAAATTACACATAAGAAAGAATAAAATTACACAATGCACACACAGAAAAATTATCGTTTCCAACTTGCAACAAGGCAAAAAAAATCTCATATTTCATACATTTGTCAATCAAAGGGCAGCCTCCTGGAATGCACTTTTAATATTTTTTTCCTCAAAAATTTGGTCCGTTAACTAGAATGCACTTTAGTATGAAATTTTCTTTAATTTTTTTTCCATTTCAGCAATGGTGAATCAAGAGAAGGCTACGCGTGACTAAGCACAGTCTTATCAGTGAGATTGGATATCGCATAACTTGACAAAAGATAAAAAAATAAGTCCGATAATAAAATTACACTAAAAATAAGACAGTGACTTACTACAGTTAAAAATCTTTGTTTATATTCATGATTAGCTGTTTCCTGTGACTAGATCCGTGTTTCAATCTATCTTCATACAAATATCAAAATCGATACAGCGGTTTAGCCATGAAAGCGTAACAGACAGACGAATTTACTTTCGCCTTTGTAATATGTGTCTATAAAATTTTAAAATAAAGATGTGATTGACAAAAAAAAACAACAACAAAACTGAACTCTAGCATCTAGCAGCTTTTTAATCAAAATGTGGAGTCCGAAAAAAAATCCGGCCAAGTACGAGTCGGACTCGCGCGCACCAAGGTTTCCCATATACGTATAGTATTTTAGAAGGTATAATTCCATTTTTAGGACCGCAATATTTGTGAAGGTTTTTTGCAGATTTCCACAATACTATGCTACTTAGAGAGATCGAAGCATTTTTGCTGCAATATTTACATAAACATCTATCTTCTAAAATTAATAAAATTTTTGCGTTTTGCATACTTCGGAGATAATGGAATGGTATTTTTTTACACATTTTTCATCATAACTTGAAAATTAAGTCGTGATAAATCACAAAAATCTATTTTGGAATACAAACCATAAAGCCCTTTCACATGATATGCCACTCAAACTAGTAACGACAATTCTATTTAGGCCCCCTTTATAATAATAATAACAGTATTTTTATAATTCTTTCATTTGCAATTAATAGTAAGGGTGATGAAAGACAAATTTCTAGATGATTTGCTCATGTCTGCCTCTTTGACTGATGATAAGGAGCATCCTCTAGGAGATACTAAAAATATTGGCGGACATCCACACCCCTGCGTTTTTGAGGAATTAAGTTTTAACTATTTTGAAATTTGACAATGAAACGTACACCTGGCAGACTATGACTATCTAATTAAATACAATGTATAAAACCCCAGAAAAATGGTCTGCCACCATAATAGCCCTGCGTCATAAAGTTACAGCTCTTCAAAATGCAAAAATTCACTACTTCGTCCCGTGATAATGCAGAGCCCTGCATGTCTGCCTCTTCGATTTTCTACATCTTCAGAAGTATTTTAAACAGGAGCCACAAAGGCAGGCATTTTTTTTTGCTTTAACTCAAAAACGCAGCGACGCACAGAAAAACTTGTAAGGACCAAATCGATTCGTATTGAGCTGATCTATCATCCCTATTAATATGAATCATGAGCAAATCATATAACCAAATTTCAGCCAGCTGCCTAACTACGAGTACTCGTATAAGTTGGGCAAAGATGTTCTAAAACTATTCCAAATTTCAATTCGATAGCATGAGTGGTAGCTGGGATATACAGGTGTGACAGACAGACAGACAGACGAAGTCGCACTATAAGGGTTCCGTTTTTACCATAATGGTTCGGAATCCTAAAAATCGGCTCACCCTCATTCATGGCCATATCCATGAGCTGCAGGTCCTCATCGTTGAGTATGGACTGAAGAAACCCGTCCTGGTTCGTCGGCGGGGTTGCCATCTCCGTTGTGGAATTCTGTGCAAAAAAAAAAAAATCTGTTGAAAAAAAGATCCTAATGAAATAGTGAACATAATTTTAGTATGTTACTCAGACCATGAAACTGAACAACTTTCCCCAAGGAACATAGGTCGAAATACGAAAAACCAAATTTGACCTCCCATACAAAATGCGCTATCAGCTGATGCATTTTCATTAGTGCATTAGTGCGTGTGGTAATTAAAAGGCGACAAAGGAGCCAACCAACAAACGAACGAACGAAACCAACAATTGAACCAGTATCGTCCTCATGCGAATTATACCACCCAGAGAAAAATAAGGGTTATACAATATGTCCGGTCATCGACTACACAAACTTTAAGGGCATGTAGTATGATCATTTTTATCGGCAAAATCACCCGACATGGGGGGTCAAAATCTCCCCCCCCTTGAAACGGCAGCCATCTTAATATTTTTTTTATTTTTTTCCGGTGCATGTGCTTAAACTACTATAGTATTTTAAGTTGAAGCCCTAAGTAAAAAAAAATACTAGCGAACACCTAAAAATATGGTCTATCATGATGTTACTTCATTACTCATGTAAATAGCATAACTTTGGAGTAAAAAAATGCTAAAGTCAAATTTAGAGGTAAAATTTGACATTATTTTTGTTATTTTTTTTTTTATTTTCTTTTTAAAAAGGCCTATTAATCTAAAGTGTTTTTAGTGATTTAATCGAAAGTTGATTTATTGTCCTAATGAATGGTACCAAAATTATGTTTGTAAGTGAAAAACTTTTAAAGTTATTGTTGTTTGAACTTACACCCTGCAATAGTGGAAAGAACCCGACCCGCTGATATCAAGTTTTGCATTCCGAGAAAAAACTAAACAAACAGTGTGACAGGGATAGAAATACGAATAGGTTTCTCCCGTTCGTTCTCCAAAAAGAAAGAAAAACAGTGTTGCCAGATGTAACGCTTTTCCGCTTTTTACTGACTTTGGATCCGCGTTGCGCTTTTTTTGTCTTTGTTTCAGGTTTTAAAAATAACCTAGTTTAAATTCAGGCAAAAGAACAGTAGCCCATTCAGCCAAGTCTGTTGTAAAAAAGCGGAACCGTGTAGGTTTAAAAGTTATGCTATTTAAAAGAGTTATGAAGTAACATCATGATAGACCATATTTTTAGGTGTTCGCCAGTATTTTTTTTTTACTTAGATAGGGCTTCAACTTAAAATATTATAGCAGTTTAAGCACATGCATACGAAAAAATAAAAAAAATATTAAGATGGCTGCCGTTTCAAGGGGGGGGGGGGACTTTGACCCCCCCCCCCATGTCAGGTGATTTTGTCGATAAAGATGATCATACTACATGCCCTTAAAGTTTGTGTAGTCGATGACCGGACATATTGCATAAGTAGAATTAAAGAAATAATTCGGTACAAGTTTGAAATGTGTGATGTAAAGTCACAACAAATTACATAATCCTAGTTTCTTTGTAAATGCAATGAAGATGTAGTTCTATTAATTTGATAGAGTGGCAGATGTGTCATCCCATAGTAAAATAAATTAACACTGTATCTATTAAGAGCGAAGCAAGGAGGTCCGAAATCTTACTGAGATCTCCAACTACAACGGTCCATTGTGTCAGTAGCAACGCTAGATCTATACACGCTGTTAATTTAATTGCGTGTCATAACTTTGGGAGTGCTTTAGTAATGATAAAGGAACACAAAAAAAAACTTAAACTCCATTGAAGCTTAACTAACGCGGAGGACGGAGCACCGCGCTATCATCAAGCCAGCGCGCGAGTGTCAGTGGATAAGGTAGGCACATACATGACTGAAACTCTTTCGCGCGCTTTTGATAGCGCGGTGCTCTGGGTCATTGCCCTCCGCGTTAGTTTAGTTTCAATGGAGTTTTAATATTTTTAAGTAGGAATTTTTCAAATATTTTTTGAGTTCTTTTATCGTTACTGAACCACCCTTTAAGCTTTGGCACGCAATTAAATTAACACCCTGTATAATCTGTGACGCTAGCAAGCGTGGTTACTTACTAGTCAATACATTCGAAGATAGGGCTTTCGTACGCACGGCAGTAAGCACGTAGAAATAAAACCAGTGTAAGCTGAACCAGCGATACGCTACAAACGCCCAAAACCAGAGATCCGTTCAAGGTCAGAGTGTTTCCACCGAAGAGCGGTCGAGTCTACAAAGTCTGACTGGGGAAGTACTAATTACTATTTCAGCCGTAAATCAACAGTGATTGTGCAGTTTCTCGAAAATTCCTCTAAAGATTTTAATAAAATTTACTGGGTTTTCGGGGGCGTAAAATCAATCTAGCTAGGTTTTATGTCTGGGAAAATTCGTTTTCTCCGTAAGCTAAGCAATTTTTTAAACACCGCGTTTTAGACAGAAACCTAAAGCGCCATCTGTTGGCGGGTAGCATAGCTTGGTCACCCGATGATATTTTAATGTTGAGGCGGCTATTATAGAGCGAAGCTTGGTCGCCGACGTACTTGTAATTAAATAAACAAATAAAATAGACAAATGATATTCACCTGGTAATAGAGTCCGTCATGTTGTTGGTGATGCGCCGACTCCACTTTATAAGCGCCCTCTAGCGGCGCCGCGGCTCCTGTTTAGTGCAAAAAAATCTATTGTCATCATCATCATACGAGTAACATCCCAGGATAAAAAACGTCCACTACAAGATAGGAAGCTCCCTCGATAATTCTAGCTTTTCCTGGAAAAAAAATGTGGAGAGGAACTGAGGAAGTACCATAGTCACCTCGCTTGTCAGCGTTACGGCTGGCACCATTTGGTGGCCGCAGTAAGTAAGATGGTATGATACACAGGAGGATGCTGCTGCCCATCTTCCAGTTTATAACCCTTAGTCGCCTCTGATGACACCCACGGGTATGTATGGGATGGTACTATTCTTTGCCGACACCACACTTTGTCAATACGTTCTAACTAAATTCAAAAATCTTTTCCACGCTAGCGGCCAAAGGTGACTTTTGTACGCAGATTTAGACAAAAAAAAGCAAAGTTTTCCGAGCTTGTGAGGTGAAAACAGTATTTTTTATTTTTAACCTTAAATTATTATTATTTTGGTACTTTTAATTAACGCTGGCACCCCCTTACCACCACCCGATCAATAAAATTTTTTTTGGGTGCACAGCGAGTACAGAGCAACTGTTTGAAAAAAAAAAATTAATGTCGCTGAGCCCACATTTTTTTTATTTTTTTTCCCCACCCCACTACACCCACCGCCCGCGGCCTGCCAGCACGAACATTATAGGAAAAGGTTGTTCAGGGAAGTAGCTAACGGAATTTCAATACAGCTGAAGCCACATGACCGATTTGGTCGCTAGCTTTTATACTATAAGGATAAAATAGCTTTCTGCAGCGGCGGTTATAGCGTGCGCAGGATAAGTTTGGCTCTGACGGTTATTTTCTGCGCATGGGTAACAGGCGGAGAGCCAATGAACGATTCGCTCGCCTCCCCCCCGCGACTCATTTTTCGACTTCTGCGCATTAAAGGCTTTCCCCCAGCCAACTAGCGCCCCCATCAGTTAAAAAAATATTACTCGCTAAATACAAAACTTATCGAAAATCTGTCTTACCTAAAAGTGGCCGTTTTTCGCACTTTTTCTGTCTTTATCTACAGTTAACTATATATTTAGGATTGATATGTTCTAAATAAACTAGGGTAAGTACTTAAATTTTGTAAGACCGATTTTCGATAAATTTTGCAGTTAGCGAGTAATATTTTTTCAACTGGCGCTAGTTGGCTGGGGGGAAGCTCTTAACGGTCACAGCCAGAGTTATTTTGGACGACGTATTAAATAGCTTACCGTAAGCGTCGGGGTGTTTCTCCGGCATGGGTGGTATCGGCGCGTGGGGGTGGTAGTTCGGAGCGTATCCTGCCGCGCCGTGACTACTACACACAAACAAACACAAATTCATCATTTTATCACACACAGTATATGTGTTACCGGCCAAACCCGATTTTAGGCCAAACTAGTTTTGCCTAGGCCAAACCTAAAAGTTTTTTTTATTGTCAATGCGCTTACTCTTGACCTCGATCTAGTCTTGAGGACAGAGAAGAGGTCGACGATGGAACGAGCTTGACCAGAAGAAGCCTATTCACTCGCGACTTGAATAGATTAGGGTTATATGAACTCGTGAACACAGACGCAGACAGAGAATTCCACTTTTTAGCCGTGCGCATTATAAAAGATGTTTCAAAGCGCTTTGTGCGAATGTGCGGTATATCAACCAAGTATGGGTGATATCCTGCGGTGAGTCTGGATTCCCGAAGGTAGAATAAACTCGTGGAGTACTTGAGTACACTCTCTGAATAACAATTTGTAAAAGACAGACAGACATGCAACCTTGCGACGTTAGCCAGACTGTTAAACTTGGTTTTCACCAGCATTTCATCAACAAGGAGCTTCTTGGCTCTGCGATCTATCGAGTCAAGTGCGTCTCGTCTGTGTTGTGTATATATATATATAGGTTAGGTTATTTGTTAAGCATTGCACTAGGAAAGACTTGTTTCTAGTGCAAGGGTTAACAGATAACCTAACCTAACCTACCCAACACTTTTCGATCTAGTGGGTTTAGTTTCTTTATTGCAAGGAGTGAATCCCGATAGGATTACGTAGAGCAGTATACTCGTAGCAAAACTAGTTTAGCCTTAAATCGGGTTCGGCCGGTAACATATACGAGATGTAACAGAAAGGGTATATCAACCCTGAAGGATGTGAATTTGCCCATGAAACTGAACAACTTTCCCTAAGGAACATAGGTCGAAATACGAATGAAAAAAATTTTACTTCCTATACAAAATGCGCTATCAGCTGATTCAGTTTGTATGGGAGGTCAAAGATTCACATCCTTCAGGGCTTTTTGTTACACCCTGTATATAAAATAAACTATGTACAGTTAAGAGCATATCAAGCTTGACACTTTGGACTTTGTACCGTGCTTATTTCAAACGCGTAGGGGCTAGAGTCGTACTGCGAGTGTCAAGCTTGACGTGCTCTTAGTTGTACTACCGTACAGTATGAATATGCCGTGGACAAAGTGATTAACTTGGTGATTATTTGATGACGTTTATTATCTAGTATTTATAGTTCGTTCATCTTAAGAATACAGTGTGTCATCGCTTTCCGCCGCTGGTAGCCTAGCCCCGTAACCAATCAGGTCGCTTAAAACTGTTAAATGCACAATGACTAACTAAAGGCAAACCTTCGAAAGAAGCACTTGTTTCTTTTGTGTGTTACCTAAAAACGATTTTTTTTTGTGTTTTATCTCCATTGTGAATACACCTTTACCCTGCATTTGCATTAATGACTTACTGCATTCTCAACGCGAACGAACTATAGTGATAACATTCATCGGGCCAAATAATATTTCGTCAACTATACCGGGTGTAAGGGACAGCCTTTCGAATACTGAAAGGGCATGATCAGTCAACGTAACTGAACAACTTTCAGCGAACAAAACTTTCAGGAAATGAAAAAAAAATCGGCTTCTGTCCAATCAAGTTTGCAATTTTGTATGGAGAGGCCGATTTTTTTTTCATTTCCTGAAAGTTTTGTCTGCTGAAAGTTGTTCAGTTACGTTGACTGATCATGCCCTTTCAGTATTCGGAAGGCTGTCCCTTACACCCGGTATACTGCCGGGCAAACAACTTGAAGAATAATCGCATGGTGGGAGAAGCTTTGCGCACGTCAATTTGTATGTAAAATCAACTTTGCGCCGCCAAGGTCATTGTTCAATTAGTTTGCCCACAACTAATGCTACTAATGCAACTAATGCTTAAGGGGCTGATAAGAGCTAAATGACCTCCCTTTCTAACAAAGGACAGAATGTGCGTGTTAGAACGGAGCGGATTCGCGCTGTTTAACGTTTTTCGCTCATTTTTGTATTTTTCTCAAAATATGTACCGATAATATTAATAATAAAACAGCTATATTATTATGCATATTGTATTGAATGTGTAAAAGTTTTGGCATCATAGATCAATGGGTACTTAAGAAAAACGGTTTAAAAGCAAAATGCAGAGGTAACGTTGGATTTTTTTTATGGCGTACAAAATATATTTAATCGTGTTTCAGAGTCAGCCATATTCTTGTGAAGATGCTTAATTATTACATTTTTTTTTCACTTTTCGTTAAAAACCTGCTCAAGTGAAGCGTATTTAGCTCTTATCAGCCTCTTATTTCCGTGCCGCTGACGTTCCCGATGCGTTAACTGAAGGTCCTCACCTGATGTTGTGGTGCTGGTGGTAATGCTGGAACTGATCAGGAGGCGGCGGGATCGTCAGCAACGAAGCCAGGTCTTGCCATCGCTGCTCCACTGACATTGACCGCATCAGCGACTGGAAAAACAATAACCCTGAGTTAGACTTTGTTTAAAAACATCCGCTATATTTTGCATGTTATGAATTACATCCAATAAGTATTCTGTAAAGACCTATGATAGCACTGAATCTTTTCTTAGGTCGATTTTTTCATAAAGTTTGTTTATACCATTTCATTCTCATTCATTTAATTAGTCATATCTCATTTATTATTTTATTAGTTTAATACATTGTATTTAGTTTAATTTTGCTATAGTTTCTTCAATTGTAATCTTATTGTTAATTCCTGAGCAAAGTACATAATGTAACTGATTAAAAGCCTAGTGTGGAAGTTTTCGCCAATAGCTAAATGAGACCAGGATTTAATCAATTAATTTGTAATATTTATACTTAATGTTCTATTTTTGTAAATCTCACAATATTTGATTGATTGATAAATAAATTATTTATTATTATTATATCGTATTTCTTTTTTTCTCTCTTTTCAGAGGTGAGTTCCCTACCTCACGGGCCTTAGCCAAGTGAGGAGGTGTCGTTGGATGAGGTTAATGAAGTTAAGTTAAGTTATTATTATTATTAAATTAGCCTTGCAAGCTTATTATAGGCAGACACAGCATACATAACAACAATAAGATTTTATTTGCTCTCACACATAAAATACAGTTACAAAACTATAAGTAGCTAAAAGCTATTCGGACAATTTCTATGGATAGTGTGAGAGCCTGGTGTCTGTACTAGGTTGATCCTGTATGACAGATCCCCAGGCTCTCGCCCCTGGAAAATACAATTCTCTTTAGTTACCTATATAGGGTGACTTTTAATTAGTTCTTGATAGAAAAATGTATGAATGTACTCATGATACTGAACAACTTTCCCAAGGAACATAGGTCAAAACACGAAAATCAAGTTTTGACCTCCCATAGAAACTGCATCAGCTGATAGCGCATTTTGTATGGGAGGTCAAATTTGGTTTTTCGTATTTCGACCTATGTTCCTTGGGAAAAGTTGTTCAGTATCATGAGTACATGCATATCTTTGGCTATCAAGAACTAATTAAAAGTCACCCTATATATATTGTAGAAGTGATGACTAATTACTCGTACAACAAAGTTCTATATCAGTTACTCGTAATCGCATACAGACGAATCCGCAGAAAAAGACTATTTAACCAATTAAAAAGTAAAAACCTGCTCGCGTACCATAACTCCATTCAGATATTTTGTAAGTAGCAGCGAAAAATCACGGGTAGTTGTTATAGAGAGAATATTTGGTCGTAAAATAGGAAATGGTAGTATAATACCGTTAAAACACCAGCGCAGTGTGTTTGAATGTTTTCGTGCTAATATTTACTTATTTACTGGAAAGTCTACACATTTGAACAGTTTTCGCGCCGTTTCGAGACTTGGTCAACTCGTCCGAACGATTATTATACGAGTGGAGTGGATGAGTTAGCCCCTTTCAATACTGATTACTTACTTCTCCGGCGTAGTGACACAAAATGAGTTTTTTTCGTAGGTCGTTTATGTTTCTTGGAAAAGTTATTTGAATAGTTTCTAGTTTTGAAACTTTCTGAATGATGGCTCTATTATTCGAGTGAATAAGTCAGTCCTTTTTAAAACTGGGTATTTTTGTTATTATTTTACTTAGGTTTTTTGCTGAACTGAAACTGAACAACCATTTCCAATAAACATAGGTCTAAATACGAAAAAATATCTGACTACTCATACAAAATGCACAGCTGTTGCAGTTTCTGTGGAAATGTACAATTGTTTTTTTTCCATATTTGGACTTATGCTTTGGAAAAGTTGTTTAGTTTTGTAGGCATAATCAGATGAAATTGTCAAGGGTGAATAAAAAAATTATCTGTATAACGCTAACACTACTTTATTATTCTCTAGATTTCTTTTTGAATGTTTTTTGTTACTTACTTTACGTTTTTGTATGATGAACTAACAAATACTTTGAGGTTCTTTATTTTATGGATCTGAAATAAATTAATGATCGAATGTTTGTGTAAAAGTTCCCATAACCTCCCCAAAACCTTCTTTTCTTTCGAACTTAAGATGACATTTTGCTGACATTCAAAATGACTAACGTTAACATTTCATACCTATTTTTCTACAGTTTTTGAAGTTTAATTGTATTGTACACTTACTTCAGAAAGTGGACTAGTCATCCACGTGGATAAGCTTGCCATAGGATCAGCTGGCAGGTAAGTAGGTAAAAACATTCTCAAATAAATTATAGACTTAGCGTTACTTAACAGTTCATTTTCTTGGAAAGAAAATTGTTGAAACTTTTCAAATAATGTACACTCCAGGAATTTAGATAGCTTTTATGCTACCTTTATCTATTCGCGTTTACGAGAGAAAACAGTAATAATTAGAAAGTCAGATGTATTTGTTTACCAAAAATAGATTTTTCATTTCTGGATATTTTTGTAACCAGATGAATCTATTAAAATCTAATTTATACAGCGTTATTTCTTTATCACCCCGGACATTTTATGAGGTGTTTCTGCCCATGAAACTGAACAACTTTTCCCAAGGAACAAGGGTTGAAATAAGAAAAAGAAAATCGACATTTTGTATGGGAGGTAGATTTTTTTTTTTCGTATTTCGACTTATGTTTCTTAGGAAAATTTGTTTAGACCCTGTCCAGAAAGGGCGAATTCGCCGCGAATTGTTACGCGCGAGTTTCTACGCGCGTAGGCGAGGTACTGGGTGTCAATACATTGCGTCCACAAGCATCGCGCGAATGTTCTCGGCTCGCGCGAGTCGAGATACTAGGAGCGCCTTGTACTCGTATGCGTCCAGATGAACGCGCGAAACACGTTTGCTGAAAGTTGTTCAGTTACGTTGACTGATCATGCCCTTTCAGTATTTGGAAGGCTGTCCCTTACACCCGGTATGTAAGAATTATACTCGAAACGTAGACGTAGATGTTTTGCAAAATGATACTCGAAACGTAGACGTTTTGCAAAATGAAAGCTGATCAAATCTTGTGAGTAAATAAAGTTTGTTTAGCTAATAAAAGTAATCAATTTATACTCATAAAAATTAACAAACTGTCACCTCGAACAAAAACCATAGACACAGAAATTTACAAAACGTCGTCATCAACCTTTGTTACTAAAAGGCGGGCTTATTGCTAAAGTAGTAATATCTTTCAGGCAACCTTTACGTGCTAACATTATCCGAAGAAAAAGAGAACACATGTGAGTATAAAATCATCTCTATATTACACTTCCAAATAATGTAGCTTGATAAGGATGTAGTGTGCCCACTACTGCCACCGCTAGATGGCGGCACTGGGATATTGCAACTCGGTATTGTTAGTGTTACGGTGTTTATTTATGTAGGACCGAAAGATTTTGAACCGCGTCTTCCTGGTAACCTGAATTGTATTGTGATATATTATACTCGTAATAAAGTGATAGTACTGTAATATGTGGTTTTCCCTTCTTCATGAATAGCGAGGGTCTCCCTCGCTATAAGGATGACATGACAGCAGTGTGAGAGGAGGACGGAGGGATGCGTAAGATATAGGAGCGAAAGAGACGTATAGCTCCGACCTGCTCTCACACATAGCTCTTTTCTACTGTATGTATTCGTTATTGTACACAACAAAACAATTATAAAATGCTACAGATGTAGTTTACAATGGCGAGCTTATCTCTTTGAAGAGGTCTCTGTCTGTTCTGTGTCTGTGTGTACTGTCATTCTTATCAAGATTTTTTTTTAATATTACAAGTCAGCAAACGAGCAGGTAGGCCACTTGATGGTAAGTGGTCACCACCGCCCATAGCGCCCACTGTCTTACTAATGGCGTATTTTGACACTAATAAGACAGCAAAGCGCGTTGCTCACTTTGAGAATTAAGATGCGTCTTATGTGCCGGTAATTTCACTGGCTCCCTTGCCCTTCAAACCGAAACTCAGCAGTGCAGACACTACAGACTACTACATTAGCAGTGCTACTTTATTTCAATTGTAAACATATCTCTATGTTTACTGTCCATTAAAAAAAAAGGTTAAAAAAAAAGTTAAAATCGTGGTTAAAAAAATTGTTCACTGCCAATTGCCAGTTGCCAACATCTAAGTGCGCGTGCCATTAAGTAAACACAGTGTACTACGTTATATACAGCATGTTCACAAACAGCAATAGAATTGTAGAAATTATAATCTCACTAGCTTTTACCCGAGGCTTCGCTCGCGTTATATAGTTTTGTGTCATCCTAGTGTCTGAATAATGCCCTTTTCCGGCATAAAATTGTAGCCTATGTGTTAGTCCAGGCAGTCCAGTGCTTGATCTATCTACGTTCAAAATTACATCTAAATCAGTTCAGCCGTTTATTAGTGATAGTGGAAGAAACATCCATACTTTCGCGTTTATAAATATTAGTGAGATGAGATGAGATTTGAAAGAAAATTTCGCCAATTCCATACTCATAAGAAATTAGACCTTTGACATAGCATACACTCTACTTTATAAGTACTTTTCGCACGCCTGATTAATTGGGTTTTACTGATCAAATCTTATTACCCCGCAGGGAACCAGTATGACGCTCCTCAGGGGAAATTACCCCCAGGTTAGCAACCCAGCCAGGGTTTAGATAGAGCAACTACCACTCAGCCACAAGCGCATCGTTATGGAAGGGCTGTGGTCTCTGCCTACCCCGACGGGAAAGAGCCATGATCTTATTTATATTAAACTTATTTTATAAAATATACCTTATATATATCTTTGAAATCGGTTTCGGCCCTAAATATTTCGATGAACGGGGGTTTTCAAGGGGCGAAAAATCATAATAGTAAGGTCTTATGTCTGGGAAAATAAGTTTTCTCTGTTTTTTAACATTTCTGAAAAAAAGAGCGCTTCGGAAACCCTAAAGCGCCATCTGTTGCTAACTCGGTCGCCCAGGTGCTGCTGTATGTTATATCAGTTAGTAACTAACGTAACTTGTAACTCAAGCAACGTAAGTAACTGTCAGTTTGAACCGATATTGCTTGACTTACGTCATCTTAAGGCGATCTGTTTTCCATACAAAAATTCAAATGACTTGCATTCTTAAGCGGGACATAAAATTCTGTTGAAAAACGAACGAATACTGCTACTTTTAGTTAAATTTTTCGCCAATTAATACAAAAATACAGTTAATGTACTAAAAGTACTATTTTTGTTAGCAATTTTTGGTTCAATATTACGATTGTGGGCGTGCAGTCAAAACTGTACGGTTGTGCTTTGTGTCCATGTGTGAGTGATCGTATTCATGTAAACACGGACTGACGAGAGTAATTGACTTTAGTGGAAATATGGAGATATTTTTCTTATCGAAATTGTTGTTAGGCGTTGAAGTTGCACGATGAAATTTACGCGAATCAACTTTTTGCACATATATAGTTGGTACTTATTGCATTAAAAAATACAACCTTATATTTGCAGCAGTGGCTCCATCTAGTTGCGTTCGGGGCTAATCTGGCCGCAACAGATCACCTTAAAGAAATAGCAGCAGTCCACGCCCTGTATACAATATTTGGTCTGTCGTGTCTTCTTGATGACCGGCAAGTGTTAAGTAAACTAAGCGCAGAATTTCACCGGTGGTACAGAAACGGTAACTCAAGTGTTTGCTAGTTAAAAGAAAAGGAATTAGAAAACCAATGTAGAACATGTTCAAGTGGTTCTCTTTAAACTACAACGTGGAACGGAAAGGTGAGATAATACTGAAGGGTGTGAATCTAAACTGAACAACTTTTACCAAGGAACATAAGAAATTTGACCTCCAATACAAAATGCGTTGTAGCTGATGCAGTTTCTATGGGAAGGCAAAAATTCATTTTGTTGTATGACCTATGTTCCTTGGGAAAAGTTGTTCAGTTTCATGGGCAGATTCACACCCTTTAGTTATTATCACACCGTCTTCCGTTTCCGTTACACTATAAAATGGTGACTTTATTCCTCTGTACAATAAAAAAAATATCACGTTTTGTATTTTCATGCGAATGAATCCAAATCAAAGATTTTTTGACTTTTTGTTAGGTTGTGTACGCAAAAACTTCTGAACCGATTTTAATAAAACATTTTTTGTTTGATAGCTAATAGTTTGACTTTTACACTGGTATATATTTTAATTTACATGTTAGGTTACGGCGGAGGTTACGGCGGGTTACGATCTTTAAGACTTCGCTTTTTAACCGACGAAAAAAAAACGGAGGAGGTTCTCAAGTCAACGCGTATATATTTTTTTATATATGACCACGCATAACTTTTTACAGAGTAGTCCGATTTTGATAATTCTTTTTTTATTGGAAAGGGTATACCCCGAAGTAATTTAGAAAAAAAATTCTAAGGAAAACAGGGGTTGATTGATTGTTCACTGACTGATTGTAATGTATGACCACGCATAAATTTTTACAGAGTAGTCCGATTTACCCTATGGGTGGGAAAATAAAATTTATAGTCACCAAAAATTGTAAAATAAAAACTTTTTAACAAAAAAATTAGACCGCCGAAAAAACTAAAAAAGCAAGAAATAATAAAACTTTTTTATTTAACCTTAATAACAAAATTCTTAAACTAATGTAAGTATACCCGAGTAATTTTGAGTCGGCGCCAAACAAGCAAATTAATTAATTACGTAAAGCGTTATGCACGGCGGCGGCGCCGACTCAAAATTACTCGGGTATACTTACATTAGTTTAAAAACTTTGTTATTAAGGTTAAATAAAAAAGTTTTATTATTTCTTGCTTTTTTAGTTTTTTCGGCGGTTTAATTTTTTTTGGTAAATAGTTTTTTAGTATGTGAAATGGCGAAATCTATAACAATTTCACAAAGACAAACGGTAACCTTTTTTGTAATTTAAATGTCCACGGGCTACAGTACTAAGAATTGAGAGTTCGGGCATGTAAGTCTTTGAAGAAAAACACTACCATATAGTATTTTTGCATGTGATTATGATCATTAATGTCATGAGTATGTGTAAAGATTGCGTGTCTGTTGGTCTTGTACTTCGGAGAGTGTGCTCAAGAGTTCCACGAGCATATTCCGACACCAGCCTTCTACCATCGGGAGTCCAGACGCACCGCAGCCATACTTGGTTGCTATTCCACACATTCGCACAAAGCGCTTTGAAGCATCTTTTATTATGCGCACGGCTAAAGAGTGAAATTCTCTGCCTGCGTCCGTGTTTCCGAGTTCATATAACCCGAATCTATTCAAGTTGCGAGTGAATAAGCTTCTTCTGGGCGAGCTCGTTCCATCGTCGACCTCATCTCTGTCCTCAAGACTAGATCGAAGTCAAGAGTAAGCCCATTGACAATAAAAAAACCGGTCAAGTGCGAGTCGGACTTGCGCGCCGAGGGTTCCGATATACTTTTTGTATTTTTGGAAGCAATAAAGTCCATTTTTAGGACTGCAAAACTAAATTCGTTTGTAAAGGTTATTTGCAGATTTCTAAAAAACTATGCAACTTAGAAAGATCCAAACTTCGGAGATAAGGGGGGGGGGAATGGTATTTTTTTTTGACATTTTTCATCATAACTTGACCTAGTAGCGACAATTTGAAATTCTCCCCCCCCCCCCCTATTTTGGCCCTCTTTACATTATTAATTTGTATTTTATAGTGTTAATAAATGAATAAATAACCATATTTTTTTCAAAATTCTTTTATGTGCAATTAAGTTGGGCAACTATATTCTAAAACTATTCCAAATTTCAGGTCGATAGCAGCATGGTTGCTGAGATATAGAGGTGTGACAGACAGACAGACGGACAGACAGACAGACAGACGGGCAGACAGACAGACAAAGTCGCACAAGAAGGGTTCCTTTATTTAATCATTTTGGTATCGGAGCCCTAAAAAAACTAAATGTGAATGTAAGCCTTTTAAGAAAAACACTACCATATAGTATTTTTGCATGTTATTACGATCATAAATGAAATGAGGAGTGTAAATTTGATAAAACCAATACGTTAGATTCGCTTTCTTCTTATTAGCACCTTTATAAACTAATTCACAAGTTCTAAGTATTAAAAAAACATGACATACCATAAACGGATTGGGCTATATTTTATTTAATAAATATCCAATAGTACTCCAATTAATGTAAATTTTTTGTAGGAGACCGTCACAATAATTTTGCAAAAAATACGTTTTACTTAACTGTTAAAAAATTTCTATACCGCGCATAGGGGTTTCGATAATTAGTATAGTATTTTTACAGTCCATAAAGGTTTATGAAATATTACAGGAAAAATAAAATGATCTTTTTAAGTAGAATAGTTTTTAAGAAATCTGCAAAAAAACCTTTAAAAATTTAGTTTGTTTACTGCACAAAATATGATACAACAAAACAATAAATATAATGTTTAAAATATTTATCTCTACTATTATAAAGTTGGTTTTGTCTGCACGTTGAACATATTTGTTAAAAATATTCACGTAATTCTAGTTTGATGCCCCCGAATTTGGACATTTTTGTGTTTGTTTCTTTCCACGAGCATCACACAAAAAGTACTGAACCGATTTTAATAAATTTTTTGGTTGAAAACTTAAGCACTAGTGTATTTTTATAATTATGCGGACGAAGTTGCGTGCAATAGCTAGTTATTTATAATTATAAATAAATATTGAGGGACATTTCACACACGGTCATCTGATCCCAAACTAGGCAAAGCCTGTACTATGGGTATTAAAGAATGATATATATAAATAAATAGATAAATAACACCCAGCCACAGAACAAGCACTTGTGTTCATCACACAAATGTTTGCCCTGGGCGGGGATCGAACCCGCGGCCCACGGCGTGAAAGGCAGGCTCACTACCAACCACACCAACAGGCTTGTCAAATTGTTGCTTTGACTTTTCGAACGCTTATTGAATATTAATGAAGCCCTCGCCTCGTTATTCTCGTTATCAGAATGTGTTTATTGGATTGGAAGCAAATGGGAGCATACTTGCGTCGAAAACATGTGACAGTAGGGATGGAAAGCCAGCTAAATATGTACACAGGGGACGGGGTACCGAAAACTGAAAGGGCATGCTCAGACAAAACTGAACAACTTTCCCAAAGAGATATCTCGGAAAATTAAAAAAAAAAATGAACTCTCCATACAAATTGCCCACTCTGGTCGAACAATTTGTATGGAGAGTGTCGACGACGGAGGTTGCCTGCTAGCCTGATGCTGGCAGGCTTCTGTAAATATGTATATTTAAACTTAGACGTAAGCAAATTCCAAATTACGAAATTGATTAGTTTTGGCAGTCTCTCGGTCTCTACTTGGTTTACTTGTAAATACTATGTGTTTTACTGTTTTTTTAATTATATTTTTATTAATCTGAGGAGCCGTCTTCTAATTTCGCAGCCAACCAGCGCAAATCAGTAATAGAGAGGTCAAATTGTTTTTTTCATTTTCCAACATTTGTTTCTTTGGGAAAGTTGTTCAGTTTCGTTGACTGAGCGCGCCCTTTTAGTTTTCGGTACACCGTCCCTTACACCCTGTATATAGGGTCCTAATGAAAAAGTCAACGTAATGTTAGCATGTTACTCAGACCATGAAACTGAACATCTTTCCCCAAGGAACAAAGGTCGAAATACGAAAATCCATTTTTGACCTCCCATAGAAACTGAATCAGCTGATAGCGCATTTTGTATGAGAGGTCAAATTTTATTTTACATATTTCGACTTATGTTCCTTTGGGAAAGTTGTTCAGTATTATTGTCTAAGTAACGTGCTAAATTATGTTAACTATTTCTTTAGGACCCTATATAGATACGGATTACACAGTTGGTTAGTTTGCGGACGCCGTGACTCCATGTTATCCCCCCGACCAACGAAAAGAGTATCATGTCTATCTACGAGTATACTGTACCTAACATTGAAAATCCAAATTTTCTGTAGATACGTAGAAGAATTTACCAAAAATATCATTTGTTTACAATAACACTGAAAATAATTTATTGTCTGTCTGTTTCATGAAATACTAGCTGGTGCCCGCGACTTCGTCTGCGCAGGTTTATAAATTGTAGCCTATGTGTTATTGTGATGTACCCGTATAAGCTAAGTATATTATTGTTAAGTTTCATTAAAATGCATTCAGTAGTTTTTACGTGAAAGATTAACAAACATCCATCCATACTTACAAACTTTCGCGTTTATTATATTAGTAGGGAAGGGATAGGAAAGAAGGGATAGGGATATTAGTAGGGATAGGATAGTAGGATTATTCTAAAGATCCTATATTATTGTGTCAAAACAATTACAAATGGGGTGTCGGATGATAAATTTTCCATGGAAAGTTTCGTGAACAGAACAAACACCTTAACTTTTGTATACCTATATTTGTACAGCCCGAATAAATTTGCGTGAGTTAATAAATTAGGAATCGATAATTATCACAGACGAATGAGCATCCCATCAAGACATATCGGTGGCCAACGAACAGCAAACGATACATTGACGTACCAGCGTCATGCCATGGTATCTTATAAAGGGCAATGCATACATATACGCTTCTATAATAAGGTTGATATGGAAAGTATCATCATAACATCCCATGAAATGTCCACTACAGGACAGGGAACTCCCTCCAGAATTCTAGCTTTTGCTGGAAAAATGTAGAGGGGAAGTACCATAGTCACCTCGCTTGTTAGCGTTACGGCTGGCACCTTGGACCGCGGTTGTAGGTGACCGCAGTAAGTAAGATACAAAGGAGGATGCTGCTGCCCATTCTCCAGTTTATAACCCTTAGTCGCCTCTTACGACACCCACGGGTATGTATGGGTTGGTACTATTCTTTGCCGGCACCACACGGGACATGGAAAGTATACCAATAGATAAATTCAAAACTGTTATCAAGCAATAATTTTACAAAAAAACTCAAATAATTCAAATTGCTTTATCCTTGTTTATTGTATCAACCCTGTACATCAAACATATTTAAAAGAGCGCGTGGGTTTTTTAGTTTCGCTTTCTTTTTCCACATGGCGCCACTTTGTTTGGGAAGCGACGTAAATGTAATCCCACCAAAAAAATAACTGTTAAAAAGGGGGCCAAGTTCCTATCGGCTAATTGTTTGCCTAAAAAAGGGTTGAATCCGATCCAATGCCAAGTTTAGATGCACTTTAATATCGATCATAATCGTCTTCATCAGCAGCCTGATCCACTAGTAAACATATGCCATTCCCAAGACTCGCCACCACATCCATTCCTCTGCCTTCCGCATCCTGCCACTACGAGTATCCGCCACCTTATTCACGTCAACGGTTCATCTGGCCGAAATTCACTTTACCATACACCCAACTTAAAATATGGTATAGCTGTGAAAATACGCAGGTACGTTGAAAATAATATCTAAAATGAAATAAAAATAGCAGCGTGAGAGCAGGACGGAGCGATACGTGTCTCTGTCGCTCTAATATCTTACGCATCGCTCCGTCTTACTCTCACACAGCACACTGCTTTTTTTACATTATTATATTTCGACAGTAAAGTACATAGGTTTCACTAAAGAATAGTCTATAGTCTGAACAATAACAATTATTTTCTGTGCATGGGTGACAGGCGGAGAGCCAATGAACGATTCGCTCGTCTCCCCCCACCTGCCGCGCTCTACCACCACAACTAATTTTTTGACTTCTGCACCTTAACGGTCACAGACAAAGTTATTTTGCACGCCGAATATGGTTTGGAATGAGAGAAAAAATGGAAGTCAAGTATAAAAATTTTGCTCATGTTAACCAGTGACATAAGGAGGTAAACCAACCAAACAATCATTATTACACACGTGGGCACAATTAGCGGGTACTATCTCGCGTGCCAGTAATAGCTGTGTGTTAGCGTCTGCTTGAGGAGTGTAATTTCGTTATGCCTTGAGACTGTGGCAAGGTCGTGAGCTATGGAGCTAGTAATTAGGTAGTACTGTGTCCAGCAATACATAAACCCCGGACAATACATACAACGAACGCGAATTTGAAATTGGAAGGTCGCGTTGGCTAGCATATTCAAAAGACCCTCAAAAGGAACACGAGAATCTCGCGGGCGGGTGCTCGTGGGGGAGCGGGGTTGATCGCAAGAGGGTGCGGGGTAGATTACAAGGGGGGCGGAGAGTGTCCGTTCTGTCTGTATAATAGTAATATTACTATGTTCTGTGCCCGCATAAAAGACCCTCAGGAGCACCGCCGGCGAATCGCGAGGGCGGGTGAGTGTCTGTTCTGTATGATAGTACCCTCAACAGCACATCAGTAGAAACACTTTTGGACCTTATGGCGTGGTAATAGAGTTGAAAAAGTTTCTACCGACGTGCGGTTGACCGTACTACTACTTTATTCTGTGACAATATCTAAGAATGGAACAATCCTAGCTGTTCACGTGAGTGGCGTAAAAGGTACACTTAATAAAGAACCGTATTGGTGTTGCCTAAGACACAATTTTGATCAAATGGATAGAATGCTTATGCACGCGCGAATCTTTTTCCATCATGAGTGGATCTGAGTCCTAATACCGATAGTAATAAAGTTAGTATTTCATTGGCATCAGAAAATGCTCTCACGGTCTGAATAAAACTATGGTTTGTCTTTATCCTTAGTTGTCTCCAGAGGGCCAAAAAATCAAGACCGTTAATGCGCAGAACTGAAAAAATGAGTCGCGGGGGTGAGCTCGGCAGGTGGGGGGAGGCGTAAGAATCGATCATTGGCTCTCCGCCTGTCACCCATGCGCGGAAAATAACCATCAGAGCCAAACTTATCCTGCACACGCTATACTGTTTGTCGGCTCTTTTCTCTTGTTATCGGTTTGGGCTCGGAATCGTCGCGGTGGATAAACAGCCTAAAGCCACGATCACACATTCCTGAATTCAGAAAGTAATTCGGCATACAGTGCTGGTTATAATAAGGATATTGGAATTAGCGAAACCAAGCCTCCCAGTAATGTATGCCGAATTAGTATTTGTATAAAGGAAGGTGCGATTGTGCCTTCAGTTTGCTCGATCCATCGTCTACCTCATCCCTGTCCTCGATTTTTTGTTAAGAGAAAACCCACTAATATGAAAAATATATCTATGAACTTCAGATCTTAATTTTGACTTATCATAATCGTGTGAGTTACAAGAACGATAGCTGACCTCACAAAACCCCGGTGTCAGATTTGATGAGCTGAACCCGGTGTCAGATTTGATGAGCAGAAAGAACAGATGTTCCACGCACAATGAATTTATGTCCTGCAAGTTCTAATCTGACTGATTTTTATTATTGTTAATATTAGCACTATCTCCTATGACATTTGATATTTTATTTTATGTAAACTTGACATTTTATTGTGATTGTTATGATTTATTTTTCTTCTGACATAATTTGATTGCATGCTACTCTCTCTGTTTGCATACCATTATGTTGGTTAAATGTGAGATTCACTATATTAATGTTACACCAATTTGTACCACATTTAAAGCAAATAAAGATTTATTTATTTATTTATGGTCCTCGTTGGATTAAGTTCGTAAAACTAGAACTTCAGAACTTATAGCGCATTTTTATGGGAGGTCCAATTTGGTTTTTCGTATTTCGACCAAAAGTTCGTTGGGAAAAGTTCATGAGCAGATTCACACCCTTCAGTATTATCGCACATTTCCGTTGCACGTTGTAAACAAAAATTATTCTCGTAACAAAAAAATATCCATAAAAAAAAATAACTATATAAAAGCAGAAAATAAGACGGTAGCTATAGCTATAATTGAAAAGTAAAATGCACAAGTCATCGAAACGATTTCTAATTCTGACTTACGTGTAAAGCGTAAGCTGGTGTCTATGCAAATCAAATTTAATATGCTGATAAAAAATATGAGAAAAATTGCACATCGGACTTTGAACATAATTCGGTGTTAAGCCTCTTGTAGGTGTTAAAAGGCGACAACGAGATCTCGAAAGGAAAGATGGGTCAGAGAGTATAGGCCGCGCAAACCAACTCTAGCATTGACCGTTAGTGCGCAGGACTGAAAAAAATTGTCGTGGAGGTGCTTATCTATACAATCATAAAATTGAAAATTGATTTTTTCTGTAAACTGAAGATATTTACAAAAAATTACAACGTAATACAATTTTGATACTCCTGAATACAAATCCTGAGTTTGTTTATTTGTTCGAGCATCACGCAAAAACTACAGAACCGATTTTAATGAAACTTTTTTGTTTGATAGCTAATAGTTTGACTTAAACATTGGTATTGGTATACTTTATTTTGCAACATGCGGACGAAGTCGCGGGCGATAGCTAGTACACTCAAAAGTCACACTTTAAGTATATCAATCATTTTTGTTACAATAGGAGAAATTGACGTCTTCTTTAACCTTTATATACCTATCCAAAATGCTGATTTAAAATAAAAATTAAACTTATACCGTCTTACTACAAAAAAGTTAGACATCTGTTGAACACTTGATTAAAAAAATCGTACCCAATAACTCTGTCTGTGTCATTGATGCGCAGAAGTCAAAAATGACTATGACTTGACTTCTGCGCATCAACTGACATAGCCAGTTATTTTGTACGCATTTTTTATTCAAGTGTTCAACAGATGTCTAACTTTTTTGTAGTAAGACCCTTGTAATTTAATTCCGTTGTTTTTTACAAAATAAATCCTACAAACACTACACTTTCAACAAAACCTTAAAATTTTTCGATATCCGCGAATTTTAGGAAGTCCATCCCGGGTCCCGGGAACGCAAAAATCCCGGGAAATCCGAAATCCCTATCCAGCAGTGGACTTTTATGAAATGTTATGATGATGATGATGAGTTAGGCAGGGCCAGACAGAAGAGGTGCGGCGGCGTGCCGCGTGGACCAGCCTGCTTAGCACGCTCCCCGAGAGAAAATATATCTCGGAGAAATGTCACTTTAATTGGGGAATTATGTCATCTAATCTATCACTTCCAAGCGCGAAGAAATGTCAGTGGAGGAAAATGTTTAGCAAATTTACAAATTACGTTTTTGATATTTTAGACAGATATAGCTTTATACACTAATACATGTAGCCATCCTTGTCTTTAAAAATGTGTCGCACTGCTCGGCTGTCAAAAAAACGTGACCATGCTTAAAGTCTTTAATCTATGGGCCTAGATAAACTGACAACTGGAGCGTGCTAAGTCGGCAGGGGTTGCGCCGCTCCACATACACTTGCATACAAAATGTATGAAACGGACGCGGTGCAAGCCAGACAGAAGAGGTACACCGCACGGCCTTAGGTCTGGCCAACGCCTTAGAAGTGTTGCTTTCTGTACCATTCTTAGCCGCAATTACACCTTCCTAAATTTAAAGACTAATTCGGCATACATTGCTGGGAGACTTGGTTCCGTTAATTCAAGTATCTTTTTTTCCACGAGCAATGTATGTCGAGCATAGATTTATGTAGGTAGTCAAGATAGGGTCTTTGGAACAAGCGGTTCAAAATTTCCCCATACAAGAAAAAAAAGCGCCATCTGTGAAAGATCGTGTGAACTACGTTGTGTAGTACTTCAAGGAGGTCTTTGTTCTGAGGTCGGTGCTAAATACACGGAATGGAAATAATATGGCGAGAAACACAAAACAAAGTTTTAACTGTTATATTACGTGACTTAGACCTGGTTTTTCAGTGTTATTCATTAGATTATAGCAAAAAACAATAAGAGTAAATAATTTTTTAACTAAGAAAATGAATCATGGTTTCATTTTTGTATGTAGTCGCGCGTTTCGCGTGGTCCGCTCCTCAGAACAAAGACCTCCTTGCTCGTCCGCTCAGATAAAGTTAACAATTTGTGAGTGACATCGTCGGTCTACAATATCAGATTGTGGCACAACGAATTGGAGACAGTGTAACGTGCCGATGGGCCAGTACTGATAAATAAGTAAATGATGTCGAGTTAGTTTGTGAATTAAGGAAGATATGATTGCGGATTTAGCCGGCACCATACAGAGATAACATGTAAGTAAGTAGATTTACCCGTGTGGTGCCGGCAAAGAATAGCACAATACAATACAATATTCTTTATTGCACACGAAATTTTGTGAAAAGTACAATATTAGAAATAGGTGTACAATGAGGCGGCCTTATTGCTAAACAGCGATTTCTTCCAGGCAACCTTTGGGTGCAGGATATTAGGCTAACATAGATGCGGGGACGGTGCATAAAGATTGACCTAAAGATATAACAAATTAAACATACATAAACACTACATATATAAACCTACCTATAAAAACATAATATATATATATATATACATACATATAATATATAAATACACATAAATCTGATAGCAGGACACGAACAACAACAGGCAACCACAGATCACGAGAGGTGTGACAGTGAAAGGAAGTGGTCTTTAACATTTCTTTTGAAAATGTCGAGTGAGGGAGCTTGCCTCAGCGCGGTGGGAAGTGCATTCCAGAGTCGTATGGCCGTAGCTGTGAAAGAGTCGTGGTAGAAATTTGTAGTATGTGAAGGTATAGAGAGGGAAAGGTCAAGAGAGGAGCGTAGAGTACGATCTTGAGAGGTGTTAAATTGAAATCTTTCTTTGAGGTATGAAGGGGTGGAAGGAAGAAATAGGATAGAGTATAGTAGAGAGAGAATATGCCAATCCCTTCGACGGCGAATGGGCAGCCATTATAACTGAGCCAACCCATCAACCCATCTCTACCCGTGGGTGTCGTAAGAGGCGGCTAAGGGCTTATGAACCAGAGGATAGGCAGCAACATCTTTCTGTGTATCGTACCATCTAACTTACTGCGGTCACCAACAACAGCGGTCACCAGCCGCTACGTTTACAATCTTGCTGACTATGGTTCTTCTTCTTCTTAGTCGCTCCCTCAGTTCTGAGGATCGTGACCCACAATGACAGATGCCGTCTTGGCTAAAATTGTTGATCGCCAGGTACTTCTGTCTTGCGCCAGTCTGAGAGCATCCTGGAAGGACATATTAAGGGCGCTCGTAATTTGGTCCATCCAACGCGTTGGTCTTCGTCCACGAAGTCTTGTACCCTCTACTCTCCCTAGCAAGATATTTCGTTCTAGGTTATCCGGCATTTTCCTGCTGATGTGACCAAAGTAGCGGAGGGTCCGACGAGTCACTAACGCCGACAGTGGTAAATCCCCTCTTAAGCACCACGCGTTTTTCCTGAAGTTCTGGAGGGAGCTCCCTGTCCTGCAGTGGACATTTCACGGGATGTTATGATGAAGTCGATTAGAAACCTTCCGTTACACTAACAATGGTTTAACCCTATGCTTATTCCGGTTTTAAAACGTATGATTATGACAAATCGCTTATTAATTAGCACAAAATACAGGGCTGGCAGATTGACGACCAAGCCAAGGTCGCAGCTTCGAATCCCGGCAGCATAATAACCGAACAATTTTCCTAAATATACCACTTGTATCAAAGTTGTAATTTTGCCGGCAAAAAATGGCAAATTATCGTTTAGGTTTTTTTATTGTCTCGTTGATTGTGCTACCGAATATTTATTTTAAGTTTGATTGATGAGACGGTTATATATTTATTGTCGTACTCAGAGACGTCCCTTAAAGTTAATCTTCCGTTAAAGCTACTTACTTGCTTGTTTAGTTTTTAAGAAAAACTGTAACATTTTTTTAAAATAAATATATTCTATCTATCTATCTACAAGTGCTGTGCGAGGGAGTGAGGTGTAAAAATTCCAACCAATATGACTGCGCCATTTTCTTAGCTTGCGCCTTAGAAATATAAGGGTAATAGAAGGTATATTAATGAATATGTGTCACCAGGTATTGTGACATTCATTAAGTCATTGTAAATACGGTGTATGCGTCGTTCTGTAAATTTTGAATGAGGATGTCAAATCATGGTTGGTGATTTGACATTTCATTTTGGGACATAACGGCAGATGTCATCCCACAGTAAAATGAATTAGTATATCCCTTCTATTCCGAGCGGAGCAAGGAGTCCGAATTCTTTGGCTTGCGCTGTCAAATGGAGCAATCGTATCGGTTGGAAGACACGAGGAGATTTCATGAAAACATAAGTTTATGTGACATTTGAGTGCGGCAGTCAGTATTAGCGGGGCGGTCGTCGACCTTATAGCCTACTGTAAAAAGAGTTTAGAAATTTACACAGTCGTAAATTTTTAACGTATGAAACGACCAAATATTTTTTCTTATTTTGAACAACGTTTTTTCGGATAATATGTTCATTATGGTCTTGATCTGAGAATGATGATAAAAAATTCCAATAATCATAAATCAAAATGCAACCACTTTTGTACCTTCTTATTCTTCTTATTTAGGAAAGTTAAGTCTAAATACAAAAAAATTGCTGTCGGTTTGTATTAGCTATAAGAGCTCTATTTTCTACAAAGGGTTTCCAAGATTTTGAACTTGGTACTTACACATTGAATGCTTGTACACCCAATAGCAAGTCGTTAGATACACTTTGGACTATATGGCATGGTAATTGAGTTCAAAATGTTTCCACTGACGTGCGGTTGACCGTACACACACAACCGACTTATTCAACGAGTATTTTTTATAAAATCGTGAGTATATCCAACGTAAATATATTCAATGAGCTTAATGAAATAATAAACGTTTATTGTATGGGGAACTTTTTATACATGTTTAGTTAGTATCACATAGGCACCACTGTTTGTCTGTGGTCTAGTGGTAAAAGCTTTTGGCTCTCGATCCGGAGGTGCTGGGTCCGATTTCCGGTGGGGAAACCGTCAAACAAAAATTACTTTGTTACACTACCCCATTTTGGATAGGACAATGCAGTATTAAGCACATGATCGTTTGAAGATGGAGGGCTTTTGTGCGTCCGTCTGGGGAAGTACCAACCCCTGGCTTTTTTCTGCCGTAAAGCAGCAGTGTCACTGCTGTGTTTCGGTTTGAAGGGCAAGGGAGCCAGTGAAATTACTGGCACATGAGTTACACCATCTTCATCATCATATCAGCCGAAAGACGTCCACTGCTGGATATAGGCCTCCCCTAAAGATCTCCATGACGACCGGTCCTGCGCTGCTCGCATCCAGCGGCTTCCCGCGACCTTGACCAGATCGTCGGTCCACCTTGTGCGGGGCTGCCTACGCTTCGTCTTCCGGTAAGTGGTCGCCACTCTAGAACCCTTACGCCCCATCGGCCATCGGTTCTTCTTGCGATGTGCCCTGCCCATTGCCACTTTAGTTTAGCGACTCTCAGAGCTATGTCAGTTACTTTTGTTCTTCTGCGGATCTCCTCATTTCTGAACACCATCTTAGTTAATTACTAATTCTAGGTCATGTGGCAAGAAGCGGTACAGTACAGGAAAGAATGGAGAACTCACGTGACGCGGGCCAAGAACCTTTTGGGTTCGCTGAGCCAGCGTAGTAAGTAAGTGAGTTCAGGTGGAGGGAAAACGCGGCAAGAGACGGACACACGTAGGATGGTCTGATTTGATTAAGAGAGAAGAGGGTGGCAGCCTTCACCGGGCTGTGCAGACGTCACTAGATCTCTCCAAGTGAAAGAATGTTGCTCGTGGTCGAGATCCTCATTACTGAGAGAACAAAGAAGAAGGCACCACCGCCTAAACAAGGGGGTTATGTTTTTCAAGAGTATGTATGATACCATTACCAACACATTGTGCAGCTGTTGCAAAAGCAATCGGCTAAAGCTGCCAGAAAAAAGAAGTTTGTAAAACAATGTTATTCTTTCCGTAAAATATACTTTGGTTTCAGTGTCATGGCTGCAAAATGTATGGGTAAGCGTTGGAATAAAGGAAAATAAAGGACGGGTTGCACTCCGGGAGTGCCGGCAGAAGTAAAAACTTGCATTTTTGAATATTGTGCTTTTTGTAAGGGTCAATCGCGCCATTGCTCGCGTACTTAATAACAATACGGTTGACAGTTGACGCTTTTTCGATCAGGCTACGGATCTGACGCGACATCTGACGCGAGTTTAAAATTTTTTACCCATCTAAAAAAGTGCGAAGCGCCACTAAAGAAGTTTTCACTTCAAAAATGGATTTGAGTATGTCTTTAAGTCGTCAAAATATGGTATCAGACATGATTTTTAATACGCTATTTCCTATGTTACGGAGTCTGCTAGAGGATTTGACGAGAGCATTGGTTTTTACACAGAGCGACTACCTTCTGACTTCAACTCAAAGAGCTTTTTTAGGTTGCTGGCGAATAAAGTTTTCTAGACGCCAAATGGCCTACAACTTGGCTTAGTGATATATCAGATAGAAGCTGGGGCTAACAGCGTAACGTAACGTGCCTTACGAAGACGGAAGTACGGGCTACTAAACTTATCTTGTTATAAATGCGAAAGTATGTATTTAGACTTCTTTTACTTCGCAGCATATTCTAATTGGTAAGATGTTTGTTTTTCATCCGGGGAAATATCCTGATTTACATAAAAATTCTTATTAGAATTTACGCAGCTACGATGAAGGTTCCTACATAGTATAATTTTTTCAGCATAGACAAAATAAAAAACCAGCCAAGTGCGAGTCGGACTCGCGCACCGAGGGTTCCGTACCACTAATGTAAAAATACTGTCTTAGTTATGGACGCGCAGTCACGCAGAAGTGTATTAAATACGCGCAAGTACGACACGCACTTAACCCATTTTATTATTTGTTGTTATTCTATAGCTTGTAGGTAGGCGTTCCCGTTTACACGATGATCTAAAATAAAAATCGAGCAAAAATCGCCTAAAAACACGTTTTTCGTACGGCAGCACCCTTAATTTTTTTTTATTTTACGTATTTGTTGGTATAGCAGCAACAGAAATACATAATCTTTTAAAATTTCAGCCGTCTACCTATTACGGTTCATGAAATACAGTACAGCCTGCTGACAGACAACGGAGGCATATTAACAGGGTCTCGTTTTTCACCCTTTGGGTACGGAACCCTAAAAAGAACCTATACGCTAACTGGACGCTATTGCCTTATTCTGTAAAAAAAATACAGGAAATGTAGAAGACAATCATAAGATAAATAATAGCAGCACGCAACTTACCTGGTATTCGTGTATGTCCATCATTATTAAAAATAAATTAACAAAAACTACACAAAACAATCATAAACTACACTTAAATCTTATATTGCACCGAAATCAGACTGTCCACCTCAGTGGTATATTGCACAAACATTTAAAAAATCAGGTACTTAATAAATTAAAAACTTAATTAAATGTCCATTCCTTCACGAAGGAGTTCACATAATTATTGTCTATGGTTGTTGTTTTAAAAAGTAAAATGTCACATGTTTGGCGGGAACTTTTTGCGAGAGCGTTCCATTTTTGAAAAAGCGCGCGGTTTGCGCCGCGCCGCGTCCGTCACTGGCCGGTGGATTACCGTACGAGACAAGATCCGTTGAAAAAAAAACTTACATCTAATATGCCAGTGTGAAATCGCCAGAATTGCAGCGGCGTTAACTATGTGTCGCTTTGGCAAGACTAAGATGTTTCAATAAAATTATAGTAGTAGTGAGTGCTTTGGTTATTGAAAACATGCTGATTCAGATAATTCTTTACAGAACTCCGCTATTGAACGTCATAATTCAAACGTCATAAAATTCGTTATATTTACTACTACTTCGTTCGGGTAAATGATCAGAGACCCCTGGAACTCTTATAATATTCCTGCGGTAGGTACATAGGTACATAATAATAACTAAAAATTTTAATTGTGACCAAAAATCTAATATTTTTACTTCTAAATCCAAATGTAATAAAAAATATTTTTTCAACGATATATGTTTGTATTTCCGCACTTCACAAAATTATCAAAAGCTTCGTACAAAAAGTATGTTGCAAAAAGTGACATACTCGTAACTACATAATATAAAAGATCATTAATAAATAGTATGTAGATATTTTTTGTAACCATAATATGCGTCGGGTTTGTTTCCCAAAATTTACAAGGATGCGTCTAGTTTGCGTGTTTTTAAAAATAATGTGAGTTTGCACAAATCATTTTTCGATTTAGGGTTCCGTTCCATTAGATAGCGCAATTTTTTGTTGGAGTCGAGTGTCAGCCCCCCCCTTCCAGCTACTCTAAGAGCTAAAATTGAAATAATAATATACCGGTAAGTCGATTTGTGGACTAGCCAGAGACATGCACTTACAGTCATAAGTTTCTAACGGCACTTGATAAGGAGACTTCGAGAGCTTTACTTTCTTCGTCTTTACACCGAATATTGTACATTAAAACACCCAAATTGAGTGTGCATCTCTTTCACACTCATTCAAATCCCAATAAGAGCGATAGGGACTTACTAGGTTATTCACAAGTGACAATAATTTGGTTCGTAATTACTTCTATCAATTTGTGATTGTAAGAATGATTGATTGAGTTGCGTTCGAAAACTTAGAAAACAGTTATTTCGTTAGTTAGAATCGGAAATAATTTGTATTGAAGAAAGGTCTGATTGGATTTGGCGAGAAGATTTTTTTATTAATAAGAATGGGTCCCATTCCGTACTACGGTTTTTTCGACATAGTAAATAGCCCGAATTCATTTGGCCCTTTTGTTTCTAATAATTAAACTAAATGTTACTACTCGTAATAGGTTGGTAGGTAAAGGTGTAAACTATGACATTAATTCAATTTTAACATCCAGATATCAATTTATTCTAAGAAAATACCTTATGGAAATAATAGCCCGAACAATTTTCGGCACAAATTCGTTCTTTGACGTGAGGCATCTGTACTAGTATAGTATTATATTATCTGTGCCTATGTTAAGTATATGTATTCTAATAACTAGATTTCCGTTAAAGGCATTTCCCGCGTGCACTTTTTCGAGCGTATTTTAGAAATATCTTCTTATAACATCCCATGAGACGTCCACTGCAGGACATCTCCCTTCAAAACTCCGCAGAAACGCGTGGTACTGGGAGAGGATTAACCATCGTCACCACGCTTGTAAGCGTTGCCGCTGGCGACCGCTGTAGTTGGTGCCCGCAGTATGTAAGATGGTACGATACATAGAAAGATGCTGCTGCTCATTCTCCGGTTTATTAACCCTTAGTCGCTTCTTACGACCCCTACGGATGGGTTGGTACTATTCTTTGCCGGCACCACACGTGAAAAAAGCAGAACATATTATCAATAAATGCTCATCAATAATGATAATATATAGGGTAACAAAAAGGTATGAATGTACTCATGATACTGAACAACTTTCCCCAAGGAACATAGGTCGAAATACGAAGATCAAATTTTGTCCTCCCATAGAAACTGCATCAACTGATAGCGGATTTTATATGGGAGGTCAAATTGGGTTTTTCGTATTTCGACCTATGTTACTTGGGAAAAGTTGTTCAGTATCATGAGTACATTCATATCTATTGCTATCAAGAACTAATAAAAAGTCACCCTATATAGGGTCCTAACGAAATAGTGAACATAATTTTAACACGTTGCTCAGACCATGCAACTGAACAACTTTTCCCAAGGAACATAGGTCGAAATACAAAAAAACAAATTTGACCTGCCGTACAAAATGCGCTATCAGCTGATGCAGTTTCTATGGGAGGTTAAAAATTGATTTTAGTATTTGGACCTATGTTCCTTGGGGAAAGTTGTTCAGTTTCATGGTCTGAGTAGCATACTAAAATTATGTTCACTATTTTATTTGGACCTTATATTTTTTATAATTGTTATTTAAATAAGCTTAAAAGTTCCCTCTTAATCATATTTCAATACTTTTGTTCTCTTTTTGTCTTCTTCGAAGTAATGTATAATTTTATGTGGATACTTAATTGTCTTGTGTGCTTTCTCTGTTAAATTAAGTTTTATGTATTTATTATAGCTGTGTATGAGTTGGTACTATTCTTTGCCGGCACCACAAAGGACACCCGTGGGTGTCGTAAGAGGCGACTAAGGTTTAACAGGAGGATGGGCAGCAGCATCCTCCTTTGTATCTTACTTACTGCGGTCACCTACAACCGCGGTCCATGGTGCCAGCCGTAATGCTGACAAGCGAGGTGACTATGGTATTTCCCCTCCACATTTTTGCAGCATAAGCTAGAATTCTGGAGGGAGCTCCCTGTTCTGTAGTGGACGTTTTTTTTTTCATGGGGATGTTATGATGATTATAGCTGTAGGTTTCCCTTTCTTATGCCTAGTGGCCTATGTCCAGCAGTGCACGTCTTTCGGCTGATATGATGATTTATTGTTTTCATTTGATTTTATGTTTATTATCAATTAGTGACATTTTATAATTATTTATAATTAAGAATTTATAATTTTTTGTGACATAGGTATATATAATTTTTGTGACATTTCTCTAATTATTACTGTTAATTTCTAACACAATTGTAAAAAATTGTTTATGAATAAATGAATGAATGAATGAATGAAATCAATAAAAGCTCAAAAAAAAACCGGCCAAGTGCGAGTCGAACTCGCGCCCTAAGGGTTCCGTACCTATCTACCGTATGATTTACTAAAAGCTTTTGTTCTTTGATTTTTAAAACTACGCGACCATCCAACTTGACCCCTCTTTTATAGAAAAGTTCTTGAAACGGGAGCTCACCTTAATTGGTTCCTATTGGTTGTGAGAAAAATTGAAATATTTAATGATTTTAGACTTTTCCCTTTATTTGTACTGTGAGACCTAGCTTCTTGCCAAATTTCATAATTTTAGAACTCGACGCTTTCTGTAAAGACTGGCAACAAGAGGCTCAGAGTAGAGACCAGTGGAAGGAACGGAGGGAGGCCTTTGCCCAGCAGTGGGACAGAAATGGCTAATAAGATAAGAAGGTCAACGGGAAGTACCCTGTAGGTTTTGCTTTTGTGCATAAATATATGGAGATAAGGACATAAAAAGCCATATCTTTTGATTGCGTTGTTGTAAAAAATTGAAATTTTTAGATCTTGTGTGGTTTATGGACCTTAATATTCGTTATCAATTTCAACCTGATACATCTTCACGTTCGTGAGAAAAAGGGTCTTGACAGACAGACAGACACACGGACAACAAAGTGATCCTATAAGGGTTTCTTTTTTTTATTTAGAGGTACGGAACCCTAAAAAATGAACATCAAATCAATGCTCTTTATCTTTATCTGACTTTCTCACTTTGTCAAAGTGCAAATCTTGAAACAAACAATAGGTATAGGAAGTAAGGTTACTGACCGACCTTCCAGGTTTTACACCGGCATTTAGTACGTTTTTTACGCGTCACATGCGAGCGGTTTCAAATTGAAAATTTATATTTCAATGGGTACGCAGGAAACACGCTTGAAACGTGTACTTACTGAAATTACCTTGAACAAAAACTAACACCGGTGGGCTCAGCACGTGTTGCCCGAGAGCAAAACATGGTTTAACAAAAAGGGTATAGGTACCAACCCTTAAGGTGATCTGTTGCGCCCAGCTTAGCCCCGAACGCAACTAGATGGAGCCACTGCTGCAAATATAAGGTTTTATTTTTTAATGCAATAAGTACCAACTATATATGTGCAAAAAGTTGATTCGCGTAAATTTCATCGTGCAACTTCAACGCCTAACAACAATTTCGATAAGAAAAATATCTCCATATGTCCACTAAAGTCAATTACTCTCGTCAGTCCGTGTTTACATGATTACGATCACTCAACATGGACACAAAGCACAACCGTACAGTTTTGACCGCACGCCCACAATCGTATTATTGAACCAAAAATTGCTAACAAAGATAGTACTTTTAGTACATTTACTGTATTTTTGTATTAATTGGCGAAAAATTTAACTAAAAAAAGCAGTATTCGTTCGTTTTTCAACAGAATTTTATGTCCCGCGTAAGAATGCAAGTCATTTGAATTTTTGTATGGAAAACGGATCTGCACATGAAACTGCCACTTTCCCTAAGGGACATAATTTTAGAATGAAATAAATTTATCTTACCTTACAGATTTAAAAATTTACCTCCCATAGAAACTGAATCATTCTGAGCATTTTGTAAGGGAAGTCAATTTTTTTCGTGTTTCGACCTATGTTCCTCAAAGAAAGTTGTTTAGTTTCATGGGCAAAATCACATTTTCTTACGGCTGATAAACCCTTTCGGTTACACCTTGTATATTAGATCTTTACCTATGAAATTGCCGTTTTGTATGGCAAATTTTAGGTGAACTCAATTTTCAGTACTAACATTTTTGCATTTTTCTTGGGAATTATAAATCCAATTTTTTTATTTTTTTTCAAAGCATTATTGGGAAAACATTAAGGTAACAGAAGCTTAAATTTAATTTTCGAAAAATATTATCTGTAAAAAAATATAACAAATCTAATGATGAAATCGGTCGACATTTAAGTCGAACAATTTTCAAACCTTTAATTTTATATATCAAACTAAAAATAAAAACTTTATTTTATGCATAAATTGATAACCTTGAAGTCAACTTTCGAATATAAGACAAATGAAAAAACTTGCACTAGAATTATAGGAATTATGATCTCATTAATCTGTAAGAAAATTTCGGCAATTTCATAGGTAAAGACCTATTATCTCAGATGAATGTCACTTTATTTAAGGAATGATGTCATCTAATCTATCAGTGGCAGTAACCTGTCAGTGGAAGAAAATGTTTAGCAAACCGACAAATTACGTTTTTGATATTTAAGACAGAAATAGCTTTATACACGAATACATATGTCTGGTTTTTTATCAAAAGCTTAGGAATTTGACAAAATATCTGCTTTCATTGTATCCCTGCGACATACACGCGAACTGCACTTGATCGACGCGCGCAAATGATCCATTGATCCATGGATCATTATAGATTGGCGCGCGCGCTTTTTGTTGCGAATACTTATGGCAAGAATAATGACATTGTCAATGTCAGTTAATAAAGTTGTCCAGAATGCGGGTAGCTAACGGGTTCTGTTATTTATTTTAAAAAAAAGTTGTGTTCCTTTCATTCTAACTGTGGACCACAGAGCTCTGAAGTCCATGCGTCTTGCTCTACATCTAGACACGAATTCTTTATGTCATTCAATATAAATCAGTGTCACCATTTACTAAAACTAACACGCTTTCCGCACCCACACTACTAGCGTCATTTGAGTGCAATAAACATAGTACCATTATTGCGAGAGAGTAAGATGCAAAAAACCAGTGACAGCGTCTCTATGGCAACGAATGTGTTTAATTTATGATGTGCATTCAAAATAAGCGCTTACATAAATTGGATAGTATGCCTCGTCAATAAGGAACCATTTTTTTTACTCTCTTCGCTTCTATGGGGTGGTGCGCGCGCAGGCGGAGTGACCCTATCGTTGTTCTGTGCTGTGGACTTATTAAGTACAGTCGTTACGCCATATTATCAAAAGTTGTTATTTTAAGAAAAAAGTTATAACACAATATAAGGTCCTATCGAAATAGTGAACACAATTTTAGCATGTTACTCAGACCATGAAACTGAACAACTTTCCCCAAGAGCATATGTCGAAACAAAAAAAATACTCCTATAGCGACTGCATCAGCTGATAGCGCATTTTGTATGGGAGATAAAATTCTTTTTGCTTATTTCGACCTATGTTCTTTAGGAAAGTTGTTCAGATTCATTGTTAGTGCTGCCACCAGAAAGGTTTGCAGACATATACCAAAGACCCTGTATATCAATGGCGCCGTACCACGGATTAGATAAAAGTATACTGGCTGTACCTACTAGGCTTCTGTAATTATAACCTCATCATAACATCAAATAGAAAGATTTTTGGGTTTTGATAAAAATCCACACATTTTAATATGGAGGTAAGAAATTTATATACGCTTATGGCTCTCTCCTTAGCAGAAAGTGCTGCTACTTCGACCTCATTGCTTTAAAATATTACGTTTTTCTTTTATTCTTGTAGTCACCTACAACCGCGGTCCATGGTGCCAGCCGTAACGCTAACAAGCGAGGTGACTATGGTACTTCCCCTCGACATTTTTCCAGCAAAAGCTAGAATTCTAGAGGGAGCTCCCTGTCCTGTAGTGGACATTTCTTGGGATGTTATGATTGCATTATTCTGTGGCGGAAGTCAAGTAAAATCACAATTAAAAATGAAAGAAATTGATTACTTTTTGACAAAACATAAGTGAATGTTAGAAATTGGATTCAACGACACACGTACCAATACTGTGCTTACCGTTCGTTTACGTTGCGGTACGAATTCAGATATAGACCAAATACTACAGAACTTGAGATTTTGTGTGAAATACACCGGCGGCGCGCGGCGATTTGTGATTGGTCGTGGAAGCAGACAGACAAACAAATAATTTAGCACTATATAGGGTTATTTTTGGATCCCTGGCCAAATTTTTGTATGTTGCTCAGAACATGTATCTGAAAAACATTCCCAAAGAAACATGGGTCGAAAAACTTTTGGTCGTCCCATCTAAATCTCACTATTGCCGGCACAGGATTCGCATGGGACGACCAATTTTTTTTCTCGGGAAAGTTGGGAAAGTTGTTCAGAAACGTATTCTGAGCACGGGTCCAAAAAAATAACCCTGTATTAGACAATGAACGAAGATTAACGAGAGAGACCCACCAGGCGAGAGTACATGGAAATGTGCACTTGCGGAACCCTAAAAAATTTTTAAATGCATAAAATACTATTTAGAGGAAGTGTCAAGAAGTGTAACGGGAAACGGGGAGTAGAAAAATATGACAAGGTGTGACAGTCGAGACAGGGTCGGGAGAGAGTCGAAAAAGGAAAATGAAGGAAAAAAGCTATTTTTGCTGATAAAAATGAATAGTTGCTAAAATTTTGATAAACGAAAGCAACAGAAGAAAACTAAGAATCAGGATTTGTTGAATAGTGAGGGCAATGGAGCTCAAATAGAATTTTAACATGTTTTAAAGTTTCAGGTGAGAGAGATTTTGGGCCGTCAAGCAAGGAAAATTTGGGAAAAACGGAGAAAAATGGAAGAATGGAATCGGTAAACGTTCCAAATATTCTTGATGTTACTTTGAGACGTCTGTGAAAGAAAAGTCGATAGTATGCTGGTTTTCTGTGAGTTATAATTTTTTTTGTTTTGTAGCTCGCGAAAAAATAGAATTCATACAGCTGATGAGACGAATCTTTTGAAGGAGGCTATGATCCTGGATTGTGGATTCCTTCAATTGAGATAAAGATAGGGATTGCTTCGTGTAGGATATAGTATAGGAAGGATTATTTGCGCATAAATTCAAGATGCTAACATTCAGGGTTTGATTCCAAAGTGTAAAGAATAAGTGGAGTGAAACTAATGTTATGTAAGTATTCAATTTTGTGGTTTTCCATCTTTTATTTATTATCGGTTCAAAGTTGTTGTGTGTATTTGAGTTAAGGTGAAATGTGACTTAATGAAATTTATAGTTTCTTCCAGGTTATGTGAGCTAAATAACGTTGAGAAAATCAGATTTCAATGTCAAAGAGGAAGAGTTGATTGGAGAATATTTGCAGCTTTACAGATCTACCTGCGAGGTCATAAGAGGCTTGTACTGTGTGATACTTTAAGTAAATTGATATTCCCACTTAATGATTTTCGTTTGTAAACATTAATAACTCTGCGGAAATTATAACATACTGTGTTTCTAATCTGAGTCGTTATTTGTAGATAGTAATAAAGATTTTCTTTTCCCATAATTAAGTATAAACTAGTTCTACAAGTGTCTTTGTTCGCGTATAGCTAGGCAGGATAATGTTCTATTTCTAAACAGGTACAGGAATTACAAGGAACATTATAGACATGGAAAAGCAAACCACAAATGATAAAACGTGAAGGCTAAAAAAGGTATTGCTTGGATTGTAAAGGTAATGTAAATTTCATTGTGTTTAATTCTTTCCTTTACAGAGAAATTGATTAAAATAGTCCTTGGTGAAATCATGGAAACTGGACTCTGATGTATATATATTGTCATCGATTAGGGGTGGCTTTAGATGTTGTATATTTTGTCAACATTTCAAAAGTGACTTTGGACGATGTATATTATTATCATCAAGTCAAGGAGACTTTAAACGATGTATATTTTTATACTTTTTTAGGTAGAATTGTCTATTTGACATTATTGTCAAATAGTCAACAAATAAATCATTTTTGATTTAGTTTTACTCAAAGCTAGACGCTATTTTGAAATCTTTATAAATTTTTTATCTCTTTAACAAAAAATAAATCAAAACCCAAAATCAAAATGGAAGAAAATATTAATACATTAAATAATTACCATTTTTAGAAAATAATATAAAATCTTTGGCCCTAAATCAAAATTCCAGTTTTTAATATACTAATGTCTTCATATGATAAAATTTAAGAAAAATATTCCGTCAGATCAAAAGAATTAGAACGTCAATTCAAAATCTTAAAATAATATATCTGAAAACTAAAACTTGGATATAGATTGTGATATTTTATTGTGAAATAAAGGGTAAGTTTAAGTAGAGTGAATATTATAAATAATAATATTTCAAGTAATAATAAATTGCTTTGATAGTGATTTTGAATCTTCTGCCTCAATTTCCCAAAATTGGAACATGCTGAGAGCATTGCTACATCTCTGTACTCAAGCTCATAGGAGGTGCTTATCTTTCCTTTTACTTTCATACTATAGGAGTCCCAGATTTTGAGATTAAGAAATGCCTGCTCTCAGGTTTATTTAGTTCAACCAAGCATGGATGGATGCCCTCGTGACATGTGTCCCCGATGTCCACTATATTGGTTGTGGCTAATGTATGTCGCGTGTCACTGGAGTATCTGTCTAAGTCTATCTGATAATATCAACCTTCGGATTTATTTATTTTAATCATTCTTGGGCCGGAGCCCTCAAGCCTAAAAGGGTCTGATACTAAAGTTCTTCTCTTTCTATTTGTGTGAGGTTTCGCTGATTCATCCTGAATTCCCTCTTCTGTATGTGTGGGATGAATTGGAGTTACTCCAATACAAATGGAAGGATATTAGCAAGGTGTTTTAACGTTAGATTTTGGAAATAGTGTTTCTTGTGTTATGTGCTGACAACGCTCGCCCATTATTGGATGCGTCGTTTGAGTGGCATATACCGCGGGAGGACCTCCTGATCTTAGCGTTAGATTACCAAATGTAGAGTAGTTAGACAACATAAAACTTTCTTCTTATGTGAAGGGACATTCTAGTTTAGTCAAATGACATTAAATTGTTTATAAGGAATAAATTAGAATTGTCCTGAATCAATAGGAAGAATATTCTTGATGAAGACATTACGTTCGTTCGTGGGTTGCTTCTTGTAAAGTGTGTTGACGACGTTCGCCCATAAGGCTGCGACGGCTGTACGACACTCTGACCTTGGGGGACCTCTGAACTTTATGTGTGTCATCCTAAAGTAGTTAAATAATTTATTTAATCTTCATTGAATCATACAGGAATCTAAACTTTATAAGATTCTAAGTTTTATTTTCCCTTAATAAAACTTGTCATAAATTATCATACTTAAAATTATACTTTGACTCAGTGTGAAACCACCTTAACTTTACTAAATAGATTCTTGAAAACAATAATGGAACAGAAATTATAATGTTTAGTTTCTTTTCATTGTAGATAAGTTCCGAATATTTAAGTATATACAATAACCCCATTTTTATACTTCTTTTGAGTCCTCTTTTAAAGAACATCGAGTTTTAGCTAGTGTTGTTTACGCTAAATTCACCCAGTGTTCTTGGTTTTGAATACTCGATGCTTTTGATTTTCCTTTAAGATCTTAAATCATAAATGTTTGGCCCAACCTAACTTAGATACTACTATCCCGTATCTTCTCGGTTCTGGTCATCATACTTCACTTTTAATTAAGGATTACCTTCAGTAATCTTTTGTTATACTTACTTCTTATATGTTCTTCTTCGAAATATGCTGGGTAATCCCATTATAGTTTAGATGCAATTCATTTTATTTAAATGAGTGTTTAGACTGGGGTTACTCTACATAATCCTTGTCCTGCGTGGGTTGGTAACGGAAAAGAGATTTAGCTACGCATCACAAGTGAGAGCTATGAAGGATATACGGAGACCTTGTTGGTGCAATAAAGTCACTCAGTGACTGGGGGGAGGGAGATTGCCCTTCAAACTCTTTATGTCTCTCGTTATAAAACCGTTATTGATCTAGGCTGGCCATGCAAGCAATAATACTATACCCGTATCTAGTACAGACTTCACACTTGGACGTGTGGAGCTGGCTAATTATTTTCAGTTTAACTTATTTCAAAACAAACTAAGGGATTCGATGATGTCGATCATTGTCTGCCCGGAGGGATTACAGGAAGAGCTCTTATAGCTCATGATGGAGAGTGCCCTGTTTTCCTAAAGGAAGACCGTATGCTTCGTGTGCCTGGCGGGCTCGGTGACCAGCTCTGGTATGGGTGACTAAAAGAAATAGTCAATACCCTGTGAACCCTGGATGAGTCAGTGATCGTCCCTTAAAGGTGGGCCACGTGGAAGTCGGGTTTGACGCGGGGCATGAACATACCGGGGGGGAGACATCATCACCGTCTGGGTTGTACTGTGGTTAGTTAGTTCCGCTCTCCACATACATTAACCCTAGTCTTTACTGTAGTTTAAGTTTTCGGTGGGATTTCCAGCTCCGCGAGGATGATCAGAATCCTGACGATCCAGTTGGATTGTTAGGGTAGTTTAGCGTCATGTCATCGTGAGCTGGGTGATGATATGCCTCGGACCTAGGACTTAGGGTAGAGGAGGCCTAGGACGAGCTGTTTGGGGCGATGGTGGTGCCCCAAACCTGGGGATTGTCCCCACATTATTTTTATTACTTCGTTTATATTAACATAGGTTTCTTTTCAGAAACTTATCGGCTCTAATATTGCATTGTAAATGAGATGAAACCTTTCCTAAATTGATGAAACTACATGAATTCAGATGAACTACTCCTGTCAATATGAAACTAAATTTAAATAAATAGTGATATAAAATAAAATAAATAACATAAATTAGACATGTAAAGATTAGGTTTATATTCTAATATAAGTATTAAAATAACAAGTGTGTTTCTTTTTCATTCTTCTATTGCCACTCTCCACCGAGCAGAATCTGTAAATTACAAATTATTATAAGGATATAAAACGGAATGACGTAGGATTCAGTAAAAATATAATATTCTTAAAGGGTATTATTCTAGACGATCAACCTTGGCCAAAACTTTCACGTATCTGATTTGAGGATCCTATTGGAAGGGACTTCAGATCTGTACAGCGGGTGCCGTGACCAGGATATGCTGGTTTCAAGCGAGAGAGGTATTGAAGAGTGAAAAAAAGAAACAAAATGAAAAATACACTAATTTCTAGTTTTGAACTGAAGAAACTTGAGAGTAAAGTCTATCTAAGTTAAAGTTGTTAAGCGGGACGTTAGAATTGGTTTTAGCTTAGGGTTATTTGATTTGGAGACCATAGAAAATATGATGCATTCCTTGTTTCAGAATAAAGATGGGAAATTTTATAGTCTCAATAGAAGGAAACATAGGGTCAGGGAAGTCTACTTTATTGGCAGCTTTGGGAGGCAACCCTGATTTTGAGATAATACCAGAACAAATTGATAAATGGACTAATTTATCTGGCGTTAATCTCTTCCAGTTATTTAAGGAAAATCCTAAGAAGTGGGGTTTCTGTTTTCAAAATTATGTTCTTCTAACAATGTTAGAGAATCATACGAAAGAATCTAGCGCTAAGATTAAAGTTATGGAACGTTCCATCTATTCAGCCAAAAACTGTTTTATTAGGGAATTGCAAGAGAGTGAATTGTTGCACCCGGCTGAGTTTGCAGTTTTAGATGAAACCTATTCTTATTTCAAAGAACAATTGGTTACTCGAATTAATTTAGTGGTTTATCTTAGGACTTCCCCTATGGTTTCTTATCAGAGAGCCCTAAGTCGTGGTCGACCTGAAGAGACAGGGATAACGTTAGATTATATAGAGAGGATTCACAACATTCATGAGGAATGGTTATTGAACCCTAATATAAAGGAAGATTTTGACAGGATAGAGATTATCGATGGAGATCAAAATATTAGCTCCATAAAGCAACAGTTTTGGGAAGTTAAGGAGAGAATATTAGATAAACTTTCTATTCTTTAATTTAAACAAAATTCCAACCTATAATTTGTAATAAACTTTCAGTATCCAAAGAAAAGAAAAAATGCCTCCTCGTTTTAATCTTAGATCATCTCAGGGACAAGATGAATTAGAAAGGACAGGTCAGCAAGAAGAACGTCCACGACCTTCTTTACGCAACTCCACTATGTTTCGCCAACTTCGAAGAAACATGGGAATTCTGACACAGAAGGTGTCGAACTTAGAGAATCAGCTGTCGCAAGCTCGGGAAACTAACGCTGCATCAGCTTCGTCTGAAAGGCATGAAGCACCGATTAATATATGCCCGGTGATTGATACAAGAGTCGAAAAACCACGTTTTCCTGGAAGATTTGGGGTACATCCAGTGTCGTTTTTGGAGGATCTTCAGAATTATTTACGGAGAATGCCTAATGAAGATGCTACAATTGAAACTATAATAAGTTGTTTAGAAGGTGATGTTCGAAAATGGGCCAGAATTTATAGACAAAGATGGTTTACACAGTCGGATTTCAAAAAAGATTTTTTGGATGCTTATTGGGGAGAAGCCGAACAAAACACCTTGAGAAGAACGATTGTCAATGGCACTTGGTCTAAGGAAAGTGGAACAATGCTAGAACATTTCGTTAGTTTAGCAGGGCAAGCAAAGATGATGTCTAGACCAATTCCTGAATGGCAAATAGTGGAGGATTTGATGAGACACTTTCCGAAGGATGTACAATATGCTTGGCGGATGAAGAAAGGAAATACTTTGATTGAGGCAACAGAGTTTCTTCGTGAATTGGATGACGTGAATAAACAATGTGGATCTTCTTCCTTTGACTCCTCTACTGGAGCTGATAGGGGAACAAAGCGTCAAAGTCCATTCGTTTCGAATAAAGACAAACCATTTTATAAAAAACCAAAAGTGGTGGCTCACATCGAGGGGGAGACTTCAAGGGGAAGGATCACTGATGAAATAATTCAAGAAGAAGATTTAAACTAGTTGGGGCCATTTCCAATAAGCAGGAGGTGGCCGCAATTAACAAAAAACTAAATTATCTTTTTCCTGTAAAATATTTAATAAAACAAGGTTGGAAGCCAGGGGTAGGATTGGGTTGTGACCAAGAAGGGATCTTATATCCTGTTTCCCCGAATAATACTAGAACGAATTGTGATAGAGAAGGTTTAGGATATTCTTCAGAAGATTATAATAATAAACAAACAGTCGTAAATTTAATTAAAGTTTTTGACGTTTCCGTGATTAAACAAAATCAACCAATGTATAATCAGTTCATTAGAGAATATGAAGGTAACTCTTTATATGATGAAGAGGTTTGCTTTGAGAATGAGGGGCCCAAATTTAAATCAGAAATAGAGTTACAAATTTTGGGGCAATCTATAGTTCTCTTGGTAGACACTGGAAGTGAAGTAACTTGTATTTCGGAAGAATTCTTAGAGTGTTTACAAGGAGAATTAAAGTTAGAATTCCCTGCGTTACCAGTTAGACCAATATGTGTGAGGGGAGCCGTTGGACAAAAGAGTCTCCAAATAAAAAAACTAGTCTCTATACCTTTGACGTGTGGTTCATTTGATATTGATACGGGATTTTTAGTGATTGCTAAATTAACTTGTTCTGCTATCCTTGGGGTAGATTGGTTAGTTGCGCACAACGCTGTTTTGCATTTAAAAGAACCACAAACATTAGAATTGGGTATCGTTGGACAAGGAGAAATTACTATTCCGTTTCGAAATCTTTCTAGTGGGTTTTTAGAAGAGAATCGAATAAATCTAATATCTGGAATAGAGGAACAAAGCGAAAAAGAAGGCGGTGAAGAAAAGCAATTATTAGATTTGTTTAAAAGTATTCGGTTGGGAATGGATTTGTCTGATGTAGAGAAGGAACAAATTTTTAATGTTTTGAGATCCCATATGCAAGTTTTTACAAAGAAACTTGGAAGGGCAAACTGTTATACTCATGACTTTAAAATGATTGAGGGTACTCCAAGGATTCAACGAACCTATCCTATACCATACGCACATAGGGCAAAAGTAGAAGAAAAGTTGAGGGAGATGGAAGAATTAGGGATTATATCGAGGAAAACTACAAATTTTTGTAGTCCACTAACTTTCACTGGAAAACCCGATGGATCTGTTAGAATATTACTTGATGCTAGGGAAATCAATAAATATATGGTTCCAGAAGTAGAAGCACCGCCTTTACAGATTGACATACTTAATGCTTTTCTTGGTGTAAAATTTATAACATTGATTGATTTAAATAACGCTTATTTTCAAATACCGTTGACTGAGGACAGTAAAAAATATACTGGATTTACAGTTAATGGAAAGTCTTACGTATACAACGTGCTTCCGCAAGGACTTAAAACGTCAGTAGGGTCCTTTTGTCGCGCAATGGACATTATATTGGGTCCTGGTGTTAGAGAGTTTTGTGTCAATTATTTGGATGATCTTGCAATCCTAACGAGTGGGACTTGGCAAGACCATTTGGATCATATTGATATAGTTTTGGATCGTTTAGAATCAGCTGGAATGACTTGTAATTTTGCAAAGTGCAACTTTTTCTGCAGTGAAGTAAAAATGTTAGGGCATATAGTTACACCTTCGGGAATTAAACCTAACCCGGATAAAATAAAAGCTATAAAGGAATTCCCTATTCCAAAGAAACAAAAACAGTTAAGAGGATTTTTGGGACTTTGTAATTATTATAGACGTTTCATTAAGAACTATAGTATTTTGACTGCTCCGTTAACTAGGTTATTAAAGAAAAACCAAACATGGTTTTGGGATGAAGAATTAGATCGAGCTTTCAATAATATAAAGGAAGAATTTATTACAACGATTCTATTGAGCCATCCAGATCAGGATAAATTATATTATTTACAGACCGACAGTTCAGGGATCGGAATAGCTGGATCATTGTTTCAGTTTGGAAATAATGGTGAGGTTAAAATTTTGGGATTCTGTAGTCGTGCACTACGGGGTTCTGAATTACGATGGACTGTAACTGAACAAGAGATGTGGGCTATTATTTATTCTGTGAAAAAGTTTGAGACTTATTTAAGAGGAGCGAAATTTGTTGTTCGTACAGATCATAAGGCATTAACTTTCATGAAACAAATGAAATTATACAAAAGTAGAGTCACACGTTGGATTTTATTTCTTGAACAATTTGACTTCGAAGTCGAACATGTAAAAGGTGTAGAAAATATTGGGGTAGATATTTTATCTAGATATCCGCCAGGGGGAGTTTTGCAAGAAGAGAAGGTGTGGTATCCAACTGTTATGTATGTAGGTGTTTCTACTGACCGTGACTTGAAAAATAAATTACAACGTATGATGGAATATCAACGGCTTGACAACGTCATATGTGGGATTAAGGAGAGAATAAATGTTTCTAGAGTTCCCGAAAGAACAGATAGATTTACGCGTATAACTTTGCGTTGTATTGTCAATAATGATCTACTTTATTTTAAAACTGTACGTGGAGATTACGTTTTGTTTATGCCCAAGGTTCTACAAGAAGAGATTTGTAAACAGGTACATATAGAGTTGGGTCATCTTGGCGCACATAAAACTTTGAAATATTTACAATTAAGGTGTTATTGGATAAATATGGGTAAGACAGTGAAGTCTTGTATTCAGAAGTGTCATGTTTGTCAGCTTTCTAGACCTGACTATATAAAAGGGGTAGGGAAATGTAAATCGATTTTAACTGAAAACCCGGGTGAATTAGTAATGGCTGATATTTTCGGACCACTACCTAAAACTGAGGCTGGTTATATTTACATTTTTGTAATACAGGATTCTTTTAGTAAATTTATTAAACTTTTCGGACTTCGTGGAGCTTCAGCAGACTCAGTGCTTTATTGTATGAGAGTGTTCACTGAAATAATACAACCTAAGGCTGTTATGACAGATAACGGAAAACAATTTATTAGTCACAAGTGGAAAAATGGACTCAGAGCTTTGAGAATTAAGACTTTGTATACTACTATTCGTAATCCTCGACCTAACACTACCGAACGAGTGAATAAAGAATTAAACAAATTCTTTAGAATTTATTGTCATGATGACCATACTAGATGGGATCATTACTTGTTGGAGATTGAGGAATTGTATAATAATACGTTCCATGAGAGTACGAAATTTTCTCCTAATGAAATATTATTTGGAAATTCAGAGAAACTTAAAGTAGACCGTTTTCTACCACGGGCACTCACGAATAAAACATTAGACCAAATTAGAGAGGAAGTTAGAGAAAACCTTAGACTTTCGAGTCAGAAGCGGCAGGATAGATTCAATAGAACTCATAAGTTGATAGATTTTCAAGTTGGTGATTTGGTAAAATTAAGGAGGCTTAATAAATCGGATTCTAGTCGAAATAAAACTAAGAAATTTGATTTATTATATGATGGACCATATCGAATTGGAGGAATAAAATATGCTAATGTGTATATTCTCGTTGATCCTGAAACTCAAAGTGTCAAAGGAGTTTATAATGCAGTCCATTTGGCTAAATATTATACTTAGGATGTTAGCTATTGAGATTTTCACGGGACTATATCATAAATTTTAACTTTAGAGGAATTGAGATATTCCTGGTCACAACCTAATTAATATAATTTTATTAGTTTTAATTTAATAATTAATATTAGAAGACTATTTTGATTATAGTATATAGTGAGTCAATTTGTTAGTGAATTGACTGGCATTATTAAATCGACTTCGTTTTAAAAAATATAATGAACTATAATAATTTATAATTTAATACAAATTTAATTTGGTTATATAATCAGGGTTGAACTGAAATAAATCTAAATTTAGATAAACATGTTAAATAATTTTAATAATTTTGAATAAAAAATTAATTTAGTTTAATGATTTATAATATTAGTAGTTTAGTTATTTGTTTTGTTTATTGTATTTGTGAATAAAAAAAAATTAAGGGCCAATATAGGAGGTTTTATTTTAATAAAATAATAATAATAATAATAAAAAAAAAAAATAATTTAAAATTGAAAATTTTAGAATTCTCGAAAAAAAAAAAAGTTTTCTTAGATTTTTCGAAATAATAAAATTTTGGGGGAGGCTGTGCACTTGCGGAACCCTAAAAAATTTTTAAATGCATAAAATACTATTTAGAGGAAGTGTCAAGAAGTGTAACGGGAAACGGGGAGTAGAAAAATATGACAAGGTGTGACAGTCGAGACAGGGTCGGGAGAGAGTCGAAAAAGGAAAATGAAGGAAAAAAGCTATTTTTGCTGATAAAAATGAATAGTTGCTAAAATTTTGATAAACGAAAGCAACAGAAGAAAACTAAGAATCAGGATTTGTTGAATAGTGAGGGCAATGGAGCTCAAATAGAATTTTAACATGTTTTAAAGTTTCAGGTGAGAGAGATTTTGGGCCGTCAAGCAAGGAAAATTTGGGAAAAACGGAGAAAAATGGAAGAATGGAATCGGTAAACGTTCCAAATATTCTTGATGTTACTTTGAGACGTCTGTGAAAGAAAAGTCGATAGTATGCTGGTTTTCTGTGAGTTATAATTTTTTTTTGTTTTGTAGCTCGCGAAAAAATAGAATTCATACAGCTGATGAGACGAATCTTTTGAAGGAGGCTATGATCCTGGATTGTGGATTCCTTCAATTGAGATAAAGATAGGGATTGCTTCGTGTAGGATATAGTATAGGAAGGATTATTTGCGCATAAATTCAAGATGCTAACATTCAGGGTTTGATTCCAAAGTGTAAAGAATAAGTGGAGTGAAACTAATGTTATGTAAGTATTCAATTTTGTGGTTTTCCATCTTTTATTTATTATCGGTTCAAAGTTGTTGTGTGTATTTGAGTTAAGGTGAAATGTGACTTAATGAAATTTATAGTTTCTTCCAGGTTATGTGAGCTAAATAACGTTGAGAAAATCAGATTTCAATGTCAAAGAGGAAGAGTTGATTGGAGAATATTTGCAGCTTTACAGATCTACCTGCGAGGTCATAAGAGGCTTGTACTGTGTGATACTTTAAGTAAATTGATATTCCCACTTAATGATTTTCGTTTGTAAACATTAATAACTCTGCGGAAATTATAACATACTGTGTTTCTAATCTGAGTCGTTATTTGTAGATAGTAATAAAGATTTTCTTTTCCCATAATTAAGTATAAACTAGTTCTACAAGTGTCTTTGTTCGCGTATAGCTAGGCAGGATAATGTTCTATTTCTAAACAGGTACAGGAATTACAAGGAACATTATAGACATGGAAAAGCAAACCACAAATGATAAAACGTGAAGGCTAAAAAAGGTATTGCTTGGATTGTAAAGGTAATGTAAATTTCATTGTGTTTAATTCTTTCCTTTACAGAGAAATTGATTAAAATAGTCCTTGGTGAAATCATGGAAACTGGACTCTGATGTATATATATTGTCATCGATTAGGGGTGGCTTTAGATGTTGTATATTTTGTCAACATTTCAAAAGTGACTTTGGACGATGTATATTATTATCATCAAGTCAAGGAGACTTTAAACGATGTATATTTTTATACTTTTTTAGGTAGAATTGTCTATTTGACATTATTGTCAAATAGTCAACAAATAAATCATTTTTGATTTAGTTTTACTCAAAGCTAGACGCTATTTTGAAATCTTTATAAATTTTTTATCTCTTTAACAAAAAATAAATCAAAACCCAAAATCAAAATGGAAGAAAATATTAATACATTAAATAATTACCATTTTTAGAAAATAATATAAAATCTTTGGCCCTAAATCAAAATTCCAGTTTTTAATATACTAATGTCTTCATATGATAAAATTTAAGAAAAATATTCCGTCAGATCAAAAGAATTAGAACGTCAATTCAAAATCTTAAAATAATATATCTGAAAACTAAAACTTGGATATAGATTGTGATATTTTATTGTGAAATAAAGGGTAAGTTTAAGTAGAGTGAATATTATAAATAATAATATTTCAAGTAATAATAAATTGCTTTGATAGTGATTTTGAATCTTCTGCCTCAATTTCCCAAAATTGGAACATGCTGAGAGCATTGCTACATCTCTGTACTCAAGCTCATAGGAGGTGCTTATCTTTCCTTTTACTTTCATACTATAGGAGTCCCAGATTTTGAGATTAAGAAATGCCTGCTCTCAGGTTTATTTAGTTCAACCAAGCATGGATGGATGCCCTCGTGACATGTGTCCCCGATGTCCACTATATTGGTTGTGGCTAATGTATGTCGCGTGTCACTGGAGTATCTGTCTAAGTCTATCTGATAATATCAACCTTCGGATTTATTTATTTTAATCATTCTTGGGCCGGAGCCCTCAAGCCTAAAAGGGTCTGATACTAAAGTTCTTCTCTTTCTATTTGTGTGAGGTTTCGCTGATTCATCCTGAATTCCCTCTTCTGTATGTGTGGGATGAATTGGAGTTACTCCAATACAAATGGAAGGATATTAGCAAGGTGTTTTAACGTTAGATTTTGGAAATAGTGTTTCTTGTGTTATGTGCTGACAACGCTCGCCCATTATTGGATGCGTCGTTTGAGTGGCATATACCGCGGGAGGACCTCCTGATCTTAGCGTTAGATTACCAAATGTAGAGTAGTTAGACAACATAAAACTTTCTTCTTATGTGAAGGGACATTCTAGTTTAGTCAAATGACATTAAATTGTTTATAAGGAATAAATTAGAATTGTCCTGAATCAATAGGAAGAATATTCTTGATGAAGACATTACGTTCGTTCGTGGGTTGCTTCTTGTAAAGTGTGTTGACGACGTTCGCCCATAAGGCTGCGACGGCTGTACGACACTCTGACCTTGGGGGACCTCTGAACTTTATGTGTGTCATCCTAAAGTAGTTAAATAATTTATTTAATCTTCATTGAATCATACAGGAATCTAAACTTTATAAGATTCTAAGTTTTATTTTCCCTTAATAAAACTTGTCATAAATTATCATACTTAAAATTATACTTTGACTCAGTGTGAAACCACCTTAACTTTACTAAATAGATTCTTGAAAACAATAATGGAACAGAAATTATAATGTTTAGTTTCTTTTCATTGTAGATAAGTTCCGAATATTTAAGTATATACAATAACCCCATTTTTATACTTCTTTTGAGTCCTCTTTTAAAGAACATCGAGTTTTAGCTAGTGTTGTTTACGCTAAATTCACCCAGTGTTCTTGGTTTTGAATACTCGATGCTTTTGATTTTCCTTTAAGATCTTAAATCATAAATGTTTGGCCCAACCTAACTTAGATACTACTATCCCGTATCTTCTCGGTTCTGGTCATCATACTTCACTTTTAATTAAGGATTACCTTCAGTAATCTTTTGTTATACTTACTTCTTATATGTTCTTCTTCGAAATATGCTGGGTAATCCCATTATAGTTTAGATGCAATTCATTTTATTTAAATGAGTGTTTAGACTGGGGTTACTCTACATAATCCTTGTCCTGCGTGGGTTGGTAACGGAAAAGAGATTTAGCTACGCATCACAAGTGAGAGCTATGAAGGATATACGGAGACCTTGTTGGTGCAATAAAGTCACTCAGTGACTGGGGGGAGGGAGATTGCCCTTCAAACTCTTTATGTCTCTCGTTATAAAACCGTTATTGATCTAGGCTGGCCATGCAAGCAATAATACTATACCCGTATCTAGTACAGACTTCACACTTGGACGTGTGGAGCTGGCTAATTATTTTCAGTTTAACTTATTTCAAAACAAACTAAGGGATTCGATGATGTCGATCATTGTCTGCCCGGAGGGATTACAGGAAGAGCTCTTATAGCTCATGATGGAGAGTGCCCTGTTTTCCTAAAGGAAGACCGTATGCTTCGTGTGCCTGGCGGGCTCGGTGACCAGCTCTGGTATGGGTGACTAAAAGAAATAGTCAATACCCTGTGAACCCTGGATGAGTCAGTGATCGTCCCTTAAAGGTGGGCCACGTGGAAGTCGGGTTTGACGCGGGGCATGAACATACCGGGGGGGAGACATCATCACCGTCTGGGTTGTACTGTGGTTAGTTAGTTCCGCTCTCCACATACATTAACCCTAGTCTTTACTGTAGTTTAAGTTTTCGGTGGGATTTCCAGCTCCGCGAGGATGATCAGAATCCTGACGATCCAGTTGGATTGTTAGGGTAGTTTAGCGTCATGTCATCGTGAGCTGGGTGATGATATGCCTCGGACCTAGGACTTAGGGTAGAGGAGGCCTAGGACGAGCTGTTTGGGGCGATGGTGGTGCCCCAAACCTGGGGATTGTCCCCACATTATTTTTATTACTTCGTTTATATTAACATAGGTTTCTTTTCAGAAACTTATCGGCTCTAATATTGCATTGTAAATGAGATGAAACCTTTCCTAAATTGATGAAACTACATGAATTCAGATGAACTACTCCTGTCAATATGAAACTAAATTTAAATAAATAGTGATATAAAATAAAATAAATAACATAAATTAGACATGTAAAGATTAGGTTTATATTCTAATATAAGTATTAAAATAACAAGTGTGTTTCTTTTTCATTCTTCTATTGCCACTCTCCACCGAGCAGAATCTGTAAATTACAAATTATTATAAGGATATAAAACGGAATGACGTAGGATTCAGTAAAAATATAATATTCTTAAAGGGTATTATTCTAGACGATCAACCTTGGCCAAAACTTTCACGTATCTGATTTGAGGATCCTATTGGAAGGGACTTCAGATCTGTACAGAAACTTTGGGAGGGGGAAGGTCTTGGCGAACGTTCCAAGACCAATTTCGTAGACCAAGACCAGTCATTCTAAATAAAGGCCAGGTTAAAAGTACCCTAAACCGAAGTTTCAACCAACTTGTCAGAAAACATCTTTTGAACATAAACTATACAATTTCGAACTTCTCCCGCGACATAATGATACACAATGCTCTCGCGTCTCCGGCGTCTGAATGGGGCTGTAATTGCTGTCTGACCCCGAGATCTATCGATCCGATCTATAGATCATCGATCGATAATAAGGTTCGCGTCGCGCACGCCCGTTTGAAAGTAGAAAGGTGTGCTCTTTTATATAAAAGTAAAGAAGATTTAGAATCAATGTCAAGTCAATGATTTTTAAAGTCTTAATAATTTGCACAATAAGAATTAAATTGTCTGTTTTCAAATGCTGAAGTGGTTTGAAGAGGAGATTAATAGATTTTTAGAAGGGGTTACTTTTAAATAACTTTCATTATAGTGTAGGCAACGAAGCAGTTGACCCCAACATTAATTTCTCAAGAAGATTTTATTTGACAGGATGATAAAGAATCATGAATTAAATGTAAATTCAAAACATTCAAAAAAAATTACAAAAAAAAAATTCATACATTTTTTGGATATTTTGTATGGAAAAATTAAAAGTACCGATTTTTTTTTGGATTTTATTACAGAAGGTTTGTCTCATGTAGTGTAATACCCCAGCAAAGTTTCATCGACTGAGGATTTAATGCGGGGGTCTTCATACAACGATCCGCTTCGATGCCTAGACTATAAGGAAAGTTGTTTAGTTCTCATTATTGAGCGAGCGTGGTAAGCTGGGTGAAGTGGTATTTAAAGCCGTAACCACACCTTCCTTAATTCAAAGACTAATTCGGCATACCCCGTGGTATTCCCGTGTGGTGCACGACTAGTCCCGTGTGGTGACGGCAAAGAATATTACCAACCCATACATACCCATGGGTGTCGACTAAGGGTTAACTGGAGGACGGGCAGCAGCATCCTCCTTTGAATCTTACATCTTACTTACTGCGGTCACCTACAACCACGGTCCATAGTGTCAGCCGTAACGCTAACAAGCGAGGTGACTATGGTACTTCCCCTCCACATTTTTCCAGCAAAAGCTAGAATTCTGGAGGGAGATCCCTGTCCTGTAGTGGACGATTTCATGGGATGTTATGATGATGATGATAAATTCGGCATACATTGCTGGGAGGCTTGGTTCTGTTAATTCCAATATACTTTTTAATTAAAATGTGTTGTATGTTAATTTTATTTACATAGATACATACATACATACATAACATCACGCCTCTTTCCCGTCGGGATAGGCAGAGACCACAGTCCTCCACCTGCTACGATCTTGACATACCTCCGTTGCTTCCTGTACTTTTATCAATCCTTTCATACACGCTCGTCGGTTTAGGGTACTTTTAACCTGGCCTTTATTCGGAACGTCCTGAATTTGGTCCTGGTACGTTCGCCTGGGCCTTCCCCTTCCAACGCTTCCATTCACTCTCGCCTGGTAGATCTCATTCGTCAGTCTTCGTTCATTCATCCTCTCTACATGACCAAACCATCTCAGCATCCCTTTCTCGATTTTGGTCACTACGTCTTCTTTGAATGTACCAAATCATAGTACACCCTAGAAAAATTTCTTAAATATCTTAATTTTAAGGTGAAAGTAATAAAAGTTTAAGTTTCTCGAACGCTTGAAGTATTAATATAATTGTTAATTAACATTCAAATGCTAACTAACTAATAATCTTCTATTGTATTGAAAACTGGAACATCTCTGCTACGTTTGAACACAATAATTGGTTGAGCGAAGAAAATATCTTATAACGGAAAAAAACAGCGGCAGTACACTCAAAAGCATGACAAGCTTGACACATTAGACATTTTTACGTTCTTATTTCAATTGTAGTAACGGCTAGAATCACACTGAGTCTCAAGCTGATCCTGTGCAATTTCCTGGACAAACTTTTTAGGCCGATATTTCACTGAGACACCACGGTGGCGCGACTGGTTGCGCCACTGGTGTCCGTAACTAGACACCAGTAAAGACACCAGAGTCGCCACACCCTGCGGCCACAGTATTAAGGTCTATATTTCACTGGGAGTGGTAGCAAAACCAGCATCCGAGCTGGTCACTGGTTTAATATCTTATCTATGCAAAAAATTCAAAATTCAAAATTCAAAATTATTTATTGCTGTAAATACAGTAGTATTAACAAGATGTTAGGTGATATGTACATAGTCCTTGCACTGTAAACTCTATAAGAGCATAGCAATATTTACAAAAAGAAGTCAAAGTTAAAAGATTTGAAAGCATACATTACAAATTCACTAGTCATAATATAATCCAACCTAAATAATAATAAGATTTCATTGCCCAGTCATAAGAAGTCAAAATAATACAAATAAAATGTCAATTACAAAAACAAAATGTCAAACAGAGAATCTTAAATAATATGGTTAGTGTCACTTTCCAAATATTCCCTCACAGAGTAAAAACATTTTCTTATGAGCCAGCGGTGCAGTTCATTCTTTAATTTGTTTAGTGACAGTAGTTTAAATGATCCAGGAAGATGGTTGTATATTTTTGTACACATGTAATAACAATTAATGCTATGTATGTAGTTATTAGGGCCTATGTTAATAAGTCTGTTTGGGTACCTCGTGTTGAAGCGACATACATCCTGTTTTGTTTGAAATAATTCAAAATTACTTTTTACAAAAATACAAATTTCATATATGTACAAACAGGGCAATGTTAGCAGTTTCATGTCATAAAACAAGGGTTTACAACTGGTAAAAGGTGGAACGTCGCATATTGCTCGTATACACTGTTTTTGGGCAATAAAAGCCCTATGAGCTTCAACTGACATGCCCCACAACACTAAACCATATCTCAAGTTGGAAACAATATATGCATGATAAGCTTGCAAAGCTGTTCTTTTGTTACTGACTTTTGATAACCTCCAAAGTGCGTATGCAAATCTGTTGATTTTTGAACATACCTTGTTAACATGCGACTTCCATTTACAATGCTCGTCTAAAATAAATCCTAGAAATAGAGTTTCTTTTTCTTGCATTATAATTGTATCCTTATAAATCAAGCTAAGATTTAGTGGTTTAGCACCTTGATTGTGGAATTGGATGTATTTGGTTTTACTAATATTTACGCTTAGATTATTTTCATTTAGCCATTTTATGATAGCATCTATAGTTTTGTTAATATTATCATTGTGTTTAAAGTCTTTGTTATCTGAGATAATTACCGATATGTCATCCGCATATAATACACAAGGATATGACGTGGCTGATGGCAAATCATTTACGTATAGCAGAAATAACAAAGGGCCAAGTATACTACCCTGCGGGACTCCATACCTATTTATCAACGTTTCTGACCTATATATTTTCATTTCACTGTCTGAGTCGTCAATACGCATGATCTCTATATATTGCTTCCTATCATTTAAATAGCTTTGTAGCCAATCAAGCGCCTTTCCTCGTATTCCATAAATTTGACATTTATCCAGAAGCAGTTTATGAGACACGTAATCAAAAGCGCGGCTCATGTCAAAAAACACGACTGTAGTTAGTTTCTGTTGAGCAATACTCTTAGTGATTTTATCAACTAAATGAAAGGCCGCATGAGTAGTTGATTTACCCCTTGTAAATCCGTACTGTTCAGGTTTTAATATTTTAAAGCTTTGAATGAAATTTGTAATTCTTTTATACATTATCCGTTCAATTACTTTGGAGAATATTGGAATAAGCGCTATAGGTCTATAATTTTGAGGAAGTTGCTTATCTCCCTTCTTATAAATAGGTTTTATAACCGTGGTTTTTAGATTTTCTGGGAATTTTCCCTCTGCAAAAGAAAGATTTACAATATGCGCCAGAACAGGAGCAATTACTAATGCAGACTTTTTTATAATTTTTGTTGGGATTTGATCCTTTCCTACAGCTGGAGTGTTATTTAAATTGATAATTGTATTATAAATTTCTTGGGCATCAGTTGGTCTTAAAAATATTGTAGATTCATTACGTTTAATGTTATGATTATTTATTTGTGATGTCAAAATATTGTTATTTAAATTCGGAAGATCTATAAAATAGTTATTGAATATGTTTGCTATTTCCGCGGGGTTATTTATAAGTTTATTATTATACATAATTTTATTTAAATCATTTTTAGGTTCATTTGGTTTTATATTTTTATTGATAACTTTCCAACTAGCTTTACAAACATTTTTAGATGAAGTGACATATCTTTCATTGCTTATTTTATGCGCTGTAATAACACACTTTTTAAAACATTTGTTATATGCTTGGTAAGATCTCTTTTTGTGTTTATTTTTTGCGTTATAGACAGAAAATCGTAATTTGCGCTTATTTAGTGACGATATTTTAATACCTTTAGTTAACCATGCTGGTCTTTGGGGTTTGGTATAGACCTTTTTCTTCAAAACAGGAAAGCATAACTTGAAAAATAATAAAAACATGTCGTGGAAATTATTGAAGGCCTGATTTGTATTCACTTCTCCGTAAACCTCAACCCACGATAGGCTTTTGATTGCACTTATGAACTTGTCTATATTTGCTTGACTAAAGTCTGTAACATACGTGTACCAGAACTTCCGCGGTTTAAGTTTTTCTTTTATAGGAATATATAGCATTTGGCCCGTTTCATGATCAGACAAACCTAAAGGTAATACTTTCCCCTTAGCCTCAGCGATAGTACTTATAATATGATCAATACAAGAGCTCAGCCTCGTAGGCTCTTGAATGTGCATAGTATACTTATAGTTTTGTTGTATTCGTATATATTCGTTTAGAGGCTTAGACTCTTTTAAGAAATTGATATTGAAATCCCCCACAATGACAATTTTCTTCGTTACTTTCCTTTTAAGAATGGCCATAAGTGTTTCTAGTTTATTGAGAAAAATATATGGATCGCTGTTCGGTGTTCTGTAGACGCAAATAACTATAGTCTTTATAGAAGGAATTGTTATTCCGCAGCTTTCAAAAGTGTTGTCTGAGTTAAAGTTCTTAAGTAATACCAGAGGTTCAAAATCTATACCGTCCCTGCAAAGTATGCATGTGCCACCTCTCTTTTTTGTTCTACTATACCAATCCGCGAGGCAATAACCATTTAATATCAAATTACTCTCATCACCAGCCTTGATGAAAGTCTCGCTAAGACATAATATATCAACTTCATTTGAGTTTTTGGATAAAGCCTCTAATGCAATTTCCATTGAGTCACGCTTACTCAGTATTCCGGCTACGTTTTGGTGGAGTACTTTTAAAGTATCACAGCTTATTTTGGTCTGGTTTGGGTCGAAAAAACAAATCCTGATTTGTGTTTTTGTTATTAGAGAATTGTTTACGGTTAATATTATTAGCTTTTAAAATTGGGAAATAATCAGTAATAATTTTTTTAGGCAATTTTGTAATAGTCTTTGCCGTCTTTTTATTTTCTTCCGTAACAGCAAAGTAGAAGGGTATTGTACCTTTCTTGTATCCAGTATTAGGGGGAGTGTTACCAGCAGGTGTAGATGGAAGTCCAGCTTTTCTAACTTTTTTTGGTTTTAGAAAACTCGCCCGATAACTAATGCAATCAATCAAGTGGCTGAGCTTATGTGACGTTTCCAGAATAATATTGTTTGTCTCAACAGTGTTTTCCAGGTAATAGCAGTCGTGGAATTGTTTTGATAAAAATTGAATTGTCTCATTTAATTTAGACTCATTCAGTGATACACCGTTGCGTACATTTAAAAGTATTATAGCCTCTACTTTACTACTTACATATGTCAAGACACTATATAACTCCGACAAAAATTGTGTAGGATTGGTATCATTTTCCCCAACACAGAGTACTAATATATCATTTTTACAAAATTTTGTGCTACGGCATTCACTCAGAATGTGTCTTGATGCTTATCTATCACCTGCATATCTTAAAAGTAAGTTACCTATTTATTGTAAGAATTATATTTAAGAAGGAAGTTATGAAAATATGCGCTATCAGCTGATGCAGTTTCTATGTGAGTTCAAAAATTAATTTTCGTATTTCAATTTATGTTCCTTGGGGAAAGTTGTTCAGTTCAATGGTTTGAGTAACATACCAAAATTATGTTCACTATTTCAGGACCTTATACTAGGTTATTTTTTTCGGGTCGGTCACGTGAGCATTTTAATATGGGAAGTCGAAAATTTTTCGTGCGTTGTTAGCAAAGTCGTAGAACAAAAGTTGTTGCTTTTGAACTTTGTATTGAGGTGGGCATACGCATATCAGGTCCAAAAAAAAACCTAGTATATCTTGGAAATGTTTTTTTTTTGTGATTTCTGTACCTTTGCCGTAATATTTCTAGACTAGTGTTTCCTCTGGGGAATACACTTGCAATAACAATTGTATAGATGACAAATGAAGTGACAGCTTCCGTAGAAACGGCGCAGGCAAAGGGGCTCAAAGGATTGACCGCTACATTTTTTTTGTTCCCGTCCTTAAGGGAATTAAAAAAGTACCTGGCCTTCTGCTGCTCTTATGACAACACTAAACCAGGACCTTGGGGTCTTATTAAAAACCGGCCAAGTGCGAGTCAGACTCGCGCTTCGATGGTTACCTACTAAGGCAAAATACCCTCTTAGTTATGGACGCGCAGACACGCAGAAGTGTAATTCATTCGCGCGAGTCCGACACGTACTTGACCAGTTTTATTATTTAGTCTATAGCTTATGGGCTATAAACATACCAATTTTCAAGCATGTAAGTGTTCCCGTTTTTAAGATAGAGCATAAACATAAATCGAGCATAAATCGTCTAAAAACACGTTTTAAGTAGGAAAGCCCCTCTTAATTTATAATTTATTTTTATTCTTTGTTGTTATAATGGCAACAGAAATACATATTCTGTAAAAATTTCAAATGTCTACCTATTACAGTTCATAAGGTACAACCCGCTGACAGACAGACAGACAAACATCAGAGGCATATTAATACGGTCCAGTCCTTCCATCCTTTAGGTACGGAACTCCCCAAGATTCCAAAAGGACGCCCTATTACGAGTAAGATCAACCAAAAGTCAGTGAAAACATTTTCAACTCTGTTACCATGCCGTAAAGTCCAGTGTTTCGACTGACGTGCTGTTGTGTGTAACTAGTTGAATAGTAGAGTGCTACCTACTAGCGGCTTATTGAACCGACTTAAGGAAAAGTCCCATAAACACCATTAAAATAGCGCGGGCAAGTACCATACACCATACAAAAAAAGGTGAAAAAAAGTTAACCACCGTCGGTACCGCAAACTGTCAACGCATCATTTGTTACCAAATGCCTGGGCCGGTTACACTGAAGGACTTATTTTAAGGTTAGAAAAGTTATACAAAAGGTATTAGGGACAGATTGGCAAATACGGAAAGAGCATGATCAGTCAACGTAACTGGACAACTTTTAGTAAATAAAACATTCAGGAAAAAAAAATGGTCTCCATACAAACTGTCCAATCAAGTTTTCAATTTTGTTTGCAAATGCCGAATATTTTTTTTATTTACTAAAAGTTTTATTCACTGAAAGTTGTTCAGTTACGTTGACTCATCATGCCATTTTAGTATTTGCTAACCTGCCCCTTAAACCCAGTGTATCTTAATAGATTGATTAATTTTTTTTAGAGAAAATTGTATTTAGTTTTTTTACAGAGCCTTAATCAAAAGAGACGATTTTAATTACTGGCACGTTTTTAAAGTTTTCAGTTAGTTACATAGACAGAATACACAAGACAAATAAATTTAAGAAAATGTTATAGAACAAAAAGCTTTTACGAGTACAGTAGAATCCGTTTAGTACGACGTCGCTTATAACGACCGACCGCTTTTAGTGACGCATATGTTTCGTTGATTTATTAAGAAGTAACGTAAAAAAATACTTCTTTAGTACGACGTCCGGATAGTGCGACGTAATATCACCGGTCCCTTGAGTGTCGTTATAACCGGATTCTACTGTATATGAATTTTTATTATGTTTGGCCGCACATCCTTAGTGAATATTACTTACTTATAAGTAAACGCTTTTAACAACTAGAGCCAAAAATGCAGTTTAAGTCCGCTACCTACTACGATTTTGAAGAGCACTAGGACTATTATCTATTTTCTGGAATCAGAAATGAAAAACATTTTTGACACAGTTCTGATGTTTTCAATTCAATTCAATTCATTTATTTAAAAATATAAGCTTACAGACTAGTCCAACACACTTATACTTTAGTTACATAATAATATTATAAAACACTACTTGTCATCCTTAAAAACATGTTAAGGAACAGAGTTGCAAATCTTTTGACAACAATTGGGTTGTCATTAAATATATCAGCTAGTGGCTGTAGTGTAAGCATTTCATTGATAAGCCTGATTGCACGTGCCGAGGGAGCATTCGCGCCGCTGCAGGTGCGCACACTGATCGTCGCGAACAGCGGCCGCGTGCGCCTCTGCAGCTCCGCACCACCACCGCGCAAGTACGTTCCCGGTATACACAAGCACATCCGAGATAATGCTGTGCTGTTATCGATTTTACCAGTTAATACAGAATGGTAGTGCAGGACTAATGCCAATTTTCGTCTCAATTCTAGACTGTCCAGACTCACCATTCCGTACACAAATATAGAGGGATAAAGAAAAGGATAAGTACCATAGGTTTTTTTGTAGACGAATCGGGCAAATTTCTTCTGAACCTTTTCAATCATATCATTGTATTTTGATTCCCTAGGATCCCATACCATTGCTCCAAATTCTAATCTACTCCGAACGTATGCCTTATATAAGGTCAGCGCCACGTTAATGTTAGAGAAGGGGTATACTGTTCTTACAATGAAGCCCAACATTTTGTTGGCTTTTTTACATGTGTCAGCTATGTGTTCTCTAAAAGTTAATTGGGAATTCAAAGTCAGCCCCAAATCTCTGATTTCTGTTACCCGATCTAGAGGCCTTTGACTTAGATGATATTCGGCAGTGTAGTAGTGAAATTTACGCGTGAATGTTATAACTTTACACTTTGTCTCATTGAATGGAAGTCGATTTAAACGGGCCCAATTTTCAACCGACTCAATATCACTTTGTAATGAATCACAGTCTTGAGGGCTCTTAACGCTCGAATATAACTTCAGGTCATCTGCGAATAACAGACATTTCGAGTGTACTACCACACTTGGCAATTCATTTATCATGATTAGGAACAACGTGGGGCCTAAAGTGCTTCCCTGGCTGACACCCGATCTTGTGTAATATGTTTGTGAACGGTAACCCTCAAGCTGGACATATTGACGCCTGTTCTTTAGGTAACTAGCAAAAAATTTCAATGCGTTCGGAGTGAAACCAATCTGAGCAAACTTAGAAAGCAGGACGTCATTGTCCACAAGGTCGAATGCCTTCTGAAAATCGAAATAAATGGTGTCTACTTGATTGTTAGAATCCAATTCTGATAGTATGTAATCTGAAAAGTTAATATGGCTCGTTGTTATTGATTTGGAAGGGCGGAAACCGTGCTGGCAATCATTTAACATATGATTTATTTGGTGTCTAAGCTGATAATCGATTATTGCCTCAAAAACCTTTCCAAATACTGACAACACCGCAATGGGCCTATATGATGTGATATCGTCCTTGGACGGTTCCTTAGGTACTGGTGTGACTCTTGAGATTTTCCACGCTTGTGGGTACTCTGATTGTATGAGCGCAAGATTGTATAAGTGCAATAAGGGAGTCTCAAGAGCAGATGCACAATCCTTTAATAAAAAGGGTGGTACCTGATCCGGACCAGCTGCGGAATGAGCCCTGAGCTTTTTTACAGCACGGTGGAAGTCACCAACAGTTGCATGATTGATTTCTACATTTGGCATAGACGAGTGGGCATTGAGAGCCGCTTTTATGACATCCAGCTCTGGTATATCCTTCAGGAACGCCGATTCAAAATATGTGCCAAAAGCGTTTGCTGCCTCTTGCTCAGCAACTGTACTGTTATTATAGGTGAAGTAATTCTTGCGGTATCTATTTTCTGATTTATGATGATCGTACGAAGTGCTAGACATATAAAATATGTAGTTTTAAAACATAATTAAGATGTAATAATGGTTTAACTAAGATCACGTGAATGCAGATATTAACTATGTGGCGTAACAGTTTAAGTATAATTTTAAACTAATATGTATGTTATATACAGGTGGATAAAACAAATGACTGGTAAACAAACAAGTACCCTAAACCGACGAGCGTATATGAAAACGCTGATTAGAGTAGAGGAAGCAAGGGAAGTAGGTATGTCTAGTAGTAGCAGGTGGAACCTACCCTGACAAAAAAGAGGCGTGATGTTATATAACATGCAAAAATTCAGAACCCTGCCAATAGACACTACCTACGTAAAGGGCTTTCATAAAAAATAAAACCGGCCAAGTGCGAGTCGGACTCGCGCACTGAGGGTTCCGTACCACCACATAAACATAATTGTATTAGTTGAAATTTCAGTAAGTTAATGTGCTACATTTTTTTAGTCCGACACGCGCTTGACCAAATTTTATTATTTGTTGTTATTTTATAGCTTATGCACTATAAACATACCAATTTTCAAGTTTGTAAGTGTTTCCGTTTTTAAATAGAACTAAAATAAAAATCGCCTCAGCGATCATCCAACTTGACCCCTCTCTTATATGAATGTTCTTGAAACGGGAGCTCACCACAATTGGTTACCATTAGTTGTGAGAAAAGTTGTAATATTTAATTATTTCAGACTTTTCCCATTATTTGTACTGTGAGACCTAGCTTACTGCCAAATTACATAATTTTAGGTCAACGGGAAGTACCCTGTAGGTTTTGCATTTTTGAATAAATGTATGGAGATGATTACATAAAATGCCATATCTTTTGATTGCGTTGTTGTAAAAAATTTAAATTTTCAGATCTTGTGTGGTTCATGGATCCTAATATATGGTATTAATTTCAACCTGATACCTTTACCCGTTCGTGAGATAATGGGTCTTGACAGACAGACAGACGGACAACAAAGTGATCCTATAAGGGTTCCGTTTTTTTCTTTTGAGGTACGGAACCCTAAAAACAAGGTAAAAAGTATCTTTTTAACTACCTATTTGACCGTGTGGTGCCGACAAAGAATAGTACCAACCCTTGTATTCCCGTAGGTGTCATAAGAGGCGACTAAGGGCATATGAACCGGAGGATGGGCAGCAGCATCTTTCTGTGTATCGTACCATCTTACATACTGCGGTCACCAACAACAGCGGTCGCCAGCCGCAACGCTTTCAAGCTTGGTGACTATGATAAATCCCTACCTAAGTGCCACACGTTTTTGCAGGAGTTCTGGAGGGAGTTCCCTGTCCTGCAGTGGACATTTCATGGGATGTTATGATGAACTATCTATTTAAAGGAAAATTGTTTTGGAGATTGGCTAGGTCGAATTTGTTTCGGACGTTAGCCGTGTAAAGCAAGCCTTGGCTGGGAAAACGCTAAGCAGAACAAGATACGATAACGATAGCAGTTTATAGCACCATCTTTTTATACATTTTGTATAGATCACGCTGTATCTAAATTATGGCTAGTATGATGTTTAGAGCTGTGACGTAAATAACTAATAAATAGCACTGTGACAAGTATCAATTATTTCACCGGCTTGTTCGGCGTAGTAGTTGAAACGTGGTTTTATCCTATCGTGAAGGATTCGGGTTCAATTTCTGACCGGTGTCGATATTTGTATAGTAAGTTTTGGTAACTGTTTCTGTGTTATGGGTGGTATAAAGGCTGCAAGGGACAGAATTCTAAAAGCTTAAAAAAAATATCGGCCTCTCCATACAAACTGTCCCATCAAGTTTACAATTTTGTATGGAGAGGCCGATTTTTTTTTATCATAGTCACCACGCCAGTTACCGTTGAGTTTGGCACAACGGACCGCGTTTGTTGGTGACCGCGCCAAAGATTTCGGACCTCCTTGCTTCGCTCGGAATAGAAACCGCGCTAATTTATTTTTCTATGGGATGACATTTTCTAGTATGTCATAATATCTCCTTTGCTATGTAATGTCACATCATTAACGATGATCATGAAATATTCAAAAAAACCCTCCCAAATAAATAGAACGACGCCTTCATTGCATTTACAAAGATAATAGGATTATGTAATTTGTTGTGACTTTATATCACACATCCCTAACTTTTAACGAATAATTTCTTTAATCTTACTTCTATAAATCTTATTATTCTGAGGTGACCGCAGTATGTAAGATGGTAAAATAGGTACACAGGACAGGAGGACGCTGCCCATCCTCCGGATCAAACTCCCTTAGCCGCCTTTTACGACACCCACAGGTAGTGATGGGTTAGTACTATGCTTAGCCGGCACGTCACGACACGGTGTATTTTGAAGCTATAAACGGAGTTTAATCAATCTGTGCCACTCGTCCTAAGTTTTTTCAGCTAAACACCTACTAATAAAACAATTTGTCTTGTCCGTCTGTATGTCGTAGCACTACGCAGGTGGCCCGGCGTCACCTGTCTAACCTGTCCAAATAAGTCATTTGTCAAATCGACCTGCGCCTCTGAAGAGCCGACTTTACGAGAAGTTTTTATTTTACCGCAGCATTTCTGATTCCAAAAACTTTGCCTAAAAGTATATCTAGGTGCCTTGTGGTGCCGGAAAAGAATAGTACCAACCCATCTCTACCCATCGGTGTCGTAAGAGGCGACTAAGGGTTTATAAACCGGAGGATGGGCAGCAGCGTCCTTCCATGTATCGTACCATCTTACATACTGCGGTCACCAATAATCGCGGTCCATGGTGTCCGCCGTAACGCTGACAAGCGTAGTGACTAAGGTACTTCTCCTCAATATTGTTCCAGCAATATCTGGAATTCTGGTGGGAGCTCCCTGTCCTGTAGTGGACGTATTATGGGATGTTATGATGATGATATCTAGGATTATAGTAACTGCCCGAGCCATGTCAGAGGCCTTTGTGGGCTCAAGAACTCTGTCACCAGGGTTAGTGAGGTCGGTCATTGACCTTACAATCCGGACGATATGATGATGACGATTGTAGCCGCCCTATTGGCGCAACTGGTAGGGGTCCTGCCTACTGTGTTGTAAGTCGCGCGTTTGAGTTCTGATCAAGACAAATATTTGTTTAATGAACAGAACCTGGGTGATCGAGCTTCGCTCTACAATAGTCGCCTCAACGTTAAAATATCATCAGGTGAGCAAGCTATGCTACTCGCCAACAGATGGCGCGGTAGGATTTGTCTAAAATGCGGTATTTTAAAAAGTGATCAAAAACACGGGTGAAACGATTTTTCCCAGACATGAGACCTAGCTAGATAAATTTTTCGGCCCCGAAAACCCCCTTATGATAAATATCATCGAAATCTTTAGAGCCGTTTTCGAGAAACCGATTACAAATATACAACGTGCTAACGGAATAAGCGAAACTGCGAAAATAGTTTGTTCAGAATCGAGATTAGAATAAATTTCACGGGTTTTTGATAGGGGTAATTTATTTAATTTTTATATTTAAATTTTTGCCGCTTCTATTCTAAATATTTCATGGATACGCGCGTGTTAGATTATAATACCTGAAAATATGTGTAAAAATATTGTTAACGTGTTATTTTCTCGTCTTTATATGTAGATATTTATATTTTCAACTCTGCTTGGATTAATAACTTACTTACTACTGGTTCTTTGAATAATCAATTACATTTATAATTACCATTTATTTCGTTTATCATTTATCTTCTAAAATTCTCTTCCTATGAAGCTTAAATCCACGAAAAGGCGTGGTAATTTTAAGTAGGTAGTACAAGATAGCTTGGCTATATCCTCGTTTTTAAGAGCATAATAGGTTAATAACTCCAGACTTAGTATTTCATTAAAAGGAAACTCATATTAAAAAGCTTTTATTTATAACAGCACATGTTTCAATCATTAAAATTCTAACACGCGCGGTTCATGAGCGTTGAGGAGGGGGGGGAAGTGAGCGCGGAGTGCGCGGACTAGAACAACGAAGAAACTAGAACATGATGAAACCTTAAAATAATTTCTAAATCTAATCTAATCTAATTTCTATTTTTTTTTATGGATTTATTTTAATAAAAATCAGTTGGGGTGTATGAGGGTTTCGCTTATTCCATTAACACGTTGTATACAAAATATGGCTCGTTCAATAGTATTGTTTGTTTGTTCTTTACATGATAAAGGCTTTTTATAGTCTGGGATCAGACAAACCTGCGTACACATAAATACAGGATGTAAGAGACGGTGTACCGAAAACTGAAAGGGCGTGTTTAGTCAAAGAAACTAAACAACTTTCCCAAAAAACATTTTTGGGAAAAGAGCAACTCCTACGAGCTATGTCATCACCAAAATTATGGTGCTACAGGGAACGCCCATTACGTGGCCTTTGGACCTAATAAATACCTTAAGAGGGAAGAATAGTATGAACGTACTCGTCAAAACAAAAAGAGAAAAATGTTTTTTCGATCTCTATGATTTTTAGGGTTCCTGTAAGGGTTCCGTTTTTAAAAAAAACGGAACCCTTACAGGATCACTTTGTTGTCCGTCTGTCTGTCAAGACCCTTTTTCTCACGAACGAGAAGAGGTATCAGGTTGAAATTGATAAAGAATATTAAGGTCCAAAAACTACACAAGACCTGAAAATTTAATTTTTTTACAACGACGCAATCAAAAGATATGGCGTTTCATGTCCTCATCTCCATACATTTATGCAAAAAAGCAAAACCTACAGGGTACTTCCCGTTGACCTAAAATTATGAAATTTGGCAAGAAGCTAGGTCTTACAGTACAAATAAAGGAAAAAGTCTAAAATCATTAAATGTTTCAATTTTTCTCACAACTAATAGTAACCAATTAAGGTGAGCTCCCATTTCAAGAACTTTTCTATAAAAGAGGGGCAAGTTGGATGGTCGCGGAGTTTTTAAAATCAAAGAGCAAAAGCTTTTAGTATATCATATGGTAGATAGGTACGGAACCCTTAGGACGCGAGTCCGACTCGCACTTGGCCGGTTTTAACATATTAATTAACATTTAACATATTAATGTTATTGACGCAATAAAAGACTAGGTTCATAGGTTTTTCTTTTTTCAAAATTTGCAATAGATTCAAACCTAAGGCACCTCAAATAACCTAAGAGGCTACCTCCCGTCCACTAGCGCCCCCTCCCCCCCCCCCATCAGTTAAAAAAATATTACTCGCTAAATACAAAACTTATAAAAAATCCGGAAAGACAGGTTGAAGAAAAGGTATCTTAGTTTATTCAGAACCTATCAATTCTGAAAAATATAATAAACTGTAGTTACAGATACAAAAATTGCGAAAAACGGCCACTTTTAGCAGTTTTTGTATCTGTAGCTACAGTGAACTTTATTTTACAGAGTAAATAGTTTCTAAATAAACAAATGTACCTTTACTTCAATCTGTTTTTCCGGATTTTTGATAAGTTTCGTATTTAGCGAGTAATATTTTTTTAACTGATGAGGGCGCTAGTGGACCGAAGGTAAGCCATTTGATTTCAGTCAGTCGCGAGCTGCAACGCTCTCTATCGCTCTCTACCGGGGCCATGAGCGCACGAGTGATAGCATGTGTTTTCCTAAATACCTACTTCGTTAGGATCGCAAAGCTAAAATTCCTCTTAAGGGGCTGATAAGAGCTGAATTACCTCCCTTTCTAACAAAGGGCAAAATGCGCGTGCTAGAACGGAGCGGATTCGCGCTGTTTTACGTTTTTCAATAATTTTTGAATTTTTCTCAAAATCTGTACCCGTAATATTAATTATCAAATAGCTATATTATTATGCGTAATGTATTGAACAATGTGTAAAAGTTTTGGCATCATACATTAATGGGTACTTAAGAAAAACGGCTTAAAAGCAAAAAGCAGAGGTAACTTTGGATTTTTTTTATGGCGAACAAAATACATTTAAACGTGTTTCGGAGTCGGCCATATTCTTGGAAAGATGCTTAATTATCACATAAATTTTTTTCACGGCCATATTTTCATCACTTTTCGTTAAAAATCTGCTCAAGTGAAGCGTATTTAGCTCTTATCATCCCCTTAAATACTAAAAGACTATCTTTCGTAATGTAGCACATAGTATCTAGAATACCAGTTTATTTATTCTTATACCTAAATGCATGACTTGGCTTCAAATCTTTACTCGTACCCGCCCTATGCCTTTCTGCTGTCCGTCCGCCTGTCTGTCCAATCTTGATATTAATGCAAGCAATTTCGCATTGAAGTTTAAATTGAAGCCCTTATGTTATTGAGAGTGCTGTAGGTACAGTAGGTATAAAGGTATTTTATACAGGGTGGACATTGTAAAAACCCGTGGTAGGAAAGTACTTTAAATACTAAAGGTAGTAAACTTTACTCAAAGGAAACAAATTATACGCTGTTAAGAGTAGCTTTTGTATGGAACGACAAAAAAATTTCAAATAGTAAAAAAAAATTAAAAAATACTTCTCATATTGTGGTCATGTTTGTATGGAAACGTTGTTCAGATTTAAGGTCCGAGTAACATACTTAGTAGTAATAAAAAATTGTCCTTTATTTTCGTGGCAACCCTATATGGGTTCATTAGAATCAAGATTACATCTCTTTGATCTCACCGAAGGCTATCGAACATTTCTATCTATAACAGCATACCTGGGCATCTATGGATATTGTTTTTATTCGACTTAAATAGTTTAACCAAGACCAACTTTGAATAAAATAGTAATATTGCACTAATAGTGTAGGCAACGAAGCAGTTGACCCCAACATACTCCTCAGGCAGATTTTATTTGAAGGATGATAAAGTATCATGAATTTAATGTTAATACAAAATATCCAAAAAAAATCACACAAAAAATATTTTTCATACATTTTTTGTAATATTTGTATGGAAAAATTTAAAGTACCGATTATTTTTGGATTTTTCAATAGAACGTTTGTCTCATAGTGTAATACCCCAGCAAAGTTTCATCGACTGAGGATTGAATGCGTGGGTCTTCATACAACGATCTGCTTCGTTGCCTAGACTATAATCGTTGTCGTCTATATCGTCGAAAAACATGTTTTCCGAAACAAAAGCAGTTATACATAATTAAGGGTGTGAATCTGCCCATGAAACTGAACAACTTTTCCCAAAGAACATACTTAGGTCGAAATACGAAAAACTAAATTTGACCTTCCATACAAAGTGCGCTATTAGTCCAGTCAATCTACGATATGAGGATGCATTAAATGCACATTTAGAGAAATTAATTTTAAATAGTAATATAGGCTATTTGAAGCTGTAAATAATTAAATCCGGCAATTTTTTTAAAACACATTTTTTGTTAAAGTATAAGCTGACCTGTGCTACATGGTAAATATTATATAAGTTGAGTTCACCTTATACTGGTATTAAAAATATCAACGTTATGTCGGGGATTACTGTGGTTTTAATATTTTTAATTATCAAATTATCACCTAATGTGCATTTATTGGCCCTGTGTGGTGCCGGCAAAGAATAGTACCAACCCTTACTTACCCGTGGGTGTCGTAAGAGGCGACTAAGGGTTATAAACTAGAGGATGGGCAGCAGCATCCTCCTTTGTATATTACATCTTAATTACTGCGGTCACCTACAACCGCGGTCCATGGTGCCAGCCGTAACGCTAACAAGCGAGGTGACTATGGTACTTCCCCTCTACATTTTTCCAGCAAAATCAAGAATTCTGGAGGGAGCTCCCTGTCCTGTTGTGGACGTTTCATGGGATATTATGATGTGCATTTATTCCATTTTCTCCATACAAACTTTCGTAGATTGACTGGACTATATCAGCTGATGCAGTTTCTATGGGAGATCAACGATTGATTTTGTTCTATGATCTATGTTCCTTAGAAAAAGTTGTTCAGTTTTATGGGCAGATTTAGACCCTTTATTATTATCACACATTTCCATTACAGGACTGGTGATAAAAAGATGCAGTCTGCATTTTTCTAAGCAAACTGGGAATTTTTTCACAAAGAGATTTATGTTTAGCAGTGTCTCTGCTTAGGTTCGAACCCAGAACCTGCAGATCGAGAGTTAAACGTACTGACCAGTACGATCATGGAGGTTGTTACATTACATTGCATATCGTCATGTCCACATAGAAAGTAATATTATAAAAAAGTACCTGGTCGACCGAGCTTCCCTCTATAATAGCCGCTTCAACATTAAAATATAATCGGGTGAGCAAGCTATGCTACCCGCCAACAGGTGGCGCTGTAGGTTTCTGTCTAAAACGCGGTATTTTAAAAAATGCTTAAAAACACGGGGCAAAAGAATTTTCCCAGACACGAGACCTAGCTAGATCGATTTTTCGCACCGGAAAACCTCCGCATCGTAAATTTTATCGAAATCGTTAAATCCGTTTTATATACAAAAATATTTCTCGTTTAGGATTAATACGCTTGCATACTCGTACCTGTGACTGTGACTCAATGATACCATACAAAAATAATAATAAAAAAACTGCCGTTTGACATATCGACCGTACAGCTCCATACATCTCAAGTGGGGCCCTAAGCAAACACAATTTACTCAGAATTCTAATAACACTACAGATTTTAGGTAAAATGTTATCTTTTGTAGTGTTGGGACATGTTTTTTTACCAACCTGTCGGATCGGGTCGGTCGTTGACATTTACTTATAATACAAATGAAAATATGACACACAAGTTGCAAAGACATCTTGTGCCTCAAAAGTGGTACAGATTTTTCAAGTTATTCATAAAATGAGATTTTCGAAAAAAAATATCAAGTCATAATGTCAGGTTTTCCTATGGTCACAAAAAAATCCAATTCTTACGTAAATACATACATACATAACATCACGCCTCTTTCCCGTTGGGGTAGGCAGAGACCAACGTACATAAAATATGTTACGTAAATAAAATATGTTAGAAATCCTTCGTGCATGCTTCCTTCGTGCACTAATTACGGACTTCTTATCCTATAATAAGTATTAAACGAATAATATTATATTTGTTTTCTCGAAAACGGCTCCAAAGATTTCGATAAAATATACGCAGGCTTTTAAAATATACGGAGGCGAAAAGTCGATCTAACTAGGTCTCACTCATGTCTGGGAAGATTCGTTTTCTCAGTTTTTTGAGCATTTATTGAAAACTAGCTGGTGCCCGCGACTTCGTCTGCGCAGGTTTATAAATTGTAGCCTATGTGTTATTCTGATGTATAAGCTATATTATTGTAAAGTTTCATTAAGATTCATCCACTAGTTTTTACGTGAAAGAGTAACAAACATACATCCATCCATCCATACGTTTACTACGAGTAGTATTATATGATCTGTGTCCATACATACATGTTTACAAACTTTCGCGTTTATAATATTAGTAGGATGTGTTTAGAGGCTCATACAGATTAACATATGCGAAAATTTAGTAATTTTGACAATATTACATACATACGAATCGAATTGATAACCTCTTTTTTTAAGTCGGTTAAAAAGTGACTGTCATAAGCTCAAATGTCGTAACCAACAAAATTTAAAATCATAGCAAATCCCATTCCCATCACTAGCAGACAATTTAAGAAAAAAAATAAAATGAACGCTACCGTATTCGTGTGCACATATTGAGTGGTTTTTGTTCAAAATGGTCCAAATTCCAGCGTAAAGCAAACTTTGGTGACAGGTAGCTTTAACAGATTACGGATTTCGTATTATATCAATATTTGATTTGTTCAAACAGGTACAAGCTAGTTTCTAACTGGAAATGAGCTACTGTTTGCTCGATGTCATACTCAATTAGAAATTATAAACAAAGCTAGCAATAAAACCACAGATCAGAAATAAGTCTAGATGACTCAAGTGTACCTACTTTGCGTGCCCAAACCCGTGGCCCAAACTAAGCTCAAAACGCTTAGTTTGCTTGTCATATCACCGAGAACTGTGACACGCTTCGTTTTCATACAAACGGCGGAGTTTGCGTTATCTAGACTTATTTCTGATACGAGTATGTGAATAAAACAATCATCATCAAATAGTTTTCTGGTTCGATCCCCGCACAGGGCAAACATTTGTGTGATGAACACGAGTGTTTATTCTGTGTCTAGGTGTTATGCATCTATTTATGTATGTACAGGGTGAAATCGAAATCATTCGACAAATTTTTAGGGTGAGTTCAGACCATGAAAATGAACAACGTTTCCCAAAGAACATGGGTCCGGAAACGAAAACAAATTTTCGACCTCCCATACTAAATGCGCGCTCGGATAGGCTCACTTTGTATGGGAGGTCGAAATTTTTTTTTCGTTTCCGGAGCCATGTTCCTTGGGGAAAGTTCTTCATTTTCATGGTCTGAACTCACCCTAAACATTTGTCGAATGATTTCGATTTTACCCTGTATATCAGTCTCTGATTTCCATATTACAGGCTTTGTCTAGTTTGTGATCAGATGACCTTGTGAGAAATGTCCCCCTTCAATAAATAATCACACTTTTTAGGGTAACTAACCAAAATGGTAAAAACGGCTCCTAATGTTGATGATTCCGTGCTTCAGAAGGTACGTTAAGCCCTCGGTCCCGGCTTTTATCTACAGCATTTGTAGTCAATGATCCATGTTAGAGGCCTTTGGCTGCTTGACAAGTCTGACACCAGGATTTGTGAGGTTGGTCATTGATCTTACAACCTACACGATATAATGATTTCTCTTTTGTTTTTACCCGACTACGGCAAAAAAGTGGGTTATGATTTTGACCGGTAGGTATGTATGTATGTTCATCTATTCCCTCATAACTTCTAGAGTATTATTGTAATTTGACAAATGACGTATATTTAGAAACGTCTTGATCATCCGCTAGTTATAAGATACAAGAAGACTACGGCTATATGAACATCACTATGAATATTTATCAAATACCATAGTTTGTACATAACAATTTCAGATGACAATATTTTCTTGTTTCATACTTTTTAGAGCAAGATTTGCCAGTAGTCGGGTTCTAGTTTTTAAACAAATTTTAATTTTTGTAATTCCAAGATCGTAAGTTCAAATTGAACGCGATTCACATCTTTCCCAAAACCGTAGTCGGCGCAACAACTAAAACATTTTTTTTTGTCAAGAAGTCGGAATCCCGGTGGTGATAAATGGTTGTATGTCATAAGATCAGTTACCACACACATTGTATCGGTGTACGGTCAACCGCACGTCACTGGAAACATTTGCAACTCTATTACCATGCCATTAAGTGCAGTGTTTCTACTGATGTGCTGTTGGGTGTACAAGTGTAAAACTTTGATGGATCTGTTTTTGTTTAGTAGTTTAAAAAACAAAGAAATTTTTGAAAAAATAACCTGCATAATTAATTTATTTTATACCCGACTTCGGAAAAAAGGAGGGTTATGATATCGGTATGTAATTTATACGGGGTACAAACTCTAGCCCTGACCGTTAATGCGCAGAACTCAAAAAAAAAACTCGCGGGGGTGAGGCATGCGAATCGTTCATTGGCTCTCCGCCTGTCACCGATGCGCATGAAATATACTGAAAATATTTGCCGAAATATAATTGTGCAGAAGACGCAAAAACGTTCATTGATTCTATGTATTCAGATAATTTGGTATTCTCTTGTCTATTTGTTTGCGATTCTCTCCAAACATACTGAGACTATTTTAATGGAGTTTTGACTCATGTTTGAGGCTTATTTGGGTACAACGTATAGCCAACAGAGGGTACATAAGTACAAAGTTTAAGCGGCCGCACAGCTGGAGGTTTTTTAGGGTTCCGATATTTTCTTTTATGTGAAAGCCAAATCTGAAGTTATAATAATAGATACAGGTAGTAATGAAATAACCACATTTTTTTAGTCGGATAAATTTTCTTGCGGAGCTGTAGAACCTGTAGGAACTTGGTTTTTCCTGGTAGTAAGTTAAGTATTTTTCGGTTAAACGTTTGAGCAAAATCTGTAGTACCCTAGTGTACTGTACTCCTTTAAGTAACCGTTTCATGTAAGTGGATCCAGAACCAAATTGGGAAAAAACTGGTACTTACCGAATATGTGTCGGAAATACAATAACTGGTTTAAATTTTCAAATATTGTCATTTTTAGTATTTCAATAAACAAATTCAAAATATCTTTAGAAACATTAAAATCTATAACTACCCGCTTCCGCTTTGCTCTGAGTGACTTTTATAATTAGCAAGCTGTGTTCGCCTATAATTAGGTTTGCATCAAGTTATATAGTTCTTTTATTTGGTTTTTAATATGTAAATCTGAGGTGAACCTAATAAATAAATAAGTCTGTAGTCATTAGCTTTCTGTAGCAAAAAAAAACTTACCTGATTGTGGTAGTGAGCCAGCGGATGGTGGTGGTGCGGCACATGCCGCATCGCCGGGTGCAGCATGGTGTCGTCACTGCTGCTGCCGCTGCTGCCTTCTACCGCCGGCTGGAACCAACGTTTATTGCATAAAGGACTCGCCAAGAAATCTGGCCATTATACCTAGGAAATTTCTCGTAAACTCAACATGAGATCTAATCATAATCAGGCGTTGATGTCTTTTATTTCCACTTGTCTCATCTCATTTTCACGTCTAAATCAAGTGGGACTAAATCAAACAAATTTATCTTGAAAATTACTCTTGGACTAGCCAAAAAACCTGGTAAATTTATCTAGGAATTATGAATGATTAGGCCTAAAACATTGTGACAAAGTTTTGAAAAGTTCTAAACGTTGAAAACATTGGCTTTGGTTGCTTGCTTTCAACGACTACGACTACATACCTAAGTCGAACCGGGACTCGGTGACCAGCTCGCGTGGTACCAGGTCTACCGAATAACAGATTACATGTACACTCACCTCCGGTTCATCTTTCTTGTTGTCGTCGTCCCCTAGTTCGACAAGCTGAAGCACCTCTTCAAGCAAAGAAATCTCGGACTCAGTGACCAGCTTGTGTTGTAGTGTAGTAGGTCTTCCGAATAACAGCTTATATCTACACTCACCTCCTACTCATCTTTCTTGATGCCGTCATCCTCCCCTAGCTCAACAAGCTGAGCACCTCTTCATGCTAACAAAACTCGGATTCAGTGACCAGCTCGCGTGGTATCAAGTCTTCAAAATAAAAGATAACATCTACACTCACCTCCAGTTCATCTTTCTTGTTGTCGTCGTCCCATAGCTCGACAAGCTAAAGCATCTCTTCAAACTAACAAAACTCGGACTCGGTGACAAGTTTGCGTGGTACCTACTAGGTCTACTGAACAACAGATTACATCTACACTCTATCATTATTGATGCCGTCATCCTGCTCTAGCTCGACAAGCCGAGCACCTCTTCAAGCTAACAAAACTCGGATTCGGTGACCAGTTCGCGTGGTACCAGGTCTACCGAATAACAGATTACATCTACACTCACCTCCGGTTCATCTTTCTTGTTGTCGTCGTCCCCTAGCTCGACGAGCTGAAGCGCTTCCTCTAGCAAGTCGAACCGGGACTCGGTGACCAACTCGCGTGGTAGCTCGCCTTGCAACACGTACTCGCCTACGGAATAACAAGTAGGTATTTTAGTAAGTCATCATTTAGGCACCGACAGACCAGCCAGTGGCTAGCGTAAGTCTATTCAAAACTCTATGGTCTATTCCCAGACTTCTTCTTTTCTGGTTAATAGCAAAAAGTGTCATGACGTAACAATTTAACCCAAAATGTGGTTAAATTAAAAGGTCTTTAATAAATAGATAGATAAATAGATAAGTAGAAACTCTTTATAGCACACAAACTTATACTAAAAGGGTCAAACAACTAACTAGGCCTTAATAGGCTTTATAGTTCCTCCCGAGTGCAAGAAACTAAGAGGCTTCGACACGACAGCAAGTAATCATTAATTGCCAAGCGCCGGACTTACACTTGTCGTTATCAAAGAAGCCCTACCCCATCATGAGGTCATTAGTACGACCTTTGACTTTTTTAAGCTCTTGTGGATTCTAGGAACTTGTATTATGTCTGACTTTGCTCAAGGAATACTGCGTTAGTGGCAGGACATTAACAAGCTAACTGAAGTACCGCAAACTAGTCTGCTTACCACAACCCAACAAGAACAAGTTTTTTCGTTGTTGAACCATATACGAAACAAAAATCATACCTACACAACGTACCCGTCACCAGAAAAGCATACCGGCATTTTGCAGTCACTTTCTTTAACAGACCAAAGCACGTCTTGATGATTTACAACCAGTATACTTTTGCTAATAGAACTATTTGAAGTTTACAACTTTGTATTACAAAAATAAAGTCATAAATAATATTTTGGGTCTTTACAGTGGCCAGAGCCGTGACCACAGTGTAAAAAAACAAAAGGAAAGAGTTGCCTTTCGGAAGCTGAATGGGTATAGAAATCGGTTATAATCCTTTTAAATCCTTATGCTGTGACCGGCCGGGTATGGTCAGAGGAGCAATTTTAATTCTATTAAACAAAAAATTTTCATTTAGATTTTACGAGTATAAGGTTTTCGAGATTTTGTATAAAACTTTTTGATATCACAATTCTATTTTCAGGGTGGATTGAAGTTTCATACTTGTTGTTCAATACATGTATGCATAATTTTATTTTTTTTATAAGAGGCTAGGGCAGAATAGACTTAACTTTAGCAAGACATAAAGACATGTGACATAATATGTCACATGTCCATTTTCATGGACGAACAAACAGAAGGACTGACCATCCCCTTTTAGAAATCGTAACCCGGAAAAGTATAAAGCTAGATGGCGCTAATAAATAGTCCGGGAAGTTATTATGATTTATCGAGTATTCTGCTAAAAAAATAAACCGAATTTCAATGATGGCATTTCTTTACATTGAAACTATGTTGACATTTTGAATGATTTTTTAGCAGAACACCCGGTAGACCATATGCAGGGTGTTAATTTAATTGCGTGCCATAGCTTAAGGGGTGCTTCAGTGACGATAAAGGAACACAAAAAAAATACTAAAAAAATCCTACTGAAAAAAAACTAAAACTCCATTGAAACTTATCTAACGCGGTGCACCGCGCTATCACCGAGCCAGCACGCGAGAATCAGTGGATAAGGTAGGCACATACATAACTGAAACTCTTTCGCGCGCTTTTGATAGCGCGGTGCTCCGGGTCATTGCCCTTCGCGTTAGTTTAGTTTCAATGGAGTTTAAAAAAAATTAAGTAGGATTGTTTTTAATATTTTTTTTTGAGTTCCTTTATTGTTACTGAACCACCGCCTAAGCTATGGCACGCAATCAAATTAACACCCTGTATAATTTATTTCCAGATTATTTGAAAGCGCCATCTAGTTTCCATGAGTTTTATGCTTTTCCGAGTTACGTTTTCTAGTATGGGGATTGTCAGTCTTATTATTATTTTTCCATGCCATTATGCAATAAACTACTTGAAACTTAAGATCGTTTACGTACATAATAAATAAAAACCACATTAGATAGATCGATACATAAAGTTAGTTGCAAACCTTGCAACAGCACTTTCATGTTTTTATAAATCTATTCACTGTATGTTACCATAACAAAAATAGTTGATATTAACTCTTAAATAATTTCATTCTTGCAAATGAATTATTTGATTTACAACGTAAATTGTCACAAAACTATCTGCATTATCACATTTGTGTTACAAATTGTTGCTGAAAAATAAAAATAAAAAACAACAATAGTGTACTTCGTGTGGGCATGCCACAACTGCACAGTAAAACGAAACAGAGAATAAGCTTAACACTCTAATCCGTCTTTTGTATGGCTACTTACTCGTAGCTGGCGACATATTTTTTGTCTTCCAAATAACGGTGAAGAAAGGTTCGACAGGGTTAGACTACCGTTTGCTGTGGTTTAAATTGTGTAAAAGTTAAGCCGACTGATAAGTCATAACGCAAAACATATATCGGTGGTATGAAACAATTTGTCTTGCATGTGCCAGTGGGGTAAAAAAAGGTTAGTTCTAAATATAGGCCAATACATTTCGGCGTCCCTCAAGGAAGCATACTGGAGCTACTGTTGTTTTTAATGTACATAAACAACATTCCTGTATGCGCTAAATATCCTGGCCTTATACAGGGTGTAAGGGACAGCCTTCCGAATACTGAAAGGGCATGATCAGTCAACATAACTGAACAACTTTCAGCGAATAAAACTTTCAGGAAATGAAAAAAAAATCGGCTTCTCCGTACAAACTGTCCAATCAAGTTTGCAATTTTGTATGGAGAGGCCGTTTTTTCTTTCATTTCCTGAAAGTTTTATTCGCGGAAAGTTGTTCAGTTACGTTGACTGATCATGCCCTTTCAGTATTCGGAAGGCTGTCCCTTGCACCCTTTATTTCATACGAGGTGTAACGAAAAAGCTTTTAGGTACAATTCCAAAGATCTGTCCTTAAAACTGCTATTTACAAGGAATATTAAGTCGATAAACGAAAAAAAAAACCTCAACTGATGCAGTTTTGTCAAAAGGGTTATACAGTTTCATCTCATGGACAGATTCACTCACACGCCTTTTTTTTTACACGTCGAATATCCTTTGTTTTGTGGCGGAGGTAGAGATTTTTTTTGTTTTACTCAATTGCTTATTACTCAATTTTCCATAATAATAATTCAATTAATATAAGTCCATTACTGTTTCCTTAACAAGTATCAACACAATTATTCCTATTGTTAGACGACTTTTGACCTTTCAAGTTCATTACCAACGAAAAAGCGAACGTAAATAAAAAAAAACAAAAACTATATTTCCTTTGCGAATTTAAACAAATAAAAAACCGTGTATCAAAATAAATCGATTAGTGATTTAATTTTATCCGGTGTTGTTAAAATAAAACCCTAAAAAACAACGAGTATTTCAATTGTTTCTCGCGGTACGACGCCATTTTGTCCTTCACGGCTGACCAATCACAGCGCGTTATTTTCGCGTGTTAGGTATTTATTTTAGTATGTGTATGTGTGTTAGGTACCGACGAATCCTTTGTTAATTTGTTTAAGCCTGAGATCCACAACCTATATTTTAATGGTACGTTTACTTAAGCCTTTGGCGCAAAAATAAATGAGTAAATAGGTAAACAGGTAAAAAATAAGGAAAATAAAACTTGCGCCTGCCTGCAGCAGATAAATTGATTTGAGACTCAATCTACTTATCTAGTCGCTGCACAATATTAGTAAGTAGATGAAGAAATTAGGTAAAAAAGGTCTGTAGGAACAAGTCTTTATATTCGGATGAGGACCAGCGCTCCGCTACTAAAACTGGTAACCAGGTACCCGCTCCGCTCAAGGTCATAGTTTTACCTACTACTGATAAGCGGCCGACGGTTCGTTCATACAAATCAGTGCACCACTAATTAATCACTGAACTAAGCGTTTGCGACAATTTTATAAATGCGCCTTCGTGACATCCCATGAAACGTCCACTATACAGGACAGGGAGCTCCCTCCAAAATTCCAGCTTTTGCTGAAACAATGTGGAGGGGAAGTACCATAGTCACCACGCTTGTTAGCGTTACGGCTGGCACTATGGACTGCGGATGTTGGTAAGCGCAGAATGTAATATGATACGATACACAGAAGGATGCTGCTGCCCATCCTCTGATTCATTAACCCTTAGACGCCTCTTGCGACACTTACGGGTAGAGATGGGTTGGTACTATTGTTTGCCGCCACCATACTGGGCCGCCGGTACCATACAGGGCAGGCACCATGCGCCTTTATGCCTAACTAAAAACGTAATAGGTTGAGAATTTGGAATGTTTTTCTTTAACAATCGTAAAAAAATCTGGTAGAGTCCGCATAAGATTTTGGGCATATAAGTAGTTGTCACAACTTTTATCATTACTAAACCTATCCAAAACTTATACCTGACCAACATACTGAGCCTAGCTTCCACGCGAAAAGTTATTATCAATTTACCGAACAACCGACCATCATCAGTACTTCTTTTTATTTACAAATAAGCATTAAGTTTAGAACAAAAAAACAACACGACCGTATCGGATCTACAACAATACGAAACGATCTACGGATCGATCGTGGGTCAATTCACTTTCAGACAGAGTCATTGCCAAGGCTACTGTGTTGTGTAATGCCAGTGCCGCCATTGTTGCCAATTTTTGACAGTTCAAGTCCAATGCTAAGTTTTTTTTTCAATTGTAATTGAAGTTCATACGCCTACATAGAAACAGGTACACTGGACTTGCGCAAGAGCCTTGCAACGGCTTTTACAATGTACACAACACATCAAAGGATCTCCCTGTCTGTATCTGCGATCTATGCAAAGTTCGTTCTATAGGAAATTTAATGTAGTCCACTTGAAAAAAAGACGTAGAGATACAAATCCCCTTGTGGTGCCGGCAAAGAATAGTACCAACCCATCTCTACCCGTGGGTATCGTAAGAGACGACTAAGGGTTAATGAACCAGAGGATCCTTCTGTGTATCGTATCATCTTACATTCTGCGGTCACCAACAACTTCGGTCTATGGTGCCAGCCGTAACGCTAACAAGCGTGGTAACTATGGTACACACGGCCGCACATCAGTAGAAACACTTTTGGACCTTATGGCGTGGTAATAGAGTTGAAAAAGTTTCTACCGACAAGCGGTTGACCGTACTACCTGGAATTTTGGAGGGAGTTCCTTGTCTTGTAGTGGCCATTTCATGGGATGTCACGATGATGATGATGAGGGATAAAAATCTGACTAAATACCAACTAAATAATAATTGTAGGTAACAACTTTTCTTTCGTATTAAATATAACAGCCTACTTACTATGACACCTATTTTATTAAACAAAAAATTCCCAAGCTTCGTAAGATTAACTTACGAATTGAATTAGGTAGGTACTTTTATTATCAATCTGAATCTAGAAAGTATCTTATAATTTACTAAATGAGGTAAGTAATAATAGCTCCCTCGGTCTGGCCATGCAGAGGGCAAGCTCCTATCATTTTGGGTGCCTTGATTGGGTGAAATTGGATTTATTTTTACCCGACTGCCCCAGAACAGGAGGGTTATGTTTTGTACTACTTCCATCAATAAGTAGTGAGAATTATCCAGAAATACAACAACGTATTGATAAATTAATAATACACTTTTCTACGTAGCTTCAAAGTCTCTTCAGACACAGATTAGATAATAGTTACTACGTATCTTCAGACCCTAAATCCCACGGTTTTCCGAAGCATCGATTCCTTTTGAAAAAAAAAAAAAAAGCTTTTATTTGACTTAAATAATACTAAATTGACCACTGTTGTATATTGATTCGTAATTTTAATAATTTTGTGACCAACTGTGATTTATCTTTATTATCATGTATATTGCATGCTGAGATAGTAAGATACAGTGAAACTTTATATAAATTTAAACACCTGCTTCTGGCAATAAAAGAAATATGAATTATTAAGGTCCTGCCACAGCTCTCCGTATGGGATTCATGACTTCTACTTTACTTCCGTATCTGTTTCTCCTTCGGTGTTATTTAGATTGTGGGAACAGGTAGGTACGAGTCACTATGACTAGATGAATGTAAGTCAAATTTGGTATGTCGGTAGAGTGGATTACTTGTTCAGATTCAACTTTTTAAGTGGCATCTGTCTTAATTTAGGTATTTTACAAATTATTAAGTTAGCTGGACTGTGTTGCACCTTACCGCATTATTTTTACGTTTCTAAATATTATGAACTAGGTTTTGGTTACCATCTTTTTACTGAAATATACTATCAATTGTCCTAAACTAGTTTACTATTATTTAATCTGTGCCTAGACATCAAAATACTTAACAACCAAAATGATGTACATGCTCATTACCACAGTAAATATATAAAAAAAATAAAATTATACCTTCCATACAAAATGCAGTTTCTACGAGAGTTTAAACATTTTCTTCGTAATTGTACGCCTTAAGATTTTCGAATTTAAAAAATACAAGCTGATTTTGAATCCCTTGTGTAAAGAGAACATGATCAATATTATGCGTATAAAATCACACTATAAAATATTTTGACGTGATACCTGATTGCTTGCAGAAATGTGTCACTCTTTGAGGAATTCTCTGCCTCTTAAGTAGTAATGACTAGTACTGACTTTAGCTTATATATTTACTGTGTCATTACTATTCGATCACCCCTTGTGGCTTAGCTCACTGAATTAGCTGATTTTGAATCCCTTGAGTAAAGAGAACATGATCAATATTATGCGTATAAAATCACAGTATAAAATATTTTGACGTGATACCTGATTGATTGCAGAAATGTGTCCCTATTTGAGGAATTATCTGCCTCTTAAGTAGTAATGACTAGTAATGACTTTAGCTTATATATTTACTGTGTCATTACTATTCGATCACCCCTCGTGGCTTAGCTAACTGAATTAGCACAAGTTCTAAGTTGACGAATGTTATTTTATTATTACTACTACTTATTGTAAATAATTAACTATGTAGGTAGATATTGAAAATTTGAAAAATCCAGAACTAAATAATTTAAAATGAAGGTTCTACCAGCGCAGATATTACCTAGATTCCTGAAGCTAGTTTGTCAACTGCGTTATTTTAAGTGTGGATGGGTGGTACGCTGATCACTGTTGCTAATTTCTTTTTAAAGGGCTCGGTAAAATCAATGAAATCTTTTTAGAAGAAAATATATCACGGACTTTGACAGCAGCGATAAAACTGACATAATAATTTTCATATACGGCGTGCATAATAACTCTGTCTGTGGCCGTTAATGAGCAGAAGTAAAAATATGAGTCGCGGGGGTGAGGTGCGGCATGTTGGGGGGTGGCGAGTGAGTCGTTCATTGGCTATGCGCCTTTCACCCATGCGGAGAAAATAACCGTCATATAGACAGACTTTTCCTGAACGCGGTGTACTGAGTGAACGTTCAGTATCAGTGTTGCCATTTTCAATTTTCCTAGTGCTAACTCTTAGTATTATATAGTCTAAGTGCTAACTAGCACCACTATCTACTGCACTTCCAAAAGCTGGTTTAAAACACCCTACCCTATTTCCTCGCACGACTGAATAAAAAGCTAGATGCTCATACTGGCGCTGCAGGTAAAAAGAGTGAAGAGAGTGAAATTGTTATTTGTTATGCAAGGCACCAAATGTGTTATTTGGCGCGAGTGCCAAATAACACATTTGTATTAAAAGTATTAAAAGCGAAGGATTCTAGGATTGAACCATGAGCGAAGCGAGTGGTTCAAAAGAAGAACCCTGAGCGTAGCGAAGGTTTCAAGGCACGAGCGCAAAAGAACTTTGCTGCCGAGCGAAACACAAAATTTTTCACCTCACTATAGCGAGGAAGCGGCCAGTACCGCAGCATGGACGTTTTCCATGCTGCATCACGTTCGAATTTCAAAAATCTTTGGCACGCTAGCGGCCAAAAATCGCTTTTGGCCGCAGAATTTAACTGACAAACCAAATACTTCCGAGCTCGTGAGGTGAAAAGAATATTGCTAACGTCAAAAGATTTCTAAGAGAAGAGGCTAAATAAAAAATCTCAGTTCAATAAATTATAATTAAAGTATAATTTTCTAATAAAACGCAGTACGCACACAATTGTTTTTGGACCCAACACAAACAAAGGCAATAAAAATGAACCAATAGAGGGCCATCAACCATCAATTGTTCCAATCTTCCTTCATTAAGCCGCCATCTTGAGATCTGAAATTGCGTCCCGTCCCACGGACCACATTCCAATTTCAAATTGACCCGCATGATCTTCCATCTTTTTCAAATGAGCGCGTTGAAAAGAGACAGGGGCCTTTTTGTTCGGAAATTTTAAATTTGTAAGAGCGGGATACAGATTGTTTCTTTTTTTTTTTTGAGAAAAAAGGCTGCGGTTTCGTCCTGTGCAGTTGTCGATTTGGGTTTTCATAAAAAATGGTTAATGACAAGTTAATGGGTATGAATATTTTTTAGTTTAGTATAGAAAAAAAAACATTGTGTACCACAACGCGGAATCCTTTGCGTATATACAGCGTTTAACGGAAAGGTGTGAATCTACCCATGAAACTGAACAACTTTTCCCAAGGAGCATAGGTCATAGCACAAAATCAATTTTTGACTTCGCATTTTGTATTGGACGTCAAATTTGGTTTTTTGTATTGTTCAGTTTCATGGGCAGACTCACACCCCTTAACGGTACACGCTGTATAGTACCCATCTGTACGAAAAGATACTTTTTACTACTACCGTCAATATTATTAAAACATAAATGGGTATTTAAGTAGAAATGTCCTTTTCAAAAACCATAACATACAAATTTTAGATTTTTGCTCAATATGTAATAGAATAACAAATATTTCCCCTCCAAAGTACAATTTTTGGGGTATTCTGGAGGGATAGTTCCCTGTCCAGCAGTGGACGTGTCATGGGATGTTATGATGCCTTTAGAGATGAATATTTTTAGTATTTTTGTGGTACATGGACCTGTCACCAAAATTAACATAAATGTGATGTGGAATTTTGTTATTTTTTGCCTTCACAGTAGGATACCGACATTTCTATGGGTTCATATCATCTTGACCCCGACTCGCCCCATCCTATACTTGTTCACACCTTTTAAATAGCATATTTTAACCGACTGCGACGTAGACAAATTGAGGTACCTATTGTTATTTTTATGAATGTGTTATTCTTTTAAAATCTAATATAGTTTTGAATTATCGTAGTCACCAAGCTTGTAAGCGTTGCGGCTGGCGACCGCTGTTGTTGGTGACCGCAGTATATTAAATGGCACGATACACAGAAAGATGCTGCTGCCCATCCCCCGGTTAATAAAGTGGCCTCTTACGACTTATGACATCCACGGGTAGAGATGGATTGGTGCAATTTTTTGGCGGCATTACAGGTAAAATAAATTAATGATTATGATAAATCATTAAAGTAATCTACAACGATTTCTACTAAACACTGCACAGAACAGTTAACTCAAACTTATTAATTATCAGTGTAAACAATTTTGTTCTTACTTCTGTACATAGCTAGGTAAAATATAATTTAACGGCTCCTTAAGACTTATGTACATAGCTTGGTAAATTATTAAGTTTTTTTAAGCTATGTAAATAAGAACAAAACTTTCCTTAATAGGTCCGATTCTTACTATCTTACAAAAACTTCTATTGACGGCGTTTGTACGAGTATAGGAAAGTAAGAATTAATTAAAAAATTTCGACGCACTTTACTTTAAACAAAAGATCTTCAGTTTTATTTGCACTGATAAAAATATCTCTTAATAAGTACTATTAATTAGATTTTTACTAACATAGGCGTAAGATTTTATACTAATAATCATTATGGATTTAATATTTTACTTACTGGGTAGTTCCAGCAAAGCATATTATTTTGTAATATTTGTTATGGAATAAACAATTTGAAATTTGAAAAATTTATTTTTGTTATGTACGACTATTTTAACCGTCACCGTTCTACAAAAAACATGTATGTAAGTAAGTTAAAACAATTATGGTGTTTTTTTAAGTATCTGGTGGGTGACAGAGCTTCACTCTGTATAACCTTTTTTTTAGAACTCCCGTATTGTAAATTTCATCGAATTAGTTGGAGCCGTTTTCGAGAAAACGATTACATACCGGGTGTAAGGGACACCCTTCCGAATACTGAAAGGGCATTATCAGTCAATGTAACTAAACAACTTTCAGCGAATAAAAGTTTCAGGAAATGAAAAAAAAATTCGGCTCCTCCATACAAACTGTCGATTTTTTTTTTTTTCATTTCCTGAGAGTTTTATTCGCTGAAAGTTGTTCAATTACGTTGACTGATAGTATTAGGAAGGCTGTCCCTTTACACCCCTTATATATAAATTTATAAATAAATACTGCTCGTGTAATAGTACGAGTACCTATAATGTATCATGTATAGTGTGCTCAGCAAACGAAACTGAACTTTCCCATTAAATAAAAACATCGATCCAAACGAAATTATGATAAGGTACCTACATCACGCTCCCTCAAGAACAAAGCCGCGGGCGAGATGTAGTCTGAAAAAGTAGCCATTTTTGCCCTAAACGCATAGTTCAGGCCATGAGATCGTATGGAGTGTCAATTTCTTATTTCATTTTCATACGCGTTTCAGATCAGTCAACAAAACTAAAACTTAACTTTATGGGAATGAAAAAAAAGATTCCCAGTTATAAGTCCTAAACAATCACGGATTTTGACGTGAATTAGAATATACGTTTTAAAACTTTTCGATTATATTTTAAGCAAAGCAAAGGCTAAAGTCCTCATCCTCACAACTGGATTATTTATTTATCTTATTCTTTTATTATTCGAGCAGGCACAGGCTCGACTCCACGCAGCCTCTTCAGCCGAACCTCTTTACAATCGAGTGTGGGATGGTCTCGTTTTAAACGAATCGTTTTGTAATTTTTGTTTTTTTGTTTTATGACAATGACTACGGCCTGTTACTTTTTTCTGTCTTGTGGAATGCATTTTGTGTTATCTGTAGTAATGAGATCTCGAACTAGACACTACATAGATTTGACCTTTGCAGTAAATAAGACCAATTTTGTCAAGTGTCACATATTATGTCAAATTAGTAATGGATTCCATGGTGAAAACAAAAGCTTATAACATGGGACCTTGTAACAGTAAAAAAAATCTTTGTTTAGATTCCAACTTAAGGGAAGGCGGGTTTTTAAAATTCAACCTAATAGATAGACCATACTTATTAACGTTTGTGGAAAATGGAAATTTAATAGAAAAAAATTAAAAAGTGGCCAATTGCGTGTCGAGCCATGCGCCGTATAGGGTTCCGTAGTTTTTTAGGATTTTTTTTATTGCAACACAGGTTTTGATTAAGTATCTCATAACGTTCATAACATATACTTTTCACCTCCTAATGCTCAGAGAGGTCCTAGCGTCTGATTTTTATTATTTTGAGTTTTTCAGCTCATTAACCTGTGAAACCGAAACTAACTATTGTGAATTTTTTCACATTTCCAATAAAAACCGTTTCGCTGGCAGGGTTCGTGTCATGTGTCCCGACACTTGACTCTATCAAAAATTGGCGCTTCTTAGCTCAATACCCATTTCGCAAACGGATCCGCTAAATCTAAAAGTAGTCTGCAAAATCTCAATATTTTTAAACGACCTATCTAACAACACCCCACACTATGGGGTTGAGGATTTTTTTCTCCACGTTACGTGTAAGGGAGGTATCCCAAAAAAAATAATCTACATTCACGCAGAATACCTACATCTCTTAAGTTTTCCCAAACACCTTGTATATTACCTACAAGGTGTATTTTTGAATTCCAACAACTCAAGGCTTACATTCCTTGAGCTGAAAGGAGACACATTATCCAATAAACATTAGGTCGAAATAGGAAAAAAAAATTGATCTCTGGGAGAGCGCATTATCAGCTAGTTCAGTTTATACGAGAGGTCACTTTTTTTTCGTATTTCGACCTATGTTTCTTCGACAATATATCTCCGTTCAGCTGAATGTACGCCTTAAGATTTTCGAATTTAAAAAATACAAGCTGATTTTGAATCCCTTGAGTAAAGAGACTGTGATCAATATTATGCGTATAAAATCCCAGTATAAAATATTTTGACGTGATACCTGATCGATTGCAGCCATGTGTCACTATTTGAGGAATTATCTGCCTCTCTAGAGACCATGCCTGCGATTTTATGGTAAAATCACAAAGTTATATAAAAAGCATTGGATAAAAGATTTTGTTTAGTTACCTAGTAAGCTGGGACTAGAATTATTTTGCTCAATTAAAATAAATGATCAAACAAGAGTTCGATTAATATTAAATGTCAATTGGTTGTTTTATCTTTCCATTGCCACGACTGTAATAGTCATTTGCTCAACAAGAGAGCAAAGTCAGTTATTGAATCCAGATTCCAGAGCTAGCGGAAAATTCTTTGTTGAATCACGAACAAAGCAAAGAAATCTGAGATAAGAATAAGGCCGAGTCCTCATTAGGCTCACAGTGACCGGCTAACTGTTTGCCTCTAGTTCGCCTCCCTATATATTATGAACAGACTGTCCATTCAGCGCATACTGTACGCAATTTGCGGCGTTTCGCTTGCGGATTCATTCAGTGAGCAGCTGATTTGCTGCGAACGACGCTCGGGGTCGGCAGCTCAGTCAGCTCTATATACTCGCACTAACCGTACCCTCCCGCCGCTAACTAAACATTGAGTTAGCGACCGATACGCCGCTCAGAGTCAGTCAGCGGATAGTCAGCTGCTCACTGTGAGCCTAATGGGGAAGCGGCCTTATTGTAAGAACAGCGAGGGATTCAAGGCACGATATGTAAACAACTTTGACTCTCAAATGAAGCATACAACTATTGACCCCACCAGCGTGACTTCATGAAAACTAACTCCCTCCTCCACAAGTATAAAGTTGTCTTCGATACAAAAAGCATTTACATCAACAAGAACATATAATTAGTTGGAATTTGAAACTCCCTGCTAGCAAATAAAAACCAGTGATACAAACAAACATCCTTCCTAGATACGTTTTGAAAATGCAATGAAAAAAATAAAGTAATGCGTTAAGGGCTGATAAGAGATAAATACGGTTCACTTGAGCAGGTTTTTAACGAAAAGTGATGAATATATGGCCGTGAAAAAAAAAATCTGATAATTAAGCATCTTTCCAAGAATATGGCCTACTCCGAAACACATTAAACATATTTTGTTCGCCATAAAAAAAATCCAAAGTTACCTCTGCTTTTTGCTTTTAAACCGTTTTTCTTAAGTACCCATTAATCTATGATGCCAAAACTTTTACACATTATTCAATACATTATGCATAATAATATAGCTATTTGATAATTAATATTATGGGTACAGATTTTGAGAAAATTGCAAAAATAAGCGAAAAACGTAAAACAGCGCGAATCCGGTCCGTTCTAGCACGCGCATTCTGCCCTTTGTTAGAAAGGGAGGTAATTCAGCTCTTATCAGCCCCTTAAAAAGACACGATCTCAGCGAAGTTCGCTGCACGATCGAGATTAAACGGTCACCATAAATTGTTTGACATAATTGGATTTATTTTAGTGTTAAGTATATTATGGATTATTGTTTTAATGTATTATTATGCATGTATTAGTTTAAGAATATTCGCACACAGTGCAAACTGTTATTGAATAAATGATTGATTGATTGATTTCCGAGCTTAGTACCTGAAGTGCCACGCTTCACTTTAACATTTGAGCCTCATCATCATCATCATAGCATCCCATGAAACGTCCACTTCAGGATAGGGAGTTGTGTGCTGGAGTTCTGGAGGGAGTTCCCTGTACAGTTAAGCCTAAATTCCTATCCTATATATAATTGTAATCGGTTTCTCGAAAACGGCTCCAACGATTTCGATGAAATTTAGTATACAGGGGTTTTGGGGGCAAAAAATCGATCTAGATAGGTCTCATGTCTGGGAAAATTCGTTTTCACGGTCTTCTTTAATATTTCTTAGCGCGTTTTAGTGCGTTCAAGAAACTTACAGCGCCATCTGTTGTTGATTTATTTATGTATTTTCTGGATATTATACCGAGTTATGTTCCAGAGAACCCGAATCTAAACCACTTTCCTAAAAAAACATGGGTCGACAAACGAGAATTTGTTTTCTAATAAGAACGTGCATGTGTGTGGTGCCGGCAAAGAATAGTACCAACACATCTCTACCCGTGGGTGTAGTAAGAGGCGACTAAGAGTTAATGAACCGGAAAATGGGCAGAAACATCTTTCTGTGTATCGTACCATCTTACATACTGCGGTCACCAACAACAGTGGTCGCCAGCCGCAACGCTAACAAGCGTGGTGACTACGGTAAATCCACTCCAATGGCGTTTTTGCTGGAGTTCTGGAGGGAGCTCCCTGTCCTGCGGTGGAGGTTTTATGGGATGTTATAATCATACGAACATGCGCCGGCAATTTGGTAATTTTTCCACATATGCTTCTTATCATCACATCACAATGTCGCCACTATTTTGGTCCTACACAGCGCCAAACCGATGTTAGTCTCATTGTCAACATGATCGAAATAAATTCTCTTTTTCTATAAAAAAAATTATTTCTAATATCGTTTTCATTGGCTTTTATAAAAGGCCAATATAAAACACTGAATAAAAAGACCTGAAACACAATTTTTTAAACGGTACGAGTACAACCGCCAGCTTTTTTTTGTATCTGGTGAACTTTTTACCCGCTTGTTCGGAAGACCGTATTTTGACTATAATATTATATAGGTACTCGTATAAATCTTAAGTTCATAATTTGTTGTAAGTAGGGTAGTACATAGGCTTTCTTTTGAGAAACATCCTAAAAATAAAGGTAGGGTATGGTGTTGGTAGGTTTTGATTTTTTCTTGGTATTTGATTTGGTTGGTGTCTTCTTTTTGAACTGTTTATTTATTTTGGCCAGAAGTTCAATTTCGATTTTTAGGGTTCCGTACCCAGAGGGTGAAAAACGGGACCCTATTGATATGCCTCCGATGTCTGTCTGTCTGTATCTCATAAACCGTGGTAGAAGCTTTTTATTGAAGTGTCACAATCATTAGGTACCTACTTAATATTTGTAAATAAAATAAAATAATGTTTTCATCTAAAAAAAAACCGGTCAAGTGCGAGTCGGACTCGCGCGCCGAGGGTTCCGATATACCTATAGTATTTTTGGAAGCAATAAAGTCCATTTTCAGGACCGCAAAACTAAATTTGTTTGTAAAGGTTTTTTGCAGATTTCTGAAAAACTGTGCAACTTAGAAAGATCGTTTTATTTTTGCTGTAAAGTTTATATAAACTTCTGTCAACTGTAATTAATTCAGATTTTTCCTTACTCAAACTTCGGAGATAAGGGGGGGGGGAATGGTATTTTTCTTGACATTTTTCATCATAACTTTAAAACTAAGAAATTTAAAAAAATACAAAAATATATTTTAAAATGTACAAGTAAAGCCCTTTCATATGATACCCCACTCGACCTAGTAGCGACAATTTGAAATTTGGCCCCCCCTATTTTGGCCCCCTTTATATTAATAATCATACTTTTTTCAAAAATTTTTCTTGTGCAATTAAGTTGGGCAACTATATTCTAAAACTATTCCAAATTTCAGGTTGATAGCATAAGTGGTTGCTGAGATATAGAGGTGTGACAGACAGACGGACAGACAGACAGACAGACAGACAGAGCGGCACCATAAGGGTTCCTTTTTTTTACCATTTTGGTATCGGAACCCTAAAAAAGACCTTAAAAATTGCTGAAAAACTAACTATTTTAAATTTAGTGAGCAGTTTCACATTAACTCAATATTTTTTTTGTCAATGGGCTTACTCTTAAACTCGATCTATTCTTGAGAACAGAGATGAGGTCGACGGTAGAACGAGCTTGCCCAGAAGAAGCCTATTAACTCGCGACTCAAATAGATTCGGGTTATATGAACTCGGGAACACAGACAAAACATATGGAAGATTTTCGTTTTGACATTCAATAAAGAGTATGAGTCCATTTTTTTCGTTAATTCCAACGTTTACCAATCTATTTCGCAGGCATTACACTAAAACCAGAGTATATTTGACGGAAAGAATAACATTGTTTTACAAACTTGTTTTTTCTGACAGCTTTAGCGGATTGCTTTAGACATAGCTGCAAATGTGTTGGTAACCGTTGGAATTAACTAAAAACCGGTCAAGTGCGAGTCGGACTCGCGCGCCGAGGGTTCCGATATACCTATAGTATTTTTGGAAGCAATAAAGTCCATTTTCAGGACCGCAAAACTAAATTTGTTTGTAAAGGTTTTTTGCAGATTTCTGAAAAACTGTGCAACTTAGAAAGATCGTTTTATTTTTGCTGTAAAGTTTATATAAACTTCTGTCAACTGTAATTAATTCAGATTTTTCCTTACTCAAACTTCGGAGATAAGGGGGGGGGAATGGTATTTTTCTTGACATTTTTCATCATAACTTTAAAACTAAGAAATTTAAAAAAATACAAAAATATATTTTAGAATGTACAAGTAAAGCCCTTTCATATGATACCCCACTCGACCTAGTAGCGACAATTTGAAATTTGGCCCCCCCTATTTTGGCCCCCTTTATATTAATAATCATCATCATCATCATAACATCCCATGAAACGTCCACTACAGGACAGGGAGCTCCCTCCAGAATTCTAGCTTTTGCTGGAAAAATGTGGAGGGGAAGTACCATAGTCACCTCGCTTGTTAGCGTTACGGCTGGCACTATGGACCGCGGTTGTAGGTGACCGCAGTGAGTAAGATGTAAGACAAAGGAGGACGCTGCTGCCCATCCTCCAGTTAACCCTTAGTCGCCTCTTACGACACCCACGGGTATGTATGGGTTGGTACTATTCTTTGCCGGTACCACACAGGACTAATAATCATACTTTTTTCAAATTTTTTTCTTGTGCAATTAAGTTGGGCAACTATATTCTAAAACTATTCCAAATTTCAGGTTGATAGCATAAGTGGTTGCTGAGATATAGAGGTGTGACAGACAGACGGACAGACAGACAGACAGACAGAGCGGCACCATAAGGGTTCCTTTTTTTTACCATTTTGGTATCGGAACCCTAAAAAGTGGATTATAAGTAGCCGATTTGAATAGGTTGTTCTCATGCCTATTAGCGCATAGCAATATGGCAATCGCGACATCCCATGAAACGTCCACTACAGAACAGGGAGCTCCCTCCAAAATACCAGCATTTGCTGAAACAATGTGGAGGGGAAGTACCATAGTCACCATGCTTGTTAGCATTACGGCTGGCACCATGGACCGAGGTTGTTGGTGACCGCTGAATGTAAGATGATACGATACACAGAAGGATGCTGCTGCTCATCCTCTGGTTCATAAACCCATAGTCGCCTCTTACGACACCCACGGGAAGAGATGGGTTGGTACTATTCTTTGCAGGCACCAGACGGGGCAGAATATCCTACACTATTTAACGAGCAATATTTGTATACTTAAATATAAGTATATGTAATTATGTATATATATTTGTACTCGGTTTCTCGAAAACGGCTCTAACGATTTTGATGAAATTTAGTATCCGGGGGTTTATGGGGGCGAAAAATCTAGCTAGGTCTCATGACTGTAAAAATTCGTTTTCCCCGTATCATTAAGCATTTTTGAAAAAATACCGCGTTTTAGACAGAAACCTACAGCGCCATCTGTTGTCGAGTAGCATAGCACGCTGACCCGGTGATATTTTAATATTGAGGCGGCTATTATAGAGCGAAGCTCGGTCGACCAGGTACTGGCAATAATATTCAATAGTACACACAACAGCACATCAGTAGAAACACTTTTGGACCTTATGGCGTGGTAATACAGTTGATAAAGTTTCTACCGACGTGCGGTTGACCGTACCACAGACCGTACCTTGTATAAATTCACTTTCAAATCTCTTTAAAATGAAATGAAGATACCTACGGTAAGTGGAAACGCTACTTTCTACATATTAGTTGAATAAGCCGTCTTTCATTGCATCTTTCTAAATATGTAAAGTTCCGACCGCCATTTGCTTTGGGCTTCGAAATAAGAACTCGATTTAACAATCAACTAAGTATATCCAACTAGAAATTCTTTAAAAAAAAACTTTTTTCCTAACACACTATTAATATTGTACTGTAAAGTGAAACAGAAAGCATAATTTTAATTTTATTTATAGTTAAAAAACCGTTTTTTCTTTTCAACGAAAATGAGATTTCTGTGGAAGTATAATAATAAGATCAGCCAAGTCGTCAATAGGCTAGGTTTTTTCATTCATTATTTTTAATTGAATCAAATTTAGATGATACGAGTAGAATGCATCAATAAATCTTGGTGAAAAGTAATAGGCCCTAAATTAAAATAAAAGAAAAAAACAATCATCCCAATAAGGTAATTATGATGCATAAATTAGCTTTGTTTTTGAACTACCAACGATTTGAAACAATGTAGTTGGCTGTAGGTATTTTATATTACATTTTAATAATATGTTATTCTTTCTTATAGTTTAATACACCGTTGTTTACTGTTTCTAATAAATAAAAATCAAATAAAAATAATTTCAAAAAATCTGCTCAATACCGGAAGTAGGTTAAAATTTTATCACTTCGATTTGTTTTTCGATAAAGCTATTAATTACACAGTAACAAAACTAAAAATACCTTCTCTTCGGCCACAGAAACACTTTCAGTATTTCACTGCACAAATAGTTCCAAACAATAACTGTTTAAAAAAAAACACTGTCACTGTCAATTTTTTTTGTACCGATGACTCGCTATTAAAACTGCACACGATGGATGACCTGGTATTTTTTATTTTATTTGCAAGGTCTATGAATTTCACTTTTTCGGGGCGCGAGGCAAAGGATACAGTTCCTTGCAGCCTCTATTTGATAATGGAGTCTGGATGTAACCTTTTTGTCCCTTGCGTCGTACAACGTACTGGCCGTATTTTTTTTTAACATTGTCTCGCCCAACCGGCTCGGCCTACGATCAAACGCCTGTGGGCGGAGCTAAACTACAACAGCGAGCTTTACGAAATACATCTATTTCTTTTTAATACACGCGAATGAGCTTTGCAAGAAAGAGATGGTTGTATTTCTGGGCGTACAGCCGGTAAAACTCGTTTTGCGTAATGTTTTTTCCTGGCAGGCTAAGGATATTATACAGTTTCATATATCCAAGTTTAGGTATAGAGCGATTCTTTGTAAATTGTGTTTTTGTATGGACATACATATTTGTAACATTAATCATAAGGACGTTATTTAATTAAAGTTTAAGATATTTAATTTTAAGGCATACATGAGGGTAGAGTAGACATTAATCCTTTTTATTATTAAAATTAAATCAATTTGAAAGGTAATTTAAAAAAAATCGCGAAAATACGTAAGAATCACTTAAAAAAATTTGGCGGCCTGCATTTTATGCCTTTTCCTAGCTGTGACACGCTTCTTTAAAATAAATGATAACAAAATAATAAATATTTTTTAACTGTTGAAAAAATTGTCAAGAGTAACTTGGGTCAAAATGTTTTTTTTTTACCTCTCTGATCAATCAGAGTGAGCAATTTGTATGGAGAGGTAATTTTTTTTTTCACGTCCCTTAAATGTTTCTTTGGGAAAGTTGTACAGTTTCGTTGACTGAGAACGCCTTTGCAGTTTTCGGTACATCCTGTATTTTAAAATAGCAATACTCCCAATCAAATAGTCATCATAACATCCCTTGAAACGTCCACTGCTGGACAGGGAGCTCCCTCCAGAACTCCAGCAAAAATGCGTGGTACTTAGGAGGGGATTTACCATAGTCACCACGCTTGTAAACGTTGCGGCTGGCGACCGCTGTTGTTGGTGACCGCATAGTATGTAGATACGATACACAGAAAGATGCTGCTGCGCATCCTCCGATTCTTAAGCCCTTAGTCGCCTCTTACGACACCCACTGGTATTAATAGGTTGGTGCTATTCGTTGCCGGCACCACACAGGCCAAATCAAATAGTATAAATTCAAAATTCGAACACTTTCTCTTCCGGAAGCGGATATGCTACTCACGGTGACGTCACAAGATGGCGGCCAGTCATCACCGATCAGCGGTTTTCGATACAACATCAAACATGTTCGTTTCAACAAAAGTTTTTTTTTGTGTACGACTTACACGTTCAAGCGCCTGTGGCTCAGTCGCGATTCGTTTTCGTTCCGATCATGATAGTTAAGCAACGATGCAAAGAAAAATCAAATTTCTTGAATAAAAAAATATTATCTCATATACCTACCTACTTATACTGAAAAAAACATTTTCTCTTTGGAATGACATCTGCCATTGTGTCTCAAGTTGAAATGTCAAATCATCAAACGTGATTTGACATCTTCAATTCCTCATACGAAAGTCACAGATACGTGCCTATGCCGTATATACAATATACAATGCCTGAATGAATGTCAGAATACCTTGTGGCACATATTTTCATTAATCTTCCTTCTATTACCCTTATTTTTCTATGATTCTGTCTTACAAATCTTGTATGAAATATGTATGAAAGAAGGTGTATGACTGAGAACACGGTACACACTACTGCTTCCAGCAACGGGTAAGCAGCTAGTCATGATGACGTCACAACATGGCCGCCACGTCATCGCAATTCAGCGGTTTACGAGTCTAAAGCAGTTTTGTGTCTGCAATATCAATTTTGGATGCATTTTTTAATGTTTTCTAATACATTTCTTCACTTGCTTTATAGTTAATGGGCCAACTAGCCACAATGGGCCATAATTTAGGGATATTTTCGTTTTTAGCACTTTACACAGTTAGAGAACCAAGACAGCTATCAAACGTGCAAAAAATTATGACCTGCAAAGAAAAACGAACTCTATGCGTTTGTGTTAAGGAAAAGTCAAATCGGGATTCTTATGTCGGCCCTACTTTTATAGGATGTCAAAAAACTATGATTGCTGTCCCAAAGTTGTATAGCCAATCCAAGAATACAGATGTAGGATTAGGCATATTAGGAGGAAAGGCCTTTTTAACATCCAGTAATAGTCTAGGCAACGAAGCGGATCGTTTTATGAAGACCCCCGCACTAATTCTCAGTCGATTAAACTTTGCTGGGGTATTATACTAGAGACAAACCTTCAACAAAAAATTCCAAAAAAACATCGGTACTTTTAATTTTTCCAAACAAAAATTACAAAAAATGTATGATAAAAATAAAAGTACCGATTTTTTTTTTGATTTTTTTTATCGAAGGTTTGTCTCATACAGTGGATGTATACCCCAGCAAAGTTTCATCGGGTCAACTGCTTAGTTGCCTACACTATAAATCAAATCAATCAAAATTCAATTTAATTTCTCATGACAAAAAAAATGTTAAATTGGATAAAATAAGAGATTGTCGTGATTTTTGTGAGAGACTGCAAGCTTAACCTAACCTTACGTAAACTAAGCCGAAGACTGAATTTTAGGACTCCAGATCTCCGTTATAAACAATATCAGAGTTCACACAAGGACATTGTTGTGTCGAAGATAAAACAAAGCTGAATTACAAAATATTATAAACTGAAAACATTTAAAAATACAGAAAAAGGCAAAGATATAAACAAAGAAAAAACTAATTTTGCGTACACAAATCTTCCAAAATAAATAAATAAATTTATATTAAGTATATAAGGATGTTAAAAATAGTTTTTAACTATCTTTAATCGTATTTAACTGTGGTAAATACGAAAATTGGTACCTTCAGATTATACCGACATCTTGGCTGACCTATGGAACTATTAGGTACACACGGCCGCACATCGGTAGAAACACTTTTGGACCTTATGGCGTGGTAATTGAGTTGAAAAAGTTTTTACCGACAAGCGGTTGACCGTACGACAGACAGGCAAGAGAGAGAAAAAAAAATGTTTTTTTGGAAACAAACAAAAAGAAGGTTCTAAAGGGGATAACAAATGAGGTAAAACATAAAACTAATAAATTTTTCCTATGGAGCATATTTAGGACGACATACGAAAAAATATTTTGACCGCCCTTACAAAATGCGCTATCAGCTAATAAATAAACGCGCAGCGTCTACAGGAACCTGGGTGTCTACTCTCAAAGTCCGAAATATCGAAACGATACTACTCGAAACATGCAAATGCAAAACTTCGTCCCTTGACAATGTAGTAGAATATTGGTTTAGATGAATTTTCAAACTGCATCCAATCAATATTCTACTCTATTGTCAAGGGACGAAGTTTTGCATTTGCATGTTTCGAGTTGTATCGTTTCGATATATCGGACTTTGAGAGTAGACACCCTGATTTTTTTTCGAATTTCGATTTACAGCCTCAGTTGTCTAGTGGCTGTGCTAGTGGTTAGAGCGCTCGGCTCTCGATCCGGAGGTTCTGGGTTCGATTCCCGGTGGGGACACTGTCAAACGAAAATCACTTTGTGCGACCTCCCCAGTTTGGTTAGGACATTGCAGGATGAATCACCTGACTGTCCGAAATGTAAGGTGATTTTGTGTTTCGGAAGGCACGTTAAGCCGTTGGTCCCGAATACTATCAACGGAACTAGTCGTTAATGACAAATGTCAGGGGCCTTTGGCGGCTTAACGACTTTGACACCAGGTTTTGTGAGGTCGGTCATTGACCTTAAACGTGGTAGGGCTTATTGGGGCTTTTGTGCAAAGTCCGTCTGGGGAAGTACAACCCCTTTACCTAGTTCTGTCGTAAAATAGCAGTGTTTGCACTGATTTGTTTCGGTTTGAAGGGTAAGTTCCGTGGCCCACCTCTTGTTTAAAATATATCTAAATGATGATGATGATCCTCCTTTGTATGTAACATCTTACTTACTGCGGTCACCTACAACCGCAGTCCATGGTGCCAGCCGTAACGCTAACAAGCGAGGTGACTATGGTACTTCTCTTCATTTTTCCAGCAAAAGCTAGAATTCTGGAGGGAGCTCCCTGTCTTGTAGTGGACGTTTCATGGGATGTTATGATGATGATGTTCCATAGGAAAAGTTATTGAGTTTCACCGGCGATTCCACGAGGTTTTAGTACCCTTACTCACATACTTAGTATTGATGAGAGATTCTACTTTTACAAGGATTTACAAGCATACACACTAATAAAATAAAAATTTCTTTTTATGACCGATTTTTATCTAAATCTTAACACAATATCGCCAAAGCATCTCCAATTTTTTTCGGAAGACCCCAAAATTGACCACAGATGACAAATCTCATTATCGTTTGAAAGTGTTTAACAAAAAATCCTTTTACAAGTCAGGTAGCGGACCGCAGTTACTTGACAGAATCCTTGTTACCCTTTATCTTTAAATGTATAAAAGGTGTTAATAGCCCATAATTTTAAGGACCTTATGAGTTTTTTCTGCTGCTTTTAAAAGGTCTGGCAACATAGCTTTGACGACTGGTTTTCGAAAATTCGGCTAGATTTTCAAAAACTACGCGCCTTTGTTACACTCAAAAAAATCATGGCTAATCAAGTTGAAATTTTGCTTGATTAAAAAAAATATGATCATATCATTCAAGAACATGTAAGAAATAACAAATGATAGTTTCTTGTCACAAACAAGCTAAAATGATTGAATTTCTATCAAGTTAACTTGTTCAAAACGAACACGCACTTTATTATTCGATAAAGGTAAATTGATCGATGAAACCAAACGCCCGCGTCGCGGCCTAAACGAACGTGTTCAGTCGTGTTCATTGCGTCCGTTTGTGTGGACGCGTGTGAAAATTAAGAATGGTTTAAAATAACAGTGTTAACAATGTCACAGTTCTAAACAATTTTATTTCCTGGACTGATAAAGAAGAAGAAGGTCCATCTTCTTGCAGCGTGGCTTCATGGATTTTCATAGCTGAGACCTATTTTCAAACGTAAGTACCTAACCTTTGTTACCGACCGACGCATATTACAGAAAAGCAAATAAATAGGTATTCGCGATATTCAAGATCCTGTGGGAACTCTGTCCAGCAGTGGACGATCGTGTTGTTATCAAAGTTTCTACTATAGGATCATTGGTTGTTGTGATGACTCACAAAATAACGAAATTTATATAAATAAACAGCGGTAGACAAAATTGGTGTCAATGATCGAGTCGGAAATCACTCACTAATGCAATGTAAACTCACATTTCAATATATGTTTTATTTGACATTATAACATTTCAGTGATACAATTGCAACCTTCATCTATCCGTACTTATAAGTATTATAAATGTGAGTTGTTCCTATAAAATATGTTTATAATTTCAGATTTTACCGAAAATAATGAGCTGATCAACGTGATATGATTGCCTGCTCAGACTGCATCTTCAAGTTCCCAATGAAACGCTGCTCTTTCATCATTCAAAAGAAATAAGAAGAAAAATGTGGACGTCAACGAAAGCTGAAAGCCGCAAAGCTTTTGTAACTTACATTCAAACTACAGATTTTTAATACTTTGTATTTTTTACTGCTATTAAATATCTAACTGAAACTTTGTGCATTTTCTGTTGAAGGTACAGTGAGCATGGGAAATGAAGATGAAGAAATTGGCAATCTCATTCTTATCAGATCCCAATGGCTGATTTACCTAGACAAAGGCAAAATATTGGCGCCTCTGAGGGATGTAGATATAGGAAAGAAAGAGAAAGCTATTCAACATTTTCTTTTTTTCCTATAGCTGCATCCCTCAGAGCCGCCAAAATTTTGCCTGCATCTCCCATAAATCTGCCATAAATTTCCTATAAAGCACCTGCATAAAGCAAATAAGTACAATGTTTGGATGTAACATATCCTTTGTCAATTCAAATAAGATCACTTGATCACATTAAATAAATTAAATTTATTTTAACAATGTTAAATACTTAAATCATTCAAGTTACTTGTTATAAGTTATCATTTGTTTTATAAAACCCAACATGTTACAATATTACATCAACAAATCACTTGTTTCATATCATCATCTCTTACTACCGTGTACAAACCTGCATTTATCATAGTAATTATTAGACTTGATTAAAGTTAACAATTACTTCTTTGAATCTACTGAGACAAGTTGTTCTGATTTTTAATCAAGATACATTTATTGCCGCCATCATTTAACTTTATGTGCTCGTATATAAACAAGTTGCATGATTGCCATGATATTTTTTTTAATGAATGTTAACAAGTTTTTTTTTCAGTGTAGACACGAATTATAAAGAAATTTTATTATTACAAATATATTTTATGCTGTTCGTTTGTAACTGCGTCATTAGTAATAGAGAACCTGGTCGACCGAGCTTCGGTCTATAACAGCCGCCTCAACATTAAAATATCATCGGGTGAGCAAGCTATGCTACTCGCCAACAGATGGCGCTGTAGGTTTCTGTCTAAAGCGCGGTATTTTTTTTAAATGCTTAAAAATAGGGGAAAATCGATTTTTCCAGACATGAGACCCAGCTAGATCGATTTTTCGTCCCCAAAAACCCCCGGATACAAAATTTGAGCCGTTTTCAAGAAACCGATTACAAATATTGTTCGTTTAATAGTATAGGATAACGGCTAGACCGATTTAGTATTTTATATTAACAATGAAATGATGAAAGGCAAAGAATAGTACCAACCCATTTCTACCCGTGAGTGTCGTAAGAGGCGACTAAGGGATTATGAACTGGAGGATGTTGCTGCGCATCCTCATATTCATATATATTTATTGCATGTCACAGTATACAAAGATGGAAACATTACATAGAAACAGTACTTGTGACACCCTGTAAGGGTGTTGCAATAGAGACGCTAGCCTATTAATAAATATCTTATATAGCAATCCTTAACATTTAAATTAAATTACATTTACAATTAACAATTCAAATTCAGTAAAAACAAAACAAATTATTTAACCAAATTATTATATCTATTTTTATATTATTCATATTTTTATAAAATTCACATTTCAGATTTCAAATTTCAGACTTCACCAATATATACATATTTCATTAAAAATTTTCTTCAAAAAATTCGGTTAATCGGTAATAACTTTTTTTGATAAGAAATTGTTTTAGTTGTTATTCAAATGTTATGTCCTTATCAATGTTTTTTAAATGGTTAGGTATGTGGTTATAGATTTTTATCATCATTGCATGCGAGGCAGTTGTAATTAGCTTTAGTTTTGAAGAGACGGTTATTAGTTTATTCATGTTCCGATTATTTCGTTTTATTGTCTTTACTGGACAGTACAAATCGTAGCGCTTTTTAACAAATCTACATGCTTCAAATATATATATATACACGTTAAGGTTAATATACTAAGTTTAACAAAGTAGGGTTTACATGAGTCGGTTTGGTCGATGTTTACCAGTATTCTGACACATTTTTTTTGGAGTATAAATATTTCCTGGATAATGCAGCAGTTTCCCCATAATATGATACCATATGAGAGTCTAGAATAAGCATAAGCATAATACGCTGAAAGCGCAGTTTTAAGATTTGTGACCCGTTTTAATTGACGCAGCGCATATATAAAAGACGACAGTTTATTAGACAACTTCTCAATATGGGGCTTCCAGTTAACAGAGTCGATTTCTATGCCTAATAGTGTGGCCTTATATACAGTTTCTAATATATTCGATTCGTATTTAAAGTTAATTTGTAATGCAGCCTTTTGGTATGGTTTGAATTGAATTAATTTTGTTTTTTTTAAGTTAAGTTGGAGGTTATTACGTTCAAGCCAGTTTACAGTTGTATTCAAAACTGAATTAATTTTATTTTCGAGTTCTGTAGTATTTTTACATGATACTATTACTGAGAGATCATCTGCAAAGCAAACACAAGAGATACCGTTTTGTTCTAATAGTTGGGGAAGGTCGTTAATGTAAATGAGAAAAATAATACACCCCAAAACACTTCCCTGGGGGATAGAGCCTGTGATGTAAATATGATCCGATTTTATGTATTCTATGATTCCTCCTGTGTATCGTATACCATCATTATTACTGCAGTCATCAACAACCGCGGTCTATGGTGCCAGCACAACGCTATCAAGCGTGGTGACTACGGTACTTCCCCTTCAAATTGTACCATGCGATTTTGGGAATTCTGGAGGGAGATTCCTGTCCTGCAGTGGACCTTTTATAGGATGTTTAAAATATGGTAAAAAAATTGAAAAATTTGTCTGAAAAGTAAGAAATTTGGGTAACCCTGAAAGTGCTTTTTACGGGATTTTTCAAGTCATAGGAAGAAACTTTTGGGTATGCGTACGAAGTCGCGGTCACGGCAATTTTTTTTTATCAAAAAGTTGATATTACAGAACACAAAATATGTCAATAGTCAATATTACTACCTAAAACCATACTAACAATTTAAGCAGTGTTAGTAAAAGTGCTGTGCGTACCAACCAACATGATCAGTAGGAAACTGATATTGCTCGAAATAATACATAAAAAAAACCGGTCAAGTGCGAGTCGGACTCGCGCGCCGAGGGTTCCGATATACCTATAGTATTTTTGGAAGCAATAAAGTCCATTTTCAGGACCGCAAAACTAAATTTGTTTGTAAAGGTTTTTTGCAGATTTCTGAAAAACTGTGCAACTTAGAAAGATCGTTTTATTTTTGCTGTAAAGTTTACATAAACCTCTGTCAACTGTAATTAATTCAGATTTTCCCTTACTCAAACTTCGGAGATAAGGGGGGGGGAATGGTATTTTTTTTGGACATTTTTCATCATAACTTGAAAACTAAGAAACTTAAAAAAATACAAAAATATATTTTAAAATGTACAAGTAAAGCCCTTTCATATGATACCCCACTCGACCTAGTAGCGACAATTTGAAATTTGGCCCCCCCTATTTTGGCCCCCTTTACATTAATAATCATACTTTTTTCAAAAAAAATTCATGTGCAATTAAGTTGGGCAACTATATTCTAAAACCATTCCAAATTTCAGCTCGATAGCGTAAGTGGTTGCTGAGATATAGAGGTGTGACAGACAGACGGACAGACAGACAGACAGACAGACAGAGCGGCACCATAAGGGTTCCTTTTTTTTACCATTTTGGTATCGGAACCCTAAAAACAAAGTATTTGATTTCAGAATTATAAGTTCGGCGCTTTGCGTGTAAAAAGAAGCAACAAGAAAAAAAGTTCTTGGAGTTTCGAATAAAGTTCAAAAGGTTTCATTAAAATATAGTTGTTATTTAGGCATGAAGACAAAAGATACTTACGTTTTTAATAATGAAGTGTAGGTTATCTTACATTTTGGACCAACATTTTAAAGTAAAACAGACCTTCTCCTTTTACAACAAAGTCGAAAATTGTTCCTCAGCTATACGCGATCGTTACGACTTTTATACGCCAAATCAAAATATATTGATTCGAAATCCGAACCGGCCAATGAGCGGCCTCCTTATAACAAAATGGCCGACGAGGGTAGGTATCCCTTTTGGAAATTTATATGTAATTTATTACGCATTGTGGGTACGGACATTAATCTTTTTTCTTTTATTAACGACTCCCGTCTTTTATTTTAATGAAATGGTTTCCCGCGCTTTTCTCGGCAGCCATTTTGTTCTGGTATTGATCGAAGTGGATGACTTTGGTTTATATGTTAAGTTTCCTGTGCTAACTTGAGTATATTTTTAGTGAATTATGGTGTATGCTTTGGAGGGATGGAGGCAAACGTAACTTACTCTATAATCAAAGTTTTCAAGCTGCCAAACGGCCCGTGAGATTTCCTTTGGACTATTATACGTATAGTAGCTTTCCGCCTGCGGTTTCACCCGCACTAAATGCGATTTCCCGTGGGAACGAAGCGTTTTCCCGCGGTAAAAAGTAGCCTATGTGCTATTCCAGGACCTAACCTATATGTGTGCCAAGTTTCATAAAAATCCATTCAGTAGTTTTCGCATGAAAGAGTAACAAACATCCATCCATCCATACTTACAAACTTTCGCGTTTATAATATTAGTAGGATTAATATAAATGTCTAAGACTTCGCCCTCATAGAACACAATACCATCTTAAGTTTGCGATGGTGTCGAATTAGATGAAGAAAAGGTAGTTGCATAGATTATTCGTGCGAAAAATGCACTTCGCGTCCCAAAGCAGTTTCGTGAGCGGATTCAACTCCTACACGCGATATTCGCTCTTTCTGTTATATTTTTATGCATTAAATCCTAAGAGATTTCAAAATATAATATGACCTACTACTACCTATGGATTCTCTGTATGTATGATGGATCAGCATGCCCCGTATGCCCCGTGTGTTCACACAAAGTCAGCCTAAATATTGTTCGCGTCATTGAGTGTTATAGGGAGTGTTTTGTTGCTTCCTTCGGGCTTGTCTTGGCGGCAGTGCCCCACTGCGGGGCCCCCAGATTTCGTCTTCGAAAGTTCGAATTGTTATGTCCCTCAACACAGAATCCTCAGAGAAAAAAACTGCATAAAAACTTATTTTGACGATGCCAAAAAATAGTCATGAAATAGTCATAAATAGTCACCATAAGGAAAAAAATAGTCGCGTTACAATTCAGCTATATGGTTTGCTGAGGATTATGGGCATAGGCTATATACAGAATCCTCAGTTCTGATGCAAGCAAACCGTGGGGACTATCGACTTGGTTTTTATTTTAAAAAATAGTCATGAAATAGTCGTCTTGACTTCCAAATTCTCAAAAATAGTCGTTCAAGGATTTCAGAGTTACAGGGGTAGCTTGCTGAGGATTCTGTGCATAGCATTTCACGGACGCAGATTCCTACAGAACGGTTAGGTTTTTCTATTTGATACTGATGTCAAAAAATAGTCAACAAATAGTCGTCTCAAACCATAATAACTTCGGTCTGTTTTACCTAGTAGAAGTATGTTAAAAATGCATGTGAACTTCGCCATACATTTTTCCTTTGTACAGTCGCGTACACAAAGTTATTTGATATTGATTTCAAGTTGTCAAAAAAAATGGATTTTGATAGAGGCTTTTATTTTTATATATTGTTGCAGACCTTTTTTTGTGTTATCTATTTTTATTAGGTAAATAAGAGGATAAACCGACTGATATATCAGTGCACAGACCCAACCTTTTGGTCTAAAAACTTATAATGTAGGTTCCACGTTTAAGGAAAGGTAAAACTAAGTAGAATATCGGGCTTAAACCCAGATGCATTCAGTAAGTAAAAATACTTTAATAATAATTGGTAGGTACGCAAATATTACTAAATTAACTATACTAACTTTACAAATTTCTTGATTGATCAATGTTGTTTGCCTACGCATTTAACTATTCACTAAAAATTAAAATGTCGCTGCATATGTGTTTCTTTAGCACATCAGTAGAATAATACAAATCAGTGACTTAATGGCATAGTAACAGAGTTGGAAATGTTTAACGTGGGTCGTATAATAGAAAAAGCACCAATATTCTGAGACGAGATATGTTTAACCAATAGCATGGCGGCGTTCGGCTCGCCGCCGCAGCCGGCGCGTATGGAAGTGCCCTACAGTGTTGCTATTACAACGACAATTGCCGTGTTCTACGGTAATTATATGAAATGTAAAGTTAACTTACACTACAGCCTATGGAAGCAGTAAATACACAACGCGTTATTCCAAATTAGGATTTCCATTTTTTCAATAATCCTACTTAAAAATTGAATGTAAATTCTAAAACTAACAGCAGCTCGTTAAAAGCGCAGCCTCAGTCGGTTCATTGCGCTGTGGGTTATTGCCCTCTGCGTAGGGCTAATTTTAAAATTTTCAGAATTTTTTGAAAGTAGATTTTTTTTGTGTTCCTTTATCGTTACTGAAACACCCCTAAGCTATGGCACGCTATAAAATTATCACCCTGTATTACTCATTTAACCATTTAACGGACATAAGTACGAAGACTGTGATTTATACAAAAAACCGGTCAAGTGCGAGTCGGACTCGCGCACTGAGGGTTCCGTACCACCACATAAACATAATTGCATTAGTTGAAATTTCACTAAGTTGATGTGCTAGATTTTTTGAGTCCGACACGCGCTTGACCAAATTTTATTATTTGTTGTTATTTCATAGCTTATGCACTATAAACATACCAATTTTCAAGTTTGTAAGTGTTCCCGTTTTTAAATAGAACTAAAACAAAAATCGCCTCAGCGACCATCCAACTTGACCCCTCTCTTATATGAATGTTCTTGAAACGGGAGCTCACCACAATTGGTTATCATTAGTTGTGAGAAAAGTTGTAATATTTAATTATTTCAGACTTTTCCCATTACTCGTATTTGTACTGTGAGACCTAGCTTCTTGCCAAATTTCATAATTTTAGGTCAACGGGAAGTACCCTGTAGGTTTTGCATTTTTGAATAAATGTATGGAGATGAGGACATAAAATGCCATATCTTTTGATTGCGTCATTGTAAAAAATTGAAATTTTCAGATCTTGTGTGGTTCATGGATCCTAATATGTGGTATTAATTTCAACCTGATACCTTTACCCGTTCGTGAGATAAAGGGTCTTGACAGACAGACAGACGGACAACAAAGTGATCCTATAAGGGTTCCGTTTTTTTTCTTTTGAGGTACGGAAACCTAAAAACTAACTTAAAAATTATCTGTAAGTACTGAATATATTCATAAAGAAGATTTTTTTATTATTTTAGTTTTAAACCAATTATTGTAGTTTATTAAGCTATATTATTTAACATGAAAACAAATAAACTTTGCTTTTTATTACAGAATTAATTATATTGGGTTCCAAATACATAAAAAAAAGTAACTAAATAGTTACCATCAAAGATGATATGCATTTTGAACACGACTGTACTTGAGTTGAAAAATGTATGGCGAAGTTAACATGCATTTTTAACATACTTCTACAAGGTAAACCTGACCAAAGTGATTATGGTTTGAGACGACTATTTGTTGACTATTTTTTGACATCAGTATCAAACAGAAAAACCTAAACGTTCTGCTGGAATCTGCGTCCGTGAAATGCTATGCACAGAATCCTCAGCAAGCTACCCCTGTAACTCTGAAATCCTTGAACGACTATTTTTGAGAATTTGGAAGTCAAGACGACTATTTCATGACTATTTTTAAAAAAAATAAAAGCTTGTAAAAACCAAGTCGATAGTCCCCACGGTTTGCTTGCATCAGAACTGAGGATTCTGTATATAGCCTATGCCCATAATCCTCAGCAAACCATAGCTATAACTCTAGAATTGTAACGCGACTATTTTTTTCCTTATGACTATATATGACTATTTCATGACAATTTTTTGGCTATTTTTTGGCATCGTCAAAATAAGTTTTTATGCAGTTTTTTTGTCTGAGGATTCTGTGTTGAGGGACATGAATTGTTGCCATCCGCATGTGTGTACAAGAAGAAGGCTTTCGTCCACATTATAGCAATCACCAAGGTTGCAATATTTTCATGTTTGGAAGTACGATCGCCAGTAGGTTTTGTTTTAAGTATTTTATACGGCTACCCATTACATCAGCGCCGTAACCCTTTTTAAGGAGTCGACTGCAGTCGCCATGGCCGAAAACGGTCGGATGATGATGATGACACCTCTATGGTCTAGGTACAGGATGACTTTGAAGACATTCGATAAAATTTAAGGGTAAGTACTTGAACGAGCGTGTAAGCAAGGGAAGTAGGAGGTAGAAAGAAGTTGTTGTCTCTACCTATACCCCTACGGGAAAGAGCCTATGTAGTATCCATTTTTTTCGTTCAATCCGACGCTTACCTACCAACACATTTTGCAGCTATGTCAAAAGCAATCGGCTAAATCTGTCAGAAAAAACAAGTTTGTAAAACAATTTTACTCTTTCCGTCAAATACACTCTGGTTTTAGTGTCATGGCTGCAAAATGTGTTGTAAGCGTTGGAATAAACGTAAAAAAATGGATTATCCTTTTAAGATCCCATAAAACGTTCACGGCAGGAGAACTTCAACAAAAACGCGTGTTACTTAGGAGAGGAATTACCATATGCCACGCTTTTAAGAGCTAAATAAGCTTCACTTGAGCAGGTTTTTAACGAAAACTGATGAATATATGGCCGTGAAAAAAAAAATTTGTTAATTAAGCATCTTTACAATAATATGGCCGACTCTGAAACACGATTAAATATATTTTGTAAGCCATAAAAAAATCCAAAGTTACCTCTGCTTTTTGCTTTTAAACCGTTTTTCTTAAGTACCCATTCATCTATGATGCCAAAACTTTTACACATTATTCAATACATTATGCATAATAATATCCTAGCTGTTTTTTAATCAATATTATGGGTACAGATTTTGAGAAAAATGCAAAAATGAGCGAAAAACGTAAAACAGCGCGAATCCACTCCGTTCTAGCACGCGCATTCTGCCCTTTGTTAGAAAGGGAGGTTATTCAGCTCTTATCAGCCCCTTAAGTGTTGCGGCTGGCGATTGCTGTTGTTAGTGACCGCAGTTTGTAAGATGGTACGATAGACAGAAAGATGCTGCTGCCCGTCTTTCGGTTCATAAACCCTTATTCGCCTCTCACGGCACCAACTGGTACAGATGGATTGGTACAATTCATTGCTTGCATTGTGGGTGTCGTAAGAGGCGACTAAGGGTTATAAACTGGAGGATGGGCAGCAGCATCCTCCTTTGTATCTAACATCTTACTTACTGCGATCACCTACAACCGCGGTCCATGGTGCCAGCCGTAACGCTAACAAGCGAGTTCACTATGGTACCTACTTCCCCTCTACATTTTTCTAGCAAAAGCTAGAATTCTTGAGGGAGCTCCTTGTCCTGTAGTGGACGTTTCATGGGATTTTATGATGATTAAACGGGCGTGCCCACGGGTAGAGATGTAGGCAGAGAAAATTCTGTGGCGCAAACTTTACCAGGTTCGATCTGGACCAAAATTAGTCCATGGACTTTGCCTACTTCAAGACCGATACATCTGTCAAGTGTTTTTGTGGGCATAAAATACGGTCGATCATGCAAAATCTGAAAGAGTTTACCCTACCTAAGAATCCCAACATGATCGGATTTGATGCTGCTGGTGCTCGATTTGAATATGGTTTGATGGTGAACACCGGACGGTACATATTATTGTCAATTGTGTTTTTGTCTCTCCTAATCCTCCTCCTTTAGATAAACCGTTACCGAAACGTTGCTACACCTTGTCCTACATCTAGGTCAATACAAGGCGTAACAGAAAGGGTATATCAACCCTGAAGGATGTGAATCTGCCCAGAAAACTGAACAACTTTCCCTAAGGAACATAGGTCGAAATACGAAAAAAAAATTATATCTCACATACAATATGCGCAATCTGGTGTAGTTTCTATAGGAAGTAGATTTTTTTTCGTATTTCGACCTATGTTCCTTAGGGAAAATTGTTCAGTTTCATGGGTAGAACAACCACTTGAGAGGTTAGAAGGCATTTGCCAAAAACCCTTTATAATGAAGGTGTTTAAATAATAAAGAATTTAGCAGAAACCCGAATCAACACAACAAAAAAGACCAGACGCACCGCAGGATAAAACCCACACTTGGTTGATATTCCACACATTCACACAAAGCGCTTTGAAACATTTTTTATTATGCGCACGGCTTAATAGTGGAATTCTCTGCCTGCGTCTGTGTACCCGAGTTCATGTAACCCGAATCTATTCAAGACGCGAGTGAATAGGCTTCTTATGGGCAAGCTCGTCCCATCGTCGACCTCATCTCTGTCCGCAAGACTAGATCGAGGTCAAGAGTAAACCCATTGACAATAATAAAAAAAAAACAAAAAGAAACTTATTTCGTCGCGACAAACACTTAGCAAAATACTGTACTGTTTACTCAAGTTTAACAACTAAACCTGAACTAGAACCGCTCCCGTTACAAGCACACAGAGCCATGACTAGTAGAAGCCTCGAAGGCCGAGTTAAAAACGCCTAAGCATCATGATTCGAGCGGCGACGCGACGGAAAAAATTTGGGCAGTCATCAAAACATGCTTTTATGCGGTGTAGAGTACAACTTTCATCAGTCGCGCTCGTGCTCAAGTGGCTGTCGGTTACTTATCGTTGCTGATAGCGAAAGTCAAGCCAAAGTCCATTCCATAAAAAATAACTTAAATTTTCCATGTAAAAAGTGTTCAAAATGTGGATATTTTTGACTACACCAGAGTTCGCGATGTAGCGTCACGTTGTATTTGTTATAACAAAATTATAATCAAAAATTCATGTAAACCTGTTAGAAATGTAATCATCTTTCTGTGTATCGTACCATCATACATACGGCAGTCACCAACAACCGCAGTCCATGGTGCCAGCTGCAACGCTAACAAGCGTGGTGACTAAGGTACTTCCCCTCCACATTGTTCCAGCAATAGCCGGAATTCTGGAGGGAGCTCTCTGTCCTGTAGTTAATTTCATGGGATGTTGTGTGTGATGGAACATGTTAGTTTACAAAACGTGACGCTTATTCTAATATTCGATTTAAAAGCTCGATATTAACTATATATTGGGGGACGATTCACACGAAGTCATCTGATCCCAAACTAGGCAAAGCCTGTATGGGTACCAGGCACTAATATAAATAAATAAATAGAAATAACAAACACTTGTGTTCATCACACAAATGTTTGCCCTGGGCGGGGATCGAATATCGGTGCGTAACAGCCTCTGTGGTTTGGCTCTCGATTCGCAAGTTCTGGTTTCAAATAAAATCACTTTGGTTTGGTGAGATAGTCCCCATTTTGGTTAGGACATTCCCCATTTTGGTTAGGAATCACCTGGATTCTTTTTTATTGTCAATAAAGTTAAACGATTATAAGGTACAGCTACATCTACAGATGTTGTCGTTAATGAACCATATCAAAGGAAGGCCCATGGCGGCTCAATAACTCCGGCATCGAGGTAATTTCAGGCTGGTTAATAAGGTTAAGCGATACTTCACTCCTGGACAGCTTCTAGTTTCATATAAAGCCTAAGTCCGATCCTGCATGGAGAATTGCTGTCACCTTTGGGATAGGTCAGCCAACGAGACGCACTTGACTCGATAGATCGCAGAGCCAAGAAGCTGCTGAAAACAAAGTTTCACAGTCTGGCCCAACGTCGCAAGGCTGCATGTCTGTAGGTATTTTACAGCTTGTACTTCGGAGAGTGTGCTCATGAGCTCCACGAGCTTATCCCACCATCTCCCTTTTACCATCGGGAGTCCAGACGCACTGCAGGATATTACCCATACCTACTTGGTTAATATTCCGCACATTCACATTCGAAACATCTTTCTTCTCTCTTTCAGAGAAAGAGAAAAAGATAAAATCTTCTTCGTCTTCTTTGATTAAAGATAGTTCTAGATAACGTTTTTACCATAGTTTTTTGGACTACTCGTACCTTACCTGACGTAGGCACAGGCTTTTACGCAGAGAGCGACTGCCATCGAACCCCCGCAACCCAGAGGAACCAGACTCATCCTATATTAAGCTTTTCCGGTATGAAATGCATAAAGGGTCTTTCTCATTCAGAGTGCATTTACTAGTCCAGTACAAATAGTAAAGTCCTGTGTCTATAAATTTCTTCGAGACAAAAAAAAGCCATTTCATCTTAAGTTACAGAGGAATAATTATTAATGCCCGAGTGGTGCCGGTAAAAAATAGTACCAATCAGTGTGTGTCGTAAGAGGCAACTAAGGGATTTTGAAATATAGGATGAGCTGCAGCTTCCTTCTGTATATGGTCCCATCTTGCATACTGCGGTCACCAACAACCGCGGTCCATGGTGCCAGCTCTGGTTTCAGCCACAACGCCAACAAGCGTGGTGACTGTACAGGTTGAACTTGTCGCGCTGCGTTTTCTTACTACAATTTAAAATACCTAAACGTAGTTCATGTTGAAAAAGTTTGCAAATCATTATACAAGGTGCATAATGATGTGAATCTGCTGAAGGAACATGAATCAAAATTTGAAAAATACAAAAAAGGGACGGGTTGCACTCCGGGAGTGCCGGCAGAAGTGAAAACTTGCATTTTTGAATATTACGCTTTTTGTAAGGGTCAATCGCGCCATTGCTCGCGTACTTCTTTGATGTCACTGAATAAAAACCGGTATTGTAATTACAATACGGTTGACAGTTGACGCTTTTTCGATCAGGCTACGGATCTGACGCGAGATCTGACGCGACATCTGATGCAAGTTTAACATTTTTTACCCATCTAAAAAAGTGTCAAGCGCCGCTAAAGAAGTTTTCAATTCAAAAATTGACCTCCCTTAGAGTTTTAATCAGCTGATAGCGCATTTTGTATGGGAGGTCATAATATTTTTTTAGTATTTCGATCTATGTTCCTTAGAGAAAGTTGTTCAGTTTCATGGGCCCAGCATGGCATTATATTGTATGGTTTTTTTTGAAAAATGAAGATTTTATTTTTATTAGCTGGCATTTCGAAGGGAACTCCAGTCCTTCAGAGGACGATTAATGGGATGTTATGAGCCAATTCTCTCGTGCTTCATATCCATACTAATATTATAAATGCGAAAGTAACTCTGTCTGTCTGTCTGTCTGTTTGTTTGTTGCTCTTTCACGCCTAAACGGCTGAACGGATTTTGATGAAATTTGGTATGGTGATAGATGGTAACTTGGAGACGGACATAGGCTACTTTTTACCCCGGGAAAATATCTCATTCCCGTGGGAATCTACACATACAATAATACTCTAGCGGGGTTGTATCTGCTACAGCACACCGAAACTACTTAACCGACCGAACCGGAGGGGTAGTGGGCGTTTGAGGGGGTAGAGGGAGGGGGGGGTAGAGGGAGGGAGAGGGGGAAGGGGAGGATGAGTGAGGGGAAGGGGGAAAGGGAGGGGAATGGGAGGAGGGCGAGGGGGGAAAGGGAGGGTGATGGGGAGAGGGGAAGGGGGGAAATGGAGGGGGAAGGAAGGGTGAGGGGGGGAAGAGGGAGGGGCGAGGGAGAGGAAGAGAGAGTGGGAGAGGGTGAGGGAGGGGGAGTGGGAATGTAGGGGGGGGATACAAAAGGATAGAGAGGGAGGAATAGGGACCTTTTTTACTTTTATGAATACCTCCTCGCTACCCATTCACTTCACTCCCTTTATTGCCTTCTTTTTTAAGTTCGCCTGTAACGGTTGACAATGAAAATTCCGCACTACCTACCAGTTAAATAAAATCAAAAGATAATTAAGTTTGTAGTAAGATGCATTTATTCAACTTGGATAAGTACAAATGCATCTTTTACGTAGGGATCAAGAAGGATAAGCGCTCCGTAAAATATGTTTCAATTAAGTTCGAGTTCTGTTTTTTTATAAAATCTACGCGGACGAAGTCGCGGGTAACAGCTAGTACATTATAAATAGTCACCAAAAATATTCAAAACTGGCAAGTTATTTTTATTCAAAAGTAAAAATTCGTCCTTACAATACACACTCCTGTCTGGCTGTGGTATGATTAATGTTACAGTACCGTACCACTAACATCTCAATCCTCGGGGGAAATAATCATTAATAATTCTTATTGTTGCATTAAAATCAATTCAGCTGCCCTTATGTACGCACGCACTTGTAAAGAAGTTTGGCTGTGTGTGTCGCTTTGAGCTTTTAGCTATATAGGGTGATTTTTAATTAGTTCTTGATAGAAAAAGGTGTGCATATACTCATGATACTGAACAACTTTCCCCAAGGAACATAGGTCGAAATATGAAAACATTATTTTGGTCAAATATGAAAGCTCGTTGGTGATGAGATGCTGGTAAAAACCAAGATTCACAGTCTGGCCCACCGTCGCAAAGTTGCATGTCTGTCGGTCTTCTACAGATTGTACTTCGGAGAGTGTGCTCTAGAGCTCCACGAGCTTATTCCACCATCTCCCTTTTACCATCATCGGGAGTTCAGACGCACCGCAGGATATCACCCATACTTGGTTGATATTCCGCAGATTCGCACAAAGCGTTTTGAAACATCTTTTATAACGCGCACGGCTAAAGAGTGGAATTCTCTGCGTCTGTGTTCCCGAGTTCATATAACCCGAATCCATTCAAGTCGCGAGTGAATAGGCTTCTTCTGGGCAAGCTCGTTCCATCGTCGACCTCATCTCTGTCTTCAAGACTAGATCGAGGTCAAGAATAAGCCCATTATCAATTAAAAAAAAACATAATTTTCGAATAAACATAGTAAACCAATCAGCTGATCGGCAATATAATATTGGGGTGTCAATTTATTTTCTCGTAATTCGACCTGTGTTCTTTGGGAAAAGTTGTTCAGTATCATGAGTATATGCATACCTTTTTCTATCAAGAACTAATTAAAAATCAACTTATATATCTCTACACGGTGTAACAGAAAGGGATCAACCCTGAAGGATGTGATTCGGCAGCTGAACCTGAACTACTTTCCCTAAGAAACATAGGTCGAAACACGAAAAATTATTTTTTGACCTTCCATACAAAATACGCTATCAGCTAATTCATTTTCTAAGTATTTCGGCCTATGTTCCTTCATGGTCCAGTAATATTAGGAGTCAACCTCGAAATGTCTGTGTGGCGGCGGAGTTTTGGTCCAATAGAATAGAATGCTTTATTTGCTATAGACATGGTTTTAAAAGGATGACAATATTTTTTTTAGTATCACACATCTAGTCTATTAATAGCATGCAAATCACGCCAACACTAATGTGAAAACTGGGTATGGCAGAAGAAGCATGAAAGTAGAATTAATGCAGTGGAAATGAGAGCGCTAAGGAGTATGATTGGTGTTAAATTGAGTGACAGGATTAGAAATAGTGTAATAAGAAAACGGTGTGGCGTAAAAGAAGACGTAGTGACCAAAATCGAGAAAAGGATGCTGAGATGGTTTGGTCATGTAGAGAGGATGAATGAACGAAGATTGACGAAAGAGATCTACCAAGCGAGAGTGAATGGAAACGTTGGAAGGGGAAGGCATAGGCGAACGTACCAGGACCAAATTCAGGACGTTCTGAATAAAGGCCAGGTTAAAAGTACCCTGAACCGACGAGCATGTATGAAAAGATTGATGAAAGTACAGGAAGCAAGGGAAGTATGTCAAGATCGTAGCAGGTGGAGGACTGTGGTCTCTGCCTACCCCGACGGGATGTTATGTATGTATGTATGTAAATCACGCCAAAATCGATTCGAAAGAAGACGAACTTCGAAATGAGAGATAACAAGCTGTTTTGACCTTCATTCAAAACCTTCATTTTGGGGTTAAAGTTGTCTCAAAAGTCTCATAAAATCTGATGTCTGCGTCGTAAGTTATCAAAGGTCACTAAAATTTTGATTGGTGACCTTGCATTACAGTGAGTATGGCTGAGCGCTGTGGGCTCTCCACCCTCTATCTCAAAAATGATTTGCCGTATAAAAATTTTTTTGAACAAAATTTGTCGCAAATTGTATGGTTTACAATTCTTACATAAAAGTCAACGTCATTGGAGCTATAAAAACTGAGATAATTACAAAAAACTGATATTTTGACCTTGAATAACTTACGACGCGGACACGAGATTTTATGAGACTTTTGAGACAACTTTTAGAACACCAAAATGAAGGTGTACACGAGTTTACATCTTGTTATTTCTCATTACGAGGTTGACCCCTTTTTAGGGTTCCGTAGCCAAATGGCAAAAAACGGAACCCTTATAGATTCGTCATGTCTGTCTGTCTGTCTGTCCGTCCGTATGTCACAGCCACTTTTCTCCGAAACTATAAGAGCTATACTGTTGAAACTTGGTAAGTAGATGTATTCTGTGAACCGCAATAAGATTTTAACAAAAAAATAGAAAAAAAAACAATAAATTTTAGGGTTCCCCATACTTGGAACTGTAACTCAAAAATTTTTTTTCATCAAACCCATACGTGTGGGGTATCTATGGATAGGTCTTCAAAAATGATATTGAGGTTTTTAACATATTTTTTTTCTAAACTGAATAGTTTACGCGAGAGACACTTCCAAAGTGGTAAAATGTGTGTAACTTCTAAAATAAGAGAATGATAAAAACAAAAAAATATATATGATGTACATTACCATGCAAACTTCCAACGAAAATTGGTTTGAACGAGATCTAGTGAGTAGTTTTTTTTTAATACGTCATAAATCGTAAACCGCAATTTACCTTTCATTCTATCAACTCAAATATTAATTTTAGTTACTTACATCACATAATAAAGCTTTTTAGCAATAAAAATACCATAACTTTTACTTTTATAGTTACATGTTTACACGGAACCCTCAGTGCGCGAGTCCGACTCGCACTTGGCCGGTTTTTTTTCCTTACGTGAATGGATTATCAGGGGAAGTTGTTCAGTGTCATGAGCAGAATCACGTCCTCCCGGGTTGGTATACTCTTTTTGTTACACATGCGGGAAGCGACTTTGTCTTATAGTGTATACACTATAAGACAAAGTCGCTTCCCGCAGTCTGTCCCTCTGTAGGTACGCTTAGATCTCCTGAACTACGCAACGCATTTTAATGCGCTTTTGTCAATACATAGAGTGATTCAAGAGGGAGGTTAATTTGCTGAAAGATGTCTGAATAAAGGCCAGGTTAAAAGTACCCTAAACCGACGAGCATGTATGAAAGGATTGATGAAAGTACAGGAAGCAAGGGAAGTATGTCAAGATCGTAGCAGGTGGAGAACTGTGGTCTCTGCCTACCCCGACGGGAACAAGGCGTGATGTTATGTATGTATGTCGGAAGAAAAGCCGACTGAGAGCTTCTTCGGAAAATTTTGTCCTATTTTATTTATTTAATTTCATGCACAAACGTACATAGGGGACTTAACGCCTTAAGGCATAATCGAACAGTCTACCTTAGGGTGATGCAGGGACAAGTTGGATGGTACATAAATAATTTAGAAATAAATTAAATACAGTATCCGTGTTGGATTAAAAACATTCACATAAATAGATAAATACATAATTAAGAAATACATGCAAATACATGGTGTAAGGGACGGTGTACCGAAAACTGAAAGGTCGTGCTCAGTCAACGAAACTGAACAACTTTCCAATGAAACATTTCTGGGCAATGAAAAAAATTTTGACCTCGACACAAATTGCTCACTCTGGTCGAACATCCTGTACAACAACATACATACATATACATAAATATATAAAGAAGTTACCTGTTGTCGGAGAGAAGTTTAAGGTAGTGGCAACGAAATTTTTGTTTTTATTCTTTTCAAATACTCTACATTGCACCCGAGTGATAGACTAGGTTCTTCTGGACTTCGTTCGCGAGAAGTTTTTTTTTTTTTCAGTTAACGTAGGTACTTATACAACTAGACAGGGGGTTTTCGATAAAATGTTTGGCTAATCTCTATGTAACATACAAGCTTTGTTTCATCGCAATCGGATCACTTAAATCGTATTTCAAAATGATCTAAGGTTTTTCCTGATCTGACAGCAGAATAAAATATCCCCAAAACTTATAATAAAAGCCGAAATTGATCCAAGTAACATTGCGGCGGGCACGTTTTGATGAAGGCGACATACCGCGATGGGCTCAAACGGACGCCCAGTATAAGTTGACCTCTTGCCTTAAGATGACGCCACATGCTACAGTATTTTTTTTTTTCATTTCACTAGCTCGGAAAACTTTGCTTTGTCGGTTGAAATCATCGGCGTACAAAAATCATTTTTGGCCGATAGTGTGGAAAAGATTTTCGAAATTAGAACATGATGATGAATTGTACTGGCGCCAGTCATTAGCATTTTCCTCGCTGTAGTGACACAGATTAAATAATAGTAAACTAACGTTTAGTAGTGAGGTGAAAAAATGTGTTTCGCTCGGAAGCAAAGTTGAAACCCTCATTACGCTCAAGATTAAAGGAAACAGAATTATTATACGCTCAGGATTCTTCTTTTAGATACCTTATACTGCTTGTTTCAATAAAAGGCTCTCGCGCCAAATAACAATTTTGCTGCCAGGCATGACAAATAACTATTGTTTAGTTTGAAAGGCATGAGGGTGGCACTCTTATCCTAACTAGCCGTTGGTTTCCCACTAATGGGTAAAAGCTTCTCTCTTTCCTTCCACTAGTTTCTACCTATAGCCTGCTGTTGGTTCGTGAAAAAAAATCTAATCTTTAAAATCTTAAACTAAATCAAAATTAAAAAAAAATATGTCGAATGGGTTGTCCTGGAAACTTCAAGAGGCATGTGATCCATTTTTTTCGTTTATTTCAACGCTTACCAACACAAAATGTAGCTATGTCAAAATCAATCGGCTGAAGCTGTCAGAAAAAACAAGCTTGTAAAACGATGTTATTCTTTCCGTCAAATATACTCTGGTTTTAGTGTCATGAGTGTGAAGTGTTGGTAAGCGTTGGAAAGTATGCTTCTGATAGTTACTCAATATTATAGACGTTTTTACGTCGTTCTTTGTTGTTTAGAGCCAATGGACCATTTATTGCTGTGTATGTACCTATTTATTAAGGGTTACGGAAAAATTAGTCGCTTCGCTTAAATTATTTCGCTTTTGTTATTAGGCGCTTTCAAAAAAACTTCATAATTGAAAAAAAATGTTAGAGAAGAATAGAATCGTATCAGATTGCAAGCGGTGATTTTTTCCTATTACTTATATTTGAAAAAAGTAGGTAGGTAAATCATTTTAAAAATCAGTTTTGTGATATATTCCGCCCAAGAGACCAACACAAACCAGCCGCTATCTTGGATTGACAGCGGCGCACGTTCAAAAAAAGAACTCATTCTTTTTTCGAATTGAACTTTTCCACAAGTCATCGTGCGGCCAGTGTTCTCTGTGATTAATACTTGCTTCTTTTGAGTTGAGGGTATGAGGCGCTTTTAGGGTTCCGCAGGAGGAAGGGTTCAATTGGAAAATTGATGGACAGCACTCACACTTAATTTCGCAATTATTGGCAAATCATAATACCTACTATGAAACGAACAGTACCTATTTGGTTTATCGAAACGGATCTAACGATTTTGATGAAATTTACCATACGGGGGTTTTCGGGCGCGAAAAATCGATCTAGCTAGGTCTCATGTCTGGGAAAATTCGTTTTCCCCGAGATTTAAAGAATTTATTAAATACCGTAACCTACAGCGCCATCTGTTGGCGGGTAACATAGCTTGCTCACCCGATGATATTTTAATGTTGAGGCGGCTATTATAGAGCGAAGCTCGGTAACCCAGGTACTGTGCATTATTCATCATCATCACAGCCTTAGCTTAAATCTACTACTGCCTAACCGATTTAAGTGATTTGGGCACTTGTTAAAAAAATACAAATACAGCGCGTTGATTTTTTCTTGACATTTGTTTTCCCCACATAACACCATTTTAGTTTGCGAGACGACGTAAAAAATTACGTTAATTATCATTACAAAAAATACGTTGTATCGATCCTTGCTGCTCTAATTTTAAATTTGAATTTTAACAGTGGCTTTTGTGCAAAGTCCGTCTGGGGAAGTACCACCTTCTTCCCTTTTTTGCCGTAAAGTAGCAGTATTTGAACTGCTATGTTTCGGTTTAAAGGGTAAAGGAACCAGTGAAATTACCGGCACATGAGACACAACACCTTAATTCTCAGGAAGGCCACTGTTTTGCTATTAGTGCCAAGTAAAGCCACTAAGAAGACAGTAGGCTCTATGGGCGGTGGTGACCACTTATCATCAAGTGGCCCACTTGTCACATAAAGAATAAGTAACACAGAGCGCCTGCCAGGGGATTCTTGTGCCTTTCAAGGGATTCATCCCTCGCTACGCTCAAGATTCTTCTTTTTAACCACTCGCTTCGCTCGTGGCTCAATCCTAGAGTTTCAATGCAAGGCACTCGCGCCAAATAACAATTTTGCTGCCTCGTATAACAAATAACTATTAAAAATTACAACAATACTCATTAATCAACGCTACGGAACCGCAACATCACAAACTCAACTCGCACTTAAAACTTTTTTCTTATCTACATTATTAGTGATATTATAGATTTTCGGAATTTCTTTGAAGCTTATAAATTTCTTTTGTATAATAATATTGCTTTTATGTTCCTTGTATGGTGCCATCTGTCTGTCCTTTTGTGCCGTAATTTTTCAAAATATCGCCCTTTGAGGGTATTTGAATTTTGACGTCTCTTTCTAGATTTGTAAGGAAGATAGGGTACTTACAAATAAACTGACAATCAGTCGCAAAAAGCTTCCTTGAAGTTAAAACTCCTTTAAATCCATTGCCGACTTTATAAAAACTGAAAGGGTGTTCTCAGTCAACGAAACTGAACAACTTTCGCAAAGATATATTTTTAGGAAATGAAAAAAAAAATTGACCTCTCCATACAACCTGTAAGTTATCCTACGTCATCAAGTACAAAAAATTTGCAACTTTGTAGCAAGAGTAGTGGCCTATTAGATCCACATTACGTTGGTCTGTCAATGCGCAACCTGACAGGTTCGGTACAGTCGGAGATAAATATGGTTACGTCACGGAATACACGAATACAATCTATTCGTAGAAATATAAGGTACACAAGTTGTCCCGAGTGGTGCCGGTAAAGAATAGTACACACGGCCGCACATCAGTAAAAACACTTTTGAACCTTATGGCGTGGTAATAAAGTTGAAAAAGTTTCTACCGACAAGCGGTTGACCGTACCATCCCATACACCCACCCGTGAGGATAAACAGCAGCATCTTCCTGTGTATCATACCATCTTACTTACTGCGGTCACCTACAATACAATCGCGGTCCATGGTGCCAGCCGTAAAGCTGAGAAGCGAGGTAACTATGGTACTTCCCCTCCACATTTTTCCAGCTAAAGCCAGAATTCTGGAGGGAGCTACCTGTCCTGTAGTAGACATTTCAGGGAATGTTATGATGATGTAAGTAAAAAACAACAGATCGGCTTAACATCCTTTTGGCAGTTTTGATAGTCCAACCACATTGAAGGTGGTAGGGCTTTTGTGGAAACCCGTCTGGGGAAGTACCACCACCCCCTTGCTTTTTTCTGCTGTGAAGTAGCAGTGTTTGCACTGCTGTGTTTCGGTTTGAAGGGCCAGGGAGCCAGTGAAATTACTGGAACATAAGAAATACCATCTTAGTTCTCAAAGTGAGCAACGCGCTTTGCTGTCTTATTAGTGTCAAAATAGGCCATTAATAAGACAGTGGGTGCTATGGGCGGTGGTGACCACTTACCATCAGGTGGCCCACCTGCTCGTTTGCTAACTTGTAAAATAAAAAAAAAATAAGAATTGTGGTCTATTTGGAAGGGAAGTACCATAGTCACCACGCTAGTTGCGGCCGCATGGCACCATGGACCGCGATTGTTGGTGACCGCAGTATGTAAGACTAGCTGGTGCCCGCGACTTCGTCTGCGCAGGTTTATAAATTGTAGCCAATGTTTGATTCTGATGTATAAGCTATATTATTGTAAAGTTTCATTAAAATCCATTCAGTAGTTTTTACGTGAAAGAGTAACAAACAAACACACATCCATCCATACATACTTACAAACTTTCGCGTTTATAATATTGGTAGGATAATACATTACACATAAGGACGCTTCTGCCTATCCTCCATTTCACAATCCCTTCTCTCGCGACATCCACGAGTAGGGCTCGTACACACAGCCACACGTCGGTGGAAACACTTTGACCTTGACTTTGGCGTAGCGCTGGTTCAGCTTATACTGGTTTTGTTTTATGTACTTGCTGCCTTGCGTACTTTCTTTGCCAGCACCACAAGGGCAGTCAAATACACTATACATCACCGTGTTCCTGAGGATCAGTTAACGAAACTACTATTTTCCCTAAGAAACATAGGTTGATATAAAAAATATATATTGCCCCTCAAACAAAAAAAAAATTTTTCGTATATTGTATTAACTTTAAAAGCACGTTCAGTTAACGAAACTGAACAACTTTCCCTATGAAACATAGGGTGAAATATTTTTTTTTTTGTATGGGCGGGCCAATTCTTTTTTCGTAAGTATTTCAACGTATGTAGGGAAAGTTGTACAGTAAAATTGACGCATTCAGGAACACTAGTCTAGGCAACGAAGCGGATCGTTGTATGAAGACCCCCGCATTAAATCCTCAGTCGATGAAACTTTGCTGGGGTATTACACTATATGAGACAAACCTTCTATAAAAAATCCAAAAAATAATCGGTACTTTAAATTTTTTCATACATTTTATGTAATTTTTGTATGGAAAAATTAAAAGTACCGATTTTTTTTTGTGTAATACCCCAGCAAAGTTTCATCGACTGAGGAATTAATGCAGGGGTCAACTGCTTCGTTGAACAACAATGCTCTCGAGGCACAGAAAACGGTTGTCGAAAGCGCCATCTGTTAAGAACGTAATTACAAAGATACTTAAAAAAATAACCAATCCATTACCTCATAATTAAACAACATTTTGAACAAAGAACTTGGTTCACAAAACTATACCGAAATTAGTTCAAGAAAAAATCCCAATGGCGGACCCAGGAAAGGTGAATTTCGATTCTTAAAATTAATGTCACTTATTTTTGTGACTACTTTGTTTTGTTTGTTCATCTCAGACAACGAACCTGGACAACTTTCCATTAGTTTGGTCGTCTCATACAAATACCTACAGTATGTCCGGGGCGAGGCTGACCGATTAGTGTTTTTTTCAGTGGTTAACTTTGTTTGGAAGTAGGGATGTGTAATAGTGTACTGGCGTCCCCTTACGTCACGGGCAGCCACATATTTATTTAAAATATATGAGACTGCTTTAAACGTAGATAAAGTTAAAATTGTAAGCAAAACTATGAGGCTGGCATGTTTTGATTAGAAAAAAACCCTCCTAAAACAATTAAAAATTACAAAAAAAAAAACCTAAACAATAATTAATCAATCCGTGAAAAGCTTGCATGGTAAAACTAAAATTCAATCTCATTTTTCAATCTCGTTTTTCTAAAGGAAAGTTGATCAGATTCATAGTCTAAGTAACATCTCTGGTACAACTGAAACTATATTTAAAAAAATATTTAACTCATAGAAAGCTATCCCGATACTATTTTTATCGTTTTCCACTAATCTAAACTATATTTAAAAAAAAAAACATATGCCAAAGTATTTTATTTTACCGCGGGCCGCGGGAAGGCTGGCGACAGAAATCATAGAAGAAAACTTGTTTAAGTCAGTATTTACTGATCTTATGAGTTCAACCTATTAAAGAATGTTTCCGCATACAAACTCAACATGCACCCATTGAAAGGGCAAACATATCTATTAGTGACGAACCCGCAGCAATAGCGCGCTCAACGCGATAGCTGACAGTGGGGACTGTCCACTGATCAGGAGTACGATCGTTAGGTGTAGATCTTTTTTAGTTCGGCCTGAAAAAGTACGCAAACCAATTCAACCAATTAAAGAATGTTTCCGCATACAAACTCAACATGCACCCATTGAAAGGGCAAACATATCTATTAGTGACGAACCCGCAGCAATAGCGCGCTCAACGCGATAGCTGACAGTGGGGACTGTCCACTGATCAGGAGTACGATCGTTAGGTGTAGATCTTTTTAATTCGGCCTGAAAAAGTACGCAAACCAATTCAACCTATTAAAGAATGTTTCCGCATACAAACTCAACATGCACCCATTGAAAGGGCAAACATATCTATTAGTGACGAACCCGCAGCAATAGCGCGCTCAACGCGATAGCTGAAAGTGGGGACTGTCCACTGATCAGGAGTATGATCGTTAGGTGTAGATCTTTTTTAGTTCGGCCTGAAAAAGTACGCAAACCAATTCAACCTATTAAAGAATGTTTCCGCATACAAACTCAACATGCACCCATTGAAAGGGCAAACATATATATTAGTGACGAACCCGCAGCAATAGCGCGCTCAACGCGATAGCTGACAGTGGGGACTGTCCACTGATCAGGAGTACGATCGTTAGGTGTAGATCTTTTTTAGTTCGGCCTGAAAAAGTACGCAAACCAATTCAACCTATTAAAGAATGTTTCCGCATACAAACCCAACATGAACCTATTGAAAGGGCAAACATATCTATTAGTGACGAACCCGCAGCAATAGCGCGCTCAACGCGATAGCTGAAAGTGGGGACTGTCCACTGATCAGGAGTATAATCGTTAGGTGTAGATCTCTTTTCATAGAAAACATATCTAAAAGCTCAAGAATACAGCTACAAAATTGATTTAGCTACGCCGAACAATGTTATCAGAAATAAATTAATACAGCGTTGAACGGAAACTAAGGGGTACGAATGTACTCATGAAACTGAACAACTTTTTCCCAGGAACATAGGTCACAGAACAAAATAAATTTTTGACCTCACATAGAAACTGCATCAGCTGATAGCGCTTATTGAATGGGAAGTAAAAACTGATTTTTCGTATTTCTACCTAATATTCTTGGGAAAAGTTGTTCAGTTTCATGGGCAGATTCACACACTTCAGTATTATCACACGTTTCCGTTAAACGCTGTATACTATCTCATTTTGTTAAAACGAAATTCACCTAAAAATGTTTTTTCCTATTATCGTTCAGTTTTGCTGAATCACTTGAGTAATGGTTCACAACGTAGGGCCCAGTCCCTACTCCCTGTTCCCCAGGGTACATTGAGCGAAGTGAAATTGGTATTACGTATAAGCCAAAGATTGAAGTTGCTATATTTCATAGTTAATCCTATAAAAATATTTCGAATGGTGATGAGTGCCAAGTGGCTGTACTAAATGTATGCAAGCTGGAAACATTTAATTTTCGGATAGATCCAGTTTATTCCCGTGTGGTGCCGGCAAAGAATAGTACCAACCTATCTCTATTCGAGGGTGTCGTAAGAGGCGACTAAGGGTTTATAAAGCTGAGGATGGGCAGCAGCATCCTTCTGTGTATCGTACATCTTACATACTGCGGCCACCAACAACTGCGGTCCATGGTGCCAGCCATAAGGCTAACAAGCGTGGTGACTAAGGTACTTCCCCTTCACATTGTTCCAGCATAAGTGGGACTTCTGGAGGGAGCCCCCTGTCCTGTAGTGGATGTAATATGATGATGATTCTGTAACCTATTATTGATACGGTTTGATAGAGCTCGTGAAGCACTTTCAAGATTAGTAACCAATTTTTCAGTAGCTGGTATAGTTTAGAAATAATCGAGTGAGATCACTTATCGTTTTCACCCTGTATTTTACCAGGTCAAAAAAAAAAGAAATTTCCAACAGTGATCAGCAAACTACCCATTGACACTTAAAAAAACGTAATTGACAGACGTCTCCATATTAATGTTAATCAATAAAAAGACATTGCATTTTAGATCTTCCACAGACACCTATTCGTCCGACCATGAACGAAACACATAAAAAACATAAATTGCAGAGATATTTTTTTTAATTACATCGCAGTTCCTAGTCCAACACAAATTCTATTTCCTTCCTTCCTTACATAGTACATAACAATCAAAATTAGGAATATACATAAGGGTGCGACCCCTGCACCAAAGTAAATAAGGGGTAGGGTGCATGCAACCGATAGGAGTAATTTTAACGAAAGGGGCCGTATCCAAAATATTAGGTCTTTACCTATGAAATTGCCGTTTTGTATGGCGAATTTTAGGTAAACTCAAAACTCAAGAATTATAAATCCAATTTTTGAATTTTTTTTAGGCATTATTGGGAAGACATTAAGCTAACAGAAACTTAAATTTAATTTTCGAAAAATATTATCTGTAAAAAAATATAACAAATGTAATGATGAAATCGGACGACATTTAAGACGAACAATTTTCAAACCTTTAATTTTATATATTAAACTAAAAATAAAAACTTTATTTTATGCGTAAATTGATAACCTTGAAGTCAACTTTCAAATATAAGACAAATGAAAAAAATTGCATTAGAATTATAGGAATTATGATCTCATTAATCTGTGTAAACAAATTCGAATACTTGAACCGTGGATTAGGACCATGAAACTGAACAACTTTCATAACATCCCATGAAAAGTCCACTGCAGGACAGGGAGCTCCCTCTAGAACTCCAGAAAAAACGTGTGGTACTTTATGAATATACGTGGTAAGAACAGGCAATTTACAATATAGCAGGTATTTTACGATTTACCTAGTAAATATATTTACATTTGCGGATATATTTTAGTATAGTATTATATTTTAGTTCAGTATTTAGTATATTACCTGCAGCCAAAAGGGAACTGACGTAAAATCCCACACTAGGCTAGGCCTGTCTTGTAGAAATTTTATTTTATGCACGTTATTATCGTTCTGTAGCGACTTGAACTTAGGAGGGCATTTACCATAGTCACCACGCTTGTAAGCGTTGCTGCTGGTCACCGCTGTTGTTGGTGACCGCAGTATGTAAGATGGTACGATACACATAAAGATGTTGCTGCCCATCTTTCGATTTATAAGCCCTTAGTGGCCTCTTATGACACCCATGGGTAGAGAAGGGTTGGTACTATTCCTTGCCGGCACTAAACAGGCGAACTTAGGATAAAAGAAAAACAAAAATGGTTTTTGCTAATGAAACTGCTAACGTGACGGCAAATATTTTTTTGGTATTTGACCTACGAGTATGTTTTTTGGGCAATTTGTTCACTTTCATCAACATGTACGGACGTCAGTGGAAACATTTGCAACTCTACTACCATGCCATAAAATCCAAAGTGTTTCCACTAATGTGCGGTTGGGTGTACGTAATACAGTCTACCGATTTGAATCACGACCCGGCTTTTGCTTATTTTCAGGCATACAGTCAAATACAAGGCGGTATACAGGTAGGTTACTTCAGGTTTTTTTTAAGTAGCGATGGGTGGTACGCTGATCACTGTCCGGTATTTTTTTTTAAGCTTAGAAATAAAAATATAAAAAAATATATGAAATCTTTTTACAAAAATTAAATTACAAGGTATTTAGAACACACTATTTTTGTCAAAAAGGGTCACGAATTAGTTGGTTCGACTGTACATTTCTCACTGTACAGGATGTATGTAAAGCACGCGACAGGTCAGGAGTGCGGACGAAACGTAGGTATGTACGTGGATTTCATTTATTACGACCTTGGTTGTAGCGACCATTTGGTTATAGCGACATTAAATCTAATTCCTTGAATTTAAAGCATACTTTGGTACTTAATTCATGTCCCTATGGATAATATAACGCGCAGATCGGGTATAGCGACTGATTTTGATAAATCATTTGTACAAAATACTAGAAATCCCATGCAGATGTTGCGACTGGAATCATCTGCTAAAGATACAGAGTTTTTTTATGTTTTGTTTACATCCACGCAGATGATTCTTTACTTTTTGTTTAAAGATATTAGCAAGGCAGATAGATAGATAGAAACTCCTTATTGCACACAAATTAAGAGTAATTGCGTAAGAAACCTTATATCTAATTGCGCGCAAAGGCGGCCTTATTGCTTAGAGCAATCTCTTCCAGGCAACCTTAGGACTGGGAATCGCTGAGATGGACACGAGTAGTGCAGAGTTTGCTTAACTAAGTTAGACTAATTTGAAAATAAATTAGGTACATAAAATCAAACAATAAACTTATTTACCAAAATACTTAAATACAGACATAGAATAAATAAATACACATATATACTTACATAAAATAATACACATATACACAGATGTAATATACATAAATAAACATAAAAATATATACCTTTATATACAAGGTGTAACAGAAAGGGTATATCAACCCTGAAGGATGTGAATCTGCCCATGAAACTGAACAACTTTCCCTAAGGAACATAGGTCGAAATACGAAAAAATTGTTTATACCTTCCATAGACACTGAATCAGCTGATTGCACGTTTTGTATGGGAGGTAAAATTTTTTTATTCGTATTTCGACCTATGTTCCTAAGGGAAAGTTGTTCAGTTTCATTTACAGAATCACATCCTTCAGGGTTGATATACCCTTTCTGTTACACCTTGTATATACATATACATACATTATATAAATAATATAACAACAAAATGGCAGGTAGTTCTGTATCTGTTTACCTTTGCCTGAAGCGACTTCCGGCTATATCGACGAAATTACAGTGGTCTCTTCATCGTCGTTATACCCGAAATCAACTGCATATAGGTATTCTTTACTGCACCACAAATAAGTACAGACCATTACACGAAGACATTCAAAAAATTAAAAAACTTAAGGTCGTTTTTAAAAGCACTCGCTCGATAGTCAATATAATATTTGGTGTCTATTGACCATAAAGTGTAATTTTAAATAAAAACTACGAAGTATTTATTTATTTTTATTTGCGCTACTCTCAAGGCGATATGGTGCGAGACCTTTTAGTCTTTGTCGTTCTTTTAGTCCTTTTTATCTTAAAACTTAAAAGACTAGTCGTTAATGACTCGAGGCGTAAGACTTAAAAGACTAGTCGTTAATGACTCGAGGCGTAAGACTTAAAAGACTAGTCGTTAATGACTCGAGGCGTAAGACTTAAAACACTAGTCGTTAATGACTCGAGGCGTAAGACTTAAAAGACTAGTCGTTAATGACTCGAGGCGTAAGACTTAAAAGACTAGTCGTTAATGACTCGAGGCGTAAGACTTAAAAGACAAGTCTAGCCGTGCGGCGTTAAAGATGAGTCTAGTTTTTTTTTATGCTTGAAAAGACTCTTTATTCACTAGACTAGACTGGTATCTTCAAATAATACTATAATTCAAACCTCTTTGGAATCAAAATGACGAATGACACAGGGCTCAGCTGGACTAATTAGTCCAATTTTGAAGTGCCCCTTTAGGAGCCCTTTTATATCATAGAGTGTAATAGTAGTTTATGCAACTGTCATATAAAACAGGTTATTAAAACACGAGTTTTGGTTTATCACACGAGGCGTAGCCGAGTGTGATAATAGTATAAAACGAGTGTTTTAATACCATATTATATGCAGTTGCGTATACTACTTTATCTTCACTCATGCAATAGGTAGGTACTTACTTATAAATTAAACAAAGGTAAGTAAACAAAAAAGGCAACTTACATTATGTACCTTTACATATTTCAGTTACTGTTTACCGTTATGTGTGTAAAGAAGCCGCCTTATATCTGTCTGCTAGGTTTTTGAAATAAACAAGCAAAACATTTTCTTAAAGTGACGTGGTTTTCTTTTTGATTTTCGATATTTCCCAATTCACTGTAGGTACTGTCGTTCAATTTTATGGACTTCTATGGAAAAAGATCGTAAGTTATTTTAGTAGCCACTTCAAGAGAATCTCTAGGTGTCACTGCATGTGCCCTGCCTGTACCGCTGTTTATACTTTTACAATACATTTTTACAGGCACGAATTACTTGAAAAAGGTAAATATTTAGAAATGGCGGCAAATCTAATACCTATCTCCAAGGCCTACTATGATTCCAGGCTGCGCGCGCATCTTTTCCACCACAGATGAAATAATTGTAACTATAGTAACTGCTCCAAATAATAAGTTGTTTAAAAGGTACACTTCGTAAATATGCTACTGATATTTGACAGCTACTAAGAAAAACTGTTAAATTTATAACCGGCTCTTTAAAAGACCTTATATTCAGTCTTCTTTAAAAAGGTTTAGGTTCAAGAAGAATTTTATCCAAGTGTTATGTAATGATTAAAAAGTTAAATTACGTAACACCTTTGCAAAATTTTCATACAAAAATCGTTACGTAATGGTAACTTTTTAATTTTTTATACATACTCTGCGTAATATTCAGCCTTATGTATCAACTTTTTGAATCATAATTCAAAGATTACGAAATGAGTGTAGATAAAAATATTTATACAATCCATTTTTTTTTCGTTTATACCAACGGTTACACACACATTTTGCAGCCATGACACTAAAACCAGAGTATATTTGACGGAAAGAATAACAATGTTTTACAAACTTGTTTTTTTCTGTCAGCTTTAGCCGATTGCTTATTGACATAGCTGCAATTGTGTTCGTAAGCGTTAGTACAGCGCGTTCAGAACAAGTTTGTCCATGACGGTTATTTTCCGCGCATGGGTGACAGGCGGAGAGCCAATGAATGAGCGCGCTCACCCCCGCGACTCATTTTTTGACTACTGCGCATTAACGGTCACGGGCAAAGTTATTTTGTACGCAGTATATAAACGAAAAAAGTGAATCATATGAATGTTGTAGAAGTCAATAAATAAGTTAGTACATACCAGTTTCGGTGTCGACGGTGTACGAAAGTCCGGCCCACGGGTCGTCCTGAGGAACAGTGCGTAATATTAGTCATTATACTGGTGTAAAAAACACCGTCCCAAAACCACACCCCAGACAATACAGAATTTGAAATTGAAAGTTCGTGTAGGCTTGAACATTCAGTACAAAAGACCCTCAGGAGCACCACGAGAATCGCTTGGCGGGTGCGCGCGGGGGTGCGGGGTAGATTCCATTCTGTATGATAGTACTATTCTGTCCTATAACATAAATCGACAGACTATAAAACTAAACGACTTTCCTCTTTCCCCATAGGCACAGATAAAATAATAGTAAAATCGAAAAATTTAAAAAGTCCTGTGCCTTCCCATACTAAGTTTTTATAGAAAGTATTTTTTTTTTTCTTGGAAATGTTGTTCATTATCAGAGGGTTGTTCAATAGGAAAGGGTAAGGGAGCCAGTGAAATACCCGGCACAAGAGACATACCATCGTAGTTCTCAAGGTAAGCAACGCGTTTTGCCGTCTTGTTAGTGTCAAAAAACACTAGTAAGTCAGTGGGTGTTATGGGCGGTGGTGACCGTTTTATATAAAAACCGGCCAAGTGCGAGTCAGACTCGCGCCCTAAGGGTTCCGTACCTATCTACCATATGATATACTAAAAGCTCTTTGACTTTAAAAACTCCGCGACCATCCAACTTGACCCCTCTTTTTATAGAAAAGTTCTTGAAACGGGAGCTCACCTTAATTGGTTACTATCAGTTGTGAGAAAAATTGAAATATTTAATGATTTGACTTTTCCCTTTATTTGTACTGTGAGACCGAAATATCCTCTAGGTTTTGCTTTAGTGCATAAATGTATGGAGATGAGCACATAAAAAATCATATATTTTGACTGCGTCGTTGTAATAATTGAAATTTTCAGATCTCGTGTGGTTTATGGACCTTAATATTCATTATCAATTTCAACCTGATACATCTACCCGTTCGTGAGAAAAAGGGTCTTGACAGACAGACAGACAACAAAGTGATTGATGATTCCGTTTTTATATTTTGATAGGTACACGGGACCCTAAAAAGACTTAAATTACTTACCTCTTTAATATCCTCGTCGAGAAGCTTCTGCTTGACGAGCTCAATCTCCTTCTCTTTACTGCGTTGGATCTTCTGCTCGTGTTCTCGCAACTCCTTCTCTATCTCGTCGGCCAACTCCACTTTCGTCGCTTGGGGCGCCACCTGGTGAGCAATTCGTGTTCAAATGTGTATCTGTTCAGGAACCTAATTCTAAAATATCATCGAATGATTTTCGATATATTTAAAGTTCGGAAAAACCCTGCCATGGAACTAAAATATAATATTAGATCATTATAATATAGAATAGTACTAACCCATCCCTACCCGAGGGTGTCGTAAGAGGCGTCTAAAGGGTTTTATAAACCGGAGGATGGGCAGCAGCATCTTTCTGTGTATATTACCATCTTACATACTGCGGTCCCCAACAACAGCGGTCGCCAGCCGCAACGCTTACAAGCGTGGACTATGGTAAATGCCTTCTACCCTTGGACCGGAGACTGGGCAGCAGTGTCTTTTTTTGTATCGTACCATACCATCTTACATAATGCAGTCATCAACGACGGCGGTCAATGGTGCCAGACGCAACGATAACAATCGTTGTGACTATGATCCTTCCCTTTCACAAACTGAGCGTTTTCGGTGGGAGCCTGTCCTGCAGTGGACATTTCATTGGATTTCATGATGAGGTCGAAATATAAAGTTGCTTTGAGAAGTTCAAGATTTTTTTGTATTCCAACCTGTTATGGGGATTGGTTTCATGGTTACCCACCCCCCCCTAATACGTTAACTACTTACCAGTTGCATGGGATCCTCGAGCGTAAATCCCATGTCCACATCTTGCTTCCATAGCACCTCGATAAGGTCCATATCCTGAGAACAAAATAAAAATAATTTATTACCAAACAATCATTAAAAGCGAATTGTAGCGCCATCTACAAAATCATTAGAAAACTAAGCAGGCAGGGCAGCGCCATTTACAATCTCAACCAGACTTTAGTTTTACTACTTAACGCTAGGTGGCGATATTATAAAAGTTCCACTGCTCACCACTAGATGGCGTATCGAGCAGAACTCAGTAAATATCTACAAAATAAATACACGAGTTAGGTAGTTTTATCTACATATATATCATGATAGCACACAACAGAAAATTAAAATATGCATTTCGGGTTGCTTTCTTTAGACAAATAGCATGAACGATCGTCGCTTAGCTGTAGATATTATTACCCAATATTACATATTTTCAAACTTCGAGAATAGTCTTTATGAAGTGATCACACCTGGCTGAATTCAAAGACTAATTCGCCATACATTGCTCGTTGAAGTAAGGATATTGCAATTAACATAACCAAGCCTCCCAGCAATGTATGCCGAATAGGTATGTCTTTGAATTCAGCTAGGTGTGATCACTCCTTTACCCATAGTTTTTGCGAGAATAGGTATATGAACTGGTAGGTAGGTATATAGGTAGGCACATAGGAGATGTTTTCCTACCGACGACCGCGAGCGACCGGTCATCGGCACTTCAAGGCAACGCAAGGTCGAAAATTATTACGAGTTTGGAGTGGAGAAAGAGCTTTTATTTTTATCAATTAGCAAGTGGGTTTGTTTATTTGTCTTTTACGTCACAACCAATCTAGCTACGTACCTACCTATCTATATCAAGCACTCTACGTAATAATACAACGATTACTTAGGTAAAACAAACAATCTGTAGGTAGGTAGTGTAGATGAAATTTCTCTTGATTTAGGTGGGTAGGTATACGACGCACAAAATAACTGTGGCCCTGTCAGCGATGCGCAGAAGAAAAAAATGACCCATTTTTGCACATTTTTGACTTTTGCGAATCAATGACAGGGCCACAGTTATTTTGTGCGTCGTATACACGTGTATCCGTGTGGTGCCGGCAAAGAATAATATCAGGTACTAACCCATCTCTACCCGTGGGTGCCGTAAGAGGCGACTAAGAGCTTTAGGAACCGGAGGATGGGCAGCAGCGACCTTCTGATCTTACAAACTGCGGTCACCAACAACAGCGGTCGCCAGCCGCAACGCTTACAAGCGTGGTGACTATGGTAAATCCCCTTCAAAGTAGGTAACTACCACGCGTTTTGCTGGAGTTCTGGAGGGAGCTCTCTGTCCTGGAGTGGACGTTTCTTGGGATATTATGATGATGATGAGGTAGGTAGGAGTGAAACATTTTGTAAAGATTATCTACCTACAATAGCACATCCTCACTAGACTATTAGTTCAGGTAGTTAAAGCCTAGTTCTTTCGATGAATCCCCTGCCTAAGTTTTTTTAAGGTACCCACGCAAGATAGATAAGTAGATACCTAACTACCTACATATGGAAGGTAGAATTGTTCGTTCACCGAGCAGGACCCCGTGTCTGATTACTTTATAATAAGACCTATATGGATGAGTTAGTATCTATTTCTAGTATTTCTACCTACCGAATTACATACGTTTAAACAACCTAAAGTAGGGCTAACCAGGGTGTCCACAGCTAATGCCCAAAAAATTTCCCTGACTTTTCCCTGACTTTCCCTGACCATTTTCAAAAATTTCCCTGACCAATTTTATTCATTTTAAAGAAAAATAAAGTTTAAATAAATATATTTTCGAAAAAATGTTAAGACCAAAAACAATGTCATAATGTAGGTCACTCTTTGGAGAAAAAAAATGCCTGAAAAATAATGCTTCAACAGTCTGGATTAAGGGGCTGATAAGAGCTAAATACGCTTCACTAGAGCAGGTTTTTAACGAAAAGTGATGTACGAGTATATACCAGGCCACTCAGAAAGTATTGCGAAAAATAGTTTTTATATATGGGAGACTGGCCGGTCAGAATCTTTTTCGAAAATATGATTACTTGTAAGTAAAAATATGTGTGTTCCATTTTCAAAATTTCCCTCCACATTTTTTGCGAGCCAATTCAAAGTATCGTGTCTTACTGAAAAATGGATCTGCGCCGGGAACATTTTAGAGCTATGATTTTTTACGATTTCAAGTGTCGCCTGAAACCGGATGAATCGTTCGATAGACTTCAAATGGCATTTATGGATGAAGGCCCCTCCAAGGCAACCGTGTATCGTTGGTATAACGAATTTAGGCGCGGTCGACCAACCTTGGGGGATGAAGAAAGAAGCGGTCGCCCTTTGACGGCTATTACGGAAGAAAACGTGCTAGCAGTGAAAAATTTAATCCAAGATAATAGGCGAATTACATATCAGGAGATTCAGCACATATTAAAGATTGGATCGGGAAGCGTTCACGAGATTCTACACGGGCATCTTCGCGTGAGGAGGATAGTATCGCGCTGGGTGCCGCACTACCTCACCGACGCTCAGAAGCAGGCCCGGGTGGAATGGTGCCGTGATATGCTGAACAAATTTGAAGCAGGCTCGTCTCGGCGTGTTTACGACATCGTAACAGGTGATGAGTCCTGGATTTATCAATACGATCCAGAAACCAAGCGCCAGTCGACAGTTTGGGTGTTTCAAAATGAACCAACGCCTACCAAAGTGAAGCGATCTCGAAGCGGGGGGAAGATTTTGATCGCCAGCTTTTTTAATTTGACTGGCCACTTGGCCTCAATTCCCTTACGAGATCAAAGAAGCATCAACGCCGAATGGTATACTACCAAATGTTTACCAGAAGTTTTTTCTGTTGTGAGCAACAAGCGACCAAACACAGGGCTCCGCGGACTACTGCTCCACCACGACAATGCGCCTGCACACACCGCGCTCAAAACGAGGGACTTCCTGGACAGCACACCAGTCAAACTCCTGGGTCACCCTCCTTACAGCCCTGATCTAGCACCGTGTGACTTCTTTTTATTTCCAAAAATAAAAAATCAACTCAAGGGGATACAATTTTCGTCGCCGGAAGATGCGCTGGCTGCGTTCGAGCAGGCTGTAAACGAGGTGTCTAATACGGCGGACTGGAAAAAGTGTTTTGAAAACTGGTTCAGACGCATGAATCTTTGTATAGAGGCTGGTGGAGAGTACTTTGAAAAGATTTAATAAAAATATATGTACCTGTAGAACAATTTTTTTTAGTGTCGCAAATATTTCTGAGTGTCCCACGTATGGCCGTTGAAAAAAAAAGTTGCAGGAGATGGTAACAATGATAAATGTGGCTTTGGACAGGAGAGGAATGAAAGTAAATGTAAGCAAGACGAAAGTAATGGTACTTGAAAGAGAAGAATGTATGACAGAGTGTACTATATTAATAGGTGGTGAACAAGTCAAACAAGTGAAGGAGTTTGTGTATCTGGGCTCAAAGTTTACGAGAGATGGAAAGTGTGAAAGTGATATTGAAAGAAGAGTGAATGCTGGAAACATGGTGAATCGTGCCCTGCACGCCTTTATGAGGAGTCAGAAGGTGTCTCACAAGGCTCGTTTGGCTGTTCATGGGGGTGTTTTGGTACCAACACTGATGTATGGCAGTGAAAGCTGGGTATGGCAGAAGAAGCATTAAAGTAGAATTAATGCAGTGGAAATGAGAGCGCTAAGGAGTATGATTGGTGTTAAATTTAGTGACAGGATTAGAAATAGTGTGATAAGAGAATGGTGTGGCGTAAAAGAAGACGTAGTGACCAAAATCGAGAAATCCCTTTGATGGTTAGGTCATGTAGAGAGGATGAATGAACGAAAATTGACGAAAGAGATCTACCAGGCGAGAGTGAATGAAACCGTTGGAAGGGGAAGGCCTAGGCGAACGTACCAGGACCAAATTCAGGACGTTCTGAATAAAGGCCAAGTTAAAAGTACCCTAAACCGACGAGCATGTATGAAAGGATTAATGAAAGTACAGGAAGCAAGGGAAGTATGCCAAGATCGTAGCAGGTGGAGGACTGTGGTCTCTGCCTACCCCGACGGGAAAGAGGCGTGATGTTATGTTATGAAAAAAAAAATGTGATAATTAAGCATCTTTACAATAATATGGCCGACTCAGAAACACGAATAAATATATTAGGTACGCCATAAAAAAAATCCAAAGTTACCTCTGCTTTTTTGCTTTTAAACCGTTTTTCTTAAGTACCCATTAATCTATGATGCCAAAACTTTTACACATTATTCAATATATTATGCGTAATGATACAGCTGTTTAATAATTAATATTATGGGTACAGATTTTGAGAATAATGCAGAAATGAGCGAAAAACGAAAAACAGCGCGAATCCGCTCCGTTCTAGCACGCGCATTATGCCCTTTGTTAGAAAGGGAGGTAATTCAGCTATTATCAGCCCCTTAAGAGTCCGACTAGAGCATGAATTACAGGAGTAAATAAAAGATTTCACTGAACCAAAACTATTGAAATTTATAAAAATAAAAAGGAGTAATCTAATTATTGTGACCACAAATTATGCCTTATTGTAGGTCATTCGGAACCTGGAAAAAAATGTTTCAATAGTCTGGATTAAGAGTCAAACTAGACTCTAGTCACTAGAGAATGATTTATCCCTTATTTTACAATCACTGGGACATTTTGGAAAGCAAACTGTATATTCTTAATTTTTCCCTGACTTTCCAGGTGGCTCCTCGATTTCACTGACTTTCCCTGACCACCTTGAGCTTCCCTGACTTTTCCCTGACTTTCCCTGATTTTCAAGAATGTGGACACCCTGGCTAACGTAAGAAGTCCGTTTTGAAGTTTCCTTAACACCAACACACAGGGTTAATTTTTCTTTGCAGGTCGTAATTTTGCATACGTTTTACAGCTGTCAGAAAATACCTATTACGGTGGCTTTACTTTAACAAACAAACAAACATTGCAGTCATAATACCTATCAAGGCCGCAATTTTGAATACCGGGTGTAAGGGACAGCCTTCCGAATACTGAAAGGGCATGATCAGTCAATGGAACTGATCAAGTTTCAGCGAATAAAACTTTCAGGAAATGAAAAAAAAATTCGGCCTCTCCATACAAACAGTCCAATCAAGTTTGCAATTTTGTATGGAGAGGCCGGTTTTTTTTTTCATTTCCTGTAAGTTTTATTCGCAGAAAGTTGTTCAGTTTCTTTGACTGATCATGCCCGTTCAGTATTCGGAAGGCTGTCCCCTTATCAGGGTTTCGTAGCCAAAGGGGGCTAAAGTTTAATTTTTTTGGAACAACACATCGATTCGTGCGGCAGAAAGGAATTTACTCGTAGCCTATCACATAATTTTAAATAAATGGTACAGCAGCACTGCACTTACTTTCTCGCAATACGCAAGGAAAAACTGTCAACCGCAAACTCAAATTTGTAATGCCATACACATAGTATGGAAGTACAAAATTTTATTTACGTTTTTCCAAAAAAATGTTCGAATAAAATATACAGATCAATTCAGAATTCAAATTGTCGAACATTAAAACAAACAAACCTCAAACGATTTCGAGTAAATAACATGTTTAACTTTTGGTAGTACTGGAACACCCTTAATATGAATTTTCACAGATCAATGGATACTACAGCAGGAGATTTTTTTAATTTCCCAACACATGTTCCTTATGGATAATTGTTCAGTTTAGTCTACTGAGCAAGCCCTTTCAGTTTTTGGTACACCCTGTGTACAAAATTTTATTCAAAAAAATCATAAAGAATATCCAGTTAGGTAGACAACCAAATTTTAATAAACTCAATGGAACCAATTTTGGGTAAATCACATATTTACGATTTGGTGGTACAGGAACACCCCTTATATGAAATTACACAGATCAATTGATACTTACTGGCGCAAGATATCTTACGTGTTGATGCAAAGTTTCATTAAGATTCTTTGAGCCGTTTTTGAGAAAATTAAAATTTTTAATTTTCGTTGTATGACAGCTACCCTCAAAATGAGAGCCAGCAAGAAACCACTTAGATTAGAACCCTTCGATGGATTTGCATAAAACTCCTAAATTCAAAATATGGTGTCAATCGGACTATTCGTTTAGCCGCTAGGCCAAAGCGTGACGGACAGACCGACCGACGGACCGACCGACCGACCGACGGACGGACATTTTTGGGAGACTTGTTTTTTATGATGTATAAGTGATATAGAACACATTTTTGAGAAAATTAGAAAAACTTTTTTTTTTTCACGAATACAATACCTTTCTCGCTCCGCTCGAAAGTAAAAAAGCTGTTTTACCTACTCATTCTACAGGGTGTTACAAAAAGAGTATACCAACCATGAAGGCTGTGAATCTGCCTATGAAACTGAACTTCCCCCAACGGACGTCGAAATAAAAATCAAAATTTTTGACCTCCCATAGAAACTGAATTAGCTGATAGCGCATTTTGTATGGGAGGTCAAATTGGGTTTTTCATATATCAATTTCAACCTGTGATCCTTTGGAAAAGTTGTTCAGTTTGATGGTCTAAGTAACATGCTAAAATTATGTTCAATATTTCTGTAGGACCCTATATAATTTATCGCGTGTTTGACTCACACTTGACCGGTTTTTATCTACTTCCTACCTACTTGATTTCCGTCCCGCGGTCTCCAATAATTTGTGGCTACATTGTTTCCCACGCGAATTCTAACAATACATACATACATACATAACATCACGCCTTGTTCCCGTCGGGGTAGGCAGACACCACAGTTCTCCACCTGCTACGATCTTGACATACTTCCCTTGCTTCCTGAACCTTCATCAATCCTTTCATACATGCTCGTCGGTTTAGGGTACTTTTAACCTGGCCTTTATTCAGAACGTCTTAAATTTGGTCCTGGTACGTTCGCCGAGGCCTTCCCCTTCCAACGTTTCCATTCACTCTCGCCTTGTGGATCTCTTTCATCAATCTTCCTTCATTCATCCTCTCTACATGACCAAACCATCTTAGCATCCCTTTCTCAATTTTAGTCACTACGTCTTCTTTTACGCCACAAATCTGTTTTAAATTTCTAACATTTCAATTCTAATTGAAATGTTAGAAATTTAAAACAGAATAGAATAGAATGTGTAGGTATGTCACAGGCAAATTCTATGATTCGCCGCGTCTATTTCTGCCGTGAAGCAGCAGTGTTTGCACTGCTGTGTTTCGATTCGAAGGGTAAGGGAGCCAGTGAAATAACCGGTACTGAGACATACCATCTTAGTTCTCACAGTGAGCAACGCTCTTTGCTGTCTTATTAGACACTGGGTGCTATGGGCGGTGGTGACCACTTACCATCAGGTGGCCCACCTGCTCGTTTGCACACTTGTAACATGAAAAAAAAAACACGCAACGTGTTTCTACATGCGTGCTGATGTGCGTATAGCCACGATCACACGTTAATTACAATATCCTTACTTCAACGAGCAATGTATGCCGAATTAGTCTTTGAATTCAGCTGTGTGATCGTGGCTTATGTCGTATAGATGCGATGTTCGTCCATGGCTCTGGTAGGCCTATCCACGTGGCGCCCACAATACTACCCCACCGTGGGCAGGTGCTGCCAAACGAAGTGACGCCGCCGCCGGTCCAAAACGTGCGTGCGACAAGGTAAACATTGGCACACGTGTTGTTTATAATACATACAAACATACTTTACAATCACAATAATAATAGCAACAAACTATTTTTGACCAATACAAGATATACAATACACCGATACCGGAGTAAGTACACGTAGATGTCAAGTGTTTTGTAAATAAAAGCATCACCTCAAATTCATTTTTTTTAAGTATCAAGTGACCAAGCGAGCTTCTGGGACACGTGATGGTATGATACAGCGCGTTCAGGACAAGTCTGTCTATGACGGATATTTTCTGCACATGGGTGACAGGCGGAGAGGCAATGAACGACTCGCTCGCCTCTCCCCCACATGCCGCACCTCACCCCCGCGACTCATTTTTTGACTGCGCATTAACGGTCACAGACAGAGTTATTTTGCACGCCGTATAAGTGATCACCACCGCCCATAGCACCCACTGTCTTATTAGTAGCATAATTGGTACTAACAAGACAGCCAAGCGCGTTGCCCACCCTGAGAACTAAGACGGTGTGTCTCATGTGTCCGTAATTTAGTAGGGCTTACGTGGAAAGTCCGTCTGGGGAAGTACCACCCCCTTGCTTTTTTCTGCCGTGAAGCAACAGTGTTTGCACTGCTGTGTTTCAGTTTAAAGGGAAAGGGAGCCAGCGAAATTACCGGCATGAGAGATCCATCTTAGTTCTCAAAGTGAGCAACGCGCTTTGCTGTCTTATTAGTGTCAAAATATGCCATTAGTAAGACAGTGGGTGGTATGGGCGGTGGTGACCACTTACCATCAGGTGGCCCACCTGCTCGTTTGCTCACTTGTAACATAAAAAAAAAACCTTCACCACATTCATGAAAAATTTGTTAGAAATATAGATATTTCTGGCTTTCTATATGTTGAACGATAGACAAAGCGTTTTTCTATGTGAGTATTGTGGTTTCAAACGTGTCATCATGACGTCCCATGAAACGTCCACTACAGGACAGGGAACTCCCTTCAAAATTCCAGCTTTTGCTGAAACAATGTGGAGGGGAAGTGCCATAGTCACCACGCTTTTAGCGTTACGGCTGGCACCATGGACCGCGGTTGTAGGTGACCGCAGAATGTAAGATGATACATACACAGAAGGATGCTGCTGCCCATCCTCTGGTTCATTAACCCTTAGGTCGATATTTCACTGGGACACCAGTAAAGACACCAAAGTCGCCACACCCTGCGGCCACAGTATTCAGATTCAGATAATTTTATTCAATGTAGATTCTTTACAGAATACTTATTGAATGTCATGCAAAATACAATGCAAATAGAGCGAGTCTACGCCGTTTCGGATCGTGCTATGGCAGCGTAAAAGAAACGGCAAGAAACCACTGCAGCACGGCCTACTTTAAGAGTCGGCTTTTTACAATGTGTTTCTTGTGTTTCGCTGGAATATCAGAGCACCATACCTCTTTGTCATTCATATAGTCATCCAAAGGGCTATATTTCACTAGGAGTGGTAGCGCGACCAGCATGCGAAATTGGTTGCGCAACCAAACGGACACCAGGTGAGTAACTCTCTATAGAGCTGTGTACATTTTGTTGGTAGCGGCGACTGGTTGCGCTGCCATGGTGTCCCAGTGAAATACCGGCCTTAGTCGCCTCTTACGACACCCACGGGTAGAGATAGGTCGGTACTATTCTTTGCGGGGCAGTACACCGTACAAACGTGTAACCTCGTGTAATTGACGACAAATCTTTTCTTAACTGAAAAATGGGGGTGATTCTAGCGTGGCCGCTAAATTTATGATTAAAATTTGACAGGCCTAAAAGTAATGCTGTCTTTTATCAGCATAGAGGCAGTAACAAAGATAGCAAAATTTTTTTTACATTTAGCGGCCAAGCTATAATCGCCCCCATTGTGTGTTTATAAAACACCTGACTCTTTCGTGAACTCCAGTATAGAGGTCGCGAGTTTGACTACAGTCAAAGGCACGTCAAGATTGACATTGGCAGTGTGATTTCCATCTCTACGCTAACTAATCAAGCGCGGTATAACGTCCAACATGCTCTTAATTGGACCGCCGCCACTGGTTTTTTTTTAATGTTGGGGGATATTTTACACAAGGTCATCTGATCCCAAACTAGGCTATGCCTGTACTATGGGTAACAGAGACTCACATAAATAGATAAATAACGACCAGACACAGAACAAACACTTGTGTTCATCACACAAATGTTTTTCCTGGGATTGGATTGCCTTCAAAATACCCAAAAAAAATTACATATCGTCTTAATAAAAATATGCGAAATCTAAGGTTCTATTATCAAACTTATAGTGGATCATGACCAAGAAACAATGATATCGTTATCAGCTAATGTCAATATCACTTGTAACGTAGCTAAATCATTATGAGCGCAAAAAATTTGACCGATAAAATATTACACAAAGGAACTACTTTTATTAGGGTTCCGTACCCGTACTAAACAATTTCAAACCCATTATTATGTTAACAAAAAAAAATAAAAACAGACTAAGCTCGAATCGGACTTAACCTTAAGGTCAAAATTACCTGTACATAGTCAAAATTACCTCCCTTTCTACCAAAGGGCAGACAGAATGCGCGTGCTAGAACAGAGCGGATTCGCGCTGTTTTACGTTTTTCGCTCATTTTTGCACTTTCCTCGACGTACACTCAACACATTGAGAAAATGTTTTGTAAAAAACTAGATTTAATAAAAGGCTTTCTAAACACAGCAAATTTTGTGTCGATATCTATAATGGTTTTTAAGCGATTTGGTTTATAGTACGAAAAAAGCAAATTTTTCAAAAATATATTTCATCTGGAATGTTATTAGTAAGTAATTGTGTTTTTGCGTACAACGACCGATTGCCAAAATATTAAAAAGTGAAGTGAAGTGATTTTGCGTATATAGAAAATTAACTATTGAACTGAAGATTACTTGTAAAAAAAAATACATATAGTGGAACATAGAACCTCCTCCTTTTTTGAAGTCGGTTAAAAATCACGGTTGAGGTTTAGTGTAGGCAACGAAGCAGTTGACCCCAACATAAATTTCTCAGTCAGATTTTATTTGACAGGATGATAAAGAATCACGAATTAAATGTAAATTGAAAATATCCAAAAACAAATTTACAAAAAAAAAAATCATAAAATTTTTGTAATTTTTGTATGGAAAAATTAAAAGTAACGATTTTTTTTCTGATTTTTTACAAAAGGTTTGCCTCATGTAGTGTAATACCCCAGCAAAGTTTCATCGACTGAGGATTTAATGGGGAATCTTCATACAACGATCCGCTTCGTTGCCTAGACTAGTTATTGTACAAGTATTTTATTTATAGTGTCTAAAAATGATACTTTTGACTCAATGATTGTTTAACATATTTTACTTTTTTTAACACTTTTTATTCTGAACCCACTGTGTGAGAGTCTGACTCACACTTGACAGTGTGTATTATCTATAGGTTAACGACCTAATGAAGACACCGAAAAAATACTTTCAAATTCCGCACGTAAGGTGGCAACACCGATACCAGAAGCCTAAACGTGCTTTCCGAAGCGAGACCTTGCGTTCATAAAAGTTTATGAAATTTAAAATTAAATACGCAGTAAGTCTTATCTTATTAGCTATTTCTGTCCCACTGCTGGGCAAAGGCCTCCGCCTACGCATTAAGTACTACATAAAAATATATACAAAAACTGAATGCAGACAAAAAGCAGTTTCTTTCACGTTGCAGTGCTGCTATTTTAAACTGGCAAATGCTCACGCCACGCGCTTAGGGTTACCAGGCTCAAATCAAGAAAAGAGAGTGCATTGTACGTACACACTAAAGTTTTCGGACCTCCTTGCTTCGCTGGGAATAGATACCGTGCTAATTAATTTTATTATGGGATGACATCTGCCAGCAAGTCACATCTCCTTTGCTATGCAATGTCACATCATCATCGATTCAATATAAACCTACCAAATTAATAGAACGACGCACGCCTTCATTGGATTTACAAAGATAATAGGATTATGTAATTTGTTGTGACTTTACGTCACGCATTTCTAACTTGTGACGAATTATTTCTTTAATCCTACGTCTTACGAAAACTGAAAGGGCTTGCTCAGTCAACGAAACTGAACAACCTTCCCAAAGAAAAATTTTTGGCAAATAAAAAAACTTTTTGACCTCTCCCAAATACAAACTGTTCGATCAGAGTGAGCAATTTGCATGGAGAGGTCAAAAATTGTATTCGTTTCCCAAAAATGTTTGCCTGTGCTTGTGTATTAACGTGCCACCAAATTTGAGTAAATTTTTACCAAATATTATCCACCAAAATGGATAAATGTCACAAATTTTGTTTACCAAAATGATTAAATGATCACCAAATTTGCTTCTGGCACATCGCTGGCCGCTACCGCTGCACGCTCGCTCCTCTCGCTCGGCTCGTGTGTTGCGGTCGCAAGATAACCTAACACAACCTAACCTAACCGGCTAATTTTGACCAGCATATATTTGGTTACCAATTAGGTACCCAAATTTGGTGTACATTCATCCATTTTGTCTGAAGTGTATTGGGGTATAAAAAAATATTTTGGAAATCATTAAATTTATAACGTTTAATTTATTCCCAAAATGTTTCATTGCGAAAGTTGTTCAGTTTCGTTGACTGAGCACGCCCTTTCAGTTTTCGGTACACCGTCCCTTACACCAAACCCTTATTATTCCGAGGACAGTCAAAAGCTGTTAAGAATTATACATATATCCAATTTTTTTATATATATATATGAATGGGAAGACATAAGGTTCACAGCAGCTTTAATTCCATTTTAGAAAACAGAAACAAACTGTTTAGTTAGGGTGCTGGCTGCAATTTGGGTATATGATTTGCTCATGATTCATATTAATGGGATGATAGATCAGCTCAATACGAATCGATTTGGTCCTTACAAGTTTTTCTGTGCGTCGCTGCGTTTTTGAGTTAAAGCAAAAAAAAATCAAATAAGATACTAAATAATGTTTTTTGTCTGCCGTTGTGGCTCCTGTTTAAAATACTTCTGAAGATGTAGAAAATCGAAGAGGCAGACATGCAGGGCTCTGCATTATCACGGGACGAAGAAGTGAATTTTTGCATTTTGAAGCGCTGTAACTTTACGACGCAGGGCTATTATGGTGGCAGACCATTTTTCTAGGGTTTTATACATTGTATTTAATCAGATAGTCATCTGGGGGGCTGGAGCGCCCCAATACCAACTCCTCCCACTTGATCGCATTCAAAAGAGGGCAGTTCGAATTGTCGACGATCCCGAGCTCACAGACTGTATGGAGCGACTAAGTCTTCGGAGAGACGTGGCCTCCCTGTGTGTTCTGTACCGTTTGTACAACGGGGAGTGTTCTGAGGAACTATTTAGTCTGGTGCCTGCGGCACAGTTCCATCACCGCACCACACGCCACAGGGAGAGGTTTGCGCGATCATATCTATTGCGCACATCCAGGATGTGGAACGATCTTCCCCCTGCGGTTTTCCCTGGTAGTTTTCCCTTACGACATGGGTTCATTCAAAAAGCGGGTTAACAGACTTCTCAAAGGCCGGCAACGCACTAGTACCACCCCCCCAGGTGTTGCAAGTGTCAATGGGCGGCACTGACACTTATCATCAGGTGAGCTGTCTGCTCGTTTGCCTGCTCTAACATAAAAAAAAAGTCTGCCAGGTGTACGTTTCATTGTCAAATTTCAAAATAGTTAAAACTTAATTCCTCAAAAACGCAGGGGTGTGGATGTCCGCCAATATTTTTTGTATCTTTTAGAGGATGCTCCTTATCATCAGTCAAAGAGGCAGACATGAGCAAATCATATAGAAATTTGTCCTTCATCACCAATCATCACCCTTACTAGTTGTTTGACCGTTCGTCTTTTCTCTTATCGGCAACCATCCACCCTGTATGTGTCTCAGTCATCACCAATCATCATATCGTGTGGGTTTAAGATCAATAACCAACCTCATGAGCCCTGGTGTCGGAGTTGTTGAGGCGACAAAGACCTCCGAGATGTCTCAATATCCGGCGATATCTTTAGCCGGGGCCAGAGGCGCTAGCACCGAACTCAATCGTTATCGAATATCTCTTTTCTTCTTGTACTCGTATAGAAAAAAAGAGAGAATCGATAACGATTGAGTTAGGCGGTAGCGCCTCAGGTCGTAATTATATAACGTGCCTTAAGGTGATCCGTTTTCCATACAAAAATTCAAATGACAATGAAAAACGAACGAATACTGCTATTTTTACTAAAATTTTTCGCTAATTAATACAAAATTACAGTTAATGTACTGAAAGTACTATTTTTGTTAGCAATTTTTGGTTCAATATTACGATTGTGGGCGTGCGGTCAAAACTGTACGGTTGTGCTTTGTGTGCATGTGAGAGTGATCGTACTCATGTAAACACGGACTGACGAGAGTAATTGACTTTAGTGGACATATGGAGATATTTTTCGTATCGCAATTGTTGAAATTTACGCGAATCAACTTTTTGCACATATATAGTTGATACTTATTGCATTAAAAAAATAAGACCTTATATTTTCAGCAGTGGCTCCATCTAGTTGCGTTCGGGGCTAAGCTGGCCGTCACAGATCACCTATTAATAACATATCATAGTAAACTCGTCTTATCCGGACAATTAGTTTATATCCTAACCTAACTGGGGACAGTTTGACAGTGTTCCCGCCTGGATTCGAACCCAGTACCTCCGGCTCGAGATCCGAACACTCTAACCACTGCACCACTATCTGAACGCTTTAACCGGAATGCATTCCGGAGTACTACGGAAAGTCTTTCGGACAATCAGGTGATTATGGATGGAATAAAAATTGTGGCAACCCTACGTGCTCTGCGCCCGCGCCGTTAACATTTGACACGGGGTAGGTGCGTGCGAGTTCGTATGCATAATGTAACTAGCGACTGGAAGTTTTTCAGTCAACATGTTTTTATTATACTTATTATCAGTATCAAATATTTCTTGTAAATTACTTTAGTTAGTAGTAATTCCATACGAATAATATTGTTGGGCAAAAATTTTACGATTTTGAGTTTTCTTTTTTCTAAGCTATAAAATGGCTACTGCTGGAGAGAGGCTCTCTTCAAGATTTCCACGCCAAATGTTTTATTTATTTCATCAAAACATCCCATAAACGTCCACTGCTGGACAGGGAGCTCCCTCCAGAACTCCAGCAAAAACGCGTGGTACTTAAGAGGGGAATTACTATAGTCACCACGCTTATGAGCGTTGCGGCTGGCGACCGCTGTTGTTGATAACAGCAGTATGTAAAATGATGCGATAAACAGAAAGATTCTGCCACCCATCCTCCAGTTTTTAATCCCTTAGTCGCCTTTTACGGCACCCGCGGGTAGAGATAGGTTGGTGCTATTCTTTACCGGCATCATAAGGGACAATTCTTTTATTTACAGATAGGAATTGCCACAATAAATAGAAAGTCGCGACGATTGGTAACTGATGGGTGACCGTAAAGATGGCGCCATGGCAAGGAAAGAGAAGGAAAGAGAAACTTTTAACACAAAAATTCGCACACTTAAGAACGAAAATATTGTAAAGCAGCAAAAGTAGAAATATAGTACAAAAACAATTACAAAAAAGAGGTACAGTCAACGACAGATCAAGCTTCACACTCGCAGTGCGACTCTAGCCCGTACGTCTATTGAAATAAGAACGGTACAAAGTCCAATGTGTCAAGCTTGATGTGCTCTTGAATGTACTCTCATCGAAACCTCAGTTTAGTACAGTTTGGTGTCAATTCGAGAAGATACAAACTAAAACTAAATTTGTCAGGTCTTAAAATATAGCTGTCCTTTTTGAACCTATAGGCAAGAACAAAAATAGCAACACTTTCAGTTTAGACCTTTCAAACTTAGTTTAGTTTTATTTTGTGTATGCCAGAATTGACGCCGTATAATTAATCGCCATTGCCACAAAAAACAGCAGCTTCAAAAAAGTATTAAAAATAATATGTATGTTGCTACAATTTTCACATGCCATGCATTATCTACTCACCTCTTGTGTCAATTCGTCTCCAGTATGATGACCCTCGTCAGCATCAGGCTCCGATTTGACATCCTCTTTCACAGATATGTCCATCTCACTTACACCACTGGAGCTCGCAGCCGACGTGAAGCTCGTGCTAGCTCTTTCTCTCTTAACACCAAGGACTAGCTCATCTTCAAACATAGGAGCCAGTTCCATTACTTCCAGGTCTAAAGGAGTGTTTTCAAGAAGGTACTGCTCCAAGTCTTCATGTTGTTGCTTTACATCTAAGCAGTCAAGATCGTTTCTGAGTGCTTTGACATCATCAAAAATTTCTCCATAGTCTCTCAGGTCGGCCATGTTTTGATTGAAAACTGAATTAGGTTCACCAATCTGGATTTTTTCGGCTTTCGCCGTGAAGTACGGGACGAAATCGTCCATCGCGTTGTCGCTGTACAAATCATCATTTTCAGGCTCTTTTTTGATTCGGATATCCAAAAGATCTGACTCTGTCGAGTCTTGTGGTTCCTTTTTGATTTGCATATCTGGTTGAACCAAAAACTCGTTCACGTCAAAAGATCTTGTTGCTATTTCAGCGAAAATGTCAGACTCTGTATGATTGTTCAAAAAGTCAGCTGAGAGTGTTACAACGGCATCAGGTATTGAAGCTTCTTGTGAGATTTCCACTGTTTCTTCCGGTTCTGGAGCTTGTTCTTCTTCTACAGCTTCTTCTAAATCTGGTGTTTCCTCTGTTTCTTGGGTTTCCTCGGTTTCTTCATCGGAAACTTTGACCTCCTGAGCTACGTTGTCGTCGGCTGAAACGCCATCTTGGCTCGGCTCGTCGACCGATTGGGTCGCGAGCACGGGGGCAACTGAATCGGTAGCCACGTTATTTAATAAATATGTATGAAGCACTGGATTTCCACGCGTACGTATTCTGTCTACATTAAAGTCGGCGTAGCGTCCTAAGGAGTTCAGCTCTTCGAAGAGTTCCCGTTCGTAGTTAATCAAGATGTTGTCCAGAGATTTTGGGTGGACGAAGCGTGGTCTGATGAGGGTTCTGGCTTCCTGTTCTGCGGACCAATCGGATCCGTTTGAGATGTGCAAGCCAGAGAGGATGTGCTGAGTTTCCTGCTCCAAGTAATCTTGAGGGTCCACTTTCAACAGGCTCAGTACTAAGGCTAGTCTTAGCAACTCGTCACCGTATAACTTTTTCAACGCGATCATCTTTTTGAATTGCAAATGAGCGCGTTCGAAAGTCCTTAATATAAATTAAACTATAATTCAGTCTCTTTATTTCTATGTTTCTTAAGTTGAGCACTAAAATACTGTGAGATCAATTTGGTAAGCTTTAAAGGTAAGTGTTTTAGCTAAATAAAGTCCTGGTTTTTATGTTATTACGATTTTGCCGTTCTTTACTTTTGCGTTTGTCGGGAGACATGGTTACTAGTTGTCACTTCTTCCGCATCACAAGGTCCATCGTCAGAAACATCGTAGCTTTTTGATTCATTATCACTGGTTGTTTAACAGGTCTTTTAAACACTGAGTCTTTTTGGCTTTGCGCCAAATGATTCACTTGCACTTCTGAGGAAATCGTCTATACTGGAACAAACCAACGAGAGAGTGACCTTGGGTATTGCAGTACTACAAATATATTACCTACATCACAAAAAAATATATACTACAGGATAAAAAGAGTTAAAAATTTTGAAGTGTTCCCCAACACGTCGATTGGCTGATGAAATGTCGAACGTCAAATTAACATTATTATTAACCAATCAGCTGCTCTTGGTACACTCGATAGTGGCGCCCTTGGTTATTGCGAATATTTGATTATCAGGAATATGTCTCGTAATTTGAAAAAGCTATCTTTAAAAAATGTTCAACGATATGAAAGTATTTTTTTTTATATTTCGATGTTTTCTAAGAAAGAAAAGAGAAAATAATTAAAAGTAATAGAATCGCATTCTGGGAGTTATACCTACACTCGCTTTATTACACGTTATACGTGACCTCCTTAATTCTGACACAATTATACTTATTTTTGGATGCACATAGGTGGTTGCTAATTCAGTAATTCAGAGGACGCTGTTGCATTTCTAGGAAGTTTCCTTAATTAACATCAAGGTTGATGGAAAAGGTGGACCTTTGTCGTAATGGAGGTTGGCCAAAAGCTCTTTAAAGAATTTTGATGAAGAGCCACTTTAATTTGTTGACGACTCAATGAATACTTCGGGCCTCGTGCCGTTTGGGTTTTATAGATAAAGACCTGTGTCTACAATCACCTTACATAAGAAAGGTTGGTAAATACGTTTTTTTTTTTATAGTTTGGTTTCAGAGATTTGATTTGATTGTAAATCCTACTCTATTTCAAGAACGTTTTAAATTATAAAACTTTAGTTATAGACTGGGGTCGATTCAGGCGTGGCCGCTAAAGTTAAGCCTAAAATTAAAATTCCTAAATTTTATCCAGATTTTAATTACGTTTTAATCAATTTGCTATTCCAGAGTGGCATGTTAACTAAAAAATATTATCGGGCAACTAAAAATAAGAGTGAATGATTGAGCGAATGAAAAAGCTGTCTGTCTCGTTCCCACTTATGGATTTCATAAAAAGCTATCCTTCTCTTCTTTGGAAAGAATATCATAGACAAAATAAAGGTAAAACCGTCAAGTTCGAATCGGAACCGAGTTGCCAGATTGACCAAAAAGAAACGATTTTTGATCCTTTTGGCAACGAGTCATCCCTTAGATGTCCATTCACATACTTCGTCCCTTTTTAGACAACAGGCCAAAATTTTATCTTTGATGGCCCAGTTTTCGGAAAACAGGGGCAAAATTAGCACAAACATTTCCTCAACCTGTCAAAATTAAGAATTCTTATTTATCTCGGTCGCGTCGATGTTGTCGTCAACTTCGCAGCAATATTTTTGAAATCTTTGTGTCATTCACGTGTCATGCGTCTGAAAAAAATTTTGTCTACAGCCGGTTTGCAAGATAGAAGACGAAATTGTTAGCCGTCAATAATTTCGTCGGCGGCAATAGCCGGGCAAATTTTTTCAGCAGCGGAATGTGTTCGTGTTGTTTTATTTTTGCCTTTTCTTTCTTTCTTTCCTTCCACAACTTCAGAAAATGCAAGAGAAAGAGTTTGGCTTTTGCTCATTTGGAATAATCTGCTGTTTTTAATTTTAACATGCTGGTTTTTAATCACCGCTAAAATTAGCTGTTTTTGTCTATGGTTTCGCTTAAAATGAGGCTTGTGGAATACCAATTTGCAGTTAAACGGAAATTTAGTAGATTGGTTAAAATTTATTAATGTCAAAATCAATTTACTCCCGTTGACCCGTTGTTTACGATTTTGACAGTTGCATACAGAATACCAAACGGTTTAGCGACACTTAAATAAATTTAGGAAATTTAGCGGCCACGCCTGAATCGACCCCACTTAGTAGTTTAGGAGTTACTAAGGTATTTAATACCAAAAACTTTATCAAAATTTTAAATGTTTGTTGAACGTAACTTCATTTACTTAATTGTTTTCTATTTAAAATTATTCTAACGCAATGAAAAACTAATTTGCATTATAAGTATAGTAACAGACGAATAACATTACCCTTTGCCACCTAACTACTCAAATACAACGCGTAATTAGAATAATACCGAAAAAAATTATCCAATTTACAATAACACTGCACATTTCAGAAAAAGAATGTCACTTATAAAACACCCAATTAAAAACTTTTATTTCAAATTCGTTCGAATAGATTTTTTTTTAAATTTCCCGCGAACAATGTTCTTTGTTTGAAAGTTTGTTTACGTTTGGAACGCGCGCCACGCACGGCGGCGTCCGCTGTCCGTACACAACTGCGATGTTCTAAAATCAAATCGGCACGAGGCGTCGCGACGCGTCACACGTTCAATGACCAGGTTAAGATGAGCTAATACCTACCTAGCACATTCATTACCTATACAGATGAAATGTGCGCGCACTGCAAAGTGATAAATATATGCAGGCAATATTTTAAGTGCACAATACGTTCAGACGAATTTAGACCCGTTTTAAACCTCCCTGCGCATAATGTCACGTTCGCAAAAAAGATGCTGAGATGAAAAAAAATTAAAATTTTCTAGAATTAATATGAAAAGATTGGATTATTACAGAAAATTTGTGCAAACAAAGAATAGCTGATATTATGTATAGGTTAGAAGTGTAGATTTTAATACACACTATATTTGCTTTTCCTATATTTTACGTGCCAATTTGAAACGTCCTCACAGTTTATTCACTGAGTGCAAAGATTTTGGAAATAAAAATAAGTTTGTGGCAAATACGCTAGCCTCGGGGGCCAAAAAAAAAAGAATTTTGAAAGCCAAGCGGAGCCCGCGTTTTTTTACGTCAAAGACAAGTTTTGACGTACACTATCATAGTTTTCACAGATGTCGTGTCGATATAAATTTTTTTGGTTTTGGTTCCATGGACACTACACCGATACAAGTAAAAATTGCTATAACAAAAGCGCAAAACTGGCTTTAAGCGCGAATATAAAATTGATAGTGCATTATAAGAAGTATAGCAACGTATAATTTGAGATAAGCGGTTGGAAGTTAAAGTAAAGCCAACGTATAATAGGTCCGCTGTGACAGCTGTCATACGTATGAAAAGTTATAACCTGCAAGCAAATATGAACTCTGTGTGTTGGTGTTAAGGAAACGTCAAAAGGGACTTCTTATGTTGGCCCTTCTTTAGCATAGATCTCGCTGCAGTACAGGTATTGTCTAAATGTCAACGTCCCCTTTTCGCCAGACGGCGGCAAATTCTCTATGACCCGCCAGATCGATCTCTCTGGTCTGGTTGGAAGGTTGCAGAGTTCATTGGCTATCAAACGACCCCTGAAGTGGTTATAATTTGGGGAAAATTCATTTTTAACAGACTTAAGATATTCAGTTCCATGTGCGTGTGGTGCCGGCAAATAATAGTACCAATCCATCTCTATCCGTGGGTGTCGTAAGAGGCGACTAAGGGCATATGAACCGGAGGGTGGGCAGCAGCATTTTTCCGTATATCGTACCATCTTACCAACAGCGGTCGCCAGCCGTAACGCTTCAAGCAAGCGTGGTGACTACGTACTCCTAAGTACCACGCGTTTTTTGCTGGAGTTAAGGAAGGAGCTCTCTGTCCTGCAGTGGACGTTTCGTGGGCTGTCATGATTCAATTCCATAATACGTCATCATCATCATAACATCTCATGAATAATGTCCACTACAGGACAGGGAGCTCCCTCAAGAATTCTAGCCTTTGCTAGAAAAATGTAGAGGGGAAGTACCATAGTCACCTCGCTTGTTAGCGTTACGGCTGGCACCATGGACCGCGGTTGTAGGTGACTGCAGTAAGTAAGATACAAAGGAGGATGCTGCTGCCCATCCTCCAGTTTATAACCCTTAGTCGCCTCTTACGACACCCACGGGTATGTAGGGGTTGGTACTATTTGCCGGCACCACACGGGGCCATAATACGTACTTAAATAAAAATATATGCAACTTCCCAGCGGCAAATTGAGTACCATCTCAACTGTACTAACATCAGTCGTAATAATGTACACACGGCTGCACGTCGGTGGAAACATTTTGACCTTGAGCGGGTCTCTGGTTTCAGGTGTTTGTAGCGTAGCGCTGGTTCAGCTTATACTGGTTTTGTTTCCACTTGCTTGCTGCCGTGCGTATACATAATTTGATGAGAATTGCAGCAGAACGAAGCGTTGCGTGAGATATTGGAGCGACAGAGACTCGTGTCTGTACCAACTCAATTTGTTGCTGGAAAGCTAGGTTTTGCATATATTTTTATTGATGAAATGGGCTTGCTCGTAACTTCAATCTGATGACAATAAGATCAATGACAGATCGTCCAAAAGAAGCCCATTCACTCGCGATTCAAAACATTTGTGGTACAAGGACTGGGGATTAAAGAATTACTAGACTGTGTGCAATATAAGAGTTGATCGTAAAGCACTTTGTGCAAATGGGTGGGATACTTTTTTTTTATGTGACAAGTGAGCAAACGAGCAGGTGGGCCACCTGATGGAAAGTGGTCACCACCGACATAACTTGACACTAATAAGACAGCAAAGCACGCTGCCCACCCTGAGGACTAAGGTGGTGTGTCCCGTGTGCTGGTAAATTCACTGGCCCTTCAAACCGAAACACAGTAGTGCAAACACTGTTATTTTACGGCAGAAATAGGCAAGGGGGTGGTACTTCCCTAGACGGACTTTGCACAAAAGCCCTACCACGTAAAAATATCTATTATTATCTATTAACCTATTGGAGGTGATAGCTCGAGTCTGATCTTGCTCGTGCTGAAACTGGAATGGCGATGGCGGAACAAGCTCGCCTACATTTTTAAAAGTAGCCTAAGCCTAAATTTCACAGGTTCCAGGCTAATTCCAGTTTAGCAAAAAAATATGTTAAAGCTGTTCCATTGTGCAAACGTAAAAAGCAGAGTAAGGTATTTTTTATGTAATAATATTGTACTGATAATTATATATAACACGGATCAACTCACGTTTAATATTGACGCCATGGGGCCGATAAGTTTCTACCCTGTACGAGGATCTTCTTCAGAGCCGGTTTCCACTTGTCGTGTGTCGGATCCGTTTAATAATCGTAGGTTCCAGTGGCAGAGCATTTTATATGAAACTATTCACACTCGTCCGACAACGATTTTGTGTCGGATCCGACAAGAAATGTCGTGTGTTTTGTCAGCCAATTTTCGTGTCGGATCAACGCTCGCATATGGCGGTGTTCAAATCGGAATCCGACATCCGACATAGTGGGAACCCGCTCTCAGGGAGGTCGACAGTAAACGTGAGTATATTAAAAGTGGGCATATTAAACGTGAGTTGATCCGTGTTGTATATAATTATGAACACCCTCACGAATCATTTAGTGATAAAATTGTACTGATATTTAGATAATGGTTTACTTTCCATACTCGTAGTACATCAAGGAAGGAGTCATATGACAGCTAATGATCTATCACAAACATTCAAAAAGACCCACTGTATTTCTTTTAAGGTTCAACAACCAATCACACCTACGTTTTTCCATTATAAGTTGATACACGACGATCTTCGTTATATTTGTAAGGCAAGGCCAGATTATACTGGTTCAGTGGAGGACGTAGGTTGTCTAAAGGTTGTCTAAAGACCAAAGATGGGATGGAGTGTGTACGTGCATTCAACCTCAAGCACGTAGGATTATTTGAGAAGGTTCGTAATCATTACGCTAGTCTAAATAATATATGTACTAGTTTGACATTTTTGTGGTACTTAATGATTTTTAGGGTTCCGTACCCAAAGGGTGAAAATCGGGACCCTATTGATATGCCTCGGATGTCTGTCTGTTTGTCAGCACGCTGTATCTCATGAACCGTAATAGTTAGAAATTAGATATTTCATAGCTACAACAACAAATACTAAAAATAAAAATAATTAAGGGGCTCCCAAACAGCTAAAAGGGGTAGCGAAAAACAATTTTGACCTACCCCATCGAGTGGGGTATCGTTGTTTAGAGCTCGTTGTGTAGAGAAACACGTTTTTTGTTTTAAAAAATACATAAAAACAAAGGAATAAGATGCCATCAAAGTCAGCTTATTTTTTACAGAATTTTGTATGAGCTGTATCTTATGAGCAGTAAAAGGTAGGTAAACAGTTGAAATTTTCACAGATCATGTAAGTACTTCTACTGCCGCTATAACAACAATTACTAAAAATAAAAAAAATTAAGGTAGGCTTCCCTACTACAAATGTGTTTTTTTTAGGCGATTTTTGCTCAATTTTTACTTTCTAGCAGAGCAAGAAAGGTAAGTATTGTATTCCTGAAAAAAAAAGCTTTTCAAATTTTCTCAAAAATGTCTTCCATACGAGTATCACTTATACATCATAAAAAGCAAGTCTTCCAAAAATGTCCGTCCGTCTGTCGGTCGGTCTGTCCGTCACGGTTTGCTCTAGAGGCTAAACAAATAGTCCGATTGACACCCATATTTTAAATTTATGATTTTTATGTAAATCCATCGAAGGATTCTGAATGATTTTTTTTGTTGGCTCTCATTTTGAGGGTAGCTCTCATACAACGGAAATGAAAAAATGCTATTTGCGCAAAAACGGCTCAAACGATCTTGATGAAACTTTGCATGACCAAGAATCTCCATGCAAGGTATCTCACATGGCAGTATCCACTTCTCTGTGGAAGTTCATATAAGGGGTGATCTCTTATTACTAAAATGTAAAAATGTGGATGTGATGTGTGTGTTGGATGTTATCTACCTGACTGGATAATCCATTTTTGTAAAAATCTAATACTGAAAGGGCTTGTTCAGTAGACTAAACTGAACAACTTTTCCTTAGAAATATGTGTTGGGAAATTATATGCAAGTATATTACGGCAGTATCCATTGATCTGTGAAAATTCATACAAAGGGTGTTACAGTACTGGCGAAATTTAAGCATGCGATTTTCTTGAAATCGTTTACGGTTAGTTTGTCTCAATGTTTGACAATTTGAGTTCTGAATTGATCTGCATATTTCACGAGAAATTTTTTTGGAATACCTTAAATTTAAGTTTGTATTTTCATATAGCATTGCAAATTTAAGTTTACAGTTGATACTTTTTGATTGCCTATCGCCAGAAAGTAAGTGCAGTGCTGCTGTACCATTTATTTTTCACTTTTCATGCTCTGAAAATGCTTTTTTGTGCAGGATATAGGCTGGGCATGCAAATAATCGCGGTGGTGTACGTAAAAAGCAGAGTTTATAACTCGTCCACAAAACCATTTTATCCTCGACATTACTATCTGCTAAAAGTCTCGGAAAAATGGTTTGTTTTGTGCACTTCTTGTAAAATCTACTATTTCTTTGGCAAGAAAACCACAAAAAATCCTAACCAAAGATTAAAAGGAAATACATAAGAAAGGATCTTTGTTCTATCGCTGGGGATCAAAGTACACTGGTGGGGTGGGTCATGTTAGGTTATTTCTACCTAGTTCGATTATCTGCATGCACGTGAAAACTTCGTCTACATATACTGACATACAGGATGTGTAAGTGACGGAAAATTTTTATTTTTTAACACCCTTGATACTTTAAGAGGCATTTCTGACCATGAAACGAACAGCTTTTCCCAAGGAACATAGGTCGACAACCGAAAAAAAAATTCGACCTCTTTGTTCTGTATGGGAAGCCGATTTTTTTTTGTGTTTCAACACCTATGTTTTTGGAAAAAGTTGTTGAGTTTCATGGGGGTATCGTTGTTTAGAGCTCGTTGAGTAGATAAATACTGTATTTTTTGTTTTAAAAATATTTAAAAACAAACGAATAAGATGCCACCAAAGTCAGCTGTTTTTACAAATTTTTGTTTGAGCTTAGACAGTTGAAATTTTCACAGATTATGTGGTTCTGTTGCCGCTATAACAACAAATACTAAAAATAAAAAAGCAATAAATTAAGGGGGGCTAACATACTAAAGACCTAATTTTTTTAGGCGATTTTTGTTTCAGCTCGATCTTAAAAACGGGAACACTTACAAACGTGAAAATAAGTACGTTTAAAGTGCATAAGCTATAAAATAACAACAAAATAATAAAATCTGGTCAAGAGAGTGTCGGACTCAAAAAATCTAGCACAGTAACTTACTGAAATTTTAACTATTATGATTATGTGGTGGTACGGAAACCTCGGTACACAAGTCCGACTCGCACTTAGCCGTTTTTTTTTTGTGAATGCCTTGAAGGACGAGGTTACAAAAGATCGTGACAATGGAAAGCCGCGGGGAGGCCTTTTCCATGTATGGGAACTTTCTTCCAGCAGTCCTAGGAAAGATAAATAGCACTCAAAGAGGAAGATAAATGTAAAAAAGAAAAATCTTTTTTCATGCGAATACTCGGAAAATTTCTTTCAGCAAGATAAATGGCAGTGGAAGAGGTAGAATTGTTCTTTCAGCAAGATAAATGGCAGTGGAAGAGGTAGAATTGGTCTATTTGCGTATTAATTCTTCTTAATGCGTATTGGTCCTTTGGCGATTGAAACTTAACAAATATTGATCCTTATGCGTGTAAATGGAAAGCGACGCATTCGATAACGATGGTGACAGAGTATAACTTTATTATTTTTTTTATTAATTCAAGTAGATTTTAAGACTGTGTTGCACCCAGTATACTTTTTAATAAAGCCGATATTATTCTCGTTGTTGCGCAAAATGTAATATGAAAGCTATCAGTTTATGAGTCACGCGTTTAGTCATAGAATAAATAGCCAACCAACTTTTTAATCACAGTTAGTATTTTTGTTTTATAAAGTAACATACTATGCAGGTGATTCTACAAAGTAGAAAATCGCAAAATTTCACAACCACAGGCAGGATTCGAACCTGCGTCTTCTGCGTAAGTACCGCAGACGCTTTACCAACTAGGCTACTGTGGTCCTGCCCGATGTTGTGAAATTTAGCGACCTCTTTACGCATTTCAACGTTTGCGATTTTCTACTTTGTAGAATTATCCGAACACAGGAAGTGTTAAAATAAAAATAATTTTCATACTATGCAGGCTTATAAAGTAAAATAATAAGCTTGCAGTGTGGATGTTTTTAAAGCCACCCGTTACGAGAATACTCTTAATGCAGTAGGTAGCAAATTTTACATTCCTTTTTTTATAAGTAAAACTGCATTCAAAGATGTTTGAAAATACTCTTGCTTCACCCGGGAATCGAACCGGCTAAGATCCCAAAAAAATATATTCTGTACTTTTATGGCACTTATTTTTTTTTACTGTTACTCATGACCTCGATCTAGTCTTGAGGACAGAGGACGAGACGATGGAACGAGTTTTGCCCATAGAATACATGAAACAGAGTGTTTTGCCCAGAGGAAGCCTATACACTCGCGACTTGAATAGATTCGGGTTATAAGAACTCTAGAACACAGACACAGGCAGAGAATTACACTCTTTAGCCGTGCGCATTAAAAAAGATGATTCAAAGCGCTTTGTGAGAATTGTGGAATATCAACCAAGTATGGGTGATATCCTGCAAAATTTGGCAAGCAATAGTTTTGTAGCAGAAATAATACTTACTAAAAACATTGTATCAATTTTATTGGCCCATTATAAGGTATAAGCAAACCGGTCGGTTTCCATGCACGACTGCCCGTCCTTGTATATAGTCTAGGCAACAAAGCGGATCGTTGTATGAAGACCCCCGCATTAAATCCTCAGTCGATGAAACTTTGCTGGGGTATCACACTACATGAGACAAACCTTTTATAAAAAAATCCAAAAAAAAAATCGGTACTTTTAATTTTTCCATACAAAAATTACAAAAAATGTATGAAATTTTATTTTGTAATTTTTTTTATGGATATTTTGAATTTACATTTAATTCATGATTCTTTATCATCGTGTCAAATAAAATCTGCCTGAGAAATGTATGTTGGGGTCAACTGCTTCGTTGCCTACACTAATACCTATGCGTCATGCGTTTAGTTACAGAATAAAATAATCTCGAGTAATCTCAACGCAACAATTTTTTTATGTCTTGTAATAGCGTTTTTATGAATATTAATATTTAAAAACTGTATGAAAAGAAGAAAGCGTGGTGAACGTTTATTTTTTGGCGCGTACACCTCAATGGTTACGCTTTCACCATTTTCACCAAGGAGTTAGTATAGTTTATTAGAGGGATTTTAAAACGTTGAGTTTGAAACCAGTATCTATCCTTGTTTCACAAATGTTTGTAGTGGTTTGAAGAAAGAGAGGATCATAGGAACACAGCTACTTCTCTTTTTCCAGAATGTCGCCACTTTAGTGATAGATACCTATATTGCATTATGTAGTGCTCTAGGAATATGTTTTGAAATATTTCCTTGTATATGTTTCGAAATGCTTAAATGGCTATTACAGCTGGGAACAACACACACCATTTTTTATTAAGTATGCTTCACTTCTGTTTTTTTTGGATCTTTTTTAAACAATTAAAGCAAAATACACAATTTATAAATGATCACCAGTTGGTGATCACGCAACTGTCAGTCCATCGAATGCTTGATCGAATGGTGGCCCGCGGACTTCAAGACGACGTTGTAAAATAGTGTTATCTTCTCCTTTCAAACGGGCAAGTGTAATTTAGACTAGAAAAGGATGTAAATAAGGTTTTTAGCTCAACTTTTTAAAATCCCTCTAATAAACTATACTAACTCCTTGATTTTCACTAATGAATTTCAAAATGGCGAAAGATTTTAGAGGTCAAATGTTTTTCAAAGGACACAAAATTAGAAACTACAGTAAGACAGTAGCTGCAGTAACTACAGTAATAGAGTGTATTTACTTAATAAAAAAAATCCATAAAATTGTAAAATCATAAACATTCCTGGTTTGTTATATTTTTATGCGACACGACTCAAATATGATGTTATTTTCGTGTAACGTCGATGAAACTATGTTATATTTGCGTATTGCATGTGAAAAGAGACCGGTAGTTACATTTCATTACTGTGCAGTCAAAAATGCATTAGGCTATTCATTAAAGCTCGACTACGGTTACAATAAGAACAACGGTACGATTTCTGTCAAGTTTGACGTATTATTGCTTGTATCTACGCGTATTAAATTGTTTCTATCACAAGGAACTTGATAGATTGCTTGCGAGTTGTTACCATATGCTAATTATGACCTGACCACTGACCATGCCAAATATTGCTTATAGTGTAGGCAACGAAGCAGTTGACTCAAACATAATTCTCTCAGGCAGATTTTATTTGACAGGATGATAAAGTATCAAGAATCAAATTTAGATTCAAAATATCCAAAAGCAAATTAACAAAAAAATATTTTTCATACATTTTTTGTAATTTTTGTATGGATAAATTAAAAGTACCAATTTTTTTTTTATTTTTTTATAGAAGCTTTGTTTCATATAGTCTAATACCCCAGTAAAGTTTCATCGACTGAGGATCTAATGCGGGGGTCTTTATACAACGATCCCCTTCGTTGCTTAGACTATTAACTTTCGTGATCGCAAAGAAAAACAGGCCAAGTATGAGTCGGTCTTGTGCACCGAGAGTTCCGTACCACTAAGGCAAAAATACCGTCTTAGTTATGGACACGTAGTCACGCAGAAGTGTATTTAATTCGCGCGAGTCCGACACGCGCTTGACCAGCTTTTATTTTTTGTTTTTATTATATAGCTAATGGACTATACGTACGGTCAACCGCTTGTCGGTAGAAACTTTTTCAACTCTATTACCACGCCATAAGGTTCAAAAGTGTTTCTACCGATGTGCGGTCGGGTGTACCAATTTTCACGCTTGTAAGTGTTGCCGTTTTTACGATAGAGCTAAAACAAAAATCGAGTAAAAACACGTTTTTATTATGGAAACCACCCTTAATTTATATATATATTTTTTATTGTTTCTTTTTATAGCGGCAACAAAAATACAAATTCTGTGAAAATTTCAACTGTCTACATATGACGGTTCATGAGATACAGCCCGCTGACAGACAGAAAGACAGACAGACATCGGAGGCATAATTAATAGGGTCCCGTTTTTCATCCTTTGGGTACGGATCCCTAAAACAATGATCGCCACTGGTAGTTAGGGTGCTGGCTGCAATTTGAGTATATGATTTGATCATGATTCATATTAATAGGGATGATAGATCAGCTCAATACCAATCGATTTGGTCCTTACAAGTTTTTCTGTGCGTCGTCGCTGCGTTTTTGAGTTAAAGCAAAAAAAATAAAAATAAAATACTAAATAATGTATTTTTTTGGTCTGCCTTTGTGGCTCCTGTTTAAAATATTTCTGAAGATGTAGAAAATCGAAGAGGCAGACATGCAGGGCTCTGCATTATCACGGGACGAAGTAGTGAATTTAAGCATTTTGAAGCGCTGTAACATTACGACGCAGGGCTATTATGGTGGCAGACCATTTTTCTGGGGTTTTATACATTGTATTTAATCAGATAGTCATAGTCTGCCAGGTGTACGTTTCATTGTACAATTTCAAAATGGTTAAAACTTAATTCCTCGAAAACGCAGGGGTGTGGATGTCCGCCAATATTTTTTGTATCTTTTAGAGGATGCTCCTTATCATCAGTCAAAGAGGCAGACATGAGCAAATCATATAGAAATTTGTCCTTCATCACGCGCTTAAATAACAAAAAAAGTTGCAATAAATTTAATAGGTAAACAATCAGTAACATTGTTACATCAAAACAGTTTTAAAAACAATCTATTCTTATGCATTTTAAAATTGTGGTAAACAAAGGCCCACTCAAAAATTACAACGCGAACCGTGCACGCGCATCCGACTTACCGCCATTTAAATTTTTACGTCTTTCTTATTTTTCGGCAAAGCAACGACCGCACGCAGTTCAGTTCAAGGTTATACGGTCAATGCTAGAGAACTAGAGGCGTTCGAAATTCAAATGTTTACGTAAAATCTCCTTGGTCTGTCTTCTTACAAATGATGATTCTTTTGTCTTTACTTTTTTAACAGAGAAACTTGTTTAAATCCTTACTTTGTAAATAACATCCTATAAGAATAACATCCAATTCAATCAAAACTACTTTTATAGGTTAACTAGCTGTTGCCCGCGACTTCGTCCGCGAAAGATTCTATCTATCTGACCATCCATCCATCCTTCCGTCTATCTGTCGTCTGTCCGTCCTTCCAACCTGTCCAACCGTCCGTAAAACCATCCCTGTCCCTGCCCCTCTTCTTCTCCTCCTCCCCCTCCCTCTCCTCCTTCCTTTTGCTCTCCCTCTCCCTTTCCCTCTCCCACTCCCTCTCTGGACGTTGTATAGAATTACAAACCTAATGCCTAAATAATAAATTATGAGGATTTTACTTTAAAAATAAAGGATTTTCAACTTCATCCCCCTTTTCACCCTTTAGGATGTCGAATTTTCAAAAGCCCTGAGAAACGTAAATATTAATTTTTAGTCGTTAGCCTAAATATAAAATTCAAAGATCCTAACTTTAAAACTGACGGACTTTCATACAAAGTTTCATCCCCTATTTTACCCCCTTAGGGGTGGAATTTTGTAAAACCCTTTCTTAGTGCACCGTTAGATCTCATAAGGAACCTACATGCCAAATTTAGAATTTCTAGACCCAGCGGTTTGGGCTGTGTGTTGATATGTCAGTCAGTGAGTCAGTCACCTTCTTCATTAACATTAAATGCGTTTTCTCGTGGGAATGAATTGTTTTCCCGCGGTAAAAAGTAGCCTATGTGTTATTCCAGGACCTAACCTACGAGTATATCTGTGCCAAGTTTCATTAAAATCCATTTAGTAGTTTTTACGTGAAAGAGTAACAAACATCCATCCATCCATCCATACTTACAAACTTTCGCGTTTATAATATTAGTAGGATTAAACAAAAAATATAATAGTTTATTAATACTTACACTATTTATAATTAAATGGGCTTGCCATTGACCTAAATATCGCAGCACTGGAGACAGATATTGTGAGGTCAACGATGAAACGAGCTTACCTAAAAAAAGATTATTCACTCGCGAATTTAATAACAGTGCCTCGCTGCTGGGCTGGACATCGTCGCCTTTTTTTACGAACTGACCAAACTGACATTTTCGACGTAATTAAAGTAAAAGTTTCTTTTTCATAATTAGCAGTATGAAAAAGAAACTTTTACTTTAATTGGAAACTACTGCATCACCTTTTGCAAGAAAGAATTCATCTAACGACTGGCCTACTGGTAAAATCTCATAAAAATAATAAAATTTCATTGTTAGCCAAAATAAACTTTGGATCATCCTGTTTGGCGATGACCGCATAGATTTAGGAGTTCACGATCAAGGTGACGCTCGTGTAGTGGACTCACATTTATATAACACCTCTTTTTTAAGAAATACATAAGTACGTAGAAATCTTCGATCTTTAGTAGGTAAATAAATAAATATTGGGGGACATTTCACACAAGGTCTTCTGATCCCAAACTAGGCAAAGCTTGTAATATGGGTATCAGAGATTGATATACACACATAAATAACACCCAGACACAGAACAAACACTCTTGTTCATCACACAAATGGGGATCGAACCCGCGGCCCACGGCGTGTAAGGCAGGCTCAGTACCAACCACACCAACGGGCTTGTCAGTTATGTCGCAGGCAAATCGTTTGATTCGCCGTTTATAAACGGCCCGCAAATTGTAAGCAGGGTTAGGTCAGCTCTAGTGCCTTGACATTCTACAAAATGTAATTAATTAAGGGGCTGATAAGAGCTAAATTCGCGTCACTTGAGCATATTTTTAACGAAAAGTGATGAATATATGGCCGTGAAAAAAAATTATGTGATAATTAAGCATCTTTCCATGAATATGGCCGACTCCGAAACACGATTAAATATATTTTCTACGCTATAAAAAATTCCAAAGTTACATCTGCTTTTTGCTTTTAAACCGTTTTTCTTAAGTACCCATTAATCAGCCCCTTAATTCGTTATTTTACATAATGCCGCAGCATTTCACGGCGCGCCTAATTCGTTTCACTCACGGTATTGTAGTCGAAAGGCAACCTCACCCAATCTAACGTCTCCTAAACGCCGTTTTACAATTTGCCGATCGTATAAAGTTTGACCGCCGTTTGTAAACGGCGAATTATACTATTTCCCTGCGATATATCAATCTGAACATTTCTGTGTGCGCTTGTCAGTCAGTCATATTTCTATCACAGACAAATAACCCGACAAGCCCGTTGGTGTGGTCGGTAGTGAGCCTGCCTTTCACGCCGTGGGCCGCGGGTTCGATCCCCGCCCAGAGCAAACATTTGTGTGATGAACACAAGTGTTTGTTCTGTGTCTGGGTGTTATTTATCTATGTATGTATGTCAGTCTCTGATTGTCATAGTACAGGCTTTGCCTAGTTTGGGATCAGATGACCTTGTGTGAAATGTCCCCCAATATTTATTATTTATAACTATGCGTTCTAAATGAGAATCCCAGTAGTTTGTAGCTAACTTCACAGTGATTCCCAGTGGTTGTGCAAAACTAAAGCGAAACAGACTGAAGTTAGTTTGTCAGCTACTACTTAACGCACGTAAACGTGTATTAAAATGTACTGTCTGCTGTTATATTTCTCATCAAGTTTATTCCCTTTTTACATATTATTATTAGCTTTATGACTTCATCTTATCTCAGAAACAGTTTCAACCGCCAAAACAAAGATTTTCCGCCACAAATCTCTCTCATACTGACCCATTTTACTCAAATGCTGGCCAGTTGGAAAGGTTATAATGAGGTAAGAATTAAATTAAGAAATTTAATTTAAAATTAAGACTGCTCAAAGTTTTAAAATTGGAACATTGAATCGGCCATGTACACACGCGAGGTTATGCATGAAGGTTTTGCGCGAACTAAAAGTGTACTTGAGCGTATAAGTGAACTTAGTCATCAGTTAGGTACCGTCTGAGGCCAGTGACCAGACTGACTAAAGTGTTGTTTTAAAGCCGCCAAATCTTACTTTTTAGTATAGAAGACGGCTTTGACAAACAATGTACTAAGCTGCCTTTTGTCACGGCAGAACAGATATTAGAGGGTCGTTGGTGATGAGATGCTAGTAAAAACCAAGTTTCACAGCCTAGCCCACCGGCGCAAAGTTGCATGTCTGTCTGTCTTTTACAGATTGTACTTCGGAGAGTGTGCCCAAGAGCTCCATGAGCTTATTCCGCCATCCCACTTCTACCAACGGGAATCCAGACGCACCGCAGGATATCACCCATCATCATAACATCCCATGAAACGTCCACTACAGGACAGGGAGCTCCCTCCAGAATTCTAGCTTTTGCTGGAAAAATGTGGAGCGGAAGTACCATAGTCACCTCGCTTGTAAGCGTTACGGCTGGCACCATGGACTGCGGTTGTAGGTGACCGCAGTAAGTAAGATGTAAGATACAAAGGAGGATGCTGCTGCCCTAACCCTTAGTCGCCTCTTACGACAACCACGGGTATGTATGGGTTGGGTCGGCACCACACGGGACTCACCCATACTTGGTTGATATACCACAGATCCACACAAAGCGCTTTGAAACATTCTTTATAATGCGCACGGATAAGGAGTGGAATTCTCTGCCTGCATCTGTGTTCCCGAGCTCTTATAACCCGAATCTATTTAAGTCACCAGTGGATAGGCTTCTTCTGGGCAAGCTCGTTCCATCGTCGACCTCATCTCTGTCCTCAGGGCTAGATCGAGGTCAAGAGTAAGCCCATACACGGTAAGAAAAAGAAAAAAGATTTCTATAAGTGCAGAAATCCGTAGCGGGATTGATCTATGCATGACCCCTACCTAAGATAGACAAGATAGTAACAGCATGTAGCTTAGAGCCTTTTAAGGACGAAGGGAACGCTGTGTCTAGATAAAATACCTATCTCCACAAGGTCAAAACCGTCCAGAACCGTGCAGACAGAAAAAAACCGGGCAAATGCGAGTCGGACTCGCGCACCGAGGGTTCCGTACCACTAAGGTAAAAGTACAGTCTTAGTTATGGACGCGCAGTCACGCAGAAGTGTCTTAAATGCGCACGAGTCCACTGTCCTTCTCATTTGAAATAGTAGTTTTAGTTAAAGTCCGCCAGAATTGGCATCAATAGTCATCAATCAAAAGTAAAGGCTTATTTAATGTAAATTATAAATTAACTCGATTTGATCAGAGATTAAATCTCTTTTTATCTATTTAAGTAGATGTCTATAGGAAGTTATAAAATTATTATAAACTAACAAACAACGTCATATTTCCGCGTCGAAGTCAAAGCTTCCTACGCAATATTTCTCAACTGCAATGCATTTAATATTGCAAACAAAGAAAACTAATTTTACCTTACCTTGCTCGAAATATATGACAAACAGTGTTGCCACGAGCGTCAAACTAATTTGAACCTTATAGGCTAATAAAAAAGAAGCATTTAGAGATCATCTTATAGGGAAAAGTGAAATTGGATGGGCGCCATAGGCAAACGGCCTTATGTCATTTCAATGACGTTTAAAAACAAAAGTTTTATGAAAGTTCGTTGCATCCAAGGAGATTTTACATCTATGCAGATCTTTACGCTAATTTCGTTTCTTTTATCGCCTGCCAGTTTATTTTGCCATTACGTTTGGGCCATTAAACTAACGAAAAAGAAATGTAGATGATTATAGCGGGTGTTAGGCCGGTATTTCACTGGGACGACACCATGGCAGCGCAACCAGTCGCCGCTACCAACAAAATGTATACAGCTCTATAGAGAGTTACTCACCTGGTGTGTCTTTACTGGTGTCTAGTTACGGACACCAGTGGGGTGTCCCAGTGAAATACCGGCCTTAGGACATGTGCGGTCTAACGCAAGTCAGTGGAAACACTTGTAACTAAGGCGAAGGCCAGACTATTGCATTTTATTAGCAATTACAGATCGAAATTTTATATTATATTTTTTTAAGTATGAATGGGAAGACATTAAACTTAGAGGCGGTTTAATTTTATTTTCAAAAAATATTATCTGTAAAAAATATCACGAATCTAATTATGAAAATGGACGATATTCAAGACGAACAATTTTAGAACCTGAAGTTAAATATATAAAATTAAAAATAAAGACAATATTTGATGCGTAGATTGATAAACTTGAAAGGGGGCATCCATTAATTACGTGAGACGATTTTGCAGATTTGGAGTTTATATGGCCGTGACATGTGACGTCACTGTCCTTGTCGGATCTCCCTGTCTAATCGGCGCGTAATTAATAGTTTTAAATGCTTATATCGGCCATATTTCTTAGCCGATTTACATTTTAATTTCACTTTTCATCTTCTCTACTACGGCATTTTCATATTTTGTCAATAAATGCGACAAAAAAATGCATATTCCCTTGATGTCACTAGTCTGCAAGGATCTAATACTCCGCAAGCAGCGAGTTTGCAAACTTTGCTTCGCATTTACGGATATACACTATCAAATTTATAAACAAATAGTTATAACTTTTGTTTTTATGCGCCGAAAAATTCTGACTTTTTGTTACTACATGGGCGGGCGAGACTGAGCGTAGCAATCTGAAACGGCACATATAGTCTAGCTAGGCAACGAAGCGGATCGTTGTATGAAAACCCCCGCGTTAATTTATGATGAACGATTCCCTCGCCTCCCCCCATCTGCCGCGCTCACCCCCGCGACAATTTTTTTGAGTTCTGCGCATTAACGGTCATAGCCAGAGTTATTTTTTACGACGTATGTATATTTATAGTGTTTAATTTTGTAGTGCACACTATCGTCCGTGCCTCACTTAGCAGGGTTCACTGAAAACCAGCGTCTCAGCCTGCGTGCTGCGACTTTTGCTGAGTGAGGCCTGTTTACATTTACTGCGGATGTCACAGCACTAAAGTAAGGCTATCATCAAAGATTTCGGACCTCCTTGCTTCGCTCGGTGTAGATACCTTGCTAATTTATTTTAGTAGGGGATGACATCTGCCAACATGTCACAACCCCATCATCGATGATCCATAGAAAATATTCAAAATAAACTGTCAAATCCATAGAAAAGCGCCTAAACCCCCTAGTGACGAATTATTTCTTCAATCCTCCTTCTAAGTACCTTTATTTTTCTGTGGCTATCATAATAGGCCCGTTCTGACAGCTGTCACTGTCAAATAGTTTACATCTAAATTGCACGATCTGGTACAGTCAAGAGAGGTCAAGCTTGACACTCGCAGGGATATTTACACTTTTACGGCTATTGGAATAAGAAAGGTACACACGGCCGCACATCATCGGTAGAATCACTTTTGGGACCTTATGGCGTGGTAATAGAGTTGAAAAAGTTTCTACCGTCAAGCGGTTGACAGTACAAAGTCGAATGTGTCAAGCTCGATGTGCTCTTCACTGTGCCACCATCCCTTTTCCTCCTACGTGGGACTAGTCGAGGTTTACATCTCACCGAGCAGAAAAACATATGTTTCTTGCTTGATAGTACAAAAATAGACTTGCGGTAATTTTCTCAATGTCTTAGCCTCTTAAAGGATTGTCAAGTTCAACAACATCGAGTAATGGTAAACGAGTCATGCCTTACTGTTGAGGGAGGTCCCACTTGGTCACGTGACCTTCATCATCACGTGGCCCCGTGACTAGGCCAGGCGTCTTCACTCTTCAGCACACGCACGGATTCCACGAAAATGTAATTAATTATAGGATGTCTCAAAACGACCCAACTACTTTTTGGTTGAAAGTAAAAAAAGTGTGACTTATATTATGGTAATTATTATTTATTGGTGTTATGAAAAGAAAATAAATAAATATATTTTTTATATTTTTTGAATGACACTTCAAACAGACTGCGACCACTTCTGAAAACTTTTCCAAGAAGTTGTCGAGGAATGAGCCTGGTCTTTTCTACAATATTCCTTCTTAAATGTTACGATAAGTTATAAGATACTCTTTCGTGAACTCCAGTATAGACCACCTGCCTGCTTAGCACGCTCCCCGCGCGAGAGAAAATATATCTCGGAGAAATGTTACTTTAATTGAAGAATTATGTCATCTAATCTATCACCTCCAAGCGCGAAGTAATGTCAGTGGAGGAAAATGTTTAGCAAATCCACAAATTACGTTTTTGATATTTTAGACAGAGATAGCTTTACACACTAATACATGTGGCCGTCCTTGTCTTTCAAAATGTATCGCACTGCTCGGATGTCAAAAAAACGTGACCAATGTGACCATGCTTAAAGTCTTTAATCTATGGGCCTATAGATAAACTGACAACTGCAGCGTGCTAGGCCGGCTGGTTACCACGGAGGAACAGACGGTGTCGAGGCCGACCACGGAGCAGATGGCGCGGTTAACTCCTTTTAAAGAGTGGCAAAAGGAGAGTTAAAAGTAAAAACGAGTGGTGGGAAAGGGAGGTATTTGCCCAGCAATGAGACATCATAGACAATCATCATCATCATCCGACTGTTTTCGGTCAAGTCAAGGCGACCGCTGTCAACTTCTACATAAGGTTACAACCCTTGTTGACAAAAAGCGAAGGGATGGTTAAAAGAAGAAGCCAGTGGTGGGAAAGAGAGGCATTTGCCTAGCAGTGGGATATCAAAGACAATCATCATCTGACTGTTTTCGGTCATGGCGACCGCTGTCAACTCCTACATAGGATTGTAGCGCCGGTCAATCTCTCCATGCCAGTGTTTTTCCTTTAACTTGAGATTGGCAGGAATGGTTGTTCCCCCTTACAACGACCGATTGCCAAAATATTTTAAAAAGTGAAATGAAGTGCCCTTCAGAAAAAGGGAAGGGATGGTTAAAAGAAGAAGCCAGTGGTGGGAAAGAGAGGCATTTGCCCAGCTGGGACATCGAAGACAATCATCATCTGACTATTTTCGGTCTGGCGACTTCTACTCCTACATAGGGTTGTAGCGTTGAGTTACAGTTTAAGCCAAAGGATTACAAAAAATAATAAAAACTAGTCAAATATGTTTTTGACTCGCGCAAATTTAAAATACTTTTGCGTGACTGCGAGTCTTATAATTAAGACGGTATTGTTACCTTAGTGGTACGGAACCCTTAGGGCGCGACTTCGACTCGCACTTGGCCGGTTTTTTAAATTAACTTTTTTCTCCTAAACTTTAAGGGAAAAAATAGGAATAGGTAAAGCAAAAAATACCTATATTTTACATCTTAAATAGTCCGTAGTAGTAGGTAGTTTCTGTAAAATAACGAGTGATTCAACTTTAATTTTGAATAAAAATAGACGTGATAGATAACATGCATTTCCCCGCTCCGGACCGACCATACCCCTAGCCATACCCCCTGGGGGTAGGGTGGGGCGAAACCATACAACCATAGAGATGTGACCTAAGTAAGGACTGCCACGTAGGTATATGAAATATTTATTCATGCTACATAACTAAGTTTTATTTGATAAGTCACAACCCGACATTTTCTCCGTCGATCGTAAAAAGTCATTTATTAAAATAGAACGTCCTTGTCACGTCGTTCGAAGTTCAAATGCGGCGTCAATGAACTCTGTTATAAAACTCGAGAAGCTTGAAAATACATACTATTTAGATATTGAGATAAGTATGCTTATCAATTATCAATAGTATGATTATCTTATGCCATATCTGCTCTTTATCTTCTTTCCTACTAATTCAGTGTTCTATTTTACTTTTTTATTTAAACAAAGCACTATTTGCCAACCTAATAAAACGGTAATTTAATTTGAATTAATCTTTAAACCTATTTAGGACGTCAAAACAGATTTATAGGGTGTTTGAAGGTGGTAAGGCTTTTGTGCAAAGTCCGTCTGGGGAAGTACCACGCCCTTGCCTAATTCAGCCGTAAAGCAGCAGTTTTTGCACTGCTGTCTCGGTTTGAAGGATAAGGGAGCCAGTGAAATTATCAGCACATGAGACACAACATCTTAGTTCTTAGTGGGCAACGCGCTTTGCTGCGTTATTAGTGTCAAATAATGCTACTAATAAGACAGTGAGTGTTATGGGTGGTGGTAAACACTCATAACGCCCTCAGGTGGCCCACCTGCTCATTTCTTCACTTGCTATTTGAAAAAAAAAAGGACGGGTTGCACTCCAGGAGTGCCGGCAGGAGTGAAAACTTGCATTTTTGAATATTATGCTTTTTGTAAGGGTCAATCGCGCCATTGCTCGCGTACTTCTTTGATGTCACTGAATAAAAACCCGTATTTTAATAACAATACGGTTGACAGTTGACGCTTTTTCGATCAGGCTACGGATCTGACGCGAGTTTAACATTTTTTTCCCATCTAAAAAAGTGCCAAGCGCCGCTAAAGAAGTTTTCACTTCAAAAACCTTATCATAGGTATCTTCTACCAATCACAAAGTGATAATTGTGTAAAAATCATACAACGTGTTACGCCAATGACGCAAACCTCTCGATAGTTCATAATAACATCCCATGAGACATCCACTGCATGATAGGGAACTCCCTCCAGAATGCCAGCTTTTGCTGGAACAATGTGGGTACAGTAGTTGAAAAAAAAATCACAATCCAGTCAGTCCAGCAAAGCAAGGATTGCTGTACAGCAACATCCCAAAAATTTTTTTAAAATGTAGGTAGCCAATAACAATAAAATTGTGTACCTACCTACGACATGGTCCAAATATACGGTTATGGGACAACTCGTCAAAGCCTAAACTGGGACAGGGACGAATTCTACCTTTTTGTTATTTAACCTCTGGAACTAATTAATATCTGATCGGCATCCGGGAAATTATATTCCTCATGTCAATTTCCCATAAGGTATCGGGAAAATGGAAAATTCATAAAAAAATTATTGCAATTTATGCAAAATTATGTTTTATCGCGTTAAAAACAGCCTGAAAAAGAGCCTAGAGAGGTTAATAATAGGCGACTGGGCTCAAGTGCATCATCATAACATCCCATGAATGGTCCACTACAGGACAGGGAGCTCCCTCTAGAATTCTAGCTTTTGCTAGAAAAATGTAGAGAGGAAGTACCATAGTCACCTCGGTTGTCAGCGTTACGGCTGGCATCATGGACCACGTTTGTAGTTGACCGCAGTAAGTAAGATGGTATGAATAATACACAGGAGGATGCTGTTGCCCATCCTCCAGTTTATAACCCTTAGTTGCCTCTTACTACACCTACAGGCATGTATGGGATGGTACTATTCTTTGCCGGCACCACAAGGGCCCAAGTTATCACAGGTAAAGGAAAGATCCCATACTGGCATGCAACATAAAGGTGCACAGCAAGTAGAAAGAAAGTGTTTCCATGATAAATAATCGTTTTGATGGTCTGAACAGGGTGCTAACATTAATAAGTATTTGTGTAGACAAATTCATACGTAATTGTGTAAACATGTTGTCCAATTTCTGTTGACTAAGAGATGCCTGGGATCAATAATCATGTTGTCAGGCATTTGATGCCAAAAGGCTGTTTACGTGGATTTTATTATGAACAACATGGGTCTTACTGCAAAAAAGTTAGACATCTGTTGAACACTTGATCAAAAAAAATCATACAAAATAACTCTGGCTATGTCATTGATGCGCAGAAGTAAAAAATGACTTATTTTCTTATGACGTGACATCTGCGCATCAACTGACATAGCCAGTTATTTTGTGCTATTTTTTTGATCAAGTGTTCAACAGATGTTTAACATTTTTGTAGTAAGACGGCATATGTTTTGATACAGGCAGACTAGTTAAACACATGCTTCAGAAGGCATGTTAAGCCTTTGATACGAACTGTTGTTACTAATAGATAGTAGTTTACACCCCAGACACTCCATAAAAGAAATGCACATTTGAAATTGGAAGGTCGCGTAGGGTAGGATTGCAAAGGGGGCGGAGAGTGTCCATTCTGTATGATTATCATGACATGAAACATCCACTACAGGATAGAGAACTCTCTCCAAAATTTCAGCTTTTGCTGAAACAATGTGGAGGGGAAGTACCACAGTCACCACGCTTGTTAGCATGACCACAGAATGTAAGACCATAAGATACACAAAAGGATTAACCCTTAGTCGCCTCTTACGACATCCACGGTTAGAGATTGGTTGGTACTGCTCTTTTCCGGCACCACATGAGGCAATTATGATAGTACTATTACTTTATTCTGTGGTAGTTCTTAACCCAAGAAAGATGCTAAATTTTTGGCTTGAAATCACACAGCTAGAACCTGACAAAGCTTAATCTAGGATTGGGTCTAGTCTGTCTTTACCAGGATAGGTAGCCGGTTCCATATAAATGGAATTTAAGGCTACATAATAGCAATAATGAGTTTACCAGTACAACACAAGAAAAACTGTGTTTTTCATCTTAAACCATAAATATCCATGTTGTTCCTGGACTTAAGGGTGCATTTCAAATTAGGCGGAAATTACCCTAACATAGGAAGAGCGCCTACCCGGTGGACAGATGCCATCTTGAAGTCCACCAACTGCAACACCCAGGGGGCAATCCAACTAGCCCAAAACAGAAATGTTTGGAGAGCCCTAACCCGTAGGGCTACTTTTGGTGGTCACGACCTTCAGCCATGAGGAAACGACGAAGAAGAAGAAGACCCTAACATCAGGATAGCTTATGAGTCTTATGACCTTCATAAGGTCCAGACAGACTGCTGTCAAAGGTATGACCCGTAAATAAATATGACCCTATTTTGGAACCTAGCCTAAAGTAGGGCCTCCTTCTGCCTAATTATAAATTGTCTAAGGGACAAAAAAGGACCAATGCCATGTGGGGCCCAGATTACAATAAGACCATCCCATATCTTCTTATGAGTGTCATAGAAGGAGACAAAGGAAATAGGAATACCATCTAAACTCAATACAAGTCATTAGTGTCAACAACCCCTAAAATGGCAGTCTACAACGAAAATTGTCATGCAATCTGTCTCGGCTTCTAAAATAAGTTTCCCTATGAATACAACAATCTGCTTATAACCCATTTTTTTTTCATTTAATCCATTTTTTTTATTTTTTCAGCCATGACGCTAAGACCAGAGTATAGTTGATGGAAAAAATAACATTGTTTTACAAACATGTTTTTTCTGATACCTTTAGCTGATTCCTTTTAACATGGCTGCCAAATGTGGATTATACTTTACAATTTTGTCTCTACTATCATATTTTGTACAATTTAATAATACCATTTTATTTTAACCCGAAGGTCAAACAATTTTGATTTAAAAGTGTAGGTAATATAATAATAATAATATAATAAATAATCGGTACAAATTTTCAAAGAAATCCAAAAGAATGCGTATATGCGACAAAACTGTACTCGATTATGTAGACAACAACAACAAATTGCACAGATGTACAATAAGACTCTGATAAGAGAATGTTATTGAATTGTGCTTTGTTTTGTACTGTAACAAAGACTTGGGTAGGTAAAAGACGTTGTAGAAACCCTAGCCGGCTGAAAAATTATAAAATCAGGCTTTCACAGTGATCAGACACGCAGGGTTTTAAAAATAAAGGTAGATTTAAAAATAAAGGTAGAATTAAGGCAGGCATATAAAACTTTTAGGTTGTCTCATCAGCTGAGTGTTTTAGGTTAGAATCACGTATAATTTACACAACCCTGAGTCATTACTGCAATACCAAAGGCCAACTACTGCTCCGTTACCTCAACCTCAAATTATATCCAAAGAAAACAGGTAAAAACACTTAAAAAACACACTAGCACTTGGTTTTCCTTTTCACGGTTTCCGATCACTATTTTCACACTAAAATCCACTAACAATCCAACCGGTAACACAAAATCAAAGCGAGTTTTTTTATTTAGATCGTCTTTTCACAAAATAAAAGGTATTTCACAATCTTATTACGGGTTTTTATCGAAATTAACGATAACACATGATCAGACGTTAGCAAAATCCTTCGGTGACTGACTTCTGATTGTAGAAGTGATGAAACAAACACGTCATTCTGCCTTAGAGCGAGACAGCGCTATATGCCAAAGCGAGTTGCAAGATTACAAACGTCATTCTTTGTAAAATCTATATAGTGACATCTAACGTGAAGTAGTAAAACACGTTAGTATTATATAGTCTAAGAGTAAAACTATTCACGTGTACGAGGTTCTTATCGACAAATTGTATTTGTTTTGCTACTTGATGCTAGATGGCGGTAATTACAAATATGTAGTAGGTACTCTAAACAATCCTGGAAAATCCAAAATGATGAGATGCTCATTGCACCTTAGTGGACCTCTTCGCCATTAGCGCGTCATCCGTATAAATAATGTTCACAAAGATAAACACGTGACTAATAGCTGTACATTTGTGTTCTACCTATAATTTACCTCCTCACTGCTGTAATATAGATTCTAAGTTAGCGGTCTACGGCGCACGATATGCGTTTAGGCCTTAGAGTAATAATTACCAGTAATTATATACTCTAAGGTTTAGGCACAGGAAAACCCTTCAATCTGTGCAGATTCCTTCAATGTGCATTGTCAATGCTTTTTTAACAGACCGAAAAAAAAGGAGGTTATCAATTCTACCCGTATGTATGTAACTAATATGTATGAAATATTGACAAAAATACACAATTTTCGCGTATGTTAGTCTATAAGCTTCTAAACAAATGTATTAAACTTCATATCATAAGTGTATGTATGTTTGTATACCTACTTGGTGTATGTAAGTATGTTTTTCAAGAATATCTCAGGAACTAAAAGTCAGATTGTAATAATTATTTTTAGTTGCACTAGGTAGGTATTATTCAACTTAGTGTATAGAGCAAATTTCATTAAAATTACAAAAGAAAGACATAATTGAGTAAAGTTATTCGAAATAAAATATGACTTAGAAGTATGGCTTCAAGCACAACTGAAATAAAAAAAAAAAACAAGTAATTTAAAAAATTAAACCCACTTCAAGACTAAAAATAGAGAAATAAAAGGAGGTCAGTGCCAGCCTAAATACCTATTAGGAATAAAACACGTACCTAAATGTGCCGTGTCGTGGTATGCTATGCAACTATATACGTGTTTTATTCTTAATACCTCTATTATTTTTTCTAAAATTTTGTCCTAAAGGCGGTTTATTTTTAGGGTTCCGATACCAAAATGGTAAAAAAAGGAACCCTTATGATGCGACTTTGTCTGTCTGTCCGTCTGTCTGTCTGTCACGCCCACAGAGCTCTGTGGTCACGCCTCATCTCAGCAACCACTCATGCTATCAACTTGAAATTTGGAATAGTTTTAGAATATGATTGCCCAACTTTCATGTGCAAAGGGGGCCCAAATAGGGGGGGCAAAATTTCAAATTGTCGTTACTAGGTCGACTGGAGTATCATATGAAAGGGCTTTACTTGTACATTCTAAAACATATATTTATATTTTTTTACAACTCTTAGTTGTCAAGTTGTGATGACAAAATGTCAAAAAAAAATTCTATTCTCCCGCCCCTTATCTCGTTTGTGAAAGAAAAAATCTAAATTAATTACAGTCAATAGAATTTATGTGCATATTTCAGCTTTTTCAAAAATAAAACGATCTTTCTAAGTTACATAGTTTTTTAGAAATCTGCAAAAAACAATTACAAACAAATTTAGTTTTGCGGTCCAAAAAATAGACTTTATTGCTTCCAAAAATACTATAAGTAAATATATCGGAACCCTCGGCGCGCGAGTCCAACTCGCACTTGACCGGTTTTTTTATTTTAAAATGTAGGTAAAAAATGTTTACTAAACGACGTAGATTTATAGACTCTGCCACTGATCTCACGATGCCAACAAGATAACGTAAACGACACGTGAAATATTTATTTCGTGGTTTTGAAATATTTATTTTATTTTTCTAGTAGGTAGGTATTTAGATAAGCGAGCAGTTTTTGCCTTTGATCACAGATACCGATGTAGTATATCTGTGATACAACGTTCAAAATAACTCTGGCTGTGACCGTTAATGCGCAGAAGTAAAAAAAAAATGGCGCGGGGCTGAGCGCGGCAGGTGGGGGAGGCGTGCGAATCGTTCATTGGCTCTCCGCCTGTCACCCATGCGCGGAAAATAACCGTCAGAGCCAAACTTATGCTGCACACGCTATACCATGTTAACATATACCCCCTGTTCCAAAATGCGCTAATAGGCTGCTTTAGAGCACTGTGAGCGCGCTTAAGCCGGTCCAAAAGCAATCGCTCGTTCACCGCCTTACGTCCATGACGTCATCGTTTCTGCTATCAGTGCTTTAGTCAAATCGGTGGAACCAAGGAGTTATTGGGTGGAACAGTTAAAACGCTAATGTCAAAATTGATATGATCAAAATTCAAATTTATTTTGTTCTATGACCTATGTTCCTTGGAAAAAGTTGTTCAGTTTCATGGGCAGATCCCACCCTTTAGTATAATATCATTATCACACCTTTCCTTTACACGCTGTTGGTTGACTGACATTTCATTATCACGCGCTACATCATAGCTACATTTACTACTTATTATCTAATCTGTGGCTATATGTAGAATCAACGCTCATAATTTCGTTCGCACCTACCGCACTACACGTAAAAAATACGATAAGATTACGCACTGGCTGGCTAACGCGACTGGTTGCGCCACTGGTGTCCGTAACTAGACGCCAGTAAAGACACCAGTAAAGACACACCCTGAGGCCAAGGGCTATATTTCACTGGGAGTGGTAGCGCGACCAGCATCCGAGCTGGTTGCGCCGCCAAATTGTTGCGCAACCAAACGGACACCAGGTGAGTAACTCTCTATAGAGCTGTATACATTTTGTTGGTAGCGGCGCGGCGACTGGTTGCGCTGCCATGGTGTCCCAGTGAAATACCGGCCTAGAGGCACAATCACACCTTCCTTTCGGCGTACATTGCCGGGAGGCTTGGTTTTGTTAATTCCAATATCCTTATTACAACCGGCAATGTATGCCGAATTAGTTAGGGTGAAATGGCTCCGCTATCGCGATCCGATCAGTCACCCGTCTCCGTGCATCGCGGCGTCCCCAAAGGTGTGATCACGGCATAAAATAACATGATGAGCTCTTTTTGGCGGGAACTCGGCGTGGCCTCTTGCCTGCTCGGTTGAAATTCTTGTTTTTTGTGTATGTTGTGATTTAGTGGATAATAAAGATAGTGTTTTATGCATTAAATTAGCTACGGAGTGCGCAGCTGATGAAGATTTCAAGCGATCTCGTGTTTGAACCGAGTTTTTGTTGTCTCAAAAAGTCATGGACATTTCCTTCGCACTATCGCTTTAGGGGGGGAGCAATTCGTGAAAAAAAAAAGTTTTTCTAATTTTCTCAAAAATGTGTTCTTTATCACTTATACATCATAAAAAACAAGTCTCCCAAAAATGTCCGTCCGTCGGTCGGTCGGTCAGTCGGTCGGTCGGTCCGTCGGTCGGTCGGTCCGTCGGTCGGTCTGTCCGTCACGCTTTGGTCTAGCGGCTAAACGAATGGTCCGATTGACACCATATTTTGAATTTAGGAGTATTATGCAAATCCATCGAAGGGTTCTACGTGGTTTCTTGCTGGCTCTCATTTTGAGGGTAGCTGTCATACAACGAAAATTAAAAACTGAAATTTTCTCAAAAACGGCTCATAGGTAGAATCTTGATGAAACTTTGCATGACCAAGCATCTCCATGTAAGATATCTTGTGCCAGTATCAATTGATCTCTGTAATTTCATATAAGGGGTGTTCCTGTACCACCAAATCGTAAATATGTGATTTACCTAAAATTGGTTCCATTGAGTTTATTAAAATTTTCTATAATATTAATAATCCTGGATTAGTTGTCTACCTGACTGGATATTCTTTATGATTTTTTGAATAAAATTTAATACACAGGGTGTACCAAAAACTGAAAGGGCTTGTTCAGTAGACTAAACTGAACAATTATCCATAAGTAGCATGTGTTGGGAGATTAAAAAGATCTCCATGCAAGTATCCTACGGCAGTATCCATTGATCTGTGAAAATTCATATAAAGAGTGTTCCAGTACTACCAAAAGTTAAACATGTGATTTACTCGAAATCGTTTAAGGTTTGTTTGTTTTAATGTTTGACAATTTGAATTCTGAATTGATCTGTATATTTCATTCGAACATTTTTTTGGAAAAACGTAAATAAAAGTTTGTATTTCCATACTATGTGTATGGCATTACAAATTTAAGTTTGCGGTTGATAGTTTTTTCTTGAGTATTGCGAGAAAGTAAGTGCAGTGCTGCTGTACCATTTATTAACTTCTAAAAAGTGAAGAAATTACAAAAACTGAACAATTTCTACAACACGACACTGGCAGAAATATCCCCAAATATGGGTTGACGATTGCCAATTAAAAAAAAACATGATGAGCGTTGTACGTATAGTACTTATCCCTGTGATGAGCTGCACGTAGGGTTACCATCTCCTAATTCGAGAAGTTCGGACAATGAGCAGAGAATCTTTGGGGTCGGCAGGAAAAAAAAATCACCCCCATTTTACTTGTAGGGGAGGTACCATAAAAAATAATTTTTAAAATTTTATTTAACTACTTTGTCGGCGTAGATGAACTGTATATCGGTACGGTCAACCGCTTGTCGGTAGAAACTTTTTCAACTCTATTACCACGCCATAAGGTCAAAAAGTGTTTCTACCGATGTGCGACCGTGTGTACACAGCTTTTCATTACTAAGGGTCTCTGATATTATTACTAAGGGACTCTGAGCTATGCTGCGGACAGACAGACAGACATGATGAAACTATAAGGGTTCTTTTTTGACTACGAAACCCTTAAAATTATAGGTTATATAATAAAAATCCAGGTATATAAAAGTGAAAGGGCGATAAATAAAAGTGCAGAAATAAGTGTTACTTGTACGTTCTTGAAAACTAGCTGTTTTAAATTAAGTAGTTTAGTAATTGACGGACACCTTTTCACCAGGAGTAATATGAAGTGCAGTGGCAAGTGATTGCAATTTAAATCATTTTATATGAATTGTGCATAAAATTAATTTACAGAATTGTCAAACGGCTTTAAAAGCTTAAGGCGAAAAGACCGCCCCTTATCGTATCCGACACAAACGTACCCTTAACGCTTGCTTGCGGCATTACCTCTCTGAATACGAGTAGCTAAGGATATACGCAGGTACGATTAAGTGCGGCGATCTGCACCATTTACTCAAGCGCTGCCCCAGCATGTTTATTTTAATTATATTGATTAATATTTTTATTATTGGGGTTCCGTACCTCAAAATAAAAAAAACGGAACCCTTATAGGATCACTTTGTTGTCAGTCTGTCTGTCTGTCAAGACCCTTTTTCTCACGAATGAGAAGAGGTATCAGGTTGAAATTGATAACGAATATTAAAGTCCATAAACCACACAAGATCTGAAAATTTCAATTTTTTACAACGACGCAGTCAAAAGATATGGCTTTTTATGTCCTCATCTCCGTACATTTATGCAAAAAAGCAAAACCTACAGGGTACTTCCCGTTGACCTCAAATTATGAATTTTGGCAAGAAGCTAGGTCTCACAGTACAAATAAAGGGAAAAGTCTAAAATCATTAAATATTTAAATTTTTCTCACAACTACTAGTAACCAATTAAGGTGAGCTCCCGTTTCAAGAGGTTTTCTATAAAAGAGGGGTCAAGTTGGATGGTCGATGAGTTTTTAAAATCAAAGAGCAAAAGCTTTTAGTATATCATAGGTACGGAACCCTTAGGGCGCGAGTCAGACTCGCACTTGGCCGGTTTTTTTTTATTCCTACGATAGCCTCCATTTTCTAGTGGTTTGAGCGCTCGGCTTTCAATCCGGAGGTTCTGAGTTCGATTCCCGGTGGGGACAATGTCAAACAAAAATCCTTTGTGAGACCTCCCCAATTCGGTAGGACATTGCAGGATGGATCATCTGATTGACAGATGAAAGACGTTGAGCTTTTCGCTCTATCAGCCAATGACCAGCAAGATAATCTTTCGAAAACGATGTGGCGAGCCACATAAGATTGGACTTCATAATCAACCAGTCAAAGATAAAAGCTATGATTATGACCTGGTAGTAACCGTAGGGGCAATACACACCAAAGCCGCCGGCCCGCCGACACAACCCGGCGGCCTATTAAAAAGAATCATGTCGGCAACATTTGCCGCCGACATTTGCCGCCGACATGTCGCCGACAAAATTTTCCGCCGTGTAATGAGTGAAGTCGCCAACATAGCCCGTCGACAAAAAGTTGCCAACATATGTCGGCGGGCCGGCGGCTTTGGTGTGTAGAGCCCTGTAGGGTCGTGATAGACGGGCAAGAGATACAAATTTCGACGAATAGGTAGTACATCTATTTGTGCCAGTTTCTTCAAGACGAAGAAATGAGTCGCTGAATAGAAAACGCGTGGTGGAGCTAAGGGTCCTTGAAGGATTTACTTAGGGTCTTTGAAGGTATTGGGCCCTAACGTATAGAGCCCAGACATGGTCACTGACTGAGGCAAGGGTCTAGACTTGCAGTTTTTTAGACAGCGTTGGAGCGCAGCCTACTAGTCGTAAAGACGACCTACCATATCCGGAAAACGATCACAGAATAAGGTACCTAATAGTACTATTATACAAAACGGACACTGTCTCCGCCCACCATGCAATCCAACCCCGCACCCCTACGCGCACCCGCCCGCGCGACTGGCGTTGGTAGTGTTGGTAGTGGTTGCTGAGATATACAGGTGTGACAGACAGACAGACAAAGCGGCACCATAAGGGTTCCTTTTTTTATCATTTTGGTATCGGAACCCTAAAAATAATTACTACTGGTGGCAGCGACTTCATCCGAGTGGAATTCGGTTTATTACAAATACAAAATGATGTCTGCATCCAAATTTTGAGTGAATTTTCAAAAACCCGTCCTCAGCGGATGTCTAATTGCCTACCTACGTCACAATGTGAATGTATGCTAAACAGCCCAACCCATTCAGTTAAAGCCACGATCACACCTAGCTGAATTCAAAGACTAATTCGGCATACATTGCTGGGAGGCTTGGTTATGTTAATTGCAATATCCTTGCTTCAAAGAGCAATGTATGCCGAATTAGTCTTTGAATTCAGCTACGAGTAGGTGTGATCGTAGCTTGTGTGGTTTGAGCTATATGTATGATAGATCATAATATACAACGTGCAACGGAAAGGTGTGATAATACTAACTGATAACTGAACAATAACATGAAACTGAAACTGAACTGCCCTGCTAAAACCTGACGGGTCGCTAGCTCACTCTGCAGCAGAGAAAGCAAAAGAGATGTAAAATTTTACTATGGAGGTTGGATTTTTATTTCGAGGGAAGATTAACAGGGTTTAAGCCAAGTTCATATGGTGGATAGGATAGTAGATAATATTTTGGTGAAGAAAGAATATTTTTATAGGCCACCATTTTTTTACAATTGATTTTTAAAGTTATTGAAATACGGCATCACTGATTGGAATTTGGCAACACTGATTAGACTATGACAACCCTACTTACAACAGGGTTTTAGGGTAAGTAAGTATACAGGGTGTTAGATTAGGATCACCATATGTACAGGGTCTTAGGGTAAGTATACAGGGTGTTAGGATAGGATAACTATACAGGGTTTTATAATAGGATCACTATATGTACAGGGTTTAAGGATAAGTATACAGGGTTAGATTAGGATCACCATATGTACAGGGTCATAGGGTAAGTATACAGGGTGTTAGGATAGGATACCTATACAGGATGTTAGGTTAGTATCACTTTATGTACAGGGTTTTAGGGTAAGTATACAGGGTGTTAGGATAGGATAACTATACAGGGTGTTAGGTTAAGATCACTATATTTACAGGGTTTGAGGGTAAGTATACAGGGTGTTAGGTTAGGATTACTATACAGGGTGTTCGGGTACTATATGTACAGGGTCTTAGGGTAAGTATACAGGGTGTTACTACACAGGGTGTTAGGACTAACACTAACACACTAACACCCTGTATAGTTATCCTATCCTAAGACCCTGTATAATTACCCTAAGACTCTGTACATGTGGTGATCATAATCTTACACCCTGTATACTTACCTTGAAACCCTGTGTATTTATCCTATCCTTACACCCTGTATACTTACCCTAACATCCTGTATAGCAATCCTAACCTAACACCCTGTATACTTACCCTAAAACCCTGTACATATAGTAGTCATCCTAACCTGACACCTTGTATACTTACCCTAACATCCTGTATAGTTATCCTAGCCTAACACCCTGTATATTAACAAATAATGACCATAAGAAGCATTTTTGATAATACCGAGACTTATAAAAAAATATATTCATGGTATCTTACTAGAAAAAAAATAAATCATCGACATCGTGTGTCGATATTATTTTGATCGATCACCTCTCTAATTATCATACAAGAAATCGGCCGACAAAAATACGGTCTTAGATTGTAATAATACTATAAATACGGTCGTGAGCGGGAGCCCTGAAACACACTGCTTACCCTTTGACAGCAGTCTGTCTTGACCACGCACACGGGCGTCATATACAGCTATCCTGCTGTCAATGTCAAGGTAATATTTTGCCGCACAAATCTTTGGTGTTGCCAGTACTTAAAAAAAAGTCCACTATCAATATTTAAAAAAAATATTATAAAAAAATGGCGGCCCCAAAAAAAAAAAATTTTGTTGTTCTTCTTTCTTTTTTTTATTCTCCTTTATATGATATAAATTTCAAGTCTGTTAGTTTTATCTCGGAATAAAAAACCACTAGTATACATGTCTTTTATTTGCGTCTCTATTTGCAAGCAATTCTCGTTTAGATGCCGGCTCTTATCAACCACCAACGACTCCTCGCTGTGACTCTTCGATGTCGGAGGTCACAATACACGCAAAAGAGGTTCGTAGAGTACTTCGAAGCCTAGACGTGAACAAAGCAAGCGGTCCTGATGGAATACCAGCAAAAGTCTTGAGAAACTGTGCGCCTGAGTTGTCTCCTGTGCTAACACGTTTGTACCGCCGCCTCTCTCTAAAAACAAGAACGGTGCCAAAATCTTGGAAGGTTGGCAACGTACAGCCAGTGCCCAAGAAGGGTAGTCGTGCCGACCCCAGCAACTATCGGCCAATCGCCATCACCTCCATACTCTGCAAAGTTATGGAAAGGGTACTCAATGGAAAACTGCTGACATACCTAGAAGCTAACGACCTACTCAGTGACAGTCAGTATGGCTTTCGCCGGGGACGATCAACTGGGGATCTTCTAGTGTGTGTCACGCATTGCTGGGGGGAGGCCATCGAGAAATACAGCGAAGCCCTTGCCGTGTCACTAGACATCTCGAAGGCCTTCGACAGGGTGTGGCACGCAAGTCTGCTGAGCAAACTTCCTGCATACGGCATTCCCGCTGACTTTTGCTCTTTGATTTCTGACTTCCTGAGCGAACGGTCGATCCGAGTAGTCCTTGATGGCTGCTCCTCTGACCTCATGGCTATTGATACCGGGGTTCCTCAGGGGTCGGTTCTCTCTGCGACTCTTTTCCTGCTGCACATCAACGATCTACTTGGTCCTAGTATTGTTGGGTACGCAGATGACAGTACTGTCGTCGAGAGATATATGTCAAGCGCAAAAGCCAGCAGTAACGAAATACGTTCTTTGAGAGAGGCCATGGTAGAGCGTATAAACTCAACCTTAAGTCTTGTCTCCGACTGGGGTGACAAAAATCTGGTGAGTTTCAACGCCACCAAAACGCAGGCGTGTCTGTTCACCGCCAAAAGGAGTCCGTTCAATCTGGCTCCTACTTTTCGAGGTACAATAAAATTGTACCAGTTACCGACAGCCTCGAGCTACTTGGCATGAAGTTGTGTGCAAACCTGAACTTCGGCGCTAACATTGAGTCAAAAGCCCAAACTGCGGCAAAAAAGCTGGGCATCCTCAATAAGGTTAAGCGTTACTTCACTCCTGGACAGCTTCTAGTTTTATATAAAGCCCAAGTCCGATCGTGCATGGAGAATTGCTGTCACCTTTGGGATGGCTCAGCCAAATACCAACTAGCCGCACTTGACTCGATAGATCGCAGAGCCAAGAAGCTCGTTGGTGATGAGATGCTGGTGAAAAACAAGTTTCACAGACTGGCCCACCGTCGCAAAGTTGCATGTCTGTCGGTCTTCTACAGATTGTACTTCGGAGAGTGTGCTCTAGAGCTCCACGAGCTTATTCCACCATCTCCCTTCTACCATCGGGAGTCCAGACGCACCGCAGGATATCACCCATACTTGGTTGATATTCCGCACATTCGCACAAAGCGCTTTGAAACATCTTTTATAATGCGCACGGCTAAAGAGTGGAATTCTCTGCCTGCGTCTGTGTTTCCGAGTTCATATAACCCGAATCTATTCAAGTCGCGAGTGAATAGGCTTCTTCTGGGTAAGCTCGTTCCATCGTTGACCTCATCTTCAAGACTAGATCGAGGTCAAGAGTAAGCCCATTTTCAATAAAAAAAAAGATTTACCTTGTAAGCGTTGCGGGTGGCGACCGCTGCTGTTGGTGAAGTCAGTATATAAGATGGTACAATACACAGAAAGATGCTGCTGCCCATCCTTCAGTTCATAATCCCTTAGTCGTCTCTTACGACACCCAGTAGAGATAGGATGGTACTTTTATTTGCCGGCACCAAAGGGGGTAGTGCGGTCAGTTAGCTGTTTCACGTAGACAAAAAATTTTCATAGAAAATTCAAGAATTGGCTCCTTTCAAAAATTGAGAGCTATGTACCTAACTAGTACCTGGAAAAAATTTGGTGCAATTTAGTGAATTTGGCGATATAAGACTATAAGGGACCGGGCTAGGGGTAGTAACTACAGTCAAAGTTGCAGCTAAAATTTAAAAGTAGGCAACCTACCTACTTACCTACTGTCATAAACATTACTATGTAGATAAACTAGTTCTTTTTATTTTTTTTGTGTACTTATATCGTGTTTTCCTTTGTCATCCTCTCGTTTTTTTTTTTTTTTCTTTGTAATAGCTGTTATTAACTTCTAAATGTTTACCTGTGAGATCTTTTTAATTGGCAAGCTCGATGTATTATGTTTATAAACACATTTAATGCTGTAAGATTTCCTAATTAAATAAAATTATTTTCTTTTCAAATCTATACAATTTAAATGGAATTGAAATTTGAACTTGTACAACTTTCCTTAAAGTTAAAACCCTTTCAAATATAATGGTTGTTGTCACTTTTTGTTTTGATGACACTTGTTTTCGCTTCCGAAGCCCAGTGACTCTACTGATGAAAACAACCAACTTTCGCAAAGAAAACATTTTTACTCGAAAAAAATTTTGACCTCTCCATACAAACTGTTCGACCAGATTGAGCAATTTGTATTGAGAGGTCAAATTTTTTTTTCATTTCCCAACATATGTTTCTTTGGGAAAGTTGTTCAGTTTCGTTGACTGAGCACGCCCTTTCAGTTTTCGGTACACCGTCCCCTACACCCTGTATAAGTCACTAGCTTCGGGAGCAAAACCAATTCAAATTCACGCTGTAGATTTAAAGAAACTTTAACTTTAAAGGCTATTTGTGCAACTGACAGGTAATCTTTTATTTATTAAAAATCTTAATAAATTAAGGTTAAATTATTAAGTTACTAAGAAAATTTTAGAGTAATTTTGAGAACAGTAATTTTATTTTATATTTTCATACCGTAGGTATTTTAATTTTAAGTTTACTATACCACAGATCATATAATACTAGTATACTAGTAATACCGCACCACAGATCATATAATACTAGTAAACTAGTAATACCGCACCACAGATCATATAATACTAGTAAACTAGTAAAACCGCACCACAGATCATATAATACTAGTAAACTAGTAATACCGCACCACAGATCATATAATACTAGTAAACTAGTAATACCGCACCACAGATCATATAATACTAGTAAACTAGTAAAACCGCACCACAGATCATATAATACTAGTAAACTAGTAATACCGCACCACAGATCATATAATACTAGTAAACTAGTAAAACCGCACCACAGATCATATAATACTAGTAAACTAGTAATACCGCACCACAGATCATATAATACTAGTAAACTAGTAAAACCGCACCACAGATCATATAATACTAGTAAACTAGTAATACCGCACCACAGATCATATAATACTAGTAAACTAGTAATACCGCACCACAGATCATATAATACTAGTAAACTAGTAATACCGCACCACAGATCATATAATACTAGTAAACTAGTAATACCGCACCACAGATCATATAATACTAGTAAACTAGTAATACCGCACCACAGATCATATAATACTAGTAAACTAGTAATACCGCACCACAGATCATATAATACTAGTAAACTAGTAATACCGCACCACAGATCATATAATACTAGTAAACTAGTAATACCGCACCACAGATCATATAATACTAGTAAACTAGACCGCACTGTAATGTTGTAATTTAGTGTAATGTAAATTAAAATAAAAACAAATAGGTACGCAACGGTAGGAATGGAAACGTTGGAAGGGGAAGGCCTCGGCGAACGTACCAGGACCTAATTCAGGACGTTCTGAATAAAGGCCAGGTTAAAAGTACCCTAAACCGACGAGCATGTATGAAAGGATTGATGAAAGTTCAGGAAGCAAGGGAAGTATGTCAAGATCGTAGCAGGTGGATAACTGTGGTCTCTGCCTACCCCGACGGGAACAAGGCGTGATGTTATGTATGTATGTATGTAACGCAATGAAATATGGGCTAGCTAGGTGTATGTACTTACATTTTAATCAATCTGATATTTAAGGCACAATAAATTTTTGTTGTATCTCTTCCATAATAAACACATTTCTACTGGCACTGAGTCTTGTACGTATTATTCGTATTAGTATTTTTTGTTCCTGTATATATATAGGAAAGTTTTTATATAGTTTTTTTTTATCTAATCTTATTGGGCCATGAGCGCTTATCAAGATAGTAAATAGTGATTTATTTAATTTGGTAAGACTCGCAGATATCGATTATCTATCCCACAATCTGATTACAATCTTGTAAGAGTGAATGAATTTTATTTTTTATTTTCGTGCATACATACATACTCGTAGGGCGTAAAGGTTTTAAAGTGGCCACCACGTACAGTTGGCACGCTCCCCACAAGGTGGACCGACGATCTAGTCAAAGTCGCGGGAAGTTGCTGGATGCGAGCAGTGCAGAACCGGTCGTCATGGAGATCTTTAGGGGAGGCCTTATGTCCAGCAGTGGACGTCTTTCGGCTGATATGATGATACATAACATGACGCCTTTTTCCCTATGGCCAGAGACCACACTATCTGACACTGCTACTATCTTGACATACTTCTCTCGCTTCCTCTTCTGTCATCCACCCTTTCATACTCGTTCGTCGGTTAAGGCAAGGAGGTTGAAGTATCAGCACTTTCTGCTAAGGAGAGAGCCATAAGCGTATCCATTTCTTGCGAGGAACCTCAATACTAAAATGTATGGATTTTTATCAAATTCCAAAAACGTAAAAATTGTTATCTTTCTCTCTGAGAAATATGTAGCTTGGGACTAATGAATGTTATTAACATAGTTTTTCTGGTAAAAATTGGAAAGAAACGGTGTTAAAAATCACGCATAAAACATCTAATTACGGATCTAATAATTGGTCTGTGTATACGATACTACAACAAAATACCTGACAATATAGTGCAATTACCTGAGAGAAAGTTTAAAGAATGTGTAAAGCAAACGTTATGTAAAAAAGCTTACTATAGATTGGATGACTATATGAATGACAAAGAGGTATGGTGCTCTGATATTCCAGCGAAACACAAGAAACACATTGTAAAAAGCCGACTCTTAAAGTAGGCCGTGCTGCAGTGGTTTCTTGCCGTTTCTTTTACGCTGCCATAGCACGATCCGAAACGGCGTAGACTCGCTCTATTTGCATTGTATTCTGCATGACATTCAATAAGTATTCTGTAAAGAATCTACATTGAATAAAATTATCTGAATCTGATCATTTACGCTTCCGTTCCGAGTATTAATGATCAATTCACAAGTAAAAAAAGTTATATTTTCGCTTCCGTAAATAAAGTTGAGCTAAAACATTAGATTTTTAAAGATTTCTTGATTATTGTTAAACTTAACCGGGTTTTTCCACTGACTAGTCATAGTCGACAAGGAGACGTTTTACACTTCACTACTTCATACAGACTATGAATGTGACGGACTCTACTTTACTCTGTTGTTAAGGGTTACCCAAAGATTTCGGACCTCCTTGCTTCGCTCGAAGTACCTTTATTTTTCTGTGGTTTAACCTGTCCAGAGGAAATGGGGTCAATTACCTCATCAGGTGGCATGATGAAATTGATGCAGATCGATTGCCCTAGACGTGCCGTTCATGAATATAATATAGGGTTGCTTGCCTTCAGCTTGGCAGTTTTTCTGGTAAGGTAGGGTTTCGTGCAACGGGAGCTTGGTCTACCTTTCTATTCACTCTCGCCTGGTTGATCTGTGTCGTCAATCTTCGTCATCTTCTCTACACCAGCGGTTCCCAACTTGTTCTGGGTGTGGAACCATTTTGATTCCCCCTTTTTTTTGGCGGATCCCTACCTCGTCAATAAAGAAATAAATTAATAAAAAATTTTGTTGTAGCATATTTACGTGTTTATTGTATGTTCGACTTGAAAAGAAAGGCATTAATTTAAATTAAAATGTGAAGTAGAAAATATTATCACAAAATTTCTTGAAATAGCTCTAAATTTGTGTTTCGATACTTGAATTGAATTGCCCGTGTGGTGCGGGCAAAGAACAGTACCAACCCATTTCTACCCGTGTGCGTCGTAAGAGGCGACTAAGAGCTTATAAACCGGAGGACGGGTAGCATCATCTTTCTGTGTATCGTGCTATCTTATAAACTGCGGTCACCAACAACAGTGGTCGCCAGCCGTAACGCTTACAAGCGTGGTGACTACGCTAAATTACCCCTCCTAAGTACAATGCGGATTTGCTAGAATTCTGGAGGGAACTCCCTGTCCTGCTGTGGACCTTGCATGGGATGTTATGATGATGATGATGAATTGATTACGAAGATCTGGGGTAGCATTCCAATCGCTGATAATATTGATCGTTTGGTTCAAATTGCGAATGAATTTTGTTTCGTGTCAGGAACGAATTACGCGCCGTTTTGTGAAATGCCGCGGCATTATATAAAATACCGAATAAAAAAAAAATCGGCATTTTGAAGAATGCCAGGCAAACTGTGAAATGACGAATTATACTATTTGCCTGCGACATCTCTACCAGGATTCGCAGCCAGAGCATTCGAACCAAGAGCCGAACGCTTTAGCCACTAGACCAGTCGGGCTGTTTCGTAATAGAAACGTCATTAAACTGTTATCTAATCTGTGGTAATAGTGAGTGACCTTAGATTACTGCCGTACTCAGAGGCATCACCTATAAAGAGTGTGAGGGACGGTGTACCAAAAACTGAAAGGGTGTGTTCAGTCAACGGAACTGAACAACTCTCCATAAGAAAAATGTTTTTATTTTTATCAATGGGCTTACTCTTTGTAACTCTATGACCCTAGGTACAAATTAAGGTACTTAAAAAACCATTAAACAGCTGGCTGGGAGCTGAAAAATATCTTAGAAACGCATAAAAATTGAGAAATACTACAAAGTTAATGAAAATGGACATTAAGATAGGTTAAAGGATATGTAATCATATAAAAACATTACTTAAAACAGTTAAAAGTAGTATTCGCAATGGTTTATAGGAATATCTTTCCATCAAGCATCAATTTAGAACAAAAATCTGCCTGTATTGAAATATTCATACGAAAACGGGCTATCGAAGCCGTTTTGGCGCGAAACTACGCGGTAGAATCCGTGTACAACTGCGCGATCTGTCGTTTTATATTACGAAGTATACTTATGGGGGAGACGGTCGTTGAGTAGGCGGCGGACCGAATCCAAGAAATATTGGCAAATGGATTAATCACATGAAATGTGATAATATGAGACTAAATTAATACGAAAGGCATTTCGTATAATATGTAGGCAGACGCTTAGGCCCCCTGTTCGAAAAACTGAAAAGTATAAAATGGTATAAATACTTTGAGTGCATGGCATGATGGAAAACTCAAAAAGTTTGGGTCTTCTTATAATTCTGACGAAAAATATATATGATCGGGGCAAGTTGGGAGCTGTTTGCGATGTTATTGAAGGAATGTGGTACTGTTCTGAGTAAAGCAGAGATTGTGTTATCGAGACGTGAAAATCCGGTACACGAGTCGATGCTTGCTTGGCAGTTGCGGCACTATCGACGATGACGAGTTTACAGTTTCCTTGTGTTTTGTACGATGAGGGCATCATGTGGCGGCGCGCCTGGAGTTCGCTATCGTGAGCTGCTCGTCGGCATTACACAACTATCTTGCTTAACACTGTTCTGCTAATAGTGCGTTGAAGGATGGAAGTCCGTATCCTGAGTGCTATGAACAGTACGGCCACGGTGATGGTACGTTGGTTTTGTCATTGGAAATATCCAAAAGTATGTCTCCGATGTATCGATCACTATTTTTATTTATTAAACTGACACTTTTGGGCCGCAGCCTCGATTTCGGTCGGCTGTTGGTCCTGACTTGGAGAAATCCTCGTCTGTCCTACGGGACTCAAAATAAAAGACGACACAGACGTAAGTTGTTTTGATAGATCTTCTTATGTTTCTGTTTTCGCCATGGAGGTCAATATTTGGCTTCGGCCACCTTTTTAATTCATTAAATTGTCACTTTGGGGCCGCAGCCTCGATTTCGGTCGGCTGTTGGTTCCGACTTGGAGAAATCCTCGTCCACCGCTGGAATCACATTAGGCTTTTGCCTAACCCTGGCTCCGGCCTTTCACCAACAATGGGCTTCGGCTCCAACAATGGGCTTCGGCTCCAACAATGGGCTTCGGCTCCAACAATGGGCTTCGGCTCCAACAATGGGCTTCGGCTCCAACGGTGCTTCGGCACGGGCTTCGGCCCAAATCAAAAGACTGGCTAAGCCGGCATACCCTTTCCCCGTTGGGGGGAGCACATTGCGCACGTTGGTGTGTTGGTAGGTGCTCATCGTGGGCCGCGAGTGGTGGAGCGGACCATCTCTCCCACCTTTTTTATTTTTTTATTTTATTTTAAGATAAAGAATAGAAAACGGGAGAGCTATCATCTTAGACCTCGCATAGGCAGGGCTTAAGATGAAAAGGGAATGGGGTGTGCCGTTTATAGCCTTACCTAAAACATGAATAGGTTACACTGAAGGGGCAGTGATAAGCACTTAAAAAGTGAAGCGATAGATAATTAAAGAGTTATTGGTTAAATCCTTTTGATGGCTACAATTACACTGAAGGGGCAGTGATAAGCACTTAAAAAGTGAAGCGATAGATAATTAAAGAGTTACTAGGTTGAATCCTTTTGATGGCTACAATTACACTGAAGGGGCAGTGATAATCACTTAAAAAGTGAAGCGATAGATAATTAAAGAGTTACTAGGTTGAATCCTTTTGATGGTTACAATTGCACTGAAGGGGCAGTGATAAGCACTTAAAAAGTGAAGCGATAGATAATATAAAGGTTACCTACTTGTTATGAATCCTTTTGATGGCAACAACATGATCCTCAAAAAGAGTTTGGGCTACTATTCACATGTAGTAAGTCCTACCACAAGTCGATCAAAAATTTAATGTTTAGAGGCCTAAATAAAACATTCAATGTATTTTAATTTTCAGCTTTCTCCGGAGTTGTAACGATGTTGATCTACTTGGACACCCAGATTGATTACGTTTAAAAGCGGATTTGTCGGGATCAAAGGACCAAGTAAATAGATCATTTAAAAATTAAGTGTAAGCACATCAATTGTATTGGTGTGCCCAAGCTTAACGAATTTGCTTTGTCTTCGGACATAAAACTGTCATAGTCGGTGGATATCTCTCTAATTCCGTGCGGAATAGATAATGATATAGAAATTTGAGAAAAGATCTTGTGAAAGAAACTCGCTATGATCTTATTGTGTCAGTTCAAGGGACTGCGCTGCTGGAACACTTGTGTTTTGGCTAAATTAAAACTTTCTAACGAATATCTCGGTATTTGTCTGAATAGAAAATACTTATTCTATTAAGTAAGGAGATTAGGTTCAGTTACATCTTGACCTTGATTTAGTCTTGGAAACAGAGAGAAGTCGACGATGGAACGAGCTTGCCCAAAAGAAGCCTATTAAGGCGCTTCTTACACTAAAATTAGCAGCTACAGGCTCGTCAATGCAAATGTCGACCTCATGTTCATGTAAATAACGTTCATATTAGAGTGCTCCTGTTACAATCGGTCGTACGAGTACAGACTAATTGGTCGTGCACACTGAGAAAAATTAGGATTTACATATCAAGACATTGACTGATTTTATATGGGTACTAGCTGTTACCCGCGACTTCGTCCGCGTAGATTTTATAAAAAAACAGAACTCGAACTTAATTGAAACATATTTTACGGAGCGCTTATCCTTCTTGATCCCTACGTAAAAGATGCATTTGTACTTATCCAAGTTGAATAAATGCATCTTAGTACAAACTTAATTATCTTTTGATTTTATTTAACTGGTAGGTAGTGCGGAATTTTCATTGTCAACCGTTACAGGCGAACTTAAAAAAGAAGGCAATAAAGGGAGTGAAGTGAATGGGTAGCGAGGAGGTATTCATAAAAGTAAAAAAGGTCCCTATTCCTCCCTATCTATCCTTTTGTATCCCCCCCCTACATTCCCACTCCCCCTCCCTCACCCTCTCCCACTCTCTCTTCCTCTCCCTCGCCCCTCCCTCTTCCCCCCCTCACCCTTCCTTCCCCCTCCATTTCCCCCCTTCCCCTCTCCCCATCACCCTCCCTTTCCCCCCTCGCCCTCCTCCCATTCCCCCTTCCCCTCACTCATCCTCCCCTTCCTCCTCTCCCTCCCTCTACCCCCCCCTCCCTCTACCCCCTCCCACGCCCTCTACCCCTCCCTCCCCCTTTCTCTCCCCTCATTTTCCCCTCCCTTACACTCTCTCCCTATCCCTCCCCGTCTCCCTCTCCCTATCCCTGACCCTACCCCTATCCCTGCTTCTACCCCTAACGCCATCTTAACCGCTATCCCTATAATCCTTATATAAACATACAACTGACACTCATATTGATTTTTAGACATTTCAAACCTATCGAATCCCAATCCCAACCCCATCCCAGGGGTGGTGGTATTTCACGTCCACCACGTTGGATTTCAAAATCATTGTAGTTTTCGTAATCAGCGACCCGATAAACCATACGAACGACACCCATATTGATTTTTAGACATATCAACTCTATCGCACCCCAACCTCATCCCCAAGGGATGATAGCATTTCACGTCCACCATGTTGGATTTCAATATTGTTGTAGTTTTTGTAATCAGCGGCTCGATAAACCTTACAAACGACACCCATATTGATTTCTAGACATTTCAACCCTATCGCACCTCAACCTTATCCCCAGGGGATAATGGTAGTTTACGTCTACCACGTTGGATTTCAAAATTGTAGTAGTTTTCGTAATCAGCGATACTTAGTTGAATAAAAAAAGTCCCATCAAAATCGGTTAAGTAGTTTCGGTGTGCTGTAGCAGATACAACCCCGCTAGAGTATTATTGTATGTGTAGATTCCCACGGGAATGAGATATTTTCCCGGGGTAAAAAGTAGCCTATGTCCGTCTCCAAGTTACCATCTATCACCATACCAAATTTCATCAAAATCCGTTCAGCCGTTTAGGCGTGAAAGAGCAACAAACAAACAAACAGACAGACAGAGTTACTTTCGCATTTATAATATTAGTATGGATGTACAGGTTAACATCGAAGTTATAACAAATAATTTCCTGCAAAAATTTTGTAAATCCATTTATCCGTTTAGGAGAAATATCCAGTTTAGTCTGATTTCGGAAGAAAAAAGCTCTTTGCTTTATTATTTTTTTTAAGGAATTTTTGATTGTGTCAAAAATATAAATGTACAAACTATAGCTTAAATATGGATAGTCAACATATATTTTTTTCAGATTTATTTCTTGAATAACGACCTACTTATATCGTCTCAAAAAACGCGTAAATTTGCAAAACACAGAGAGAATCGTCTTAACTCGCGACTTGAATAGATTCGGGTTATATCAGAGAATTCCACTCTTTAGCCGTTCGCATTATAAAATATGTTTCAAAGCGCTTTCAACCAAGTATGGGTGAAATCGAATATCAACCAAGTATGGGTGAAATCCTTCGGTGCGTCTGGACTACGTATCCGTTATGTCCAAAAACCTGAAAAAATGCCGCTTTTTTCGCAATGCTTAGGCCTGTATAGCGATGATATTTTGCTTTAAAATCATTTCATAATCAAAATGATTACCTCTACTAAAAGAAATATGACTATTATACTTATCTAAAAACCTGAAAAAATGCCCCGTTTTTCCGCCATATTTAGAAGACTACCAGAAACAAATCAAATTTTTCAAGTTAAGGAAAAAATTATCGTGTAGATCTATATTTCCTACAAATATAGATACCAATAATAATCAGCTCAATTTTGGAGAAGAAACAGAGAAAAGAGGAACGTCGTTTTGTAGGTCAAATCGGTCTAAGCTGTAGGTTGTCCCTATCGTACACTATGGGAGGATTATTGAGGCGAAGCGTGACAGCAATAGTGTGGACAAATACCTATTTCTCGGACTAGGATACCCTCTTAATGACGCTTTGTTGAACTGGCAGTTAAGACGTTTTGCGTACATACTCTGTTTTATCTATATGAAGTAATAATAAGTTTACCTATCTATAGTGCGCTATAGTGTGAGAATTATCATTATATTATTATCAAGACCGTTTGTTTGGCTTGGAGTAGCGTTTTATATAAAGTGACAAGGATGGCCAAGTGCGAGTCGAACCAGCCTACTACAAGTACACACATGAAGCATTTGAGTAGAAGATGATTTATTTTTCGTTCTTTTTTCCTTGAACAAAGGGGCTATTGTAGCGTTGGAGATGTTAGTTGTTAAGCTCTATAGGGTGACTTTTTATTAGTTCTTGATAGAAAAAGGTATCAATGTGCTCATGATACTGAACAACTTTTTCCAAGGAACATAGGTCGAAATATGAAAATCAAGTTTTGACCTCCCATAGAAACTGCATCAGCTGATAGCGCATTTTGAATGGGAGGTCCAATTTGGTTTTTCGTATTTCGTCCTATGTTCCTTGGGAAAAGTTGTTCAGTATCATGAGTACATGCATATCTTTTGCTATCAAGAACTAATTAAAAGTCACCTTATATATTTGGCTCGCCAACGCACACACCACGTTGCACAACCTACTCGCTGTACGGTTGGTTGCAGACTGAGCATGGGCGCTCGAGACAAACCCTATCTATCATCATCATCATATCATGTGGGTGGTAAGATCGATGACCGACCTCACGAACCTTATTCAAAATTGTCTTGTTGATTCAACTTCTCGTACAAAGTAACGTAGGGGACCACCAACACAGTATATGGGAAGTTAAAATATTTTTGTAATTTTTTTATGAATAACCTGTTATACAGTGTGTAAAAATAAATAATTTGAAATAGACAGGTCCAAGTTTTGAATTAAAAATTTTCTAGACGCAAATAGAACATCTTTTATTTTTAAGGTGTTTTTAGACCAATACGACCCTGCTAAATTCACATATGCTTGTTACATAAATAACATACTAACAGTTTTCAAGATGGCGGCCAAAAACTGAAAATTGACTTTTTTTTTTTGGCCTGAGATGACTTTTTAACGAAATTTAAAAATGAGGTAATATGTGTTTGAAGGCACAAAATACACACCGATGCAAAAAAATAACAATTGTCTATGCCATCCGTCTGTACGCCTGTCTGACTGTCCTGCCTTAAAATGGCTGTATCTTTTGATCTCTAATAGAAATGATACAAAGGAGAATGCCCATGAGTAGTATCGCAAAATTATACCAAGTTGCTCAAATCGAAGTTGTGTCACAAGTCTATGACATCAGTAATTCTTGCTTATATTAAAGATAATTTAATATATTAATAGGAATTGTCCACCTCTCCAGGTAAAAAAATAAAAATTTATTAGATTATTTTATGATTGTCCTATTTCCGATGCGTCTTTTCAGTGTTGCCTGCCACGTCAAACTTACCTGAACCGTTAAAAAAAGATGCGCTTTTTCAAATATGTTTAATATTGATTCCACTACCTAGTAGGGTATTAACAGTTGATAGCTTAGGCACAGCAGTTTCCTGCTGCGGCGGTTACCATTTAAATGAGTACCCACCAGGCAGGCGAGCGAGTCAAACGAATCACTAGCATAGTTTTTGTTCATACTTACGTAGTTAGTTAGCCTACACTTGCCAAGTTATCAAGTCTTTTCTCATTCATAAGGTTATTGTACTCACAAAAAGGGGACATTTTCATATATTTCAGTTAAGATTCGGCTGGCAACACTAAACTTGTCAGCTATTGTTACGTCAGTGATCAAGTCACCTCAGTATGACACCTCGAATTCAAGAAATGGAATTTAGAACCTAATTTCCTGGCTAATAATTACTGTAAAACCTGGAGAACTACATTCAAATGCCTAATCATTTTAGCCAACTTTACATCAAGCCATAAAGCATTGTGACACAATAAGTTTTATACCAATTTCTGAGCGATACTAAGTTCCATAGTCACTTGAGCACATTCCTTTTCGTAAAATATGTATTAATATAGTGGATATAAATACTATCCAATAATAAAAACCCGGCCAAGTGCGAGTCGGACTCGCGCCCTTAGGGTTCCGTACCTATCTACCATATTATATACTAAAAGATTTTGAACTTTGATTTTAAAAACTCCGCGACCATCCAACCTGATCCCTCTTTTATAGAAAAGTTCTTGAAACGGGAGCTCACCTTAATTGGTTACTATTAGTTGTGAAAAAATTTAAATATTTAATGATTTTCGACTTTTCCCTTTATTTTTACTGTGAGACCTAGCTTCTTGCCAAATTTCATAATTTTAGGTCAACGGGAAGTACCCTGTAGGTTTTCCTTTTTTGCATAAATATATGGAGATACATACATACATACATAACATCACGCCTCTTTCCCGTCGGGGTAGACAGAGACCACAGTCCTCCACCTGCTACGATCTTGACATAATTCCCTTGCTTCCTGTACTTTCATCAATCCTTTCATTCATGCTCGTCGGTTTATCCTTTCATACATGCTCGTCGGTGATGAGGACATAAAAAGCCATATCTTTTGATTGCGTCGGTGTAAATAATAAAGATTTTCAGATCTTGTGTGGTTTATTGACCTTAATATTCGTTATCAATTTCAACCTGATACCTCTTCTCGTTTGTGAGAAAAAGAGTCTTGACAGACAGACGGACAACAAAGTGATCCTATAAGGGTTCCGTTTTTTTATTTTGAGGTAGGAACCCTAAAAATAACAAAAAGTAAGAAAGAAGCGTAATCCTTTAAAAAACGGGTTTATTTTACGTTTTTATTAGTTTTGCTCTATCGCAAAAACGGATATAAGTGCAAGCGTCTGACTTGGTGAGTTCACAGTGCATAATCTTAAGTAAAAATAAATGGTACAGCAGCACTGCACTTACTTTCTCGCAATACTCGAGGAAAAACTATCAAAAGCAAACAATACTCAAGGAAAACTATCAAAAGTAAGCAAACTTAAATTTGTAATGCCATACACATAGTATGGAAATACAAACTTTTATTTACGTTTTTCCAAAAAAATGTTCAAACGAAATATACAGATCATCAATTCAGAATTCAAATTGTCAATGTTAAAACAAACAAACTCAAACGATTTCGAGTAAATCACATGTTTAACTTTTGGTAGTACTGGAACACCCTTTATATGAATTTTCACAGATCAATGGATACTACCGTAGGATACTTGCATGCACATTTTTTTATTTTCCCTACACATGTTCCTTATGGATAATTGTTCAGTTTAGTCTACTGAACAAGCTTTTTCAGTTTTTGGTACACCCTGTGTACTAAATTTTATTGAAAAAAATCATAAATAATATCCAGTCAGGTAGACAACCAATCCAGGATTAATATTATAGAGAATTTTAATAAACTCAATGGAACCAATTTTGGGTAAATCACATATTTACGTTTTGGTGGTACAGGAACACCCCTTATATGAAATTACACAGATCAATTGATACTGGTGCATGATATCTTACATGGAGATGCTTGGTCATGCAAAGTTTCATCAAGATTCTATGAGTCGTTTTTGAGAAAATTTCAATTCTTCATTTTCGATGTATGACAGCTACCCTCAAAATAAGAGCCAGAAGGAAACCACTCAGAACCCTTCGATGGATTTGCATAAAACTCCTAAATTCAAAATATGGTGTCAATCGGACCATTCGTTTAGCCGCTAGGCCAAAGCGTGACGGACAGACCGACCGACCGACGGACCGACCGACCGACCGACGGACGGACATTTTTGGGAGACTTGTTTTTTATGATGTATAAGTGATATAGAACCCATTTTTGAGAAAATTAGAAAAACTTTTTTTTCACGAATAACAATACCTTTCTCGCTCCGCTCGAAAGTAAAAACAAAAATTGGCCATATATGAGTCGGAATCGTGTTGTGGTCCTTAAATGCATAGGTACGGTCAACCGCTTGTCGGTAGAAACTTTTTCAACTCTATTACCACTCCATAAGGTCCAAAAGTGTTTCTACTGATGTGCGGCCGTGTGTACGTACGTACGTACATGAACCGGTAAGTATGTTAAATTAGTCATAATACTAATAAACTCGTAGTAAAGAGGTAAGTCCTGATTGATTGATTGAATGACTGATTGATTGATTGATTAAATGATTGATTAACTGACACATAAACGCACAGCCAAAACTACTGAAACTAGAAGCACAAAACAAGAATAAATACTATGGTCCTTGGGTCTGAGGTCCTTGGGAATTTTTTTTTATTGTCACTTGCTCTTGACCTTCCACGAGCTAGACCAGAAGAAGACTATTCGACTTAAATAGATTTGGGTTAAGGCGCTGTACAGCGCGTTCAGAACAACTTTGTCTATGACGGTTATTTTCTGCGCATGGGTGACAGGCGGAGAGCCAATGAACGACTCGCTCGTCTCCCCCCACATGCCGCGCCTCACCCCCGCGACTCATATTTATAGACTTCTGAGCATTAACGGTCACATCACAGTCAGAGTTATTTTGCACGCAGTATACATGGTCGCAATTACCTCCCTTTCTAACAAAGGGCAAAATGCGCATGCTAGAACGGAGCGGATTCGCGTGCTCTACGTTTTCCGCTCATTTTTGCACTTTTCTAGGAGTACACTCAACACATGGAAAAAAGATGTAAAAAACTAGATTTAACAAAAGGCTTTCTAACACGGCTAATTTTGTATCGATATTTATAATGGTTTTTGGTTTGTAGTACGAAAAAAGCACATTTTTAAAAGAAATATTTTACTTATTGAAAATTTCTTACTTATTGTGTTTTTACGTAAGTAAAAAATCTATACTTACGAATAAAAAGAACAAGTGACAATAAAAAAAAATCCTTGCCAAGGACCATAGTTTTTTTTTTCTTGTTTCGACTTATGCTCATTGGTAGAAGTTGTTCAGATCTCTGAATCTACGGTTTTAAGATATATTTTTAAGATATATTTTTACACTCTTTATTCAAGGTTTTTAATAAAAAGAAAAAAGTCGAAGAACAAAAGTTGTTGCTTTTGATCTCACTAATAAGTGGGCCCCGTGTGGTGCAAATAATAGTACCAACCCTTACATACCCGTGGGTGTCGTAAGAGGCGACTAAGGGTTATGAACTGGGGGGTGGGCAGCAGCATCCTCCTTTGTATCTAACATCTTACTTACTGCGGTCACCTACAACCGCGGTCCATGGTGCCAGCCGTAATGCTAACAAGCAAGGTGACTATGGTACTTCCCCTCTACATTTTTCCAGCAAAAGCTAGAAGTCTAGAGGGAGCTCCCTGTTCTGCAGTGGAAGTTTCATGGGATGTTATGATGAATAAGTGTGCAAACGGATGTCAGTTAAAAAATAACCTAGTATTTTTCGGCTCTGCTCTGTTACCGTACCTTCCGCCTTAAACCATGAAAGAAGAATAATTAGGACGTACCAGGTTTTTATACTTCCTGTTGACTGCAGTCATGTCTTCAGGATCTGGGCTGAGGCTTCTCATCATGGGCAGCACTTCTTCAATCATTTTGTCTATAAAAAAAAACACGGTATTGGTCAAGGGAAGCATGGTTGAAGCGTGGATTAGAACCACAGATTTATAAGTGGTTAGAACCAAAGATTTCGAACCTCCTTGCTTCGCTCGGAATAGATACCTTGCTAATTTATTTTAGTAGGGGATGACATCTGCCAACATGTCACAACCACATCATCGATGATCCATAGAAAACATTCAAAATAACCTGTCAAATCCATAGAAAAACGCCTACACCACCTACCTAGTGACGAATTATTTCTTTAATCCTCCTTCTACGTATCTATAAGGAATGTCAAGAAATTACTTTTTCTAATATTTTTAATGAAACAGATCTTAACAAGGCTACACAATTATTTATTGATTATTTTTCACGTGTCATAACAAAAAATACCTTAACCACAAAAATTCCAAGATCCAAAATATTGATAAAACCGTGGCTTACTAATGGGTTGTTACGTTGTATTAGAAATAGGGATATGATGCACAAAAAACTGAAAACACAAAAAAATAATACGATATTAGAAACAACTTACAAAAGGTACAGAAATTTCTGTAACAATTTATTAAAGAAAATAAAGAGACAGTATGAGCGTGATCAGTTAATTCAAGCTAAAAATAATTCAAAAAAGCTCTGGCACACAATAAAAAATGTAACTCATATGCAAAAGGATAAAGTTTCACCGCAGGAATTATTAACTACTCGAGGTACCGTACAGGCGTCGATTGATGATGTAAATACATTTTTTGCAAATGTAGGTAAAAACCTTGCAGGACGTATATCGCCCAATGTTCCCCCCTTTATTACAACCTGTAAAAATAGTATCATTCCACAAAATTCGTTTGTACTTCTTGATGTTGATATTACTGAAGTACAAAATATAATCTTAAACCTAAAAAGTGACTGCTCACCAGGATGGGACTCAGTATCAGCCAAAGCCTTAAAGCTGGTTGTGGAGACTGTTGCTCCTGTACTTGCCGATTTTATAAATCGCTGTTTAAATGCTGGCGTATTCCCAATTGCGTTAAAAAAGGCAATTTTACATCCCATACATAAGGCAGGGGATAGAAGCTGTGTCAACAACTATCGTCCCATCTCCATTCTCACCACATTGTCAAAAGTATTTGAGAAGGTTATAAACTCAAAACTAACAAAGTTTCTGGAATCTCAAAAACTACTTTCCAATTCACAGTATGGCTTTCGAAGAGGAAGGTCTACTGACGATGCGGTACATGATTTTACGGACTTTGTGGTGCGGAGTGTAGATGGTGGCAAAAAGTGCTTAACGATATTCCTAGACCTTGCAAAGGCATTTGACACAGTTTCTATCCCCAACCTAATTGTCAAATTGCATGACATGGGAATAAGGGGAATGCAGTTAAATATCATAAAAGATTATCTAACCAATAGAACACAGTGTGTAAGAATAGGTGAGTACACGAGTGGAGATCTTCCATTAACACATGGTGTTCCACAAGGCAGCATCCTTGGGCCCACACTATTTCTGTGTTATGTTAATGAATTATGTAGTATGCAGCTGGAAAATTGTCACATAATCTCATACGCAGACGACACTACCTTAATATTTGTAGGTGACTCTTGGGAGGAAGTGTATCAAACAGCTCAGAAAGGGTTTGATATTGTATGCCATTGGTTAGCAGCTAACTCGTTAACGCTAAATACAGAAAAAACAAATTACGTACTTTTCTCTATTAGAAATCCAGGGGTCGAAGCAAATACCCTCCGTGCTCATGGTTGCTCTTTTCCTCCTGTTGTAAATTGTAACTGCCCAAATATAAAAGAGACCAAAGCTATAAAATATCTAGGAGTATACATTGATAGTAAACTTTCATTCGATATACATTTAAATAATTTAACTGGAAAGGTACGTAAGTTAATGTTTCTGTTTAGGACACTGAGATTTGTAGCAGACGAAGATGTAATTAAAATGGTTTATTACGCCATGGCTCAATCAATTCTCAGTTACTGCATATCGTCCTGGGGTGGTGCAGCTAAGTCTAAGCTGTTAGTACTAGAGCGTGCCCAAAGGTTGATCCTCAAAATCTGTTATTTTAAACCACGTTCTTACCCAACTGTAGATCTGGGTTGCAATTCTCCTAAATCTTAAGCAAGTTAAGAGTTCCTGTCGACTATCCGGCGAATTTATTAAAAATAACGACTAAATATCCTGTTACATCGACTGTTTTCTTAGTAAACACTTTGTTGTATATTACACAAAGAATCAATGTATAGAGTTCTTAAAATGGTTCAATTAAAAAAAAACAAATTATTAAAACTTGAATCCTTATCTTCACCATATGATGACGACATCAATACCATAGTCAATAGTGCGTCTTACTCTGTCTCTATAGAGAATATGAAACAAAAGACATCACACGTCATTCATTCATTCAGTCGAACCGTTCGTTGATTGATTCGTTCATTCTTCCTAGGATATTAATCGATATCATAGAGTAGAATCGAGATCAGCTACGTTCCTTTTCATATAGTTTTTATCTTCTCCTTATTTTTAGACAAAAATTTACTTTAAATACCTTATAAAAATTGCAAAATTAAACAAATAAACATAGGAAATACTAAAATTTAATAATTCTTTCCACGAAAAGCCAAATCATTTATTTTTCACATATAAAAACCCCTTTAGACGTCGTTAATAGGTTAGCTCGCGCTGATTTGGAGTTGCCAGTAACAGGCGGTCAAAAGTAATTCTTCTTCTTAGTCGCTCCCTCAGTTCTGAGGATCGTGACCCACAATGCCAGGTGCCGTTTAATAAATTTGTAACTATATGCGTTTGTATTATTTAAATCACAAATTTTTGAATGACACTTGCGGGACAGCCATAAAAGTTCCATTAAAAGCTAGTTACCGTTTTACTAATTTTTCTGTTTTCTGGCAGGCCTGGCATTACCGCTCTAATTAGCGAGTAGATTCAGCGACGACGTCTAAGTCGCACTTCACTAAATCTCGATTTAGTTTAAAACAGGGTTGCCAACTTAGTGGAAAATCCACTGAAACTGGTGGTTTAGACCTTCTTGTCAGTGGGCAAATTTTGGTTTAAGTGGCTAGTGGTTTTTTCTAGTAGATTACTTTATTTTTGTTAGTGGAAAGACATTCTTATGACCACTGAATCCACAAATAAGCCATATTAAAATAAAATGGAATGTTTCACATGTTTAACCTACTGGTAACCACTGCTCCAAAAGAGTGATGTAAAGAGTCAATCAAACATGTCTGGTGTTAACAGATTCCAAGATTTTAGCTACTTTCGTAATCTCTATGCTACTTTTTCCGCAATTTAACGCTAATGTGGCAAGACTAGACCTTTCAGTATGAATGTTAACCCCATTAATGTCCCTAAACTGACTTAGTCATCTAGGTAGGTAAACGATTCCTAATAGACACCCACTAATAGTGTTGTAGAAAAAATTTAAACCAAGGAAAGTTATGCATCAGCATGTCCTGCTGAAGAAAACAGAAAAGACTATTCCTCTGGTGATGACTTTTAATTCCATTTTCTTTCACATTTTTAATAAATATGTAGAAATTAAAAATAAATATATAAAAATTGAGAAAATTCTTATTAAGTGGATTTTTGGTGGATTCCACAACCGCTTTTAGTCGATTGGCGAAAAAAAAGTTGGCAACCCGTGTTTAAAATAAACTAGACTTAGGTAAACGTAAGGACCAGCGTTGCCGGTACAGGTATTTTTACCCGATTTTGGGTAATTTAGGTCTTCAGCGGGTTTCTTTCGGGTAACGTTTACAGCTGGGTAATTTCGGGTATTTTCGCAAAAACCTATCGTTAACATATATAAAATCATTGTCTATCGTAGACAAATCAAACCTACCCAAAGATTTTGAAACTACGCCAGGGGGCGTTTAGTTTTTCTTACGTCAATGAACCTACCTAACAGAACATCCCACCCGTCAGAAAAAAGTGGTTCTCCGTTACACAAAAATCGCGCCAACCTTTTTTTTTGGTTTGGCTTTGCAGTTGCGTGTGTCAAACAAAAAAAAATTAACCAAAAAATGGAATCACAGAGAAAGAAATGCCTATAGGAAGTTCCCGAAAGAACAAGCGAAACAGAACATGGTAAAGGAGGGTTCCGATGCCAAAATGGTAAAAAAAGGAACCCTTATGATGCAAGTTTGTCTGTCCGTCTCTCTGTCACACCTGCCGGCTTAGCACGCTGCCCGAGAGAAAATATATCTCGGAGAAATGTCACTTTATTTGAGGAATTATGTCATCTACACTACGGTTTGTTTCTTGAATTCAACGCACACATCACATTCACTGAAAATAGTCGGTTTATTTCTATATGCGTGCATTCGTCGAATACGATCGAATACAGTTTTAAACCAGACTAGAGCGCGCTTATGTCAATGTCACTGAGAAAAAATCAAATTTTGATTTTGTTTTGCGATTTAAGAAATTATTGAGAGATAATGATTATTCGATAAGATAATTAAATCTAAAAACCCCAAAAAAAGTTTAAAAAAACCCTCTCGAAAACGAGATTGATGACAAATGTCTTATGAATTTGACGTTTCGCACACGCTGCACTACCTCATTTTCGTATGCAATGATAGCGCGCTAAAGTGACGTCACTGATGACGTCACGTCGCCTAAACGAGTGAATACGAGCAAGTTTTGAACCGACTATTAGCGCACTAAAACCGCACACAAAGCTCATGAGCAGGTTTTAAACCGTAGTGCTAATCTATCACCTCCAAACGCAAAGAAATGTCAGTGAACGAAAATGTTTAGGAAATCCACAAATTACGTTTTTGATATTTAAGGCAAAGATAGCTTTATGCACTAATACATGTAGCCGTCCTTGTCTTTCAAAATGTGTCGCAGTGCTCGGATGTCATTTTTATAGGCAACTAAAATCTATTCTGGAATACATAACAAAAAAACATAATAAAAAGAAAATTATTATCGGCGGTGACTTTAATATAAACGTTTTAGAAAACTCAATCCAATCTAGAACATTATTGGATTTTATGAAAGAATATAATTTCACTCAACTTGTTGATAAGCCAACTAGGACCATCAAAGATGCTTCAACATGCATTGACCTTGTTTTTGTAAATTTTACGGAAAGTGCAATTGAAGTCAGCGTGCAGGATTTAGGTTTTTATGATCACAAGGGCGTAGTTGCAAATACAAAACTAAATACTAATAAACCTATATTGTGGAAAGTAGAGAAGAGAATATACAATAATAAAAATATAGACAATTTTAAATCTAAACTAAAGATAGTGAATTGGTATAATATACTAAACCCTTGTAACGACGTAAATAAAAACTATAGCTTATTCGATAAAAAACTTAATAAATTATTAAACGAATGTTTTCCAAAGGTTACAGTAAAATTAAACCTAAAAAAGCGAAAGAATTGGCTAACAAAAGTCTAAAAATATCATGTCAAAATAAAAGGTTTTTAAAAACTATAAAAGAATACTTTGAAAGTTCACCATTAAAACAATATTATAAACAATATGGTAAAACTCTTAAAAAACTAGTCAATACAGCAAAAAAAATCCTACATTTCCCGAATAAAAAAATCTAATAATATAATTAAGTGCATGTGGGGAATAATAAAAGAAAAATTAAATAAAAACACTAAAAAAGATAAACAAAACATTCAATTAACATTTAATAATAGAGACATTAATGAACCTAAAGAAGTCGCAGATACTTTGAATATTTTTTTCGCATCAGTTGGTAATAATACCGACAGAAACAACTCAAAAGCTGATAGAAAATCGAATATTTCTACATCGCGTATGCAAAACAGTATGTTTTTAAGTCCTGTTACACCAAAGGAAGTAAAAGATGCAATCCGCAATCTAAAAAACAAACATAGTTTCGGCATAGACGAACTTCCCCCCACTCTTATAAAGGCATGTATTGATGAGTTACTCTTACCATACTACCTACTAATAAACCAATCATTTAATGAAGGCACCTTCCCAGATTTATTAAAAATATCCCTCGTAAAACCGATTCATAAAAAAAACTCAAAATTAGATCCAAATAACTACAGACCCATAGCGCTCCTACCTACGTCAGCAAAAATTTTTGAAAAAATAATGTGTAATCGTCTTTATTCTTACTGCGAGAAATTTAATATTTTTCACAAGTCTCAAAATGGGTTTCGGAAAAAGCATTCAACTACTTTGGCGGTATTTAACTTCATCCAACAAGCCTTAGAAGCAATAAATAAAAAACAATACGCCGTAGGGCTATTGTTAGATATGACAAAGGCGTACGACAAAGTCTAATACAATATTCTCCTAGAGAAGCTCTATGATATCGGTATACGCGGTCCAACCCATAAGTGGTTTGAGTCTTATCTAAGTAACCGAATGCAGTATGTCGAAGTTGAAAATTTCAATTATAAAACCGGCCTCATCTGCAATGTAAGATCCGATGTACAATACATGCGAAATTCAATTCCTCAAGGTACAGTTCTTGGATGCTGCTTGTTCATCATCTACATAAATAATTTGCCAGACGCTTTTAATGAACCCTGTGCCTTATTCGCAGATGACGTTTCAATTTTAATAACCTGCAAAGGCTCCTCTGAGTTAACATCAAAAGCTCAAAACATTTTGACTAACGTAAATCAATGGATGACGGACCACTGTTTAGAAATAAACTCTAATAAAACCAAAGTCATGCAATTTCGACCATATCAGAAAGCGGCTTTAGACGTTAATATTTCATATAATAATACGACACTCGAATGTGTTAGTAATTTTAGCTTATTAGGTCTGAATATTGATACCCATATCAACTGGAAAAATCATATTCAAAAATAAAGTCTTAAGTTATCAAGCTTCACGTTCGCTCTCCGTGAATTGAAAAAAACCACCGATTTAGGAACTGCCCTCTCGGTTTATTATGCATATATGCACTCAAGATTAACCTACGGCATTATTCTTTGGGGCAATAGCACAAACGTATCAGATCTTTTCATATTACAAAAAAAAAATTATACGCATATTAGGAAATTTAAAAAATGATGAAAGCTGTAGGTCGACCTTTACTAAATTGAAAATTTTAACTTTAACCTCTCTATACATTCTAGAAGCTTGCAAATTTATTAAGAACAACCCACAGTTCTACGAAATGGAAGATAATCAGCCCCGACTGTACCCTCGCAGGTATAAAACAAATAAAATCAATATTATACCTTCTAAATTAAAAATACATAGTTCTGGCCCTTTAAGTGTATCAATAAAAATATATAATCATCTACCGCTAAATATAAGAATAGAAAATTCTTATAATAAGATGATAAAACTATTAAAAGAATACCTAATAAATAAAACTTACTATAATTTAAACGAATATATCAATGATAAAAATAAATAAACTAAAAAAATATACCTACATTATATAAATACATAATTAAATATTGTTGATAACTATTTAAAATCTCGGTCTATCTCAATTATTGCAATGCCTCTGAAAATGGGCTCATATGAGATACCTTATTTATAATACCATCTTGTTATGTACCATATGAAGGCAATAAATGTATTGAGTATTGAGTCAACGAAATGGGCCTAGATAAACTGACAACTGCAGCGTGGCACGCTCACGCGCTTTCTTAAAATATATTTTTGTATTTTTTACACGACTCTTAGTGTTCAAGTTATGATGAAAAATTACAAAAAAAATACCGTTCCCGCCCCCTTATCTCCAAAGTTTGAGAATGGAAAAATCTGAATTTAATACAGTCTATAGAAGTTTAAGTAAATATTACAGCAAAAAATAAAACGACGGTTGCACAGTTTTTTAGGAATCTGCAAATAACCTTTACTAACAAACTTAGTTTTGCGGTCGATAATTGCTTCCAAAAATCATCATAACATCCCATGAAACGTTCACTTCAGGATAGGGAGCTCCCTCCAGAGTTCTAGTTTTTGCTAGAAAAAATGTAGGGGAAGTACCATAGTCACCTTGCTTGTTAGCGTTACGGCTGGCACCATAGACCGAGGTTGTAGGTGACCGCAGTTAGTAAGATACAAAGGAGGATGCTGCTGCCCATCCTCCAGTTTATAACCCTTAGTCGCCTCTTACGACACCCACGAGCATGTATAAGTTGGTACAATTCTTTGCCGGCACCACACTTCCAAAAATACTATGGGTATATCGCAACCCTCGGCGTGCGAGTCCGACTCGCACTTGACCGGTTTTTTTTTTGCCACAGAAAACGGGTAATTTTGGGTAATCTTTTATTTGGTTTCGGACTTTTTCTCGTTTGACTGCCGGCAACACTGGTAAGGACGTAAAGTAAAGTAAATCTCGATTTAAACACACGTCAAAGTTAAACCGGCGTCGAATGGTCTGTCATTCACTATTGTTTACGTATTTTGTTTTATCAACCAATAAATTATAATTCACTTTTTACGTTTTGATGAAAACTTTTCTATAGTTTCTTTACAACCAATTCACAAAATTTTCGGATATAACGGCGGATGAAACGGCTTCTTTAGTTAAAAACAGTTATACCTGTGCTGTGTAAAATCAATGTGCGTTTGTGGTGCGTTTTTCGATTCGACAGGTTACACTTATATGCCTTTCCATTAACCTCAAAAGTACTTGGTGGTGGTTCCTAGAAGGTGCACACCGGAGGTTGTCTCATGGTACACCGATCACGACTTTACTCCCTCGAAGGGGTACCCATATAAACGCCTAATAATAAGCCATCAAGACCGCTCCAAACAACCATGACCGCATAAATATTCACTGTTTGGACAATTAAAACACGAACTACAAGATACTTCCGAAGGTATGTCCAATAAGACACTCAAAATAAGTCATTTACCTACTTACAGCTGTGTTATGCTCTACCTTATTTTGTTGAGTTTGACTCGCACTAACCGAACGAATAAATAATAAGTCAAGAAATATTAACTGCGCTCAAAAAACGACCCACTGAAAGTCGTTCTATAAGAAGAAGTCATTCCACGGGTCAATTCCTCAACTACTACTAGCTGACATTGCAGCACGTGCGCAAACCAATCCCTGCTCTCGTTCTGAATTTGAACCAATTGATTCATATTTTGAATATATGTCCTTTTGGTTTCACAAAGGGCCTCTTTTTATTTGGAATTTGTTCTGAGTTAGTGTTCCTGACTTATTATTTATTTGTAGCACTAACCACTTTTAATAATTTGTTATTCTTCTATCATGTTATATTTTATAGTTTTCTACTTGTATCTGTTGCCATTTTACTTAATATAATTTTTCTTTGTAAGGAAGGAAACCCTTTTATTAAAATCTTTTCAATTTATCATTATAATATAACACATACTCTGAAAATTTCAACCACCTAACTATATCCATTCAAAACATACATTAGACAACAAAGGGTCCCCCTGGCACCTTTTGGGTATTGATGGAACAATAAAAAACACAGTGAAGGGAAAATGTTTTACTTACCTATTTAAGTGTTTGTCTTGTCCTAGGAATATTCAATGGATATTTACTCTACAAATCTGAATGATTATGATGATTCTTAACAATGTATCTATATGGTATTGGCAGAATTTTATTGTGCCAACACAAAAGCCACTGATCATGAAAATGACAAATGAAATATTATTATCTAATGCGCAGGTCAATAGTCCCTTGAATGCGTTGAATTTTCATACTTCTAAGTCAACTCAATGAAAATATATTATTAAAGAAGAACTGTAGATACAAGGATGTTTACATATATATATATATGAAAAGCCAGGCTTTTGTGCCTTCAAAAACCAATAAAAGTTAGATGGAGATACTTTCATTGCCTTATAACACCAAGAAAGGCCAAATATGAGAGACACATTTCGGGAACTTTGTGAAGAAAGAACAGAAAAAAAGCTGGTAGGGATGCTCTTGGTGCCTTCAGTTATTTGAACTTGAATATGACCCAGTTATGAATTCCTCTTCAGACTATTGGTGCCTTGGGGTATAAATAAAGATTAGATATGAAGGAAGACGAACAAAGACCAGATGAAGGAAAGCGGCCTCTGGCTACCCTAACAATCCTGAGTTTTTTTATGTAAGCCTTTACTATTACTGTAAATATAAATCAATAAAGAATAATATTAATTACTTGTTTTGATTTTTGTGTACTTTTCGCGTTGTATATAAAAAAGTTGAAAGCAATGTTTTGTTTTGGTTAATTTGCAATTTATAGCCCCTTCAATTTGTGCCGATTGTATGTTTTAGCTTTTGTAGTTGTTACATCCCGTGTCTCTTAGCAAGTCTAGGAGTTATGCCAAGTACTACTCTCCTCCAAACGGGGTCTTTGATTCTTACTCAGTCTGATTCCTTTACCCCTAAAATACTTCTTCCCACAGCTCTCTGGAACTCCAGTATACAGAAGATATATCACAAAACAAATATACTAAACTTACTTATCCAAATCACAGTATCTTGAGTTTTGGTCTGTCTGCTTGTTTATAGGTTCGTTTGAGCATCACACATAAACTACTGAACCAAATTTTAATTATTTTTAGGGTTCCCAAAATGATGCGACTTCTTATGTCTGTCATACTTGCCCAACTTTATTGTTATTGTATTAGCGCAAGTAAAAAAAATAAGAGAAATTAATTTTATGCACGATATAAGCTTTCAGAAAGTTTGTAGAATATTTTACAGTTTTATGCATGATTTTCATTGATCTATTTTATTATAATTATCTATGAGTATAAATAACATCTATCAGCAGAACCCTTGCATAAAATAATTCTTTTTTCATTTTAGTACTTACAATGAGAGACTTTCCTGTGAATGTTCCTCACAAATTTTATAGATGGCAATGTGAGTATGCTCGAGGTTCAAAACTCTTTGTAATTAGCTAAAAGATTTTTTTACTATACTATTGGACAAAAGAGAATGTAATTATAAATTTTATAGACAGAAAAAATAACTTAGACTAAATTTCCTCACACATGCTTACGGTGAGTCCGAATTTACGAATTAACTAAAGTTTACGTAGGTATTTGAATCATCGTATTTTATCACTTATTTCCTCTGGCTAAATAAACGAATTAATTTTTGTTCTCCCTTCGATATTCATCGACATAACGATGACTTGCGGACACAATTTTACTGATCTAATCATGGAAAGAACCACCAATGCTTGTAAGCGTTGCAGGCGTTGCATTTGCTGTGGTTCGTGACCGCAGTATGTAAGATACAATACACAGAAAGATGCTGCTGCCCTTTCTCCGGTTCATAGACCCTTAGTCGCCTCTTACGACAACCGCGGGTTGGGATGGGTTGGTACTATTCTTTGCCGGCATCACACGGGCGCATGGGTATGATTACCATTAAGACCTAGAATTCATTCATACCGTCGGTGAGTTGGGGACACTTACCAATCGCGCACGCTGGAACCTATTTGAAGAAAACTGGTGTATACTTTTCACTCACTATCATTATCGCCCAGGAATCGCCAAATGAAACAATATTCATTGATTCTTTGGGTCTATCCCACCTTTATAAGAGCATTTGCACTCATTTTAATTTAGCCGCCATACAGTGATCTAGGCTCCTGGGACCAATTCTTGAATATCACCGGGTGATAAAATATCACTCAAAAAATTCAAAATCATATATTTTTCTTTTCAAAAGTTAAGATTGATCTTCGTAAAATATAAAGCAGTCCTTGATTGTTCGTTTTCATGTATTCTAATTTACCTTTTAACAGTTAATCAGGGTGAATGTGAATTTTTAAAGTCTCAAAAGTGATATTTTATCACCCGGTGATTTTCAAGAATCGAGTACCTGAACTTGCGATTCTATATAAAATATGTAATTATAAAAAAAAAAACACTTAAAAAAAGGAAAAAATAAAAGGAACCGATTTTGATGAAACTAACACTGATATGACAATCCCTAATTTGACTGCTTTATTTCTTTTTATTGCGATGTAACTTTTAGTCGTTGAGATATGCATGGGGAAACAAATATGCACTTATGAAAGTGAAGTTAGTAAGGTAAGTACCTACATTTGTTTAGAAGGTTGTACAGACCCGTATTATATTACTCTGTGTACAGACTAAGATACGCGAAAATGTGTATATTTTCAACAATTTTATACATCATACAAAATAACTCTGGCCTTGACCGTTGATTCGCAGAACTCAAAAAAGTTATTGCAGGGGGGTGCGAATCATTCATTGGCTATCCGCTTGTCACAAATGCGCAGAAAATAGCTGTCAGAGCTAAACAAATTCTGTGCATGTTATACATAGTAGTTGAATCGATGACCTCCTTTTTAGAGTTCTGATCCAAAATGGTAAAAACGGAACCCTTCTGGTGCAACTTCATTTGTCTGTCAGGGGCTATTCACTTGAAATTTGGAATAGTTTTAGAATATGATTGCCCATCTAAATTTTAAACAAGAGTTAAAATACTATTATTTTAAAAATATCATTATGGTTTCGGCGGGTACCCTCGAAAGTGATTAGAAGCATTTTATAGCTCTGCTGTTATTTTATTTGAAATAAATAGTTTTTACATATATGTATTAAAATTAAACTATGTAGGTTGAATATAATTTAACTCACACACTCACTTTCACCACTAAAATATGGACAACACAGCAGAACAGCTTATCAAGAGCATAGAGGAGCTGTCAGCCGTGTTTTCAACAAGGATGGGTGAATTTCACTAATCCTACTATGAAGAATTTGGCAGCAGAGTTTTCATCCTTCAAGACCTTTGTGTGGAAGTCTCTCAGCATCCTCAAATCGCAGGTGGAGCTTCTGGTCCTCGGTCTGGACCGTATGGAGACGCAGTCACGTAGGAAAGTTCTCTTTCATGGTATTAAAGAGGAACCTCAGGAGGTTGTGCTGAAGAAGATTATCACCGTGATAACCAACCAAATGAAGTTGGCAGGTATTAGTCCCAATGAGATTGAGGCTTGTCACAGGTTGGGTGTTAAGAAGGACTCAGCCCGCCCCGTGCTTGTTCGGTTTACCTCAGTGCGGCCTCGTTCCGAGATATGGAGGAGCAAGACGACGTTAAAGGGTTCCAAGGTCACTATCACCGAATTTTTGACTAAGACCCGGCAGGATGTATTTCGACCGCCCGTAGATCATGGAATTGCACCCCAAAAACTCAACTGCGCAACAGTGATTAAACAATGTTTCCGTTTGGAGTTTTCTGCTCGTGTCTTCCCAATTTTGCCGGAGTATACTTGCTTTTTATATGTAGGGTATGCACAATTTTTTTTATATTCCTTTTGTGATTTTCCACATATCGTGCATAGATCTCACTTAATTTAAACTTTTTATGTTTATAATAAATCGATCGCGATGTAAACACGTCAAATGTCAGCTGGCTGAAAACGTCACTGCGTCTTGTTTTGACGTTGCGTTTTGTTCTATGTTAAGGCCCCAGTTCACGTTGGGCCAACCGTTGGCCGCGCCGGCTCGGCAAGCTTGATGACAGTGCTTTTAATTTTTATTTCCAGCTGCACCATATTTGAAAAAAAAAAAAATTTACTTATTTAAAACACGGAGCAGAGAAGGGGAGAGGAGATGTTGATATCAGTCGAGCCGTGACTCAATCAATTGAGCTATGACGTCACGAAAGGGGGCGGGGCATACGCCATTTCCTCTTTGAACTTACCAGTGATCACATCGAAACACGCTCTGCAAAAAATTGTTTAAATAGTTGGAAAAACAACCTTCACTATGAAGTGTTGTGTGCCTTTGTGTTTAAATTCGTCATAAAGGCAAAAAGAAACTGCATTTAGTGTATTTTCACTTGTAAGTAAGATTTTTGTAAGAAAAATTCACAAAATAACATCAAGAAAATAAAATGGCGGCTTACGTTTCGCGGAGCGGCTGCAGCACGATCTCTAGCAGTGAGAACGTGACGGTGACCGGTGGGAAGGAGGGGTATTGGATAGATCATGCGATCGTTCGAAGTGAGTGTGTGTTTGTAATGAATAGCGCGCGAGATATTAATGAATAACCACTGTGCCCCCTAATTTACTCTGCCCCTTCTTCCAGGCAACCTTACCATCCCTAATTGGTCTATTTTGGCAAGCCAATTCTTTATATTAGTTTCGTGGTTATCAGGGTCAAAAACAGGAATTATCTTCTCACCAGATATTGATTTCAACGGCCTTGTGGCGGTGCCATGGGATGTACAAAACTTGTCTACCATCTTTTCAAGTTTTTAACTAACTAACCTCTCGAATAGCACATTTGGCGGCTCATCATCCGAATCATGTTGATTTTCGAGAGCCTGTGTGTCGTTAATTCGTAAGGGCTCCACATGAAAGGTCCCGCTTGTAGCTGCAGCACATTTTGATAGCCGCGACCACAGAAAAATAAAGGTACTTAGAAGGAGGATTATAGAAATAATTCGTCACTAGGTGGTGTAGGCGTTTTCCTATGGATTTGACAGGTTATTTTGAATGTTTTCTATGGATCATCGATGATGGGGTTGTGACATGTTGGCAGATGTCATCCCCTACTAAAATAAATTAGCAAGGTATCTATTCCGAGCGAAGCAAGGAGGTCCGAAATCTTTGACCGCGACTTCTTCGTTGCACGAGTAAATGCACTTTCATTGTTATTATTACTACGAAATCGTTTCATTTACCACAGGTTCCGAAATATCCACTTCTGATTTTTACAAAAGGTAAACAACTCACTTCGTTTTTAACAGTTTTACTCGAATATCAATGAAAAATACAGAATTACAGTAATCTCTACTTGTCAAAACCGAACTCCCTGGCGCGCACCGTACCGACAGACTGGCGCCTGCAACCCGAACGTGTCTCAGCGCCCTCTTGTGGCGATGCTAGCGCCGCGCTCCGTAACACTATAGTTTTCTACTCTGAGAATACTACTGTATTTTTTGTTTTAAAAATATTAAAAAAAAGGGAATAAGATAGTCAGTTTTTCTTTTCAATTTTGTTTTTGGGCTGTACGGTCAACCGCTTGTCAGTAGAAACTTTTTCAACTCTGTTACCACGCCATAAGGTCCAAAAGTGTTTCTACCGATGTGCGGCCGTGTGTACCTATCTCATAAACTGTATGTAATAGGTAGACAGTTAAAATTTCCACAGGTTATGTATTTCCACATTTCTGATACCGCTATAACAACAAATACTAATGTATCCAACCCACGGAGCAGAGAAGGGGAGAGGAGCTGCCTCTACGAAATTTATGTACGACACGAAGCGTGACAGTGCGCGGGGGTGAAGATCGAGTCACGGGTTGGCGGGACATAACTAGACTCCACCTATTTATGTAAAATCCATCTAGTGGCAAATAGTGAAACTACAAGCACTTTTTGTCCTTACACACTTTTTGGTGGTACTGCTATACTCTACTAGATGGCGTAAAAGACACTATACTACAAAAATGAATTATTTATACAGGGTGTTAATTTAATTGCGTGCCATAGCTCGCGGGTTCAGTATCTGTATCTGAACGACTTTCCCAAAGGAACATAGTTCGATAAAGGACATAAATTTTGGACTTTCCATACAATTGTGTTGGTCACTCTGTAGGTATGGAAAGTTCAAAATTATTTTTTGTTTTTCGACCTATGTTCCTTGGAAATAGTTGTTCAGTTACGGATACTGATCTCGGTCCAGAGCTATGGCACGCAATTAAATTATAACCTGTATAGACTAAGAGCGGGCAGTCGGTAACCCTTCCTCGTTGCTTATGAAACTTAGTTCATTTGTTTTGAAGCTAAGCTACATAAACTGTGTATTTTTGACAGGACGGGTCGAATTGATAACCTCTTCTTTTTGAAGTTGATTAAAAAGATAAAGGTGGTGGCAGCTTAACACGATGTCCCTCAACACAGAATCCTCAGAGAAAAAAACTGCATAAAAATTTATTTTGACGATGCCAAAAAATAGTCATGAAATAGTCATAAATAGTCACCATAAGGAAAAAAATAGTCGCGTTACAATTCTAGAGTTATAGCTATGGTTTGCTGAGGATTATGGGCATAGGCTATAGACAGAATCCTCCGTTCTGATGCAAGCAAACCGTGGGGACTATCGACTTGGTTTTTATTTAAAAAAATAGTCATGAAATAGTCGTCATGACTTCCACATTCTCGAAAATAGTCGTTCAAGGATTTCAGAGTTACAGGGGTAGCTTGCTGAGGATTCTGTGCATAGCATTTCAAGGACGCAGATTCCTGCAGAACGTTTAGGTTTTTCTGTTTGATACTGATGTCAAAAAATAGTCAACAAATAGTCGTCCTAAACCATAATCACTTTGGTCTGGTTAACCTTGTAGAAGTATGTTAAAAATGCATGTTAACTTCGCCATACATTTTTCAACTCAAGTACAGTCGTGTTCAAAATGCATAATATCATCTTTGATGGTAACTATTTTGTTACTTGAATTTTTTTTTATGTATTTGGAACCCATGCAATATAATTAATTCTGTAATAAAAAGCAAAGTTTATTTGTTTTCATTTTTAATAAGGCTGTGTATTAACGTGCCACCAAATTTGAGTAAATTTTTACTATATAATATTTACCAAATTTTATCTACCAAAATGGATGAATGTACACCAAATTTGCTTCTGGCGCTTCGCAGGCCGCTGCCGCGGCACGCTCGCTCCACTCGCTCGGCTCGTGCGTTGTGGTCGCTAGATAACCTAACACAACCTGTCCGAACCGGTTACTCAAATTTGGTTTACGTTCAGCCAATTTGGTATACATTCATCCATTTTGTCTGAAGTGTATTGGGGTATAAAAAAATATTTTGGGAATCATTTAATTTGTTGCCGTTTAATAAAGTTTAATAAAGTACAATAATTGGTTTTAAACTAAAATAATAAAAAAAGAAACTTCTTAATGAATATATTCAGTATAGATTATTTTTAAGTTAGTTTTTTGTATAAATCACGGTCTTCGTACTTATGTACGTTAAATGGTTAAATGAGTAATACAGGGTGATAATTTTATTGCGTGCCATAGCTTAGGGGGTGTTTCAGTAACGATAAAGGAACACAAAAAAAAACCTTAAAAAAATTCAACAAAAAATCATGAAAATTTTAAAATTAGCCCTACGCAGAGACCCGACCAGATGACCCGACCGAGGCTGCACTTTAAACGAGCCAGCCGCTGTTAGTTTTGGAATTTACATCCAATTTTTAAGTAGGATTATTGAAAAAATGGAAAGCCTAATTTGGAATAACGCGTTGTATATTTACTGCTTCCATAGGCTGTAGTGTATGTTAACATTACATTTCACATAATTAACGTAGAACACGGCAATTGTCGTTGTAATAGCAACACCGTAGGTCACTTACCTAAATACTCGCCGGCGGCGGCGAGCACTAGCTCGGTCATACAATTTGGTCGAGCCGAACGAAACATCTCGTCGCAGAATATTGGTGCTTTTTCTATTATACGATCCACGTTAAACATTTCCAACTCTGTTTCTATGCCATTAAGTCACTGATTTGTATTATTCTACTGATGTAGTATTGGGTAAAAGAAACACATATGCAGCGACATTTAAATTTTTAATGAATAGTTAAATGCGTTGGCAAACAATATTGATCAATGAAGAAATTAGTAAAATAGTGTAGTTAATTAAGTAATATTCGCGAACCTACCAATTATTATTAAAGTTTTTTTTTTCTGTATGCATCTGGGTGTAAGCCCGATATTCTAGTTTTACCTTTCATTAAACGTGGAACCTACATTATAAGTTTCTAGACCAAAAGGTTGGGGCTGTGCACTGATATTTAAGTCGGTTTATCCTCTTATTTACCTTATAAAAATAGATAACACAAAAATAGAATCTGCAACAACATATAAAAATAAAAGCCTCTAACAATATGAAAATTCATTTTTATTGACAACTTGAAATCAACGTCAAATAATTTTGTGTACGCGACTGTACAAAGAAAAAATGTATGACGAAATTAACATGCATTTTTAACATACTTCTACTAGTTAAACCAGACCGAAGTTATTATGGTTTGAGAAGACTATTTGTTGACTATTTTTTGACATCAGAATCAAACAGAAAAACCTAAACGTTCTGCAGGAATCTGCGTCCTTGAAATGCTATGCACAGAATCCTCAGCAAGCTACCCCTGTAACTCTGAAATCCTTGAACGACTATTTTCGAGAATTTGGAAGTCAAGACGACTATTTCATGACTATTTTTTTAAATAAAAACCAAGTCGATAGTCCCCACGGTTTGCTTGCATCAGAGCTGAGGATTCTGTCTATAGCCTATGCCCATAATCCTCAGCAAACCATAGCTACAACTCTAGAATTATAACGCGACAATTTTTTCCTTATGGTGACTATTTATGACTATTTCATGACTATTTTTTTGGCATCGTCAAAATAAATTTTAATGCAGTTTTTTCTCTGAGGATTCTGTGTTGAGGGACATTTAACACGTTATGCTCCCTCTATCTATATAAATATAGAGCCAACTATATTTATTTGAAAATTAAAAAAATAACAATAGGTATTCATTTGCATACCTACTTATAATCAAATTAAAAATAAGAGGCATTCCGCCATTCCTACTATGAGAAGTAGGTATGTTGTTCACGATTTTGTTTGCGATGAGGTAGGGTTGCTGACTTCCCGCTCTCTATGTACTGGGTGTTTATTGCCAAAGCTTAGGAGATGGTTCGGTAACGATAAAGGAATACATTTTTTTTAAAAAGATCCTATTGAAAAAAACTAAATCTCCTTGACACTAAAACTTGAAATTGAAACTAAACTAACGCAAAAAGAAACAGATTCAATTATGTATGTGCCTACCTTATCCACTGATACTTGCGCGCTGGTTTGATGATATGGGTAATTGCGCTCCGCGTTAGTTTAGTTTCAATAGAGTTTAAAAAAAAATAATAGTAGGTATTTTTTCATATCTTATTGTGTTCCTTTATCGATACTGAACATCCACTAAGCTATGGCACGTTATTAAATTAAGACCCTATATACTACTTACTTGCTGAAATCTGGAAGACGGTTCTTGAACATAACTCTGGCGAGATTGTCCACTGCATACTAGGTGGCGCTACTACAAACAACATAACTAAAAACTACAAATATTTCTCCAAATAAATAAAATATTCACGATATTCACTTAATTTATATCAAACTATTGTAAAAGCTAAAGCCAGAAATGTAAATTGAGTCCGTGAAAGTAAAAAAGAGAGGTGAATTTCGATCGTCTACAAATATTCCCAAAACCATCTAGCGACATAAAGCAGAACTAATGTTACGGCCACATGCCTACAGTACATCGATAGCAAATTTTATTGAAAAATCTTATATACAAGTGAAAAGACACTTTAAATACAGCTTCTTTTTGCCTTTATGACGAATTTAAACACAAAGGCACACAACACTTCATAGTGGAAGTTGTTTTTCCAACTATTTAAACAATTTTTTGCAGATCGTTTTTCGATGTGATCACTGGTAAGTTCAAAGAGGAAATGGCGTATGCCCCGCCCCCTTTCGTGACGTCATAGCTCAATTGATTGAATCACGGCTCGACTGATATCAACATCTGCTCTCCCCTTCTCTGCTCCGTGATCCAACCGTATTTGTACTGGGCATGGTTCGATACAATAAATTGGATGTGCGAAGGGACCTTGCATTGATATCTTATTTATTTAAAGTACTTCGAGGAAAAATAACAAATCCAAGTTTATTACACTACTACTTAATACAATTAATATTATGTGGTGGTACGGAACCCTCGGTGCGCGAGTCCGACTCGCACTTGGCTGGTTTTTTTTTTAGTTTAAATAAAGTAATATTTTTTGTTCGAGTATTTCTTTTTCCTTTGTAGCTTTAGGGCTCCCGCACACGACCGAGAATCGGTGACCGATTTTATATCGGCATCCCGCTCTGACGTGTTAGCACCTGAATCTTCCGTCCTTGTCCCGGCCGATAATCGCCCACCGATTCTCGGTCGTGTGCGGGAGCCCTTAGGTGACATCAACTAAGTAGGTAGGTACTACTGAACCGATTTTAATGAAACTTGCACTCTACCCTAAGTTGACTAATTCAAATAAATATTATTACCTAGTTCAAATAAAAAAATATTATTGCAATCTGACCTTAGTTCCTGACATATGTGTGGACAAACATACATCCAAACATAGGCTTGTATGTTATTTTATTAAAGTTATTAAACGCACTTGTTGGTTCATATGTTTAGTAGTTATGATATGCGAAAATTATGTACCTATTTCTGAACAACGTTTTGACAATATTAAATGGCAACAAACACTACGGTTCGTCACCCGCATATGAGCACTGTGTGCGGTGTGTGCGCGCTCAAAGTCGGATCATACCTTGCTCGTATTCACTCGTTCAAGCAACGTGACGTCATCGGTGACGTCACATTAGCGCGCTATCATTGCATACGAAAATGAGGTAGTGCAGTGTGTGCGATACGTCAAATTAAACGTCAAAATTAATTTTGGTTGAGTTTCGTGGGATTTTTTTCGGTTTGTTTGGAGTTCGAAAGCAAACTAAAGAAATGGATACAATTCACAGGGTCCAAATACTTTGTGGCTAAAAAGTACTTTGATTCGAACAGTGACATTGACATAAGAGCAGTCATATCGGATCGTTTAGACATTCGATTGTGTTCGACGTTTGCACGCTAATGAAAACGATCCGACTCGAATGCGCCGATTGCAGCGTTGGTAAAATATTTCCTTAATGAACCGCACTGAAATTAAATGATTCCCAAACGATTTTTTATACCCCAATACACTTCAGACTAAATGGATGAATGTACACCAAATTTGCTTCTGGCATTTCGCCGGCCGCTGTCCATATTAAATCCAGTAAGTACCTGGGCGACCGAGCTGCGCTCTATAATATCAGAATCAGATATGTTTATTATTCCTGGACATCACAACACAACATATTACAAACATAGTAAAGGAACATAATCATCATAACATCCCATGAAACGTCCACTACAGGACAGGAAGCTCCCTCCAGAATTCTAGCTTTTGCTGGAAAAATGTAGAGGGGAAGTACCATAGTCACCTCGCTTGTTAGCGTTACGGCTGGCATGGACCGCGGTTGAAAAACCTCGTCATTTATGGCCGAAAAAAAATTGGTATTTTTTATTTATCTTTAATGATCCTATTCCTGTATATGAGCCAAGTTTCAAGGTACCTTACATATAAGTTTCCCTTGCGAATTATAGAAACGAACTATTAAAATATCATCGGGTGAGCAAGCTATGCTACCCGCCAACAGATGGCGCTGTAGGTTTTTATCTAAAACGCGTTACATTACAAAAATGCTTGAAAACACGGGGAAAACGAATTTTCACAGACATGAGACCTAGCTAGATCGATTTTTCGCCCCTGAAAACCCCCGTATGGTAATTTTCATCATAATCGTTAGAGCATTTTTCGAGAAACCGATTACAAATAGAATTGGCTATGTATGAAATTCTCATAATGCCTCAATATTTTTTTTTGGATATAGGAATAAGGTCCCTTGTTTAAAAGAATAATTCTAAGATTTTTCAGGCCAGCCAAAGCACCAACAGTGAGGCTTTTCAGAGTCATACGTGAATGTTCTTTGCCATGCATAAAAAAAGCAAGTCTTTAGATACACTACGGTTTGTTTCTTGAATTCAACGCACACATCACATTCACTGAATATAGTCGGTTTATTTCTATATGCGTGCATTCGTCGAATACAGTTTTAAACCAGACTAGAGCGCGCTTATGTCAATGTCACTGAGAAAAAATAAAATTTTGATTTTGTTTTGCGATTTAAGAAATTATTGAGAGATAATGATTATTCGATAAGATAATTAAATCTAAAAACCCCAAAAAAAGTTGAAAAAAACCCTCTCGAAAACGAGATTGATGACAAATGTCTTATGAATTTGACGTTTCGCACACGCTGCACTACCTCATTTTAGTATGCAATGATAGCGCGCTAAAGTGACGTCACGTCGCCTAAACGAGTGAATACGAGCAAGTTTTGAACCGACTATTAGCGCGCTAAAACCGCACACAAAGCTCATGAGCAGGTTCGTATTCGACGAATGCACGCATATAGAAATAAACCGACTATATTCAGTGAATGTGATGTGTGCGTTGAATTCAAGAAACAAACCGTAGTGCAAACGAATGACATTTGACACATACATAACCTCACTTTTCGTTCTGCGTTCTCGTATACATAGCGATTTTTTTGGATTTCCTCTTTAAGAGCACATTCCCACGGAGTTCGAACGATGCTGAATACCAACGAACACCTTCGCTTCTGACCCTGGATTTGATCACGGAAGCCTACAACACTAACCCTGCTACGAAATCTGGATATGTATAAAACCTGACGATATGGCTGTATTTTTTCGAGCGAATTCATCAAATTTGCCTACAGTTGATATTCTCATGTTAATGGAGTTTATAAAGACAAGCACAATGTTGCTGAAATCACAGGCACAAAAGCTTTGATGTAAGTTGCGTTGGGTTAAGATTCTTACCATGGCACATGTCTTTCTTGCAACTTGACTTTAAATTAATTACTTATTTCACAACAGGTCGTCGTGGGAGTCAAGTAAAAAGAGAAGGATATGTCATACAAGCTAAAATTGTTCCGGAGCAAAAAATATCTAACAGGTATTACTTATATTGCAACAGTACACATTAATGAGACATTAGACACAACTGGAGACAAATCATTAGATGGCTGTGCGGCTGCAGCTGGTAAACATTGTATATTGCTTTGATGTTATACCATAATAACATGATACTCGTATTATTGTCCTGTGTGGTGCCGGCAAAGAATAAAACCATCCCATACTTATCCGTGGGTGTCGTAAGAGGCCAATAAGGGAGGATGGACAGCAGCATCCTCCTGTGTATCATACCATTTTACTTACTGTGGTCACCTACAACCGCGGTCTATGGTGCCAGCCATAACGTTGACAAGCGAGGTGACTATGGCACTTCCCCTCTGCATTTTTCCAGCAAAAGCTAGAATTATGGAGGGAGCTCCCTGTCCTGTAGTGGACGCTTCATGGGATTAATTATTATTATTGTCTTTCTAGTTACATTTATAATAAAAAATAATGAATGCCTATTTGCTTTTCAGGAGGCTGTAAACACAGAGTTGTGTTTTTATACTGGTTGTAAAAACGAAGTGCCGAGCCTTCCCCAACCAGTGTGCAGAGCTATTAGCTCAAGTCTAGTTTAACTGCTGCACGACAAGACACAGTCCAATGCAAAGAAATTTTCAAAACAAAGCCTTTTCAACTTGGACCAAAAGATCCAGGCTCTTATTGTTTTGCATGATAATGATGAAAATCCTGTTAAATTTAAAAATATTGTTTACTTTGGTTGATTTTGTCTCTGAAGAAAATAATAATTTATATGAAAAGTTTAAAACCTTTAGGGACAAAAAAGTGGAACGAAAAACAGCAGAAATTTATCAAGAAATGATAGCCCAACTCAGAAGAAAAACATCAATCCTAAAAATTTTAAGAACCGCGATCAGCCCATAAAATTATTATGACCTAATAAATATATTTTAGCTTAATTTTGTTTTTCTTGTCTTTAAAATATAAATAAGTGAAAATATTAATATTTTTATGCTATAACACTGCATTTTTTTAAGGTGCCGTACCCAAAGGGTGATATGGGACCCTGTTAATATGCCTCCAATGTCTGTCTGTCAGCGAGCTGTATCCCATGAACCATTTTAGGTTGACAGTATTCATTTTTACAGATTTGGTATATATTTTTGTTGCTGCTATAACAACAAATAAGAAAAAAGTAATTCCCTACTAAAACGAGTTTTTAGGCGATTTTTGCCATATTTTTAGGGTTCCGATACCACACAGTAAAAAAAAGGAACCCTTATGGCGCCGCTTTGTCTGTCTGTCACACCTGTATATCTCAGTAACCACTCATGCTATCGACTTGAAAGAAATAGATTTAGAATATAGTTGCCAAACTTAAATGCATATGAAAGAATAAAAAAAGAATTAGGATTATTAATGTAGAGGGGGCCCGAATAGGGGTGGCAAATTTTAAAATTATGGTAACTAGGTTGAGTGGGGTATCATATGAAAGGGCTTTACTTGTACATTCTAAAATATATTTTTGTATTTTTTAAGTCTCTTAGTTTTGAAGTTATGATGAAAAAAGTAAAAAAAATACCGTTCGGGGGTGAACGATATTTTTTATCTCGAGTTTGTGAAAGGAAAAATCTGAATTAATTACAGTCAATGGAAGTTTATGTAAATATTACAGCAAAAAAGGTTAAAATATTACACCTTGTAGGGTAGGAATAATGTGTTACTTATCATAAAAAATTGCTTGATTAAATCATAATTTATTGCCTTGAATCAAAACCATTGCCTATCTCCTAGCCTTAAAGTATTTCTTTTTCATGGAGTTAGCTACCATAACATTAGGAATTTGACGAGGGCATTTCTTTTTAGAAACTACTGCCATCTCACTGACTGACTGGATTTTGGTGATCAGAAGAAAAGAGAAACTCATTACAAGCGCTTCAGTAGTAATAATTTAAATATTAATATATTATTGATTGTAGTACATAAAGTTAGGAAAAGGACTGGTACTTAGGCTTTATGGAGGGCAGTGATTTTCATTCTCAAGTTTGTCTTCAACTTTATAGTTTAGGTACCTACCTATCTAAGTACTTACTTGAACAGGAGGACACATATTACACCTTGAAGATGCCGAACTCTTAATTCTAGGCAGATAATAATATATATGCCTTTATTCTGAATACCTATACACAATTAATACATCAATTATATCATTACATTTTCATCATTATTAAATTACCTACATAAAATTACCATTAAATTTATATAAAATTACATTAGGTACCTACATTAATAATTATAATCACAAAAAGTTTCTCAGTTCAGAGTGCCTGTTGGCAAAGGCCTCCTCCAGGTTTCTCCATTGCGCTCTGTCTTCTGAGACCCTTCTCCAGTAAGGCCCAGCAGTAAGCTTAATTTCATCTTCCCATCTCCTAGTGGGCCTCCCTCTGTTCCTCTTTACACCACTTTTCCCTACCTTCCCTGATCATGTGCTTTGTCCACTTCCATTTCAGCGAGTCTATCCTTTTAAAAACATCTGTAACCTTAGTTTTTTATCTGAGCATCTAACTTTATCCATTTTCTTTATACCCACCATACTTCTTTTATGGCGCGTTGACATCTTATCAGCTGACCTCTATGGGATGAGTTTAATGTCCAAGTCTCACAACCATATGTTAGGCAAGGGAGGATGCAAGTGTTAAAAACTTTGCGCTTCAGGTGTACACCTGAAAATAGACAATGTCCATTGAATATATAAAAGAATAACATGACAGTACCATGACATGATCATGCCAATACAGAAAATAAAAAAATTGTAACAGCCATAATCAATAAATAGTATTGGAAATAAGTGCAAACTGGATCAACCACATACTTGATTTGCACAAGTCTGCATGTACAATATTACTAGGGACATAAAACTTGACAATAAAGTGCAATTCATCATAATGTAGGTACCTACCTAATACACTGCCATGTGGTGTAAGGCAGGGCGGTCTGACCTCCCCGGACCTGTTTAACACCTACGTTAATGACCTGATTGTGAGACTGAGCAGCACTAATGTCTGTCTAAAAATTGGTGACAGATACTTGAATAACCTTAGCTATGCTGACGATATGGTGCTGCTTAGTCCCTCAATCAAAGGTCTATGCAAACTTATTAGCATTTGCGAGGAGTATGCTTGTAGTCATGGTCTTACGTACAATGTTAAAAAAACGGAAATGGTGATATTCAGGTCCGGGAGGGGTCCGGATATGGTGCCTGAAGTTCTGCTGAATGGCGAACCTATTAAGACTGTGGAGTCCTTCAAGTACCTTGGCCACATTGTGACGTCAACTCTGAGTGACGACGACGACATAGAGAGGCAACGAAGGGGGCTCTCCGTGGTTGGCAACATGCTGGCCAGTAGGTTCCAAAAATGTGAAGATGATGTGAAGGTCTTGTTGTTCAAGGCCTTCTGTCAGTCTCTGTACACCTGCCAGCTGTGGACCAACTACACTAAGAGGTCTCGCGACAGCATCAGAGTACAGTACAATAACTGTTTTCGGCACCTGATGGGCTTAAAAAGGTATTGCAGTGCCTCCGGTATGTTTTTTGAGGCACGTGTAAACTCATTTGATGCTGTTGTGAGACACAGGATAGCCTCCTTCTTGACCACTCTGCGTCATTCTGGCAACACAATCCTGGGGGGATTGTACGAAAGACTTTTTAGTACCCAATGGTACAAACGATGGCTCGAGCTCATAGCCTAATTATTATAATACTATAACTTATAACTTTTATTTATTTATTTTTAAGAACAATGTAGCTCTTGGCTATAACCGTTCTTATGTTTCTATGTATGGTATGATAAGTAGTATATAAGATGGATCTTTGTGTCTGAAATAAAGAAATTTATTATTATTATTATTATTATTATAACATCCCATGAAACGTCCTAGGGAGCTCTCTCCGGAACTTCAGCAAAAATGTGTGGTAGTTTGGAGGGAATTTTCCTTAGTCACCATGCTTGAAAGCGTTGCAGCTGATAACCGCAGTATGTGTAGTGCATTAACCTGATAGAAAATTTAAGGAATGTGTACAGCAAACATAATGTAAGAATGCTTATTATACATTAAATGAATGCATCATTGACAAGGTATGGTGCTGATATTCCAGCAAAACAAGAAAAACATTGTATAAAGCCGGCTCTTAAAGTACCTAGGCGATGATGCAGTGGTTTCAAAAATATTTAATAAGTAATTCTTACACAAATTAGTTTCTTACACTCAGCGATAGCACAATCTGAAAGAGTAGTATACTTGCTCTATTTATATTATATTCTGCATGTTCTGACATTCAATAAGTATTTTGTGAAGAATCTACATTGAAAAAATTATTTGGAATCTGAGTCTTATTAGAGGCTGTCGCTGTGTTAGTAGATTTAGCATAAAGGGTTGGCTACAATAGATCTTTACTTATAGTACCTATGCTTAAACCACCCTAATTAGTAAGCCTTAATACTATTATTCATAGATACAGGCGCCTGTTGGTTAAGGTGGGAGTGGTTGGCCAGCAAAGGTGTTTATAAATCTGTTTAAGTTGATCCATTTTCTGTGTTTGGTGTCGTATTATAGCCGTAAGAGAGATAAATAAGTGTAGTGGGTCTTTTTATTAGGTATTAGCTTTGTTTGGATTTTCTATTATTGTTTGATTACCTATTGTATGGTTAGGAATGGTTTGTACAGCAGTTTACCATAAAACAGTTGCAGTGCTTTCATGTCAATCTTACTTGTTAGGTTCCAATAGTATGAGGTAGGGTCCTTCTGTTAAGAGGAGACATTGGACTTGTACTTACATTAGGTATAGCAATATGTATGTGTCCATCCATAGGCACTAGGTAGGTTTACAGTTCTGACAGATATTTGCAAGACAACAGTTTTCACCCTGTAATACCTAAATCAAACTTGCAATGAGACACTGCACTGATATACATGTGTAAACAAACTAAAAACGCTGGATGTATTTGAGGTTAAAGTAAATATTCATAGTCTTTAGGTAACATTCATATTCGTCATAGGTTAGTTACTTACACTCATTCTACAAAGGTTTTGTTTTTTACCCTTTATATATCCTTCCGACAAGCCGCTTTTTTACTAATTTGGCTTATTTAATAAATATTTCATATTTCATAATGGACGACATTGGACACGTATGTGTGTGTGTGTGTGACGTATAAGATAAATGTTCCATCTCTTTCAGTTTCATAGCGTCGTTTATCTTCCATCTCTTTTCCCTTACGTTAAGTATAAGTTTTTATACTTAAGGTTTTGACAGATCAAAAACCTGCTTATTCTGATTAATTTGTAAATGAATGAATGATTGAATGAATGTAAATTTTCTCGCTGCTGGTTATGTATGGAATTGTTTTGTTGTTCTTGTACAAAGTACGCAATGTACAGATGTTTTCGATTTTTTGTCGCCAATAGCAAATTCCGTACTCTTAATATTAACTCAAGTTTAAGAAATTTAGGAGAATAGCGACCCTGTACAGGGATGCTCAAGTATTAACAGTGCGACAGCTGCATATCCTTGCGTGCATACTAAGACAGCATTGCGAAACGGCATCCTTTAAGAATGATGTTAGTAATACGAGGAGACACTTTTCAGTTTGTGAAACAAATCAAGCTAGAACGCAATTTGCTAATAATTTTTTTTACTTTCAAGGTCCAAGACTTTATAATAATATCAATAAGCAACTAAATGTATTCAAAGATTCTAAATTTAAATGTAAGCAGAAGACTATAGCTTGGCTTTTGCAACTAGATTATAATGAAACAGAAAATTTGTTGACAGTTCAATCAATCAAATCAAATCAAATCAAAATCGTTTATTCATTGTTGGATATTAAAATCTCTTAATGACGTCAGCTAAACTACATCGCTTCACAAACAATGTGGCGCCATTGTGGGAAAAAAAAGAAGCGACAATAAAAACCCACGCGCTCTTTTAAATATGTTTGAATGTACAAAGTTGATATACAACATACATAGGTCAGTTTTAACCATGTTTTGCTGATTGTCACCCATCTTGGATAATAATTAAAGATTTAATATCACTTCACAAAGCATTTTTATTAAACACGAACAGGGAAGACAGCAGAATGACAGACTTACTTTTTAAAAAGCTTAAAGCTAGTGTTGCCACTAGGCAAACCCCATCAACATCCCCCCTTTTATGATAAACTTAATCAACATATTCATAATCATCACTATAGTCCTTAAACTTAATAGGTTTTCTGACAGTACGGCCGCTTCTAGTAACATATTCAGATTCTATACAATTTTCAGATAAACTTCTCTGCAGAGAGGTTGCCGATGACTCCTCTATCTCATCATTAGCTGTCTCAAGAATATTCTCAGACAAACTTCTCTGCAAAGAGGCCAAAGATGATAAACTTAAATCGTAATAAATTAGTGATGTATAAATATACACATACATACACAAACATGTACACACACTGGCCCACCCACACACACACAAAGACACACACGCACGCACACACACACACACACGAGCATTGATAGACGCACTTACACTTTTTATAACTACTATAATATTTTCATTTAGCTTAGAAATCTCCATAAATCCACCTTATAATTTTAATAACATGTACCTATTACTGTATTGGTGTCCATGAGGGGGGACCTGGAGTCCTAAAATACAGGCCTTGGCTTAGTTTAGGCTCCAGCTACCCCACAAACAAATTACTAAGTTATATTGCTAGTTTTTATTTACATTTAAATGTTTTTTGTAAGTTTTTTGTTTGTGGAGAGAAATAAACAAATTTTATTTATTTATTATTTATTATTAAGTACCTTTATTTTTCTGTGGTTAGAACATAGAAAAATAAAGGTACTTAGAAGGAGGATTAAACAAATAATCCGTCACTAGGTGGTGTAGGCGTTTTTCTATGGATTAGACCAAAGAAATTTGACCTCATATAGAAGTAATATATAAGAAATAATTCGTCACAAGTAGGGATGTGGGCATGCTTTCATCTATCGATAGTCGATAAGTTACACAAGGACAAATCGATGTCGAAACTTTGACCAAAAAGTTGAAGTACTAAACTTTAATAAAAGGCAAATCTGTTAAAAGCAGTGATTAAATTCATTAAAAAAAATACTTTTTGCATTTTTTACTACAGGTGATTTCTTACGTAGGTGTTTCAATATTAAAGATACCAAATTTCTTACTTACTTACTTACTAAAAGTAATGGACAGTAGCGGTGGAGGCAAGAGGGGTAGGAGGTGTAAAGGTTCTTTTTTTTTTTTTTCGTGAATATCTCTAGCTTACATACAAATTATGTAGAATTTTAAAACAAACTTTTATCCCTCAATTCAATCCATTTGGGATGGTTTTGCAAAAATGCTGAAATACGGGTTTGTGTTTTTCTTCTAGGTAGCTCAAATAAATTTTCAAGCGAAATTTCGTGTATCTTATCTTGCCCTATAACGTGGAGCTGAGTTCCTTATTGGACCTTAGAGCACAAGGAGCCTGTAGTCTTCTGGTTTCGGATAAGCTTAACCCAGAATCTTCATAAGCTTGTGAGCCAAAGCGTTGCATGAGCACAAGAATTGCTTGTCAGTATTGTTTGTAGCGAAAAACTTTCAAACCTTTTTGTAGAGAATTTTATGTAGATTAATTTAGTATTTTATTAATTTTCTTACAATTTGTTGATTAAGGATGATTCATGCTGATTGAGACATTTCAATTTGGCGAAGACACACAAAGTTATATTTGTTTGACAGTGTCCCCATCGGGAATCGAACCCAGAATGAAAACAAAACGCGTTGAATGTTGTAAAATATAATAAATGGTACAGCAGCACTGCACTTACTTTCTCGCGATATGCAATTAGAACTGTCAACCGCAAACTTAAATTTGTAATACCATACCTACACATAGTATGGAATTACAAACGTTTATTAAGGTTCTGAAAAATGTTCTACCACATGAATTCGGAACTCGAATTGTAAAATATTAAAACAAACCAACCGTAAACGATTTCGAACAAATCACATGTTCAAATTTTGGTAGTACTGGAACACCTTTTATATGAATTTTCACAGATTTTTAAATTTCAAAACTCTGTTTCTTATGAATAGTTGTTCAGTTTTGTCGACTGTAAAGCTCTTTAAGTTTTTGGTACATCCTGTGTACTAAATTTTCACAAAATCCAATCAAATTGAATATCCATTCAGGTAGATAACCAAAACAAAATTAAAATTATAGAAAATAATACAAACTTAATGTAGTCAATTAGGGTCAATGTAGGTACCACTAGTTGACTATTTAAGCGGTTTTATGACGAAATTCATAAAAAAACTAAATTATTAGTTCTACTTTCAGAGTCACTTCTAAAAGTTCGACTATGAATTAGTTAGGCTTGTGATATAATAAGTGTTAAGGACTTTACAAAATATGCTCTTAAAGTTTTTTTTTTCAAATGTTACATTGCATGACCACTTCGAATAAACATACTAAGTAGACAAACCCATAACTTTATTGTAAGACGCCAACATACTTAAATTCTATATAAAATCGCGGTTTTTTTAAATTTTCTTACTTTCAGTTCAAATTTAAGTTTTGGTCAGCTATTGGTGCTTGGTCATCTAGTGGTGCACTGACCCTATGAGTAAATCACAAGTTTACGTTTTGGTAGTACAGGAACACCCCTTATATGGAATCACACAGACAAACTGATGATGGCGCAAGATACCTTGCATAGAGATGCTTAGTCAAGCAAAGTTTCATAAAAATAATTTGAACCGTTTTTAAAAAAAATTCAATTCTTCATTTTTGTTGAATGACAGCTACCCTCAAAATGAGAGCCAGCAAAAAACCATTCGGAAATAAAAGTCTTAAATTAAAAATATGGTGTTAATAGGACCATTCGTTTAGCCGCTAGGCCAAAGCGTGACGGACAGACCGACCAACCGACAGACGGACATTTTTAGGGGACTTGCTTAAGTGATATAGAACACATTTTTGAGAAAGTTTGTGCAACTTTTTTCACGAATACAATACCTTTCTCGCTCAGCTCGAAAGTAAAAATACTACTATCGATAAAAAATACATCACTCATAAACTCCAACATGATCCCACAAAAAACGATAAATTACAGTAAAATACGTAACAATTCCATATTATCTGACTGTAGAAATGATAAGTTGACATTTTTTTATGCAATATTTGTGATAATAATCCACAAACATGAAAAATACTGAATAAAACTTACAGATGAAAAGACAAAATTTCTTTGCAATTTTCGTTTTGTTGTTTTGAAGATGTACAGCCATCAACTACACACGTTATTATTAAAAAGAACAATCACTAATATGGAGAGCAACTTAAGAATAAATTCACGATATTTTCATGTTATTCACTACATGTTTTTTATAATTTACACAATGTTTACAACATATAATTTAGGAAATATTTTCAACCGTTAAAATCCCAACAAGTAACAATAATCCTATAAACTTTGTAAATGCAATGAACGCGTCGTTCATCTAATTTGGTAGGATGTGATCACTGACGACTTGACATGGCATGAGACATGCTAGCAGTTGTCATCCCATACTGAAAAAAAATAGCATGGTTTCTTCTCCGAGCGAAGCAAGGAGGTTTTTGTTCTGAGGATTAGACAGGTTTTTTTTTTTTTTTGTGGCACTAGTGTTATCTTTGTGCCAATTTCAAGTAAAAGGTAGGGAATCTATAGATTTTGAATATTTCCTATGGATCATCGATGATGGGGTTGTGACATTCTTCGTTCAAGTTGTAGCTATTCCGAGCGAAGCAAGGAGGTCCGAAATCTTTGGGTTAGAACCTCCTTGATTGGCGCCACTGTTTGCTATGGAGCGATTGTTTTTGGTTGCAAAATTATATATAAAATATAAAGGCTGTAACGGACGGTGTACCGAAAACTGAAAGGGAGTGCTTAGCCAACGAAACTGAACAACTTTCCCAAAGAAACATGTTTGGGAAATGTAAACATTTTTTGACCTCTCCATACAAATTGCTCACTCTGCTCGAACAGTTTGTATGGAGAGGTAAATTTTTTTTTTCATTTCCCAGAAAAGTTTCTTTGGGAAAGTTGTTCAGTTTCGTTGACTGAGCACGCCCTTTCAGTTTTCGGTACACCGTCCCTTCATCATATCAGCCGAAAGACGTCCACTGCTGGACATAGGCCTCCCCTAAAGAACTCCATGACGACCGTCCCTTACACCCTGTATAATTATATGTAAAATTAAATGTATCGTAATACTTAGTTCAAAACGTTATAAAAATTAAATATTAAAGTCTATGCCATCCGTCTGTAAGCTTGTCTGAGTGTCCTGCCTTAAAATGGCTGTACCTTTCGATATGATATAGCTGGTAGAAATTTTCAAAGTATATGTGTTCTTGTGATTCGTCGTTTCACAGTTTGCCTAGGCATTCTACAAAAAATTTCTTAACGGCATTTTACATATTGCCGCGGCATGTCACAAAACGGCGTGTAATTTGTTTCTGGCTGGCTTTCTTGTGGTCGAAAGACAACCTAACCCAACCTAACCGATCCCGAACAGGGATCGGTTAGGTTAGGTTAACGAACCTAAAATGCACCAGTAATCTAAACTCTTCCGGCGCCGTTTTACAATTTGCCGATCGTTTACAGTTTGCCCGCCGTTTTTAAACGGCGAATTATACGATTTGCCTGCGAGAGATATACTTACAATTAATAAAAATTAAAAAGAAGGATTGCCTATTCATAAATTCACAGATTTCGTGCCTCACACGACTATTGAGCACATTGGAAATTAATCTACGGAATTCGAAAAATATCGTTCTGTCTTTTTGACTTTTTTGGACAAACCCTTAACCCAGTCGTCTCTGTTTTAGACTCAAATTGTAGCTGACTAAATTGTTCAGAGGAGTTTTTATAAATTTTATGATATCATTATTTGTTTCCAAAATAAAAAATTCGACAAAAAAACTTTTTTTTTTCACTATTTCGGCCATAACTTTTTTGTATTTTTGACTTTCTCGAATAATTATTTTTGTACCTTACAGATCTCGAAAATACATAATATATAAATAAAAGTTTTTTCGCTTAATGAATTTTAAATGTTTCCGTAAGAGAATATCTTACGATAAATTAAGGACTCCTTACGCCGTAATGTCACTTCATTCTAGACGAACTTATTAACTTTGTTCGTATCTCTTAACTTTCACTTACTGTTGATTTTGTCTAAAGTTGTATTATTTTAATTATTTTAATATTTTCGCAACTACAGTATCTAATTGTATATTCAACTCGTGAAAAGTGTCGTTGGTTATGTATGAACCTAACATTTGTTGTTAAATACCATTAAGTTACGCTTGTGTACATAACTGTTAACTTTTCCAAATAAAAAAAAATATACGCGTCTTTTGAGCCTTTTTTGAACATCATATCTTCACAACTCTCCGAGATATTATATATATCGTGAAATCGGAGCCTATACTGGAGCGAACGAAAAGACATTTCCAGTGTCAAAAACGCGTTTATTTTACGTATTTTTGTTTTTGGTCTATGGTAAAAACGGTGATACGTGCGAGCGTCTTACGTGATGGGATCATAGCAGGTTACCCCCAGCCAACTAGCGCCCCCATCAGTTTAAATAATATTACTCGCTAAATACACAACTTATCGAAAATATGTCTTACAAATTTGAAGTATAGGTACCCTAGTTTATTTAGAACCTATCAATCCTGAAAAATATAGTTCACTGTAGATACAGATACAAAAAGCGCGAAAAACGGCCACTTTTAGCAGTTTTTGTATCTGTAACTACAGTGAACTATATTTTTCAGGATTGATAGTTTCTAAATAAACTAGGGTACTTTTACTTCAATCTGGTAAGACAGATTTTCGATAAGTTTTGTATTTAGCGAGTAATATTTTTTTAACTGATGGGGGCGCTAGTTGGCTGCAGGAAATCCCTTAAGTGAAAAAAAGGAAAAAAAAATTGCCCAAGTGCGAGTCGGAATCATGTTATGTGGTCCTTAAATGCATAGGTATGTACGTACATGTACCGGCAGGTACATAAAATTCATCATCATACTAATATAGTAATGAGGTAAGTCCTGATTGATTGATTAAATAACTGATTGATTGACTGAGTCATCAACGCACAGCCGAAACTATAAGTTACAAATATACAAGTATTTACAAGTACTAATAACAACTAGCTACAAGTTTTATATTTTCTAGTTTTTTTTTATAGTTTATACTTTTTTTAAATAGTTTTTTTTAAGTTTTTTGCAGTTACTGGACTGTTAGTATTTGAAAGGAACATTGTTTCGGTCAAAGAGTTTTGAACCTCGCTACGCCGAGCGTAGCGAGGTTCAAATCTCTTTGGTTTCGGTCAACCACTATGACCCCCTTCCCTTTCTGGATCCGCGATTAGGTAATATTTATATTCAGAGTTTTTAATCCTAAAAGTATTGAATAGAAAGACATGGGGTCAACATTAGTAACAAAAATATTACAAAAATGTCCTTTTCTAAACTACTTTTACATTTTATTTTCTCGAAATTAAAGTGAAAAGCAGAGTTTATAACTCGACCATAAACCACTTTTAAATTATTCGTACTCCCCTACGGGTCGTGCGAATACGTAAGCCTTGTATAATATGTTTTATGTTTTATGCACTTGTTGTAAAATCTACTATTTCCCAGTCATGAGACCTAACTAAATCGATTTTTCGCCCTCAAAATCCCGGAAAATTTCATCGTAATCGCTAACGATTAAACCGTTTTCGATGAAGCAACATACAAATATTGCTCGTTTAATAGAGCTAGACTGATGATTGTGTGATTATTAATTGTGTACTTCAACTGATAAAAAAATAAGTAAATAATAACGGATAAACTCACGTTTTATATTGACGACATAGGTAGGACCGACAAGTTTCGATCCTGTACGAGGATCTTCTTCAGGGAGGTCAGTTGTAGTTTTTTTTTTAAATTAAATTATTACACAGTAATTTTTTAAAAATAAATTTATACTATGCCCCGAAAAACTGTTTTAATAGTTTGACTGCGGGAAGGAGTCTATCATGTTAATTACATTTATAAAAGTAGGTACTTAGGTTTAGTACTTATAAACATTACTCAGGGAGTGTATCTGAAAGATATTTCCTCAAACTGCTCTTGAATTTATTTTTACTTGGCTCGAGGGTGTTAGCAGGGTGGTTAGCAGTACCGTTGAACGCACGTCGGTAGAAGCTTTTTCAACTCTATTACCACGCCATAAGGTACAAAAGTGTTTCTACCGACGTGCTGTAGAGTGTACACAATTATGTGTAACACTACTAGTCGTTTAGTGATAAAATTGTGTGATTGCTTCTGATTATATAAGAGAACAATAATGGTGTTACTGTTAATTGAATTATTACTTGTAAGTAAATAAATGTGGTCGATAATGCGTCACAGTTCAACAAACTATTTGAATCACTTCAACAGGAAAAAACCACCTTTCTACCTCTATACTGTCTCTCTTGTTCTATAAAACTGAGGGCCGTTTGCCCTAAACTTAAGAATCGCCCAAGTTCTTAACTATTGCTAGAAGGTGGCTAGAAGTGTCCTAAACAAGTTAGGGGCGATTCTTAAGTTTAGTGCAAACGACCCTGATCATCTTTCCCTAAAAACCATAGAGAAACCATAAAAAAACCGGCCAAGTGTGAGTCGGACTCGCGCACCGAGGGTTCCGTACCACTAAGGTAGCGTAGTCACGCACAAAAATTAAAAATGTCTAAAAATCCCTTTATCTCCGAAGTTTGCTAAAGGAAAAATCTGAGTAATTTATAGTAGATAGAAGTTTATGTAAATATTACAGGAAAAATAAAACAATATTTCTAATTAGCACCGTTTTTTAGAAATCTGTAAAACAAAATTACAAACTTTAGTTATACTATAGGTATATCTTTACCCTCACCGCGCAAGTCTGACTCGCACTTGACCGGATATTTGTACTTGATGTCCGTTTGCCCACTTATTAGTGTAGTGAGGTCAAAAGCAACAGCTTTTGCTGTACAACTTTTGTTCTAAAAATTTGCTAACAACCACAGAGACGATTTTTCCGCGCCTACCAGTACCAACGAGCAAACAATTTTCGACTTCCCTTAAAAAATAACGTAAGTGACAAACATATTTTGTATGGAAAGACGAAAACTTTTCATGCATTGTTAGCAAAGTCATAAAACAAAATTGTTGCTTTTGACCTCTTCATTGAGCAAGGAGGTTTAAGTAGCAGCTCTTTCTGCTAAGGAGGAAGCCATGAGCGTATCACTTTCTTGCAAGGGACCTCCATACTAAAATGTATGGATTTTTATCAAATCCTAAAAACGTAAAATGTTTATCTTTCTCTCTGAGAAATATGTAACATGGGAGTTGGGAGTAATAAACGTAACCACAGTTTTTCTGGTGAAAACACTTACCATTCAGGAAAAAAACGGTGTTAAAAATCAAGCATAAAATGGCTATTACGGATTATTTACGCTTCCGTTCTTAGTATTAATGACCAATTCACAAGTAAAAAAAGATTTATTTTCACTTTCGCAAACAAAGTTTATATACTAAAGCAGTAGATTTTTAAAGATTTCTTGATTTTTGTACAACTTAACTGAGTTTTTTGACCGACTAGTATGGGCGACAGTAAGACGCTTTACACTTCACTAGTTCATACAGAATATGTATATGACGGACTCTATAGTTTTTTACTCTGAGGATGTGAGGTTCAAAAATATAACCTTGTGTTCCTCCTTTAACATACACCAAACTTTTAAGACTCAAAATTATCTTGATAAAAACATCATGTCACGTCATACGCAGAAACCCAAACTTCAGCTACACTTCGGACACCTGGCAACACTTAAATTGCTTGCCATTATCCGCTTCCGCTGGCTATAAGTAAGAATAAAAACTAACTTGTTAACTAACCAAAAAAAATTTCTCATATGGACTTCATGGAAACGGTTAGATAAAAAAAGTGCGATTATGTAAAAAATATGGCCTTGATAAGTTGTGGTTGGATGCTTATTAATTTTCTCGCAGTTACGTCATATTAATATATCTGTAGTTGGTATAATAGATACATCTTCACACATAACTTGAGATAACTTCACAATACTTAAATAAGACTGAGTAGGTACTTACTTCGGAAGGAAAGTATCCAAAATTCAAATAAATAACCACAAAACTACACCACTTAAGCATCCGATTAAAAAAACAAACAATTATTTAAAAAGTAAACACTCGCGATAACTCGACTTTTAAGAAAATGCACAGATTAGCTGTGCACTGTTTGTAAATAGGTGTCAACGTAATTTGGTCCGGTTATAATTGTAAAGGCGGGCGTACAGGCACTGTGGCGTGTAGAGACGGACTGATAATGTGTGATGACAAATAAAAAATGGCGCGCAGTTACGTCAGGGTCAAGGCTTGGTGGGTTAGATAAATAACGAAACGAATCGTTCAATATAATGAATACTTATTTATTAATTTGCTACTAAACAGGTCACACACGCCACGTTATATAAACGAAAAGGCTTTGCTTCAGCATAAATGTCGCAGTAAACATTCACTTTTTTTTTCGTGACATAGTTGCGGCAAGAGGCTGCCCGACAGCGATGCAGGGTGATTTTCTATGACTTAATTAAGTCAACTGCGGGGACTCTTTACAAGTTGCTGATTAAGCTCGCGGTAAATTAGTGTTGTTAGTGACGGATGATGTTCAAAGTAATAGGGTGTTTTCAACCATCTTTTGTAAGTCCTACTGGATGCCGCTGCATATCAGCATTATTAAAAACCATCATAGTGCCAAATTGAAATCAGTATGAAGTTATGAAGTTTGATTGCTGCTGTCAAATGCCCGTAGCATATTTTCTTGTCAAAAGTTTTCATATGTTTTACTGAGTCTAAAAAAAGAAATTACCAATAGTGATCAGCGCAAGGGATCAGCGTACCACCCATCGACACTTAAAATAAAACGTAGTTGATAGACGTCAAAGAAAGAAAACTCCTTATACTGTTCGAAACTCTGACCAAGGATAGGTTCGAAATCCTTTACTTTCCAACTTTTTAAATTGGCAGCGTCGTTGCTAACTAGTAACAACGACGTATAAAGGTGGCTTTGGACGTCATTGATTTAGCGAGCGATAACAAAATAAGGTGCAGCTGTGTCTACTCTACATAGAGTAAGCGAGCAAGTGCGTTGTCTGACCTTGTCACTGCGTGAACCAGTGTTGCTAGTGATGGATGGTAAACAAACTTATACAGACGTTTCAAGGCTTTCAGTTTATGACAGCACAGAAGCCCGACTTAGTATTATATAATAATCTAAGCAGAAGCCATTTCGCGTTGTTTTTATTTTTTGTTATTCTTTGCTATATTCCTAAAAATGATGTATTTTCAATATAATTATCACGATCAGACTTGGATAAAATGACCTCAGAACTACACTAAAGAGTAGTGTAACTTGACGGATAATTATAACTGTTGAAAAAATTCAGTGTTTCCACCATAATAAGTTCCGCTAAGAATTACCATTATCATATCAATTGTTTATTCTTTTGGCAGCACTTAACTATTTACTGAGCTTATTCAGATCATCTTCCAATTGTGGATGCTGCACACTAACTAGCAGCCAGTCCAAGCTTATTAACTGTCGCTGAATTGGCGACGTCTAAAGATAATAAAAATGTATAAAGATAGTGCTTATCACAGCGTTGATAACTTTTTAAAGGAATTGAATAATTATAATATACAGAAAACTATAAAAAAAAAACAATTTTTTTCTTTGGACGTCGCTGAACCTGCTTCTATTATAATTATAACTTAAGGCTGTAAGGGCTGCCAGAAAATATTAATACGATTTTTAAGCTGTCTCTCAATTATTATTTATTTTTATTTACAAAGGCAAATGTTGAATACAGTAGCAAAATTTTTTTTTTACAGATCGTGTCTTTTTTAGCAAGTAGGTACACCTTTTGTTGATCTTGTTTGGTGACATCAGGGACTCAGGGCGCCGCCGCCGCGCCGGTTAGGGAGTAGTGTGTTTTTTGCAGGGCGCCTTAATTAGTGTTGCCTGTGACCGTTGCTCAAAAGTAACAGACTGCAAGATTTTTTCCGAGCTTTTTTTTTCTTATTCTAATGATAAATTCCGTTATATTTAAATACCTACACCTTAAATTTTCATATATTCGTTTTGATTCTGAAGCCCAGTGTAGAAAATCTCGGGTGGTGTTCTACCCATGTTAAAATTGTTCTACAACTTCAAAAAAAAATATTAGTTCTCCATAGATTTATATAGTCAAGATAGGGTCTTGGGAACAAGCGGTTCAAAATTTCCCCATACAAGAAAAAATAGCGCCATCTGTGAAAAATCGCGTGAACTACGTTGTGTAGTACTTCGGTCGGTGCTAAATACACGGAACGGAAATAATATGGCGGGAAAAAACAAAACAAACATTTTACTGTTTTTATGTGATTTAGGCCTGGTTTTTAATTTTCATGAATTGGATTATAGTCAAAAACAATAATAAGAAATAACAATAATAATAATAAGAGTATATTGTTTATTCAACTACGAACATTCCATTTTGTTGGTAAGTTTATTTGCATCCAATGTTGACAATATGACTGACAACGACTGACGTTTGTTGGTCCTAAACGTCAGATTTCGGACCAACGAATTGGGGACATTGTAACGTGCCGATGGGCTAGTACTTATATATAAGTAAATGTAGTTCTCCCTAAAAATTTACCGTATCAGTTTTCATTTTGTAAGAAAGTTCAATTTATAGGCTAAGATCCCACGACAAGATTATGCACCTATCTGTTATTTGAAAGAAATGTGGTTTATATGGAAGGTTATATATGGGGCCATATAACGCCCTAGGGTTGCCCATAAATTTCTTGCCGCAAGTACCTCAAAAACACATATCAACATTTTGGTTGTATGGGAACAACCCTTTCATAAATTTTGGCAGAGCAATGGATATTGCCGTAAGTTACCTTGAGTAGAGATTCTCGGTCAAGCAATGTTTCATCAAAATCGTTTCAGCTGTTTCCGAGATAATTGCTATTAATTTTTTTTGTATGACAGCAACCCTAAAAATGAGCCTAGCGGCTAAACGACAGGTCCGAATCTCACCAAATTTAAAATTATGGAGTTTTAGGCAAATTTATTACAGCGTTTTGAGTAGTTTCTTGCTGGCTCTCATTTTGAGGGTAGCTCCCATAAAAAAAAATTGCAATTATCTTGGAAAAAAGAATACCAACTGCAGCATCGCTACATTATTTTCTCTTCTCTTTTTTTAACATTCTGGCCGTTTTCTCTTTATTGCGCGCAAAATTTTGAAATTCTTTTTTTTACTTGTGTTTAGAGCATGGACTACAAAGATGCCAGAGATTTAAAGGCGAAAATACTCTTTCACTTTTTGTTTAAAAGAGGCAATAGAGGGACTCTCTTGAATCGATTTATTTATCTTTTCTGTTTTTTTTCCTCTTGTTTATTTACGTATTGTACTGTTATCGTGCTCTTCAAAATCAAAAGTCTTTATTCGTCAACATAGGTAAATTTGCAGCAGCCCGCCTTTATATTGTAGGCAACGAAGCAGTTGACCCCCGCATTAAATCCTCAGTCGATGAAACTTTGCTGGGGTATTACACTATATGAGACAAACCTTCTACTAAAAAAAATCGGTACTTTAAATTTTTTCATACATTTTTTGTAATTTTTGTATGCAAAAATTAAAAGTACCGATTTTTTTTGGATTTTTTCCGCTTCGTTGCCTAGACTATTACTGCTGCTTCGTGCGGGTTTTACGTTTTGGTTTGGAAGAAGTTTTGGCCTGTCAGCGGTTAAGGTGTGCTGCAGAAAATTAAAGCTGGAGTTTTGGAAGACAGCTGCTTGAGACTTCCAAGCTTGCTTCGGCGAGGCTGACTTGTCTGAAGCGTGAAATTTCATGGTCCCGGAACATGTGTGCACAACCAAACTGACCGCAAGTTATAGTAGTAGATTGGATTAGGTTAGTTTTATATTGGATTAGGTAGGCTATTATAGAAATTTTCTCCCGTTTGTGCTCTCTGCCACTCGATTTTCTGACGACAGAAGACTTAAATTATATTTTTGGTGTAACCTATAAATTAAACTCTTTTAGGGTTTTGAGACCCACAATACTACCACAAACTCTTCTTGATTGAAAATCCTTTTATACGAATTTAGGGGATCTTTCACTATGAAATTGCCGTTTTGTATGGCGAATTTTAGGTAAACTCAATCTCAGTATAAAAGACCGAATTTTTGATATTTTTAAAGCATGATTGGAAAGACATTAAGCTTATAGAAGCTTAAATTAAATTTTCGAAAAATATTATCTGTAAAAAAATGTAGCAAATCTAATACTGAAATCGGACGACATTTAAGACGAACAATTTCCGAACCTTTATTTTTATATATCAAACTAAAAATAAATACTTTATTTTATGCTTAAATTGATAACCTTGAAGTCAACTTTCAAATATAAAACAAATGAAAAACCGGCCAAGTGCGAGTCAGAATCAGAATCAGAATAGCATTTATTTGCCTACTTTGTGTTTTTACAAAATGTCACTGTGGCCGGTGGGCCGTGCAGAGGTGAGTCAGCTAACTTATGTCCTAATGGATCTGTGTTTGCTGTGTTCTGTTTATTCGCAAAATGTGAGTTTATACAAACAGATTACGTGTTTTATTTATGATGTGTGCTTACAGTCTATTTTATTGAGATTATTTTATTTTATTTTAAGGGGTCGCGGAGCCTTCGTTTTGTCAGTAGGCCACCGCTTGTGTCCTTTTTTATTAGGGTCATACATTATTTCGCCTATTCTATGGTTAACCCTGAGGGGGTTGAATTCGCCGCGCGCTTGGTAGGCGTCGCCAGGAAATTCAAGGTCTTCTATTTCTAATCTAGCGATGTTTTCTAGCATCTTGGCGTTGAGATCCTCGGCGCGTAGGTGCCAAGCCTCAATGTCAGCCATCTCCCAAATCACTTCCGTTGGTGTTCGTCTTGGCAGTTGTGCGGCACTTTTCAGTGCCATTCTGTATTGGCGTTCGATTTTGCTTAGGTTCGTTGCACTATACCTAGAGAGTAGTTGCACCACTCCGTAGTCCATCAATGGTATAATGCAGGCCTGTATGATGGCCAGTTTCGTGTCTAGTTCAGTCTTCGCATTGTATCCTATTATTGGGCCGAGGGCTCCTCTGACTTGTTTCAGTTTTTTGACGACCTTTTTGGTGTGCTGGTTCATCTTCATGTGTTTGTCGAAGATGACGCCGAGGTATCTGATCTCTTTTTGGTAGCTAAGCGTTTGTTGTTTCAGTTTCACTATTGGCCGGTATTTTTTATTTTTCGTGAACATGATGCATTCTGTTTTTTCGATGTTACACTTGAGTCCCCATTTCGTATAGTAGTCAACGATGGTATCCGCTGCCCATTCGGCGCGCATGGTTGCATGATCTGGGTTCTTGGCTCTGTTGAGTATGCAGAGGTCATCCGCATACTGTGAGAGTTTTAGTCCTCTGATGTGGTCTTGTATATTCCAGATATCATGGACATACAGGTTGAAGATTACCGGCCCTAGGATCGAGCCTTGTGGAACGCCGTGAGGTATCGGTTTATCTGTCGTTTTGGTAGTTCTGAACCTACCCCTCAGGTTTCTGCCTTCTAGGTAGTTCTCAATCAGTTTAATGATGTTGTTAGGAACGTCTTTATTCTGAAGTTTCTTGATCAGGCCTTTGTGGTTGATAGAGTCGAAGGCCTTCGATAGATCTGTAGATATCATGGAAACACTGTCTTCCGCAGCTAGCGCATCGGTGATTATTTTTCCTGTGCGTAGTATCTGGGTCGCTGTGCCTCTTGCCCTTGTGAAACCATGCTGAAACGTTGGTTGGAGCCGGCTAACCGTAGTAGTAAGTCTTCTCAGGATCAGTCGCTCGCACAGCTTGCCCATGATGTTGAGCAGTGTGATCGGACGGTACGATGATGCCTGACGGTGATCTTTGCCAGCCTTGTGCAGGAATATGCACACGCCGGTTTTCCATCGCTTAGGAAAGTAACCTGTGGATAATATAAAGTTAGCAAGGGGCACGAATGCCTCGGTGAAGACTTCTCCCCCCAGTTTCAGGGCGTCTGCTTTGATTCCATCTGGGCCTGGGGCCTTGTTGTTTTTGAATTTGCGGAGCGCAAATTGGACTTCGTTTTTTGACGTTGGGTCGAGTGGTTGGAACGGTGTCGTCTTTTCAGTCCCCTCATCCTCTTTCGCTATCTTGGCCTCTTTTACTATGGCTGTGTCAGTTAGCTTGTCGATCGTTTCTATTTCTGTACTGCATCCCGTGATGTTTGGTAGTTTAACGATTGGCTTTTTCATGTTGCGTTGGATGCACCACATTTGTGATCTATTATCCCGCGGATCTCGGAGTTTGGCGAGCCAGCCCTTTTCGGAGTATTCCTTCAAGGCTATTTCGGCCTCTCTCTTGGCGTGGTTATAGAGAGTGCGTGTCTCACGTTGGATTCTGGGGCTGCAGTATCTCGCTTGCCATTTCATTTGTTTGAGTTTGTTTCGAAGATCTATCTTATCGTTGACTTCCTTCGGTAGTCGTTCCTGCCTTGTCGGATTTTTGAGGGGTGCGTGAGTGTCGAGGGCTGCGACAATGGAATTTTCCATTGTTTCTACGTACTTCTCGCAGTCCTCTTCTGTTGTGATTTCTTCTTTGAGGTCGCAGAAACCTTCCCACATTGTCTGTTGGTATGCCGCTTTCAGTTCTTCGTCCTCGTAAATTTTCTTTGTGTTACGGGTTAGATGTTCCTCTATATCGTGATCAATTTTCACCGTTAGCAGCCATGGGAGGTGATCCGAGCTGACGCTCTCTACTTGTTTGGCCTGCGCTTCGAGCTGTTGGTGTGTTATTAAGGCCAGGTCCAGGATGGTGTTACCTTGGCTGAAAGGTCTAGATGGTGCATTGGCGTGTTTCAGCGAGCAGATTCCGTCTCTTGTTGCTTTTTTAACGATGTTGCCGAGGCCGGCGTTCCTGCTGTGGCCCAGGATTTGCATACGTAGGTTCATGTCGCCGATGATGATGGATGGTTCGTCGCCTAGGGTCTCCTCCAGTTCTTCTCTGGCGTGGTGTTGGTTTGGAATTGGGATATAGATTCCTTTGATCTTGATATATTGTCCAGTTGCGTAGTTAGTAAACAGTTTGATGCCTACGCCTTCTATCTTCTTGTTTTCATCGTGCCAGCCCGGAGTGACTTCCGTTTCGACCCATCTTAGTCCCCTCTGTACATACATGGCAGTACCTAAGTGTTTTTTCAGTGTGTAGGTGAGTTTTTCGTACCCTTTTATATTGTAGTGTTGTGTCTCAAAGTCGATCTTGCACTCGTTCAATATGATTATAGCCGGTCTATATTTTTCGACAATTGCTTTTATTTCCTTGAATTTGTTTCTTACTCCTTGGGTGTTCAAGTGTAAGATTTTGAGGTTCTGTATTTTCTTACTGTCATGATTAGCCATTTAGATGCGAGTGTATTCTATTCACAGTATCGATCAGCCTCGTCAGTGTCTGTTGCATTTGTGTCTGCATTTGATAGAGGCCTTCCAATGTGAGGCCACTTGTTGTCGGTGGTGCTTGTTCTCTGCGTGGTTGTACTGATTCTTTTTGTGGCAGACTGGGGAATTGCCTCGTGTTTGTGACATCTGCGTATTTGACACCCAGACGAACTACTGAGCGTTTGATTCTCTCTTCTCTTTTTGTTTCCTTAGCCTTTGCTTGTTCCATTTGCCTAGCTATCATACTTTTGAAGGAAGGGCATTTGGCGTTGTTCGCGCCGTGGTCTTCTCCTCTGCAATTTCTGCAGACTTTTGTTGTGGTACCTTCCAGCGTAGTAATGACTATCTGTGGTTCCTCTTGTTTGCCGTAACACGATTGCTTTGAGTGGTCAAAAGCGTAGCATTTTTTACACTGTACAATGTGCTTTGGGTTTTCTCTAAATGGTTCTACCTTGATGGAGGGAGCGCAAAAGAATTTCCTATCTGAGGTTCTGAAATTTACCAGGAGATCTCTCAATTTGTGTTTGCCATCAAAGATGAGTAGGTATATTTTCCCTGCTCTCCCGAGTGGCTTAATAGCTGTTGGTTTAATGCCGATACAGTCCTCTATCTCGTTAGCTATGGTGTCAGCGTTTTCTCCGTAGGTCTCATTTTTAAGCACTATCCTGGTCGCCGGCTGTCTGTCAGCCTTCGGTTTTGGTGCTATTACTCTAGTTATACCGCAATCTTGGAGCGTAGTGAGTAAATTCTCACGCGCTGTTGCACTATCTGGGTTAATTTTTATTTGGCCTCTTACAATGTTGAGCGTTGAGCTGTTCTTCAGACTCGCGCTCCGAGGGTTCCGTACCACCACTTTCAGTAAGTTACTGTGCTAGATTTTTTGAGTCCGACACGCACTTGACCAGATTTTATGATTGGTTGCTATTTTATAGCTTAAGCACTATACACACCAATTTTCACGTTTGTAAGTGTCCCCGTTTTTAAGATAGAGCTAAAACAAAAATCTCCTAATAAAATAGGTTTTTATTATGGGAGCCCCCCTTAATTTTTAACTTTTTTTATTTTTAGTATTTTTTGTTGTAGCGGCAACAGATATACACAATTTATGAAAATTTTAAATTTCTACCTATTACGGTTCATGAGATACAGACAGACAGACATCGGAGGCATATCAATAGGGTCTCGTATTTCGCCCTTTGGGTACGGAACCCTGAAAAAAATAGCTTTAGAATTATAGGAATTATGGTCTCATTGATCTGTAAGAAAATTTCGGCAATTTCATAGTTAAAGACCTATTATTTTTTACAATTGATTTTATAAAGTAAGTTCCTTATTCATTATTATAAGTTATTGTTGTTACTTTATCTGATTTCCTTTTTAAGGCCTTCGGCTTTGTCCGGAGACCCTTGTTAGACTACGAAAATATTTTATTTTCAATTTTAAATTCTGTGCTCCACACAACCTAACTCATTAAAAATTTCTAATACAGTTTACAAAGTGAATTTACATTTAAGATATAAACTTCAAAATACTAATCAAATAGTGGTTCCGGCTGACACAATATCCAATTACCTAGCAAAGCAATTTTGAACATTATAAGTATGACTTCCTCTTTTCCAAAATCTAGGAGTAGTTTTGAATAATGAATCAAAATGTCGTTTTGAATTTTGAATAATAGTTATAGTAATGAAGATAATCTTAGTACTTTCATTAATTTTTGGTGAGTTAACAGCTTTATGAGACTATTAATTTCTAACATAGGTAGTACTATCAAGGTCTGACCATCAATTAGCAAATATTTGCTTGCGTTTTGAAAAATAGAATCGCTCTGCAGGCCCGTGACTCTTTGTCAGCAAAGAGTCACGGGCCTGCAGAGCGATTTTTCATCAGTGAAATATACAGGGCTTCTTTTTTTTTTAAATATAAATACCTCAAAATAAAACGTATAGATATATTTTTTATCGTCAATGGGCTTACTTCTTGGCCTACGATCTAGTCTTGAGGACAGAGATGAGTTCGACGATGGGACGAGCTTGACCAGAAGAAGCCTATTCACTCGCAACTTGAATAGATTCGGGTTATATGAACTTAGAAATACAGATACTGGCAGAAAATTAGATAACTGTCGGTCTTACGACGGCACATTTACTATGGGAGGACAAATGCTTTTTCGTACTATATTCAATCTATTTTCCATAAACAATGATTTTCGTTAGGTAGATACATCCTTCTAGGTGGTCATATTCTTCATACAAATCGATCAGCTGAACGAGCCAATTTGTATGGCAAATTTTATTTTGCGAATTCACAATAGTCGTAGATCAAATTTGTTCAGTTTCATGTTCAAAGCTACCACCCGAGAAATTTTGTGTTATTTTCGTTCTTTAAAATGCCTGATACACGGTCGGCAACATGGGTCCCGACAGAGGTGACCTTGGTTGGCAACCATTCGATTTGTATAGAGAATCGGTTGTAAACTGCGAAATACACGGTCGGATCGGACCAAGGTGACCTCTGTTGGGACCTTGTTGGCGACCGTGTATCCGGTACTTAAGTTTGTACCCTTGATTGCAATTTGTGAAATTTCTTTGTAGGCCTCAGTAACGCAGTGCAACAGATATTGGACCCTAGTGCTCTTAATCTAGAGTATGATGCGGCGTGTCTCTGGAGGGCGGCATGCGAGGCCGAGCCAGAAGAGATCTGCATAAGACTACATTCCTTCACTAAAAACTTGGAGAAAGATCTGGACGAGCATTTCATTATGCCAGATCGGTGCGCTGTGAAGAAACTGCAGTGCTACCAAGGTAAGATTAGACGCAAGTTATTTATTTAAATAAAAAAACTATTTATTTCAGACAACATGATCCATATTTGTTTTTCAATTTGAATAGGTGGTAGAGCTGTTGTGCAAAGTCCGTCTGGGGAAGTACCACCCCCTAGCCTATTTCTGCCGTAAAGCAGCAGTGTTTGCACTGCTGTGTTTCGGTTTGAAGGGTAAGGGAGCCAGTGAAATTACTGGCACATGAGACATAACATCTTAGTTCTCAGGGTGGGCAACGCGCTTTGCTGACTTATTAGCGTCAAAGTATGTCACTAATAAGACAGTGGGTGCTATGGACGGTGGAGACCAATTATCATCAGGTGGCCCATCTGCTCGTTTGCTCACTTGTAACATAAAAAAGGCACATATTAACGTGCGCGAAATTACCAACTGTCGAATATATGCCTGTTTTTAGGGTTCCGTACCTCAAAAGAAAAAAACGGAACCCTTATAGGATCACTTTGTTGTCCGTCTGTCTGTCTGTCTGTCTGTCTGTCTGTCTGTCTGTCAAGACCCTTTATCTCACGAACGGGTAAAGGTATCAGGTTGAAATTAATACCATATATTAGGATCCATGAACCACACAAGATCTCAAAATTTCAATTTTTTACAACGACGCAATCAAAAGATATGGCATTTTATGTCCTCATCTCCATACATTTATTCAAAAAAGAAAAACCTACAGGGTACTTCCCGTTGACCTAAAATTATGAAATTTGGCAAGAAGCTAGGTCTCATAGTACAAATAATGGGAAAAGTCTGAAATCATTAAATATTACAATTTTTCTCACAACTAAAGGTAACCAATTGCGGTGAGCTCCCGTTTCAAGAACATTCATATAAGAGAGGGGTCAAGTTGGATGGTTGCTGAGGCGATTTTTGTTTTAGTTCTATTTAAAAATGGGAACACTTACAAACTTGAAAATTGGTATGTTTATAGTGCATAGGCTATGAAATAACAACAAATAATAAAATTTGGTCAAGCGCGTGTCGGACTCAAAAAATCTAGCACATTAACTTACTGAAATTTCAACTAATACAATTATGTTTATGTCGTGGTACGGAACCCTCAGTGCGCGAGTCCGACTCGCACTTGGCCGGTTTTTAGGGTTCCGTACCCAAAGGGTGAAAAACGGGACCCTATTGCTATTGATATGCCTCCGATGTCTGTCTGTCTGTCAGCGGGCTCTGTATCTCATGAACCGTAATAGGTGGAAATTTGAAAGGGCATTGATTAGAATTGTATGGGTCCTTGGCGTAATTTTTTTTTCAGCGGCCACTAATAATTCCTTTATTAATTGATAGTACTACCCTAAAAAAACATAACCGTAAAAAAAGTTTTGCCGTACCTAATATCGGGACTGAGATACAGGGTATTAAGTTTTACTGAAAATTGACTATTCAACATTTTTTTTCTACCAGAATAAGACAAGGAAGGGGTTAATGATGTTTGGAAGGTTTGTAAACAAATAGAATATCAGGTCCTGGTCAAAACGTATGAGGTAGAGAAGTACGAGTACTAATAAAATAGAAGTTTAGCAAAACCTTGGTCAATATTATTACCTCAATTCCAATACGCAAAATTATGAAAAACAAGATAGCGGAAATTTGTTTTTTTCTGTTTGCTTATTGTTTTTGTTTGCTTATTGTTGTTTCTGCAGAAAAATACGTAATAAGGTCCCAAAATTAGTAACTTTAAAGAAAATCTGTTGAGATTTGAGTTTACTTAAAGTTGAATTGAAAATGTATTGAAAATGTTAACGTAAACACTTTAGCTAAGGAATATCGTTAAATATGCGAAAAAATGGTATAAAATAACGGTTATAATTTTGCATTAAGAGAAACTTGAATTTAACCATATAACGAGTAGAAACTGAAAAACTAGCAATTTCGTAACTTCAACATTGCATCGGGAATTAGTGGAGGTGGATTACCAGTGGATGTGGCTGCGGGGTGAGGGGAAAGAGCCTAAACCTTGACCTCTTCGCGTCAGATGGCGAAACCTTCTATGAAGATACATTTCTTGTAGTAATTTTTTGGGCTTGCTTGTACGTGGGACACTCAGAAATATTTGCGACACTAAAAAAAATGTTCTACAGGTACATATATTTTTATTAAATCTTTTCAAAGTACTCTCCACCAGCCTCTATACAAAGATTCATGCGTCTGAACCAGTTTTCAAAACACTTTTTCCAGTCCGCCGTAGACACCTCGTTTACAGCCTGCTCGAACGCAGCCAGCGCATCTTCCGGCGACGAAAATTGTATCCCCTTGAGCTGATTTTTTATTTTTGGAAATAAAAAGAAGTCACACGGTGCTAGATCAGGGCTGTAAGGAGGGTGACCCAGGAGTTTGACTGGTGTGCTGTCCAGGAAGTCCCTCGTTTTGAGCGCGGTGTGTGCAGGCGCATTGTCGTGGTGGAGCAGTAGTCCGCGGAGCCCTGTGTTTGGTCGCTTGTTGCTCACAACAGGGGGGTGATCGTGGTAATTTCAACGATATTACAGAAACAAAAACGTTTGCCTAAAACACTTAGTCAAGAGTTATCATAACTTTTGAGGCAAACGTTTTTGTTTTGGTAATGTCGTTGAAATTACCACGATCACCCCCCAGAAAAACTTCTGGTAAACATTTGGTAGTATACCATTCGGCGTTGATGCTTCTTTGATCTCGTAAGGGAATTGAGGCCAAGTGGCCAGTCAAATTAAAAAAGCTGGCGATCAAAATCTTCCCCCCGCTTCGAGATCGCTTCACTTTGGTAGGCGTTGGTTCATTTTGAAACACCCAAACTGTCGACTGGCGCTTGGTTTCTGGATCGTATTGATAAATCCAGGACTCATCACCTGTTACGATGTCGTAAACACGCCGAGACGAGCCTGCTTCAAATTTGTTCAGCATATCACGGCACCATTCCACCCGGGCCTGCTTCTGAGCGTCGGTGAGGTAGTGCGGCACCCAGCGCGATACTATCCTCCTCACGCGAAGATGCCCGTGTAGAATCTCGTGAACGCTTCCCGATCCAATCTTTAATATGTGCTGAATCTCCTGATATGTAATTCGCCTATTATCTTGGATTAAATTTTTCACTGCTAGCACGTTTTCTTCCGTAATAGCCGTCAAAGGGCGACCGCTTCTTTCTTCATCCCCCAAGGTTGGTCGACCGCGCCTAAATTCGTTATACCAACGATACACGGTTGCCTTGGAGGGGCCTTCATCCATAAATGCCATTTGAAGTCTATCGAACGATTCATCCGGTTTCAGGCGACACTTGAAATCGTAAAAAATCATAGCTCTAAAATGTTCCCGGCGCAGATCCATTTTTCAGTAAGACACGATACTTTGAATTGGCTCGCAAAAAATGTGGAGGGAAATTTTGAAAATGGAACACACATATTTTTACTTACAAGTAATCATATTTTCGAAAAAGATTCTGACCGGCCAGTCTCCCATATATAAAAACTATTTTTCGCAATACTTTCTGAGTGGCCTGGTATATAATATAACCCAATCGTCTGGGTGCCAAGAGTTTTTGGCTGTATTGAACAGCTTTCTTTTTCGAACTCGGTGCAATTAAACCAGCTATGGCGGTATTTTTGGAGTGGTAAGCACCCATACCTACTCATTAATATTTATTTCATAAGATTAAATGTTTGTAACTTTCTGTTCTTTTTGTTTAGAGGGCAGTGGAATTCCTCCAACAGACTTGTCCTGGGATATGATACCTGACTCCGTTTCGCAGTGCTAAAACATACTTACAATGGCATTTTTTTACTTTGTCTTATATATTATTCATCCTACAATTCAAAATACAATGTTTATTTGGAGAAATCAATCCGTTTCATTGACGTGTTCGATTATTGTCGTAAGAATATAGGGTATATTTTTAACATTTTACAATTGTCTTATTATCATAGATTTACTTTGATTTAAATACTGTTACCATTAGGATCGTAATAATACAGGGTCTTCTTATTTGCATTTTAAAATTGTCTACTTGTCGTAGACTTCCTGGGTATTTAAATACTTTGTTACATTGCAGAAAGAAATCCTTTTCATTGACACTTTCGATTAGTGTCCTAAGAGTACTGGGTGTTATTCAAAATATAAAAAAATAACCTAATAAAAAATACCTAAAATTAAAATGTATTTTTGAGATTACTATTGAGTCAATAAAAAAAGATTGTTTTTCTCCAAAGTAACAAAATATCTAAAACCATAGGAAATCTATGACATTAGACAATTTTAAAACTTGAAAATCAAACTGTATTTTTGATATCAATCAAAAGGATAATTGAAAAGGATTGATTTCTCCAAAGTTACATAGTGTTTTAAATCAAAGGAAGTCTATGATTATTAACAAGGTCAAGATAAGGGTCGTCTTATTTGGCCCCAGCATCCCCTAAACATATTCCTTATATACATATGTCTTGAATACTGGTATGTCAGCCGTAAAACATTTTCACAAATGGAAAGGGTGTTGTCTTTTTTTTGTTCGTTTCAAAATTTATGAAGTAAAATATCTATATACGTGTTATTTATAAACGTGGAGGAACCGCCTCATAAGCCGGCCACTTTCCATGTCAGGAGGTCTTATTCTAACAATACTATTGCCTTATACATTGGGCGTCATTCGAAGAGTTTTGAGCGTGTCAGCTACCAGACCAATTTAGATGGCGAGAGAAATGAACGTCTTATTTATAATACTTTTCTATTCATTGATCCCATCGCAACTCATGTCTCAAAAATATAATTTATATTAGTTAAATAGCCTCTTAGTAGTTTTTTTTGGCAAAATTAAACCCAATCCCAGATAAGGCGTTTGCTGAATTCATGGTTTACCAAGCTGTTAAAGTTTTCAAGCCGCCAAATGAACACTGACTTGGCTTAACGCCTACACATACTAACAGTGACCAACACAAATTACTTAACATGTCTTACGTAGCTCGGGAAATGCTCTAGTTGTAATACCAAAAGCAGTGTCAGTAGCTTTGCGGTTGATTTTGGTGATCGCGTAGGATCCGCAGACAACACTTGACCAGCGCTTTGTATTTTTCACATCACATCGTAAAATGACCAATGATAATAAATTACTAACAGCCATCTTGTCTTCTATTGGTAGAACAAATTTTTTTTTTGGTAAACTTTGAACCCCTGTATCTCAGCCCCGATATTACTTAGCTATATGGTGCCGATACTAAGAATTATTTCTTGTTACCTGATCTTTCAAAATTTACAAGTTTCATAAGTAACATAACATAACATAACATAACATTTTTTCATACTAGGTAAGTACAATGCTAGAGGTAAAACTTAAAATTCAAAGTAAGTGGCCGCTAAAGTTCGAAAATGACGCCAACTTTAATCAATGCCCTTTCACAAATTAAGTACCTATAACTGTGCCGCTACAACAACAAACACAAAAAAAAAATTAAGGGGTGGTCTGGGGTATCGTTGTTTAGAACTTGTTAAGTAGATAAATACTGAATTTTTTATTTTCAAAAATATTTAAAAACAAACGAATAAGATGTCACCAAAATCAGCAGTTTTAAAAAAAAAATGTTTGAGCTGTATCTCATGAACAGTAATAGCTAGACAGTTAAAATTTTCACAAATTGTGTCTTTCTGTTGCCAAATAATAAAAATAAATTGAGGGGGGCTCCCATACTAAAGACCTGTTTTGTTTAGGCGTTTTTTGTTCTAGCTCAAAACATACCAATTTTCACGTTTGTAAGTGTTCTCGTTTCAGAACACTTATAAACGTGAAAATTGGTATGTTTATAGTGCATTAGCTATAAAACAATAACAAATTAAAAAATCTGGTCAACCGCGTGTCGGACTCAAAAAATCTAGCACAGTAACTTACTGAAATTTCAACTAATACAATTATGATTATGTGTTGGTACGAAACCCTCGGTGCGCGAGTCTGACTCGCACTTGGCCGGTTTTTTTTATGTCACAAGTGTGCAAACGAGCAGGTGGGCATGTGGCCTTATTGACATGTAAACTTACATGCTGCTTAAACTGGTTTTGTTTTACGTGCTTGCTGCCGTGCTTACCAGCTTACATACTGCGGTCACCAACAACCGCGCTCCATGGTTCCAGCCACAACGCTGGAACAAGTTGAAGGGGAAGTACCATAGCGTGGTGACCATGGTACTTCCCCTTCAAATTGTTCCAGCAAAAACTGAAATTCTGGAGGGAGATCCCTGTCCAGCTGTGGACGTTTCGTGGGATGATATGATGATAGATCATTGAAAATGAAATGAAAATGAAAAATGTTTATTGGTAACCGAATACACACTATTTAAGCCCGCGTCACACAGAGGCGGTAGTATTTTTGGTAAAGTATGAGTTCTTATGCAACCTGTCACATTGAAAAGCGGTCGCGGCGCGGTATTTTGTTCCCGCCAAACCGCCCCAGACCGCTTTCGCAATCATACCGCCTCTGTCTGACTTGAGCTTTAGTTAGTAAAATTAAAATATTTATTTTTTTTAATAATTTTTAATGCAGGTTATATGTAAATAGGCCGAACGATAATAATAATAATAAGTTAGTAAAATTAGGTTCATTAATTACAGAAACACCAGAGGCCTTCAAACTAGGCAAAGCCTGTATCTTGAAGGACCAGTATTCAAATTACAATACAGATAGACTAGAATTAGATAGACTACATCCTTAGAGGTCCTTGCCTTCCTTGTCCTCGTTCAGCTCAACAGCAGACGTATTGTGGTTGATATGATGATGACGAGCAAGTTTGTTTTTTTTTTTCTAGGAATAGAAGTGGTGCAAGTGCCAATAAAAAATTGCAGGAAGAAACTTAAAGATGGTAAGTAAGCCCCGTGTGGTGCCGGCAAAGAATAGCACCAACTCATCTCTAACCGTGGGTGTGGTAAGAGGCGACTAAGGTGCAAGCCAGACAGAACGGGCGCGGCGCGCTTCGGGTGCACCCGAGGTGCGCTTCGGGTGCGCCCAAGGCGCGCTTCGAGCGCCCCCGTGGTACACTTTTCGGCTGGACGACGCAATCGATAGTAGCGGACTGTGCTGTGCGGCGGCGTGCCGTCGGTCACGCCGGCGGTGCGCCGGTGGTGCACCGACAGTGCGCCTTAGGCATGCCGTCTCGTCGCCTGTTCAAATCACATGCATACAAAATGTAGGAGAACGACGCGGTGCAAGCCAGACAGAAGAGGTGCGCTGAAGGCGTGCCGTGCGTCGCACCTCTTCTGTCTGGCCTGCGCCTTCGGGTTAATGAACCAGAAAATGGGCAGCAGTATCCTTCTGTGTATCGTATCATCTTACATTCTGCGGTCACCAAAAACCGTGGTCCCTGGTGTCAGCCGTAGCGCTAACAAGCCCTCCTGTCTTTTATAAAAAAAAATATTTATTAAATTATTACACTTAATAAATATTAAAAATACAATAAAACAATGCCCCGCAAAACTGTTTCAACAGTTTGACTGCGGGAAAGAAGATATAAGAAATAAAAGTCATAGATACAACTGATAGGTTACGTAACTAGCTACTGTAAGTATTATACAGGGAGTTTATCTAACAGATACTTCTTTAGACGGCTCTTAAATTCTTTCTTACATGGCTCGAGGTGGATGTCCTCGGGCAAACGGTTTAAAAAATATGGTATACGTTTTTTCAGGGTTCTGTCACCATAGTAATTATAAACTCTGGGCACCTCGAATTTTCCCGTGGACATCGATCTCGTTCCATGGCTATGACATAACTGTTTTAACTGCTGTAGGTTACGCTCTTGATTGTATACAGCTAAAAGGCATTTATGTTTTAAGCTTACCGGTAAGATTTTACACATTTTAAAAAATTTTCGATAGTCGCCTTTACATTGATTTTTAGTCTTGTTACTAACTAGTAGTTTTAGGAATCTTACTTGCAGTGACTCACGTTTCTCTATGTACGTTTTAAAGGTAAAGCCGTAACAATCAAGAGCGTAACCCAGTATTGAATCTACTAATGAGAAGTATAAACACTTAAGTGTACTAATGGGGACCTTAAAGCTTAAATGATATAATTTCCCAAGCCATATTCTTAACTTATTACAAATATAATCAATATGATGAGACCAGGAAAAGCTAACATCGATTTTAACACCAAGGTAGGTTACGCAGTTTACTCTTTCAATGGGTAAGCATTGGCAGCCAGATAAATTTTTATGGTAACATGAAAAGCAATGAGTGAACATGGGAAGTGGAGTTTCTGTAAGACACAAATAAGGTGAGTGGATTATAAGAAGCTTTGTTTTATCTGTGTTTAAAATGATACCATTATCGTGTGACCACTTAACGACCGCATCTATATATCCTGCTGGACTAAGTGACACGCATCGGCAAGGCTAGTACCGGCACGGAGTGTGCACAGGTCGTCTGCAAACATGTAGGATGAGCAGTGTCGTATGACTCCACATAAACTGTTTACATGCATTAGATAGCACACTGGACCGCATCCTGATCCCTGTGGCACTCCGCACCGAACCTGAGTCTCGTCGCTGAGCGTATCACCCACCTTCACAAGATAAGAACGTGACGTAAGGTAGTCACGGAACCAGGCGTTAAGCTGATGACTAACACCACATTCGTCCAATCCATTCAAGAGTGTGTTTGTTTCTAGGGTGTCGAAAGCTTTTTTAAAGTCATAAAATATTGCTACTACGATTTGTTTATTTTCTAAGTATGTATTAATTTCGTCTGTAAACTTTGATGATAGGGTATTTGTGCAATTTCCTTTTTGGAAGCCATGTTGGCACTCATTTAAAATTCTATTTTGATGAAGAAATGTCCCAATTTGCGTAACAATACATTTCTCTATAACTTTATCAATACTCGACAATATAGATATAGGTCTGTAGTTAGAAACATTCTTATGGTCACCTTTTTTATGAATTGGACGAACAAGTGCTTCTTTCAGTTTATTTGGAAATTTGTGGCTACTTATCGATAAATTAAATAACTTGGCTAATACAGGACTAACTTTATCTACGACTAATTTTTTATCCATATCCATCCAATTTATTTTTATCCATTTTATTTATGATGTGTTTTATTATACAACTACTCACCGGTTGCCACCTCATACTCACGCTGGATTCATTGACATAGGTATTTCTATCTAACCACTTATCACTACACACGTGTTTTATCTGCTCAATATCGTTAGAGAAATTAAAAGCAAACTTATCACAAATATTTTTTATACTGCCTTGTTTGTCCATGTTTTGAAGAATCACATTATCTGGAGACTGTTTTTCGTTACCTAAAAGACTATGGATTTTATCCCAGATTTTTTAAATGTTTTTGTTACAGTTTATAATACTTTGTCTGTCATATTCATTGTTACACTTAAAAATAGCTTTACTACACTTATTTCTATATTTAGTATAAGTAATCCTTTTTAGCATATTATTAGGTTAATTGCTCCATATCATGAATAATCTGTCCTTTTCCAAAACCATTTTCTTTAAGTTTTCGTTTATCCAGCATTTGTTGTTTCGACTTTTGATAATCTGGGATAATTTGAATTTTGTAACACTCATCATAAATGTTTTTGAATAAATTTGTAAGCGCTTTGTATAATTCAATAGGACACTGAAAGTTAAAAAGTTCGTCAAAATTTGTTGCTAATAATTTTTCCCTAACCAAGCGATTGTCCAATATAAGGCGAGTCGTCAGTCGCGGGGGCGCTGGTGGGGGCGCGGTACGGGGCAGATATAGTGCGGACGGCTGTGGTCGCGCTTTGTCGCTTGCGCTGGTAAAGCTCGCGCCTCCACCACTATTCACGCCACTAGACGATCGAGCCGGTTTTCATTGTATTGCCGCCAAGACATAAAAGTGATCGGATATCTTACTCGTATGTTTTATTACAGCTGAATCAATTGACGCTTGTGGTGCTTTAACATATACAGGGTGTTAATTTGATTGCGTGCCATAGCTTAGGGGGTGTTTCAGTAACGATAAAGGAACACAAAAAAAATATTAAGAAAAATCCTACTTAAAAAAAATTACTCCATTGAAACTAAACTAACGCGGAGGGCCACCGCGCTATCACCGAGCCAGCGCGCGAGTATCAAGTAATTCTTTCTTTTTTTCTTGTGTGACTCCAATTTTCCCTTCATACTTTAACGGTCTTAGGACCGTCAAAATGTAATACCTAATAAATTATAAAAAAATATATCATTGATGATAAAAAAAAAATTAAGTAGAATTTTTTTAAATATTTTTTTTGTGTTTCTTTATCGTTACTGAAACACCCCCTAAGCTATGGCACGCAATTAAATTAACACCCTGTATATGATCTAAACAAGATGTTACTAATTTATCTTTTAAAATTTCCCTCCGGGTAACGACATTAACGCATTTAGTAAAACCGTATTCTGGCAACCAATTTTCATACATTATTACATTTTTATCTTTGAAATCCAACAGATCTATATTTATGTCACCACAAAACAATACTCGTGAGCCTTTAGGTAAACCGTTTAAAAGATTACGAAATTCAGTAAAAATACCTGTTTTCTATCTTGCTTATCAAATCTTGGGGGCCTATAAATAGATATTAAAAATATTTCTTCGCCGTTACAATTAAGTGTAACGGAAACACACTCCGCGGATCTCATAGTACTCGCTGGCGCAAATGTCTCATTCGCTCGCGCGGCCAACTCGGTTCGCGAGTAAACAAGCACCCCTCCCCCACTACGTCCCTTGCGAGTATATGCATCAATTTTAAATCCATTGATTTTATATTTAATTTCATTTTAACTTAATTTAATTTATTTTTAATTTAATTTATTTATTTAGGAAATCTTACAGCATTAAATGTGTTTATAAACATAATACATCGAGCTTGCCAATTAAAAAGATCTCACAGTTAAACATTTAGAAGTTAATAACAGCTATTACAAATAATTAAAAAAAAAAACAAGAGGATAACAAAGGAAAACACGATATAAGTACAAAAAAAAATAAAAAAAACTAGTTTATCTACATAGAAAAGAATGCATAAGTGTAGTGAGTGTGAAAGTGTGTGTGTGTGTGTGTGTATGAATGATAATGGCAGCATGTCAGTGCGGGTGTCCTGAACAGACCGTGCACCACATTGTGTTTGACTGCCCGCTTACTAAGTTTGACGGGAATGAGGAGGACCTTCTGTTACTTACAACGGACGCAGTAACATATTTAAAATCTAATATATTTATTAATTTTTAAGTAGAGAACACGCCATACGATAAATAAATAAATGGCAGTGACACCATATTGTGATGTCTTATGCGACTCAAGTAACCATTGCATGACCACTTTTACCTGACAGTACTCCGCACGCTTGCCTTATTAAGATTAAAAAGGTCAACATTTATAAAAGTGTTATTATAGGAGCGTGCACATCGACTTAAAATTGAGTTTTGGGCATAAGTCGTGAAAGATCTTTTGACGTTTAAGAGTTTTGTATGTCGGGTACGTACAGTTGGAGTGCCCAACCCAAATCTTGAAACTAATTCCGGACAGTCGACAATATTAATGAATATGTTATATAAAAATATAACGTCTGATAACTGTCTCCTCTTATCGAGTGACATGATCCTATAATGCTCAAGACGCACATCGAAATCTGAAAGTGTAGGGTGGAATCGCCTGGATAAAAAGCGAATAAATTTGCGTTGAATACCTTCAATTCTATTTGTGTGAACTGAGTAGCCAGGCGACCACACCTGTGACGCAAATTCCAGAATGCTTCAGACATAGGCAAAGTACAGGGTGATTAGTGACTGCGCATTTTTAAATGGCTTTGTGATACGCATAATAAACCCTAACATTCTATAGGCTTTCTGCACTATATGTCCATAATGCAATATGAACGATAACTTATCATCAAGGATCACCCCCAGGTCTCTCACTTTTTAATGGCTCACGAGGACTACGTTATTGATGGTGTAATCAAAAAGTATGGGATGTTTTTTTCTGGTGTAGGTGATGCACTGACATTTATCTACATTAAGGTCTAGGAAATTCTGTCTGCAATAGTCGCTGAGCCGAGATAAATCTTCCTGAAGGTTAATACAGTCCCTTTGATTATTTATGGAGGCGTAGATTTTCATGTCATCCGCGTACATGGAGAATTTTGAATTTTGGAAGCATGTGTATATATCAAACACGTAGATAGATATTAAAAAGTAATGGGCCTTAATGCGATCCCTGCGGAACGCCTGAAGGGATTGCCGCAAAATTGGATGTACATGCTCCGATTCTGACAGCCTGAGACCTGTTTTCCAAATATGACGTAAACCATCTCAGAAGGTCGCCGTGTAAGCCAACTGCCCTGAGCTTGTTTAATAATAGGATGTGATCCAGTCGGTCGAAACATTTTGAATAATCAGTATAGATGACTTCCACTTGACCACCACCGTCCAAACTTTTAAATACATCATCGGTGAATACCGCTAAATTGGAGACCACGGATCTTTTTCTCATGAAACCATGCTGTTCCATCGGTACTGACTGAGCTAAAAAAGGATAAATATGGTCGTGCACTATGAGTTCCAGAAGCTTGCTGAATACTGACAAGATAGATACAGGCCTGTACTTATCAAATTGAGACTTGGGACCTCCTTTGTGTATTGGGACTATAATAGCCTCCTTCCATTTTTTAGGAAAAACGCCTTCAGTTAGTGATCTATTCAAGATCATAGAAAGCGGACGTGACAATTCTTTGGCGCACATCTTGACTAAGAGAGGCGGGATGTTATCGCTTCCGGGACCTTTGTTAACGTTGACGCCTTTCAGATATTTGTGAACTTCGGTTTCAGTTAGGATAATTTTGCTTTGAGAAGATGACGGGTTGATCTCACGGACACATGGAGCTGTAGCTGTAGAACTTGGACGGTAGACGGATTGAAAATAATCAAGGAATTGTGTACATATTTCCATAGTATCCGTGACAACAACGGAACCATTTTGCATTTGTTTTGGAATAGAACCGGTTTTTTTTAGATCTTTGGAATACTTCCAAAATAATTTAGGATTTTTTGTGAGACCCAGTTCACACTTCATTATATATTTATCCCAACATTCGTCCTGTGCCTCTTTTTGGCGCCTACGTAGCAGTGTAAATGAGTCTTGGTCGCAAGGGTTTCCGAATTTTTTCCCCAAGCTGTGAAAATGTATTTTTTCTTTTATTATATGGATAAGACTCCTACTGTACCAAGCTGGATAAATTTCATTGGAAACAAGGACAACTGTCGGGACAAACCTTTCAATTAAAATTTGTAACTCAGCATAGAAGCAGCTAACAGCATAGTCTAGACTGGTATAATAGTAATGGAAAGTTTAAGTTTGGTTCCGTTAATACTAACACATCTAACCGTTTTATGTGATTGTTTATACTAAAAAATCACTGAAATGTTTTTTTTATAGAACGTATGTTTACATGCAATATATATAAATCCTTATAGCTAATAATCTGTTTTATCCAGTTGTCTACATTATCAGCACAAACAAAATTGACACACCGTTCAGATATAGTATCTAGCGTAAAGGCGGTATGGTCTAGCACCTTAGCCTGCTCTTCTGAAGGAAGAGCGAATGAAAAAAAAAAAAAAAAGTATCTAGCGTAAAATCCGCGAATTCTGTTTAAAAGTAATTAGAATTACGTAGGTAATATTTAATAGTTCACTTTAGTAAGCCGGCAATTTCACTCTCGGCGCGTACTTATTATAGTACTCTTTGATAACAAGCGTGGTGACTATGGTACTTCCTGGAATTTTGAAGGGAGTTCCCTGTCCTGTAGTTGACGTTTCATGGGATGTCATTGGATGTCATGACTCATGATGAAGCCTCAAACATGTAACTTTATCTTAATTTTCAGAAAATTAATGCTAAATCCAAAAGGGTACTGTCTATAAAGAAAAAAGATGGATGGTCTCTTTTCTGTGAAAGCCTTTCCCCCTGTATACCCCCTTCTGTTGTTTGGAAAAACATTAGCAAATTTCGTGGCTCTTATACTGATAATAACCCTTCATCTAACGATCCCTCTGTGTGGCTTGATTACTTCTTAGATAAACTGGCTCCTCCTTTTGTCCCTTCTGAAAATTGCTTTCCTTCCTTTACTCCTCCCCCGGTTTCCTACGATCGTATGGACGATCCCTTCTCTTTTTTTGAACTTTCCTCAGTCCTTACGTGACTCTACACCAGGTATTGATGGCATCCCTTATTCTTTTATTAAAAAATGCTCAGACTCCTCTAAATTAATTCTCCTTTCCATAATGAATAAAATCTATGAAACAGGTCTTGTCCCAGACTCTTGGAAAAATCAAATTATAATTCCCATTCTTAAACCTCGTAAAGACCCTAACGACCCCGCTTCTTACAGACCTATTGCTTTATCTTCTGTCTTAGCAAAAATCATGGAGCACCTTATTAAAAATAGGTTGGAGTGGATTCTTGAAGGTAGGAAAGTTCTGTCTAATTCTCAATTTGGCTTCAGAAAAGGTATGGGCACAATGGACAGTTTAAGCATTTTCTCTTCAGAAATTCGACTAGCTTTTTCAAGAGGCCAGCATCTAGTAGGGGTCTTCCTTGACATTACTTCTGCCTATGACAATGTTCTTCTTCCGCTACTCAGGCATAAAATGCTTCAGCTGAATCTTCCTGGAAGAATGATCAATGTAATTTTTAACCTCTTCATGGCTCGTACAATTTCTGTCCGTTCCCAAGGATTATTGTTGCCTTCAAGAACTATTTGGAAAGGTTTACCTCAAGGCTCTGTTCTTAGCCCGTTACTCTATAATCTCTATACTTCAGATCTTGATTCCTCTTGTTCCTTTGACTGCAATATATTACAGTATGCCGACGATATTGCATTGTATTATGCCTCAGAATCCATTTCGGAGTGCTCAATTCGTTTAAATAGCGCTATTGAAAATTTGAGCATCTGGCTTTCTGATCATGGATTATCATTATCGGTCCCCAAGAGCACTGTCGTTGTTTTTTCTAGAAAAAAAGTAACTCCGGATATTAACATTGTTCTGGATAATGTTTGTATGGAAGTTAATGATCACGTAAAATTCTTAGGGGTTTATTTTGATACTCGCTTATCGGGAACTTTACATTTAAATTATATTAAAAATAAGTGTGAACGTGGTATTAACATTTTGAGAGCTCTTTCAGGTGTTTGGTGGGGTTCCCATCCATATTGCCAAAAACTCTTATACAATGCTATTATCCGCAGTCACTTTGACTATGGTTCATTTTTACTCGAACCATGTAATAAAACTGCATTGGTCCTTTGGGATAGGATTCAGTCCAAGTGTCTTCGTATAATTTGTGGTGCTATGAAATCATCCCCCATAAAAGCCCTACAGGTAGAGTGCCTGGACCCTCCTTTATTTATGCGTAGACAATACTTATGTGATAGGTTTTTCTTTAAGATTGCTCAAAATTGTTCGCACCCTCTTCTCACTTCACTTTCTCAGCTATCTAATTTAATTCCTTCTTCTAAGTATTGGATTCATAAGCAATCTCCTTGCTTATATAAAAGTTATCATAAATTCATTATTGGTCCTCCAGTTTTTCAATTCCCTGGCAATCCTTTGTTCTCTATTCCTTTTCATGCTCTTGTATTCAAACCCAATATTATTACATATTTCGGTGTTGAAAAAGATGATCCTGGTGCTAATTCTAATTTTAATAAAATCATTAATGAAAAGTTTCCTGGTTGGATTACTCTTTTTACCGATGCCTCAAAGATTTCAGTTGACCAAGCTGTAGGTTCTGCAGTCTGGGTTCCTCGTCTGAATGTCACTCTAAGTTTTAAATGTCCCCCAAATATCTCGGTTTTTTCGGGTGAAGCCATTGCCATTTTTGAAGCTGTTTCTTTAGTTGAATCTCATAAACTTAACAAATCAATCATTTTTACAGACTCTCGCAGTTGTCTCGAAGATATTTTAAAGTTTCCATTTCGGTGTAAAGATGTTCATCCTATCACCCTTAAAACCAGAGAAATTCTTTACAAGTGTCACTCAGCTGGGATTGAGATTATCCTTGCATGGATTCCTGGGCATTCTGGCATCTCTGGTAATGAACAAGCTGATCTTTGTGCAAAGTGGTCTATTAGTAATGGCACGGAAACTTACTCAAATTGTTTTGCTCTAGATTTACGTTCGGCTGCCAAATCAGATCTTAAGGAACTTTGGTACGAGGATTGGATCATTTCTCAACGCGATAAAGCCAAACATTATGGTAGAATACAGCCAAATCTTCCAGTAAAACCCTGGTTTTTTAAATATCGCGAGGCCAAAAAATTTTGTACTTCAACCATAATTCGATTGCGTCTCGGACATAATTGCAGCCCTTACTTTTTGGCCAAAATTAGAGTCAAGGATCACTCTTTGTGTGAATGCGGTCTTGACGAGGGTACGGTAGATCATTTGTTTTTCAATTGCCCAAGGACTCCTGTTTCTCTTTATGACATCCTTTCCCCTATTATTCCTCGCCCCTTTAATATGGATTGTGTTTTATCTTCCTTGGATTCCCCTCTTATATACATTTTATTTAAATATATTGAAAGGTATAAAATTAAATTATGATTCCCCTTTTTTTTCTATGTTCATTTATTTATATGTTTTTATTTTTATCCAGATTATGCTAATTGACCGTCCATTTATCTGGTCATTGTAGTGCCGTGTATTCTCCAACTTCGACACTGGCAAAATTGTCCATGTTGACAGAAGCCATATTACAAATATTTGATTTGATTAAACATGTAACTTAAGATCCTTTAGGGTCGTTTGTCAGCATTTGAAGATGGCAGACGTGAATTTGTTTCAATTTTGGTTTTATCTGTTGATTTGAGAGTTTAAAGTATAATTTTGGTAGGATATTATCCAATAAACGTCTTACAAAGTGAACATTTAATAGAAAATGGAAATATATTCTTCTTCTAAAGTTTTTGGATGGTGAGAAGCGGCTTTCTTCGTGACTTCAATAATTTCCCCTATCAACTTATCGGAGTCATCGTGGTGCACAGGCTTTCCTCGTCGTCGATCTTCGAGATGCGGATTCCTGTGTAAATCATTCTTTCACTGGACATTGGCGTGTCGCCATTTTTTTGTAACAATTCCTTTACTATGACATTGGCGAAATACGTTTTTAATGAGATGTGATTCCATTAATTAAATTTGTACGAGATCCTTTATCGGAACCACAGAAAAATAAGGGTAATAGAAGGAGGATTAAAAGTAATAAGTCGTTACAAGAAGGTAGTGAAGGCGTCGTTCTGTTAATTTGAAGGGTTATTTTCATAGAATACATGAAACAGAGTTAGAAAGGCAATGCTGACAATTTTGTACGAGAACCGGTGTCGCCAGTTTGCACACATTTACACGATGAATTATATTTTCACTACATAAGAAAACCGCTAGCTATTTGTCGTCTACTGGTGAATCGAAAAAGTCAAAAGAGCCAAATCCAAGCAATCAAAAATTTACCGTATTACATTACGTTATAACATTATTTTCAAAAACGTCAAAATCTGACGTTTTTTGGGTGAGAAAGAGACAAAGATAAAATGTGGCCATACTAATAAAGTTTGCACAAAACGGTTCAAAAAGTATCCATTGGACCTTTCTTTGTTTTAACTTTCCTTTTAAATATTTCCCTAACAATATATTTATAAGTGTGTGCAACATTATGCATAATACTTAAAAAAATTATTTAGATTTTTCTTTACTGAAAATAGAAAGTTAGCGATTTCGAAATATTAAATTGTTGTGTTATACTGGTATCATTATTGTGCAAATGCTAGGGATGTATGTTTCATTGGGCAAATTATCGATAAAATGGATTATTGTACTCTAGATTACAACTTTTCCACGAAACATAGGTTTGTTTTAGATTCGTACAGCTTGCAATAACTAACTCTAGCGATGGCGGTTAATGCGTAGAACACAAAAAACGAGTCACGGGGGTGCGCGGCGTATAGTGGGGGAAGGACTGCGAAGCGTTCATTGGCTCTCCACGTGTCACCATGCGCAGAAACTAATCGTCACGCTAATGTTAGGTTGTGCAAGCTGTTTTATTTTATATATCTCACTAAAATCACAGATTAAATAATAGTAAACTAACGTTTACAGATCCGACATTCTCAGGCGGCGGGGTGAAGAAGGACGTACCTGATGATAGGTCCAGGCGCTAGTTCTTATTAGAGGTCACACTGCATCAATCAATCTGTACACAAAACATTGTAAATTCAAAGTCACTTTGTATTATACACAGGTGTTTTTGTCGTTTTAGATATTATTTTCATGAGAACAGAATTGCGCGCGCGGTCATTGCTTTTTCATTGATGTTTCAGGCAGGTACGGGGGGGGGGGAAGAGAGGGAAGGAAAGGGTGCGTTCTTAATTAGTTTTATTGTGTTGTGTATTGCCTGGAAAAGCATCATAATAACTTTTGTTTGAGAAGCCAAGTATTTACTTGCACCTTGTACACGGGTTTTAGTTTTATACTCATTCTTTATTAGGGTTTCGTACCGAAAGGGTGAAAAGCGGGACCTATTGATATGCCTCCGATGTCTGTCTGACTGTCAGTGGGCTGTATCTCATGAACCGTAATAGGTAGAAATTTGAAATTTTCACAAATTGTGTATATCTGTTGCCGCTACAACAACAAATACTAAAAATTTAAAAAATTAAGGGGGGCTCCCAAACAGCTAAAGGGGGGAGCGTAAAAAAAGTTTGGCCCACCCCGTTGATTGGAGCTTGTTGAGTAAATAAATAATGTATTTTATGTTTTAAAAAATACTTTAAACCAAATGAAAAAGATGCCACCAAAGTCATCTGTTTTTCCAAAATTTTGTTTGAGCTGTATCTCATGAACAGTAATAGCTAGACAGTTCAAATTTTTAAAGATTATGTATTTCTGTTGCCAATATAACAAAAAAGAAAAAAAGAAAATTGCAATGTTTATAGTGCATAAGCTATAAAATAACAAAAAATAATAAAATCTAGTCAAGCTCGTGTCGGACTCAAAAAATCTAGCACAGGAACATACTGAAATTTCTAATTCAATCGTGATTATGTGGTGGTACGGATCCCTCGGTGCGCGAGTCCGACTCGCACTTGGCCGGTTTTTTATTAGAAGATCCCTGCGTGTAAATATTCTTCAAAAATAAAATAGATCATGAAGCATTGTTTTGTTTTATTATTTACATGATATTTACATTTTTCTTATTTATATCTCACTAATATTTTAAAGATAATTTATTTGAGTTTGAATTTTTATATGTTTGGATGTTTGTTACTCTTTCACGACCCAGCCACTAAACAGAATTTGATTAAATTTGGCAGGAATATGGACTTAGACCTAGAATAGCATAATATCTACTCTTTTTTCGAATCCCACGCAAATAAAGTCGTAGGCAACTGCTAGTCAGCTATAAGAAGAACCAACAAACTAAATTAATATACCAGTAAAGACGTGTGTGGTTAAGTTGGTGTCCCTCCGGGAAGTGATTTCGGTTTCTTACAGGTATAGCGTATAACAAGAGGCTTTAGATGTCTTCTTTGTGCCGAAAAGATGATGTCACTCTCCAGAAAGTGTTTTGAGCAAGTATAACTTGTTTTGGTGGCTAACTAATCTTTTCGCCCTGTGGCATCGATCCATCTTTGCTTTTCTTTTGAATCACCTGGGTAGCTGCCAAAAATCTCTTTCTAAAGTTGGGATTTAGTATGAGTGCAAACAATTTTTAATTTTATAATTATTAAAAAATTATTGGTTAACTTCAAAGCTAAAAAATATATACAAGTAAGTATTCAACATTACAGGAATAATGCAAGTATACAGAAATTTATCGATATCGATGTATTTTTGTAAGCACTTTTGCTCTGGTTTCGACCGGCTAAAAAATATTTTTGTTTTAACAAATATAGTGGATAAAAAGGTATTCTAAATGGTTATCGGTGGTACAATAGGCCTCCATTTTGCAAATTTTTATCTTTGCTGTGAGCTCGACGTGATAATATCGCACAAAACGGCATTTTCTTAAAAAAATACGTCGCTGCTCTTTACGCCATTGAGTCGGGCAAATGACTGAAGGGGTCATTTTGAGGTTTTGACGTTTGTTTGTCCTACGGACCTATCCGTGGCACGCGGGGCCCGCCTACTTCGCCTTTCTAACTCTGTTTCATGTATTCTATGGTTATTTTGAATATTTCCTAGTGATCATTGATTATATTTTGACATTTCAATTTGGCACATGTCATCCCATAGTAAAATAAATTTGCACGGTATCTATTCCGAGCGAAAAGCAAGCAAGGAAGTCCGAAATCTTTGATCGGAACCATAGCCCGTTGTCATGTTGACATCTCTGTTTTTCAGGAGAGCTAGTACCTACGGTAGCCGGAACTTGTCTGCTTTGTGAACCATTTCCCTTGCAAAACGACTTCCCGTGCAAAGCCCGGAAGAGAGTAGCCTTTGGGAGTAGCCCTACGCAGCATTCCTCTCTGCCAAAGTCAAAGACATCAGAACTATTTGCGTACTCTTTTTCTGGGCTTGCGCGGGAATTCGTAGGTATTTCAAAGGAAATGGTTCGCAATAGGCAAACACGTTCCTGCTACAGTAGTATCGCCCCAGATTCGCCACCATGACGGCAAGATAAAGCTACTGAATGATGAAGTGTGTAGAATGGTTTTACCTGATGTTCTATACAAAGAATTTCCTCATATTATAACCAGGCGTAGCAAATTATTAGCAGAACTTATAAACCGCTGAAGTAACTGACATATTATTATTATTATCATTTATTAGATCAGACCACAAAATCCATTTATGTTAGTAAATACTTAGCCTATGTTAGTGAACAATGTCATTTAATTATAAGTCCCACCCAGTGTTTGAGAATGGGACAGTCGATTTTATGCTATGACCGACAGGACACTGTTGGGGCTAGCCCGCACCCTGCTTAGCAGTGATGATATCCTTTTACGCCTGATGGCGTAAAAGTCATCAGTTCGCTCTTGTGCAAACATTTGCGACGCGGTACAAAATCGGGGCAGCCCCAACAGCATCCTGAAGGCATTGTTATACTGAACCCGGAAAGCATTGTACGCCTTTTGAGTATAGTTGACCCACAAGCTGCTGGTGTAGAAAACCTGACAAAATGCCTTGAAAAGGGTTATTTTACCTTGTTTAGTACACCGAGCAAACCTGCAAGCCAACATATTACTTCTAACGGCCAATGCTCTCCGTTCTCTTTCGATGTCCAAGTCATCTTTCAGTTCACTAGTAAGTATGTGACCTAGATATTTGAACTGAATTACAGTTTTTAATATATTGCCAGCTAGTAGTACAGGAGGCACATTATTTGGTTTCTTACTACCAGACACGAACACCATAACTTCACTTTTATTGGCGTTGTCTATCAGCCCATGTTCTGCCGCGTAGGATTCACACACCGCAACCATTTTTCTAAGTGCGCTTATCGAGGGGCTCAGCAGCACTATATCATCGGCATAACTGATGTTATTGACACTAACACCGTCAATATAGCACCCAGCATGCATGCTGCTGAGCCTCTCGATTAATCCGTTCACGTACAGACTGAATAAGTTTGGTGAAGTCAAACCCCCCTGCCTCACACCACATTCCAATCTGTACGCGTCTGAAAGCACATAGCCCTGAGAATCGCTAAACTAAAGTGGCAATGGGCAGGGCACATCGCAAGAAGAACCGGTCAAGATCGCTGGAAGCCGCTGGATGCGAGCAGCGCAAGACCGGTCGTCGTGGAGATCTTTAGGGGAGGCCTGGACTGGCTGAACATAGCAGTGGACGTCTTTCGGCTGAAATGTGATGATTGAGGGTGAGACGGTGTGATTGATTGAGCTGGATGACGGTTGCAGCAGGCGGCTGCTGTCGTGTGGATGTCATACATTCACCTCGTTAAGCGTCAAATTCTTGGGCAGCGACGTCATAAATTCCGATTTTATCCACATGTCATAAGTTCCTGGCTCTTTACCATGTCTTTCTTGTCGTGGGTAACACTAGTCATTTCATGCAAAGTATACAGGATGTTAATTTAATTGCGTGCCATAGCTTAGGGGGTGTTAAAGTAACGATAAAGGAACACAAAAAAAAATCCTACTTAAAAAAAAAACTAAAACTCCATTGAAACTTAACTAACGCGGAGGGCAATGACCCGGACGGAGCACCAGTGGTACAAACTCTTTCGCGCGCTTAGGATGGCGCGGTGCTCAAGGTCATTGCTCTCCGCGTCGCGTCAGTTTAGTTTCAATGGAGTTTATTTTTTTTTAAGTAGGATTTTTTTTTATTCCTTTATCGTTACTGAACCACCCCTAAGCTATGGCACGTAATCAAATTAACACCCTGTATATAGGCCCTCTGGCGGCAATAATTGGTACTACATTGAGCTTTGGATGAGTCAGAGGGTGAAGAGAAGGGGGAGAGGAGGGGGAGATGAAAGGAGGGGGGGGGGAGGTAAGGAGAGAGGTGAAGCGAGGAGGGATGTGTGTGTTGAGGGGAGGGGCGGTTATAGTCTGACCGCAACCGCTGTACCACGCCTTAGGTATGCGCGGGAAGATGGGGAAGTGGAAAGAAAAGAGCAAGAACTAGTTGCCGCCGAAACCGATGACGAGCGATGGCCCCCCCCGTCTCGCCGTGAGCATACCTAAGAAGCTATGGTGCGGTTTTGGTCAGACTATAGTGGACGTGAGTAGGAAGGAGCTTGATGTTTTCTTGACTATACCTACATAAACATAATCCACGTAAAACTTAGGCCGGTATTTCACTGGACACCACGGTGGCGCGACTGGTTGCGCCACTGGTGTCCGTAACTAGACACCAGTAAAGACACCAGAGTCGCTACACCCTGCGGCCACAGTATTAAAAGCTATATTTCACTGGGAGTGGTAGCGCTACCAGCATCCGAGCTGGTTGCGCCGCCAAAAAGGTTGCGCAACCAAACGGACACCAGGTGAGTAACTCTCTATAGAGCTGTATACATTTTGTTGGTAGCGGCGACTGGTTGCGCTGCCATGGTGTCCCAGTGAAATACCGGCCTTACGGTCATATCAAGGGTACTGTCACCCAAGAGCCCAAGATATTTTTATCAAAGATTTATAACTATGTTGTTTTTTCAGCACATCACAAAGCCAACCTAAACGAAATTTCAAGACATCCGTTACCTACCGAAATCCTTACAAAAAGAGAAGAAAATAGGCAGAGGGTGAAGAGAGATGTGAACGAAGACCGAACTGATGAGGAGCAGAAATTAGACGTGCAGCAAGATACTCCTAACGAAAATACCATTCAAGCCAGGGCGTTCTACAGTCCTCAAACGGCGGCTTTGTTGGTAATTTCTCTAATAAAGAATTAGCCCAAAAAGTCCAATGTAGGTTTGCTCTAAGAATTTTACGGCAAAAATCGTACTTTGTCCCGTGTGGCGCCGGCAAAGAATAGTACCAACCCATACATACCCGTGGGTGTCGTAAGAGGCGACTAAGGGTTAACTGGAGGATGGGCAGCAGCATCCTCCTGTGTCTTACATCTTACTTACTGCGGTCACCTACAACCGCGGTCCATGGTGCCAGCCGTAACGCTAACAAGCGAGGTGACTATGGTACTTCCCCTCCACATTTTTCCAGCAAAAGCTAGAATTCTGGAGGGAGCTCCCTGTCCCGTAGTAGGGATGTTATGATGATGATGATGATTTTAAATTTACCCAAAAACGCTGCGGTAATTGGCCAAGCTAAATATGATATAACACACTAAAATACAAAAACCATTTCGAGATATTTTTATATCATACCATATTTTTTTTATTTTCGACTAGAAAAGTAATTTGATTGCGGTAATATATTCGAAAACGCTGCGGCTGTTGAGACATTCATTTGACCACTGTGTGACGTCATTCCACAATTAAAAAAAAAAAAACAATAGAAAAGAAAACTTTTATTCTCTGTGCTCTTTCTGTCAAAAGATTCGATTCGACGTTTCGAGTTTGATTGACACATCTGTGTCGAAGCACGTTCGTTTCACTGTGACCACACTGTGGCTCTAGGGACCGCGGACTAGACCAAATGGCCACTACTGAACGACGCCGCGTCTACCACCGGCTAGCTCGAATAGCCACCCTCGTCGCACTCAACTTATTGACTTATACTGTTAGAAATATGGATCAAAGTCGGTTGAATGTTATCACAATGTTATGTTGCTACGTTCAGTATGAAATAAACTGACCAATGAGAACCAAATAGCCGCGTCCTTCATAGAAAAAATATAAATTTTGGCCGTTTGAAGTTCACTCAGTTGTCACTCAGTGCGCGTTCTTGCAAGATGGCTGGTAGACGGCGTCGGTTTTAGTGTTTGTGCCTTGGTGTTTTACGGTGTTTTGGACAAAACCACTTATGTAAGTTTAGTTTCATATATTTATTACGTATTTTTAAAAGAAACGTCTCATACGTCCATAATAATAAACCGAAAACCAGGCAAAAATAAAAAATCGGGGGTCCGTTTTTTTTCAACGCCATTTTTTTCGTCATGCCGTCGTATAAATCGGTTGTATAAACGAACCATATACTAGAACAACTGTGTGAATAATTTATTAGAACGCTGACATCATTAGCTTACAAAAAACAAACACTTCTAAAAACCCATAATGTAAACATTGTGACTGGCGAGCGATTAAATCTCAAGTGGGTCGTTAAGTGCTCGCCGCGGTGTCGAATTACATAAACACGTGGTCCCCTTGGGTTCTTGAACTTGTCTAGCCCAGTGGTGCCTCACGGGTCGTTCGTTTCATCGTCTATTGTGAAATGACGTCATCAACTTCAAAATTTAAAAAAATAATATAAATTAATAATAATACTTAGGCGGAAACGTTCTATCAAACATGCAAATACTTACTTACCTATTTTGCCGCCATAAGCTTAAGATGACATAAAGAAAAGTAAAATCGACTGCCTCACCCAGTCGACTTCTAGCGCCGCGTTGCATACCTACTCGTAGAGTGCGGAGTGTCACAGGCCTGCCTTTAGGGAAAGTTGTTCAGTATCATGAGTACATTCATACCTTTTTCTATCAAGAACTAATTAAAAGTCACCCTATATGATCCTCACAGCACCGAGTAATGAGCTTAAATATGAAATAGTTATTTGTTATGCAAGGCAGCAAAAGTGTTATTTGGCGCGAGTGCCTTGTATTGAAACCTGAGCAAGCGAAGGATGCTAGGATTGAACCATGAGCGAAGCGAGTGGTTCAAAAGAAGAATCCTGAGCGTAGCGAAGGTTTCAAGGCACGACACGCAAAATAACTTTGCTGCCGAGCGAAACAAAAAATTTTTCATCTCACTAAAGCGAGAAAGCGGCCTAATACCGCAGAATGGAGGTTTGCCATACTGTATCACGTTCGAATTTCAAAAACCTTTTACCCCCTCACTCATTCAAAGCTCGGCGTAGTACCAATTATTGTCGCCAGAGGGCGTTCATCCATTGTGCACACAAAAAAAACCGGCCAAGTGCGAGTCAGACTCGCGCCCTTAGGGTTCCGTACCTATCTACCATATGATATACTAAAAGCTTTTGCTCTTTGATTTTAAAAACTCCGAGACCATCCAACTTGACCCCTCTTTTATAGAAAAGTTCTTGAAACGAAAACCAATTAAGGTGAGCTCACCTTAATTGGTTACTATTAGTTGTCCATAGGAAATTTAAAAATTTAATGATTTTAGACTTTTCCCTTCATTTTTACTGTGACACCTAGCTTCTTGCCAAATTTCATAATTTTAGGTCAACGGGAAAAACCCTCTAGGTTTTGCTTTTTTGCATAAGTGTATGGAGATGAGTACATAAAAAGCCATATCTTTTGATTGCGTCGTTGTAAAAAATTGAAATTTTCAGATCTTGTGTGGTTTATGGACCTTAATATTCGTTATCAATTTCAACCTGATACCTCTTCTCGTTCATGAGAAAAAGGGTCTTGACAGACAGACAGACGGACAACAAAGTGATCCTATAAGGGTTCCGTTTTTTTATATTGAGGTACGGAACCCTAAAAAAACAACATTTAGCATTTGGAACCCCACCTTATCACCTAGAAAATGTTATAAAATCGGTGACCTCATATTAAATTGACCTTTATTATTTCCAGACGCATCAAAGAAAACGTAAGTAAGAATACAAACAATCTTTTAGGTACTTGGAGCCTATTCAGCCTATGATGTACGATGTGTATGTATAAATATATAGACAAGTTTTATGTGCTCCAAACGTTGTAGTATTTTGAAAGTGGACATACCTAATGAAATAGTGAACAACATTTTAGTATGTTACTCAGACCATGAAACTGAATAACTTTCCCCAAGGAACATAGGTCGAAATATGAAAAACCAAATTTGACATCCCATACAAAATGCGCTATCAGCTGTTGCAGTTTCTATGGGAGGTCAAAAATTTATTTACGTATATCGACCTATGTTCCTTGGGGAAAGTTGTTCAGTTTCATGGTCTGAGTAACATACTAAAATTATGCTCACTATTTCATTAGAGTTCATTAGGACCTTGTATACTTGGTCCAGGAGCTCTATTTTTGAATCCATTGTGCGAGTAATAAATCTCTCGAATACGAGTGATATCTGTTGGCGTATACGCCATCCCAGGCGTATTCGATTCCACGGTCGCATGTTGTTATACATAAATGGGTAAATAGCTCCCAGACACTGAAGAAACACTTGTGTTCACAAATGTTCTGGACGGGGATCGAACAGATATTGTATGTGCGAGAGATAATCGCTTAGAGCGAATCGAGTGAGGCCCGCCTGGCTTTGACGGTCAATGGGCTGGGTTGCAGATGCATGGATTGGGGTCTATACATGCAGGATAGGTACAGTGAAGAGCTGGTCAAGCTTGTCACACACAGCGCGATTACCGTCCTTACGTTTAGTGCAACAAGATAAAGAGTAAATTTTACTCGTCTCTTTACAAAAATATCGGTAGAGCATTATTAGTTTGCTGATGCATGGTCAACAGTTGAAAGAGAGTGTTTGTTGTATTGTGAACGTGTGTGCTTGTAAATGGCGGAGTTAATTATGCTTATATTTTTTGACCTTTCTAATGACAATAGTATTTATAGACTTAATGAATTGACTTCATATTTTATATAATTTTATTGATGTTTACTTTTAAAAATTTATGAAATGTTAAAAGCCTTGGATTTTTCTGTAATTTTTAACGTTTTTATTAATCAACAAATTGAAATTGAAATAAATAAAATAAAATGAAATAAATAAATAAAATTAGTTGGCAACACTTGATATAATTTTTTACTATTTACTGTTTACTGGTTACTTATTTTTCAGCTCGGCCGCCTCGGCAGGTACAGTCAATAGTTAAATATGACATGGGCAAGGTAGTTAGCAATTATTTGAGCTTAGTAAAAGTGTAGCGACTCATCCGCGGAGATTGCGCTTCGGAATGATCCGCGACGGATCTTTCCGCCAAATATGACACACTTTGATCCATTTTTAGGGTTCTGTACCTCAAAATAGGATCACTTTGTTGTCCGTCTGTCTGTCTGTCAAGACCCTTTTTCTCACAAACGGGTAGAGGTATTAGGTTGAAATTGAAAACGAATATTAAGGTCCATAAACCACACAAGATCTGAATTTTTTTTTTTTACAATGACGCAATCAAAAGATATGGCTTCTTATGTTTTCATCTCCATACATTTATGCACTAAAGCAAAACCTAGAGGGTACTTTCCGTTGACCTAAAAATATGAAATTTGGCTAGAAGCTAGGTCTCACAGTACAAGTAAAGGGAAAAGTCTGAAATCATTAAATATTACAAATTTTCTCACAACTAATAGTAACCAATTAAGGTCAGCTCCCGTTTCAAGAACTTTTCTTTAAAAGAGGGCTCAAGTTGGATGGATGCGGAGTTTTTCAATTCAAAGAGCAAAAGCTTTTAGTATATTATATTGTAGATAGGTACGGAACCCTAAGGGCGCGAGTCCGACTTGTACTTGGCCGGTTTTTTTTATTCGTTTATTCTAACGCTTACCAACACATTTTGCAGCCATGTCAAAAGCAATCGTCTAAAGCTGTCAGAAAAAACAAGTTTGTAAAACTATGTCTGCAAAGTGTGTAGGTAAGCGTTGGAATTAACGAAAAATAAAAACCGGCCAAGTGCGTGTCGGGCCATGCGCTGTATAGGGTTCCGTAGTTTTTTTTAATTTTTTTGTCGCATAGCAGGTTTTGATTGAGTATTTCATAACGTTTATAACATAACATTTTTACCTCCTAATCCTAGCAGCGAGCGCCTGATTGCTATTTTCATTATTTCCAGGTTTTGGCTAGCTCATTAACATATGAAGCCTACTTAGCTGTGATAGTTTTCCTTTTGATTTCATCATATACAAGGTGTAACAGAACCCTGAAGGATGTGATTCTGCCCATGAAACTGAACAACTTTCCCCAAGTAACATAGGTCGAAATACGAAAAAAAAAATTTGACCTCCCATACAAAATGCGCGATCAGCTGATTCAGTTTCTATGGGAGGTCAAAATTTTTTTTTCGTATTTCGACCTATGTTCCTTAGGGAAAGTGGTTCAGTTTCATGGGCAGAATCACATCCTTCAGGGTCGATTTACCCTTTTTGTTACACCTTGTATACTACTACTGTGACTTTTTTCACACTTCCAACAACACACGTTTAGCCTGAAGTTGGGGGGGAAGGGGGGGAAACACAAAAATACGCTTTCGAGCTTAATATTTCGCAAACGGATCCCTAAATGGAAAAATGATGTTATCAGACTCAAATAATTTTTAAAGGACCTATCTAACGATACCCCACACAAAAGGGTAGAGAAGAAAAATCCATCCACACTTCACTTGTAGGGGAGGTACCTAAAAAATTATTTTTTAAGATTTTATTTTACTACTTTGTCGGCGTGGATGAAATATGTATGTCCATACAAAATTTCAGTTTTCTAGTACTGGGAGTCTCTGAGCTAAGCCGCGGTCAGATAGACAGACAGACAGTCAGACGAACATGACGAAACTATAAGAGTTCCTTTTTGACTACGGAACCCTAAAAATGGAATATACAGTAGAATTTCGGCGTCGGAACGATCGGCAACCACAAAGCAAATGCCACAATGACAAGACCTTGGGGGTAAGTTCTGAAACGAAATTTCACTCTAGTATGTCAGACTTGACGGAAAAATTTCCGCAGGTGTGTCGCTACACTCTATCCCAAACCCTAGCCTATCGATTCTACAGGGTGTTAGGAAAAGTACCGATTACTTTTAAACCACATGTTCTGTAGATAAAGAACATTAAGCATGATTAAACAATATAAAATGAATAAAAAAATAACAGAAATAAAATATTAAAATTAAATTTTGTCAACCCTAGCCAGACTCGCGGCGCGCATTTAGATACCTATTTTACTTGTTTACACTTGGTGCGCCGGCCGCGCCGGGTGCGCGTTGTGATTCTTAGAATAGGGTTGGCAACTTGAACTTCTTTTTTCACAGGAATTATTTTAGTTATATGTTTTTTTTTATTATCAATATGTTTAATGTATTTTTTTCTACTTATACCATGTGGTTAAAAGGAAATCGGTACATTTCCTAACATCCTGTATAATCAAAAAATCTTTCGCGTTTTTTTCCTGCCATATGCGAACCATTTCCTTTGCAAAAAAATATTTTTAGTTTCTTAGCCTGAGAGCCAAACTATTAAACTATATGAAGATTCAACAAAAATTTGTATCAGCATTTTATTTTCGTCAGAAATTAGATTAGCTGGTCTATAAAATAATTCATTAGTAATCCACCCAAATTTACGACCGGATGATTTATAAAAATAATAAGGTAAGTTCGCCCAATAAGGGCCGGCTCCAAACAAGGGCCACCAATTCAAAATTCCCGTTCCCGATACCAAACAGAATTCAAATCTCGCGTGGACACTTCTCATTGACCAATCATTAAAACGCATTGGCAGCCATTGCATTTTACGGCGCCATTTTGTCAGTGTGCCGGTCAACACTGTTCATGTGACGACGCGTCGATCAATTTATACAATACAATACAATATTCTTTATTGCACACAAAATTTAAAAATAGTTGTTTTTTTGTCCAATGTAAGTGTTTCTTTTTGTTTTTGTAAGATATTTTATAAATGTAAAGAAACAATTGACATTTAGGCGTACTCGTAGATTGTGGAGGCTAGTTATTTATAGCACTGTTTATTTTGTTCTTTTTGATTGATTTTCTCCGAGATGGCGTAGTGCCTAAGAAGGTCCACCTCCGTGTCACCAAATACCTATAGACCTACTAAGGCCCAAGGGCTATGACTGAAAAAAGTTCCTAAATTTATAATTTTTAGTGCTTACAATAATTTAATCAGTAAATAGCAATATGAAACCAAACTGAGTTTTATTAAAATACATAAATAAAATGTATTATTCTATATTAAAGTTTCTATAGTCTTTATAAGGACCATAACGTAAATTTTTGTTAATTTGTAGATTATTCTTTCACGAATAACAAAAATAATGGTAACTGTATAGATTTAAATTGAAATAAAATATTTAAATATTGTAGTTTCGGAAATACCTAAGGAATAAAAGTGGGCCTTAATAAGATCACCCGTTCTTAATAAGGTCCATCGACGAGCTTTTTTTAAACCAATTTTGTTGTTTATTGACTGTTTATACACGATTTTAGTTCAATATTTTTTGTTCAAATATGAGCAATTAGTGTATTTTGTATGTTTTTAAAATTAAAATACTTCTTAAATCAGATTTATAACGATTTGCAAAAACGTGGCCCTTATTGGGCGCACTTACCTTAATAAAGGAATTATAAATTCCACAAAAGAAGGGCAAAAATGCTATAAATATTATTTACTATACATTTGATTACCTTTATTACTATCTTTTTTTAAGTATATAATCCTCCTATATTTGTAAAAGAAAAACAATTTAACCTAGAAAAAAAAATTACGTAAATCTTAAAGTTGCATAAGACCTATGATAAAAATGCTATCAGATCAGTTCTTCTATGCTTTTGTTTCATTAACGTCCCTCATCATATTGTGTACTAAGTCGAATAAAAAAAAACAATATCGAAATTGAAAACTCCAGAAATTGAAATTGTACCAGTTTGAAATTTGGGTGGATTCAAAAATATAGTCTCTTAAAATTGCATTTAAAGGCCGTTTACAAAAATTTGGCCTGATATGAATTTTTTCCCTAAATAATAGGATAGCTCTAAGGGTATCTAGATTTCAGTGTGGTCTAATTTCACGAGCCGTCTCGCTGAAAGAAAATCTAAAAAGATTTGGTTGCAAGGGAAATGGTTCGCATATTGCAAGAGAGTATTGCAGACACGTTCCAGCTACAGCAATAGACCCTCTGCAGACTTTTGTTAAGCCAATAGTTTAGTAGGCTTTTATTCAATCAAAATATGAAATGTTAAAAGCCTTGGATTTTTCTGTAATTTTTAACGTTTTTATTAATCAATAAATTGAAATTGAAATTGAAAATCGGTTGGTATTTGATAACAACCAAACCACACCTTTGGCTCGGAAACTGTTGACGTGCGTGAAATCACCACGTGTGACATCGATATGGTGCAGGTAAATTATATTATTCGTCTTTTTACATTATGCCTTGACATACTACAAAATGCCGAAATTTTTTTTTCGCTGCCTGGCATTTCACAAAACGGCACGTAATTCTTTTTTGCCACTTGCCGTCCGCTGCCGCGGAACGCTCGCTTCGCTCATTCGGCTCGGTTAGGTTGGGTTTACCGTGGCTAATAATAATATAAACCCATTTACAATCTGCCGGCGCCGTTTTACAATTTGCCGAACGTTTACAGTTTGCCCGCCGTTTGATAACGGCGAACTATACGATTTGCCTTCGACAAATACATCCCTATTACGGCTGTTACTGCCCTCTAGATAGCGCGTCCTGCCGCGCCGGCCCTTGTAACAAACCCGGGAAGAGGCCACGTTGTTAGGCGCAGAGGAGGTGAGCGGATTGGTGGGGGGCGCAGTGTCCTGTGTCCTTTTTGAACGATATATTATACTATTAAACGAGCAATATTTGTAAATATATATATTTGTAATCGGTTTCTCGAAAACGGCTCTAACGATTTTGATGAAATTTAGTATCCGGGGGTTTTCGGGGACGAAAAATCGATCTAGTTAGGTCTCATGTCTGGGAAAAATCGTTTTGCCCGTGTGGTTTTAAGCAGTAAAAAAAAAATACCACGTTTTAGACAGAAACCTACAGCGCCATCTGTTGGCGAGTAGCATAGCTTGCTCACCCGATGATATTTTAATGTTGAGGCGGCTATTGTAGAGCAAAGCTCGGTCTACTAGGTACTAGTATGGTAAATAGAGTTGCAAATGGTTCTACTGACATGCGGTTGACCGTACTTTACTTTTTTCTGTGATTAAACCCCAATTTTACAAAATTATCAACATGGATACTCGGCCGATTAGAGTCTGCAATGGGTCTTTCTAAACGGCTATGTTAAGGGTCCCCTGGAGCTGTGAGTTCCCATACAAACTATCTTTTGCGATAACTTTTAAACTACAAAACACATTATGACAAAATTTTGTACACACAATTGGATAAGAATAATAATAAATAATAAATTTGTTTATTTTCTCCCACAAAAAGTTTCTACAAATATATTAAGATCAACTTAGACATTAAACTTACACTACTGTAAAGAACTTGTATTATGTGGGAGACAGGAGCTCAAACTAGGAAAACCCTGTGCTAAGAGAGTGCTCCCTCACTCGGAAAATGAACCAAACTACAAAAATATAATAACTGTGCGATCTAGAAATATAAAGGTTCATAGATTTTTAATTTAAAACAATTTATCAATTTGAAGATAGAGCGAGTTAATTTTTTTCATACATATTTTCAACTCGCTATATCTTTATATTGACAAAATATTTTCAAGTAAAAACATATTTTAAACCTTGATAGATCTTGTCTAATTGTGTGTATAAATTTGTGTTATAATGTGCTTTGTAGATTAGAAGTAATCACAAAAGTTAGTTTGTATGGGGACTCACTGCTCCAGGGGATCCTTAAGGGTTCCGAACGTTAACAAAAACACGGAACCCTTATAGGACCACTTTGTTGTCTGTCAAGACTCTTTCACTCAAGAACGGGTAAAGGTATCAATTAAAAATAATATCAAAATAAATAAAAACCATGAATCCTTAAAGACGTGAAAATTTCAAGCTTCCACAACAACACTATTAAAAGATACGGACATTTAAACTTGTACCTATAGTCATTAGTCACTGATGAGTCTTAAAAGTAATTATACATAGTCAATTTTCAGCAAAACTTAACCCTGTATCTCAGCCCCGATATTTTTCCACGGTTATGTTTCTTTAGGGTAGTGCTATCAAATTGTAAAAGAATCATTAGTGGCCGCTGAGAAAAAATAGACGCCAAGGACCCATACAAATCTAATCAATGCCCTTTTTATTGCAGCCGATGAAGTCCGGATTGTACGGAGATGTTATAAAGGTGAAAGCTAGTAAGTTTACAAAGAAAGTGTGACGAAGGATGGGAATTTGCTCATGAAACTAAACGATCATTTAGGGTTCCGTAGTCAACAAGGAACCCTTATAGTTTAGTCATGTCCGTCTGTCTGTCGGTCTACGGCAAAAGTTAATGAAAAACCGAAACCTGCATAATAATTCCAAAAGCAACTTTACTACGGCACGCACTTAGCCGGTTTTTATGACACAGGTCATACGAAAAATTGTTTTAGCCTATTCCTTACAAAATGTGATATCAGCTGATCCAGTTTCTATGCGAGGTCAATTTATTTTTCACCTCCAAAGCTCGGATACATTTTTTTTGTCGGTTAAATTCTGCGGCCAAAAGCGATTTTTGGCCCCTAGCGGGCAAAAGGTTTTTGAAATTCGAACGTGATGCAGTATGGCAGACCTCCACGCTGCGGTAGTGGCTGCTTCCTCGCTTTAGTGAGGTGAAAAATTTTGTGTTTCGCTCGGCAGCAAAGTTATTTTGCGTTTCGTGCCTTGAAACCTTCGCTACGCTCAGGATTCTTCTTTTGAACCACTTTCTGCTCGAGTTTCAATGCAAGGCACTCGCACCAAATAACAATTTTGCAGCCTTGCATAACAATAGTTATTTGTTATGCAAGGCAGCAAAAGCGTTATTTGGCGTGAGTGCCTTGTATTGAAACCTGAGCAAGCGAAGGATTCTAGAATTGAACCACGAGCGAAGCGAGTGGTTCAAAAGAAGAATCCTGAGCGTAGCGAAGGTTTCAAGGCACGAAACGCAAAATAACTTTGCTGCCGAGCGAAACACAAAATTTTTCACCTCACTAAAGCGAGGAAGCAGCCAGTACCGCAGCGTGGAGGTCTGCCATACTGCATCACGTTCGAATTTCAAAAATCTTTTGCCCGCTAGCGGCCAAAAATCGCTTTTGGCCGCAGAAAAACCTTTTGCCCGCTAGGGGTCAAAAATCGCTTTTGGCCGCAGAATTTAACCGACAAAACAAATGTTTCCGAGCTTTGGAGGTGAAAATATATTTTTCGTATTTCGACCTATTTTATTTTCAGTATATTGGGCAGATGAGATGTGAAAGAGACATTTCAGACCTTAGATTATTGAAATACTATTTCAGACTGTAAGAACCTAAATATAATGTCAATTCATTCATGAATTGACCATAACGGTCATAGTGTTATTAAAATGTTTATTTATTCAATTTGTATTTTATTTAAACACAATGTATATTGTAAATGAATTGCCGTTTTGTATGGCGAATTTTAGGTAAACTTTATTTTATGCGTAAATAAATTGATAACCTAGAAGTCAACTTTCAAATATAAGACAACTGAAAGTAAATGGTACAGCAGCACTGCACTGACTTTCTCGCTATATACGAGAGTTATCATTCCCCACCACAGTGTCCCCACTGGGAATCAAACCCAGAACTTCCGGATCAAGAGCCGAATGCTCTAGATAAATACTAGATTATAAAGGGCTGCGGATAGTAAAGAGTAAATAAGGACCAAGTGTAAACTTAAATTTGTGATTCCATACAAATAATATGGAAATACAAACTTACCTATACTAGATTAATGTAAAAATGTTTAAATAAAATAAGCAGTCAGGCGAATAATCAATTTAGAATTCCAATTTGAAGCATTAAAATAAGCTCATCGAAACCGATTTTAAGTAAATCGAATTTTCGAGTTTTAGTAGTAAGGGAACACCCCTTATATGAACTCCCACAGACCAATGGATCCTGCCGAAAGATACCTTGCACGGAGATTCTTGGTCATGCAAAGTTTCATCAAGATCGTTTGAGCCGTTTTTGAGCAAATTGAATTTTTTTATTTCCTATGTATGACAGCTACCCTCAAAAAGAGTCAGCAAGAAACCACTCAGTATCCTTCGATGGATTTACAAGAAAATATTAAATTTAAAATATGGTCTCACTCGAACTATTCGTTTAGCCGCTAGGCCAAAGCGTGACGGACAGACCGACCAACGGACCGACCGACCGACGGACGGACATTTTTGGGAGACTCGCTTTTTATGATGTATAAGTGATATAGAACACATTTTTGAGAAAATTAGAAAAACTTTTCTCACTCCGCTCGAAAGTAAAAATAGCTTTAGAATTATGTGAATTATGATCTTATTAATCTCTAAAACATTTCGGCAATTTATTACAATTTGCGCCATCAATTATCTGTAATATTTCTGGGTTCAGCTCTGTGGTTATAACTAGATATAATGCTAGGTACGGTCGTTAGTATTATATAGTCTAAGTGTACGTACATCATGTTAAGCCGCAATCAATCACACCTTCCTTAATTCAGAGACTAACATTGATTTATTTCCTCTATGGAGACTAATTCGGCATACATTGCTGGGAGGCTGGGTTTGTCAATTCCAATATCCTTACTTTAACTAGTAATGTACGCCGAATTAGTTCCTGAATTAAGGAAGGTGTGATCGCGGGTTCAGACGAAGATTTATCAACGAGAAAGGCACTTGTTTTTGGCGTGCTCGCGGAACATTACTATTGCTTGAGACTCGACTTTGCGCGCGAGAGTGCAGTTTGATGATTGATTGATTTCAACAAATAAATAGATAAACATCGCACAAAATAACTTTGGCCATGTCAGTTGATGCGCAGAAGTTAGGTCATAATAGACCGTAAGGGCACTGCATGTTATCCTACGTCATCTAGTACACGAAATTTGCTACTTTGTAGCGATAGGGATAAGGCCACTGCCTTATAGGTCCACAAAACGTTGGTCTGCCAATCCGAAACCTGGCAGGTTTCGGATTGGCAGACCAACGTTTTGTGGACCTATTAGGCCACTACTATCGCTACAAAGTAGCAAATTTCGTGTACTAGATGAAGTAGGATAACATGCAGTGCCCTTAAAGTCTATAAGAAAATAAGTCATTTTTGACTTCTGCGCATCAGTGACATGGCCAAAGTTATTTTGTGCGACGGTCTACCTGTAAAACTACATTATGATAAATTTTTAGGGTGCCTGTCCATTGACGCGGAGCGAGGTAGCGGAGCGGAGAAACGAAGAAACATTAACCAATAGGAATGCACAAAATCTCCGCTCCGCTCCAGTGGACAGGGATATGCGAGCTACTTTAAAAATCCATACATTTTCGGAAGCGGCGCGTGGTAGCGGTGCGAGGCGGCGGAGTAGGGCAGCGTAGTGAGGCGGCAGGGAAACGGACCACAGGGATGGGATATGGGATAGTATGCCGGTATCAGTCAGTCAGTCATAACATTTCGCGTATTACTGAACTGATCGATCGCCGCCCTCCGCTCAAACCGCTCCTCAACTCCACTCCGCAATACTCGCTCGCTCCGCTCCGCTGCCTCGCTCTGCGTCATTGGACAGACACTGCCCGCAACTCCGCAATACTCGCTCGCCCCGCTCCGCTGCCTCGCTCCGCCTCAATGGACAGGCACCCTTAGCTTGGTTTACGAAAAGAAAAATGTACCTAAGTACATAGTCTGTTTAATTTTTTTTTTTCAGAGAAGAAAGGCTTCGATGTCTTAGATGTACATGTGGACAATAACGTAATGATTTAAGTATTGAAAATTGTTTTTTTTAGTAACATAGGATAGATTTTATCCTGTACTACTAAACGATCACTATTTACGAAAATGTATTTGTAATCGGTTTTCGAAAACGGCTCTAACGAGTTCGATGAAATTTACTATACGGGGGTAATCGGGGGTGAGAAATCGATCCAGCTAGGTCTCATGTCTGGGAAAATTCGTTTTTAGATGGCAGGCCCTAGTAAAAATCTCCCGCAATGGTGGGGTTCGAAGTGTGTTCTGTGTGTATGATAGTCATCATCATCATAACATCCCATTAAGTCTACTGCATGACAGGGTGCTACTTCCAGAATTCCAGCTAAAACGCGTGGTACTACATGGAGGGGAAGTACTATAGTCACCACGCTTGTGATGCGGCTGGCACCATGGACCGCGATTGTTGCTACGCGGTATAGTAGATGGTACGATTCACAAAAGGACGCTGCTGCCTATCCCACGGTTCATAATCCTTTAGTCGCCTCTTACGACACCTACAAGTAGTATTATACTTGGCCGAAACACACGGGCCATCATCATCATCATTTTATTCAGAAACAAGATTACTGTGTGCGAATTTTACAAATTAAATTTAAACATCTAATTTCATAACATCCCAAACGTCCACTACAGGACATGGAACTCCCTCTAGAATTCTAGCTTGTGCTGGAAAAATGTAGAGGGGAAGTACCATAGTCACCTCGCTTGTTAGCGTTACGGCTGGCACCATGGACCGCGGTTGTAGGTGACCGCAGTATGTAAGATGTTAGATACAAAGGAGGATGCTGCTGCCCATCCTCCAGTTTATAACCCTTAGTCGCCTCTTACGACACCCACGGGTATGTAAGGGTTGGTACTATTCTTTTCCGGCACCACACGGGGCTAAACATCTAATTTAACTAGTAGTAAAGGTATACCAAGTAGTCTACAGACATGCAGTACCTATTAATAGAAAATAACAATAGTAGGTACTTACATTTACTTTATTCTGTAACTAAACCCCAACTTTACAAAGTTATCGGCACAAGTAGCTACTCGGCCGATCAGAGTCTACAATGGGCCTTTCTGGTTTTTTGGGAGGGCCTTGCCATTTGTAGTCAAAGACAGTCTTACATTTTTATTGCAGCCAATGAAGTCCAGAGTGTACGGAGATGTTAAAAAGGTGAAAACTAGTAAGTTTACAAGACAATTTTTTACTGCCAACAGGCTTACTCTTGACCTTGATCTAGTTTTGAGGACAGAAATGAGGTCGACGATGGAACGAGCTTGCCCAGAATAAGCCTATTCACTCGCGATTTTAATAAATTCGGGAACTCGGGAACACAGACGCACGCAGAGAATTCTAATCTTTGACCGTGTGCGCATTATAAAAGCTCGTTGGTGATGAGATGCTAGTGAAAACTAAGTTTCACAACCTAGCCGGCTAGGTCATGCCTGTCGGTCTTTTGCAGTTTGTTCTTCGGAGAGTGTGCTCAAGAGCTCCATGAGCTTATTCCACCATCCTCTTTCTACCATCGGGACCAGACGCACCGCAGGATATCACCCATACTTTGGTTGACATTCCACACATTCGCACAAAGCGCTTTGAAACATCTTTTACGAGTCTAATGCCCACAAGCTAGGAGAAATTCTCTTTCTGCGTCTGTGTTCCCGAGTTCATATAACCCGAATCTATTCAACTCGCGAGGGAATCGGCCTTTTCTGGGCAAGTTCGTCCCATCATCAACCTCATTTCTGTCCTCAGGGCTATATCCAGGCAGGTTAAGAGTAAGCCCATTGACCATAAAAAAAGTTATTTATCAACTTATGTCCAGCAAAAAAATCAAGTTGAGCAGCTCTAAATTTATTTGTCCAGCAAATTTATGCAGCAGAATAAATTATTTAAGCAACAGAATAATTGTAAGTGCTGCAGGATAGTTATTTGTGCAGCAGTATAAACAACTGTCCCGCAAATCGTGAGTTGGTTCAACCAGGGTGTCTATTTTCAAAGTTCGATATATCGAAACGATACTATTCGAAACATGCAAATGCAAAACTTCGTCCCTTGACAATACAGTAGAATATTGGTTGGATGAATTTTCAAACTGCCAGTAGTTAGTATCCAACCAATATTCTACTCTATTGTCAAGGGACGAAGTTTTGACTTTGCAAGTTTCGAATAGTATCGTTTCGATATATCGGACTTTGAGAATAGACACCCAGATGGCTGCACGACTTTTAGCCATCTCGTTGAACGTTAGCCGTTCAATTGAATGCCACCGGCTAGCCATTCAATTGACCGGCTAGTTAAACCTGTTGGCTGCGACATATCGAACAGGAAGCGCTAGTTATTGGCGCGCTCATGGATAATCGTCTTTGCGCGCGAAAGTGCAGTTTTATGATTGCCTGCTACGAGTACACGGTAGGCAACTTGGGTCCCGACAGAGATGACTTTGGTCGGTTCCGACGGTGTAGTTCGCAGTTTTTTTCTCTATAGAAACCGAATGGTTGCCCACTACGGTCACCTCTGTCGGGACCCACGTTGCCAACCTGCAAAACTTTTTATACTTATTAATATGATGCTAGAAGTGCCTAAGCTAAAAGTGCCTATCTAAAGCTTCCTTAAAATCTGCTTACGAATAACTTAAAACTGCTGTAATTGCTGAAAACAAGTTAAAAAATGTCTACAGTCTGTTTATTTTATTTTCAGAGAAGAAACGCTTCATAAAGAAGCTCTTAGATCCTGTAGTACATCTGGACAATGAAGTAATTACGAGTATTTATTTAGAATTTATAACACGAAAGGAGCTCAAACGTGGTCTTTGACCGACGTCTAAAAGTCCAGGCTAAATGTCTGCCAGCTAGCACTCGCGAGCGATCGGGTCTGAGACACCGTGCTGCGTTCGGACTTGTATCGTGGAGGCTACAAGGCCGCAAACGTAAATTACGACTGGATTTGTCATGTTGCTATTGCTAGAATGCTAATGGCCTATGGGCTTTGAAAATAACTAACTGGGTTCAAAAGGACACATTTTAGAAGGATTGGCAAGGGCAGGCACCGAATAGAGAGAGAGGCCTTTGCTCTGCAATGGGACGGAATAATAATATGCTGATATGAGGTGTATTCTGGAGATGGTACTCGTATGCAAGGCCCGTCTGGGGAATTAACATCCCCTTGCTTTTTCCTGCCGTGAAGCAGCAGTGCTTGTACTGCTGTGTTTCGGTTTGAAGGGCAAGGGAGCCAGGGAAATTATTGGCACATGAGACACACCATCTTAGTTTTCTCAGGGTGGGCTACTCGTGCTGCTGTCTCGTTAGTTTCAATTAATCTACTAATAAGACAGTGGGCGCTATGGGCGGCGGCATAGAATACATGAAACAGGCGGCGGTGAACACTTACCATAAGGTGGCCCAAAAGCTCGCTTGCTCACTTGTTACAGAAAACATACATACATACACACATAACATCACGCCTTGTTCCTGTCGGGGTAGGCAGAGACCACAGTTCTCCACCTGCTACGATCTTGACATACTTCCCTTGCTTCCTGAACTTTCATCAATCCTTTCATACATGCTCGTCGGTTTAGGGTACTTTTAACCTGGCCTTTATTCAGAACGTCCTGAATTTGGTCCTGGTACGTTCGCCGAGGTCTTCCCCTTCCAACGTTTCCATTCACTCTCGCCTTGTAGATCTCTTTCGTCAATCTTCCTTCATTCCTCCTCTCTACATGACCAAACCATCTCAGCATCCCTTTCTCAATTTTAGTCACTACGTCTTCTTTTACGCCACAACGTTCTCTTATCACACTATTTCTAATCCTGTCACTCAATTTCACACCAATCATACTCCTCAACGCTCTCATTTCTACTGCATTAATTCTACTTTCATGCTTTTTCTGCCATACCCAGCTTTCACTGCCGTACATCAGTGTTGGTAAAAAAATAATAGAACAGGGTGTAAGGGACGGTGTAGGTACGCACGGCAGCAAGCACGAAGAAACAAAACCAGTATACGCTGAACCAGCGTTACGCTACTAACACCGGGAACCAGAGACCCGTTCAAGGTCAAAGTGTTTCCACTGACGTGCAGTCGTGTGTACCAAAAACTGAAAGGGCGTGTACGGTCAACGAAACTGAACAACTTTCCCAAAGAAACATTACTGGGAAATAAAAAAAAATAACCTTACAAACTGTTCGACCAGAGTGAGCAATTTGTATGGAGAGGTCAAAAAATTTAATCATTTCCCAGAAGAGTATCTTTGGGAATGTTGTCCCTTACACCCAGTATGGTATAAGTCTCATTCTTGCCAACCCAAGGAGGTTTTACTACGCTTCGTAGAGTGGGTTAAAACCTCCTTGTGCCAACCTATGAGGTATAAGGTGTATAAATTGGGTAGATATTATTAATTTATTTTATGATGTCAGGCTTGGAGCGGCTGCGGAGACCCCAATGGCAAAAAAACGGATACGGGAACAGAATCCGAGGAAGACTCCACATCAGGCGATGACGGTGATACAAAGTAAAGTCAAGAGCACATCAAGCTTGACACACTGGACTTTGCACCGTTCTTATTTAGTGTTTGCACTGCTGTGTTTCGGTTTGAAGGGCAAGGGAGCCAGTGAAATTACCGGCACACGAGACATACCATTTTAGTTTTCAAAGTGAGCAACGTGTTTGCTGTCCTATTAGTGTCAAAATATGCCATTAATAAGACAGTGGGCGCTATGGGTGGTGGTGACCATTTACCATCAGGTGGCCCACCTGCTCGTTTGCTCACTTGCAACATAAAAAAAAGTTCACCGTTGGAGCTAGAGTCGCGTTGCAAGTGTCAAACTTGACCTGCTCTAGAGTGTAATATCAGGGTGTTAGGGAATGATGATGATGAAATCGCTACAGAAACCCGAATGTCAGGTACCTCGAAACTTGGCCCATATACAATGTGAAACAAAAAGGGTATTTAATAAGGGTGTAAAAAATTTGACCTCCCATAGAAACTGAATCAGCTGATCGCGCACTTTGTATGGGAGGTCAAAAATTTTTTTTCGTATTTCGACCTATGTTCCTTAGGGAAAGTTGTTCAGTTTCATGGGCAGAATCACATCCTTCAGGGTTGGTATACCCTTTATGTTACACCTTGTATAGAGATTCATCACCTAAAGGTCTATTCTCGTAGTCTCTGTGGGATCGAATTAGAATAGCAATGAGGAGATCCGCAGAAAAACCAAAGTAACTGTCATAGCCCTGAGAATCGCTTAACTAAAGTGGCAGTGGGCAGGGCACATCGCAAGAAGAACCGATATCCGAAGGGGCGTAAGGGTTCTAGAGTGGCGACCACGTACCGGAAGACGGGAAGCCGCTGGATGCGAGCAGCGCGCAAGATCGGTCGTCATGGAGATCTTAAGGGGAGGCTTCTGTCCAGTAGTGATATGATGACAATGTGCGAATGTGTGAAATATCAACCAAGAGTGGTTATATCCTGCGATGCGCCTGGATGTGGACTCTCTTAGAAGTAAATACAATCTTTGAAGCTTTTGTACAAAGCCCGTCTGGGAAAGTTTATGCCGTAAAGCAGCTCAAAAAGAGAGATACCATCTTAAAACCGTTTACACCTTGCCTACCGTCCTGCTAAGAGTATTGGCGCCAATATTTTGCCGTCGTCTAAACCAGCCGAGGAACGCCAAAAACTCGATGCATATTGTCTTGCCTAGAAGGTACGCGCCTGAGATTTGCCTCTGTCTAAATCCGGCTGGGCACTAAAGTGGTCAAGGCGCTTCGCTGTGTTATTAGTTTAGTGTCATATTAAAGTACTGTCTTACATACTGCGGTCACCAACAACTGTGGTACATGGTGCCAGCCGCAACGCTAATAAGCGTGTTGACTATGGTAATACTTCCCCTCCACATTGTTCTATCAAAAGCTGGAATTCTGAAGGGAGCTCCCTGTTACGCAGTGAACGTTTCATAGGATGTTATGTGAGCTATGGGCGGAGGTGATCACTTACCATCAGGTATAGGCTCACCTACTCGATTCCCTATTTAATTTTGTGACAAAAAAATCTGTAAGATATCAATAGCCAGTAATATTGTTTGAACCAGGCGTAATGATCGAGATGGAAAGGGGTGCCAGATCGCTCGACGCAGTGACAGGAGAGCGCTGAGGATGCTCCGCGTCAGACAGAAACGAAGTGCCGCCGCCGATAACCCCAACGAGATTGATAGCCCGAACGAAAAACGGGACGAACAGGTAAACGATCGCCCGCGAAGTAGTCTGGACCTTGATTAGAATGAGACCAATCCGCTTAGCACGCTGCCCGAGAGAAAAATATCTCGGAGAAATGTCACTATATTTGAGGAATTGTCATTTAATCTATCACCTCCAAGCGCGAAGAAATGTCAGTGGAGGAAAATGTTTAGCAAATCCACAAATTACGTTTTTGATATTTTAGACAGAGATAGCTTTATACACTAATACATGTAGCCGTCCTTGTCTTTCAAAATGTGTCGCACTGCTCGGATGTCAAAAAAACGTGACAATGCTTAAAGTCTTTAATCTATGGGCTATGGGCCTAGATAAGCTGACAACTGAAGCGTGATAAGCAGGCTGAACAGAGCGATACGTGCGTCTTTGTCACTCCAATATCTTATACGCATCGCTCCGTCCTGCTCTCACACTGCTGTCATTCTAATCAAGCTACAATATTTCAACTGTAATTGTGCCATCTTGCATTAAAGGGTATGTGGGGTATACCTACCAGAATGAACTTGAGAATGAATAACTTCGTAACCACTTTTTACAATAAAGTTAACATTTATCTGAACAGAAAAAAGTAGTTAATGATATATATAGATATGAGGTGATGTGGTTGAGATATAATATTAGTTTAATTTGTAAAACATTGGGGGCGATTCTAGCGTGGCCGCTAAATTTATGATAAAAATTTGACAGGTCTAAAAGTGGTGCTGTCTTTTTTCAGCCAATAGGCAGTAACAAAGATGGCAACATTTTTAGACCTGTCAAATTATAGCCTTAAATTTAGCGGCCAAGCTAGAATCGCCCCCATTAACTGAATCAAAAGAATTCTAAAATGATCCTTAATTTGCATTTTTTTTCTATTTGTAACTATTTTACTGCTACATATATGAAAATTTACAATATTTTAGACGGTGTATAGGTATTTTAGACAACAACATTTAATGATGACGTGGTCGTTTTACATTTTTGATATAACATGGAAAAAAAATACTTTTCTCTCATTTTTGTGAATTTCGGGTTCACCGTTGGTTGTAACAGCCACGTCGCAAGGCACGCTTATGTGAACGTTATTGACGTGTAGGTACGAGTAAATGAGGTCGAAATTAACATTGACGAGCGTTTAGCTGCTAATTTTAGGGAAGGTGTAGCCTTCCACTCAGTGATAAATGTGTAAGAGCAGGACCAAGCGATGCATAAGATATTGAAGTGACAGAGACACATACCTATTGCTCCGTTCTGCTATCATTTTTACCAAAGCTACATTGTTTAGACCAAAGAGATTTGAACCTCGCTACGCTCGCAGCTACCTAACCCATAGCTTTTACATAAATTATGGGAATGGGATCAGAGGCGCTACCGCCGAACTCAATCGTTATCGATTCTCTTTTTTTTCAATACAAGAAGAAAAGAGAGATTCGATAACAATTGAGTTCGGTGGTAGGGCCTCTGATCGAATACCCGGACTTTTATTGTAGTCCGGGTCGGACGCTCCCCAGACGTCTTCCAAACTAGGACAAAGCCGGGGAAACCCGGACGGATGGCAGCCCTATTAAAAGCGTGTAAACAGCGGAAAGGTGTGATAATACTAAAGGGTGTGAATCTGCCCATAAAAAAAAATAGAACAAAATAAATTTTTGACCTCCCATATATACTGCATCAGCTGACATCGCATTTTATATGGGAGGTCAAATTTGGTTTTTCGTATTTCGACCTATGTTCCTTAGGAAACGTTGTTCAGTTTCATGGCCTGATTCACACCCTTCAGTATTATCACACCATTCCGTTACACGTTGTGTATGTAGGCAGGTATGCCATACGTACTACAATACTAGCTTTTCCCCTTTGATTTTATACTCTGCATTCCCTCAATTAAAGATTCCTACCTACATGAAACGGTAGCAAGGGCACCTTAATTGATTAAAAATTGGTTGTGAGAAATGTCGTAATATTTTTTCTTTGCATTTGCGATGTGACCTTGCATCTTGCCAATTTTCATGAGATTTTAGGACACCGGGAACTACCCTATAGGCTTTGGTTTGTTTCATAAATGTATGACGTAGTTTATCTCTACTTAAATAGAAAAATAACACCCACACACGCAATAGAAACACCTACGTTCAGCACAAAATGTTTGCCCTCAGCTGGGATAGAACCCGCGACCTACGTCGCAGAAGACAGGATCACTACCACTGAACAAACAGTAAATATTTCGATGTTTCAGAAAATTAGTCCTGAGCCAATGGATGGAATACCGTGGAGGAACGAGTCTTCGCCTATGCCAGATGTTAATAGTGAGTGTTAAATTCCATATTTAAAACTTCAGAACAAATAATAAGTAGTTATTTGTTAAAAGGCTGTTTGTTGCAAGTCTGCAAAGTTGTTATTAGGTGCAAGTGCCTTAACTCGAGCAAGCACGATACGCGAAATAACTTTGCCGCTTGGCGAAACATAAAATTTTTCACCTCACTACAGCAAGATAAGCCCTTACGAATAGCGCCAGGTGGGTGAGGGGAGGCTTGAGGGGCGGGGGGGATTGACGGAAGAGCGACGTTAGGGATGGGGTCAGAGGGTAGGTGAGAGGGAGGGGGTTAGGGAAACTAGGTATAGGAGTTTAACGTGCTCTTGACTGTGCCTACCTATATAGACGTATCCACGTTAAATTTACGGCCGAATCAAGGATACACAGCCAACCAGGGATTTCTTTTTATAAAAGCTACTTTAGGTGAGCATTTGACCCCAACCTCACCTGACCTAACCTCACCTCGTAGTAAGCGACAAAGATAAGATTACTTATTAGATTTTTAAGAGGGAGTCGAAGATGTAGCGTGCTTATTGAGATAATGCCTGTTTATTCAGGCTATGAAAAAAACCCAGATATTAAGTGTTCGGGGAAAAGATTGACAGGTTGGAAGTTCCTTAGCTGTGCGCATTAGAAGCATTGAAGCATTGAATGAAGAAGCAATCCGCTTTGTGCGGATAGCTGAAAGGGGTATGGCACCCTGGTGGTAAGGTCAAAGGGGTATAGAACCCTGGTTTCGGGCGTTTATAGCGTAGCGCTGGTTCAGCTTACACTGGTTTGGTTTCTGCGTGCTTGTTGCCGTGCGCACTAGGTGGTGGAATTTAAACGTACACTTGCAGAAATGCATTCTGAATAGAGAGAATACCGTCAAGAAGTCTACTTTGCGGCGGTGTTCAAGGCTCTGCAGCTTTGCCTCGATTAGAGCCTCATAACCAATGAGCTTCCTGGTACGCTTTTCGAAAGAGATTGGCCAGCTGGTATTTCAGACCCTATCCCAGAGGTGGCAGCAGTCTTATACTCCATATACTTCGTACAAAACCACTTTGTCCGTGACCGTTAATGCGCAGAAGTCAAAAAATGAGTCGCGGGAGTGAGCGCGGCTCCCCCCAGGGGGCGAGCGAATCGTTCATTGGCTCTCCGCCTGTCACCCACGCGCGGAAAATAATCGTCATGGACAAACTTGTTCTAAACGCGCTGTACCCAAACGAACTTATGCTAGATTATAGCAGTAGAAGCTGTCCCGGTGTAGAGCTTGTTTATATTTTGAGCCACTGGCAAAATTTTAGTATGATGCTGATGATGGTACACAACAGTATGGTAACGGAAGTAATAGCACAAACCCATTTCTACTCGTCGGTGTTGTAAGAGGCTACTAAGGGAATAAAACGGAAGGTGGGCAGCAGCGTCCTTCTGCGTAGAGTACCATCTTTCTTATACATATACCGCGGTCTATAGCGCCAGCCGCAACGCTAACAAGCGTGGTGACTATGGTATATATCATACAATTTTTGATGTACTCGTATGACTCTTTTGCAGCCTCACAACCGCAGAGCAAAATACGAAGTCTTGTCCGACGCACTTTGATGACGTAGTATCCCTTGTCCACTTGTTGTAAAACGATAGTTCTGCTTTTGTCTCGTATCATACAGCATTTTGTATGCCTCTTGATAGCCTATTTTTTACTATACGAGTTAAATACGAACTCAACTCAACACGATGTCCGTGTTGGCTGACACAGCAAAGTCGCGCGAGCACAATGGCGCACTCCTTCCACGTATATAAATATTCTTATTTTGAGTCACTTTTCGCGAACCAAAACCCTTATGATGACCACCAACGGTATCGAAGGACCATTTTTTGTGAGGTACGCTGGTTATAATCAATTTAAACCACATAAATAACCTTGAAAGATACTGTATTTCCGTAGGATGAAACAATCACATGGAATTAGGTTTACACGGTTCGGCGGTTAGTTAGAGACTGGCTGACAGATACAGTGATAACTATAGCTACCTGTTGTATGTCTTATACAACTTCCTCTCCAAAATGTTTCAGCAAAAGTTGTTCCTGGAGGGAGCTCCCAGTGGACGTTTCATGGGATGTTCATAATCCTTTAGTTACCTCTTACGACACCAACAGGTAGAGTTGGGTTGGTACTGTTCTATGCCGGAACACAAACGGGCTATTACTATTACAATGTACTTTCCGCAAAAACTGTTTTAAACATTAAACGCTTTAAGCCCAAAGATCCAGGACATTAGACATTCTGAAAATAGGTGTAAGTTGTACCTATAAGATATATCCGGCCGCACGTCATTGGAAACACTTTGACCTTGAGCGGCGTCTACAATTTCAGGTGTTTTTTTGCATGGTGCTACCTTAGCTTATACTAGCTTTGTTTCGACTTCTTTGCTGCCGTGCGTACTATTAAACAAAACAATAATACATGATAAGAGAGAAGAGTAAGATTAATTATATTAAATTTTAACTGTTTTCAGACAAAAGCCAGCATATCAGTGATCAAGACAGTAACCATGGTGGCTCATTATCAGGACAAAGCAAGAATGTATCCAGCGTAACCATGGCAAAATATGCGCAGTACTATAACACGTTACTTAAAATGAAATCAGACCATGAACGTCTCGAGAATAATGGTAAAGTAAGACTAAAAAATCTCCGCTTCAGGCAGAAACGAAGTGCCGCCGCCGATGACCCCAACGAGATTGATGGCCCGAACGAAAAACGGGACGAACAGGTAAACAATCGCCCGCGAAGTAGTCTGGACCTTGATTAATATGAGACCAGGACACAGGTACGTGTGAGACCTGGACAGAGCAATACGTGCGCCTTTGTTACTCTGCTCGCTCTGTCCTGCTGCCACACTTCTGTCGTTCTAATTAAGTTACATTATTTCAACAGAAATTGATGCTATCTTGCATTACCCACTAAATGATAAGTGTGTGAGAGCAGTGCGGAGCAATGTATAAGATATTGAAGTGACAAAGACAAGTAATTATTGCTCCGTGCTGCTGTCATTTTAATCAAGCTACGTTGTTTCGACTGTAAGCTATGAAAATTCGTACACTAGATCTTTAGACTAGGGTCTTAACCTATCAATCCGAGAAATGTTGACCATGGTTGCACCTTCTATACCGTAGGGCCTGTTAGCCTCAACCTTTCAATCCGAGAAATGTTGACCATGGCTGCACCTTCTATACCGTAGGGCCTGTTAGCCTCAACCTTTCAATCCGAGAAATGTTGAACATGGCTGCATCTTTTATACCATAGAACCTGGTAGCCTCAACCTTTCAATCCGAGAAATGTTGACTATGGCTGCATCATCTCCTTTTAGGCTCAACCTTTCCATCCGAGATATGTTGACCATGGCGGTATCTTCTATTCCGTAGAGACTACCCTACCACAGGGTCAACATTTCTCGGATGGAAGGGCTGAGTCTAACTATACGTTGCAGTACGGGCATCATCATAAAGGCTATTCATATTGGCTAGTTAAAAAAGTGGCGATTTCGAAGGGGGTGAATGTAAACGTGGTCAACATACATAGGGCCGCATTATAGACGTGGCTTTTATAGACGTAGTATTTAAAAGCGTGGCGACTTTAGGCGTGGAGGCTATAAAAAGATGAGTAGGTACAAACGCGGTGACTATTTTGTCTACGTTATTATGACATCAATTATTACTCAAAAAGTGATCATAAAAGGTGGTCTTCTCTGCTCAGAAACAAAACAATGCAATAGTGGAATTTCAAACATACATGCAATGCACTACTGTTTTCTTATATTAAATTGGGGACAATTATCATCTGATCCCAAACTATGCAAAGCCTGGACTATGGGTACCAGACACTGATATACATACATAAATAGATAAAAAACATCCAGACACAGGACTAACACTCGTGTTCATCACAAAAATATTAGCCCTGGGCGGGGATCGAAGCCGACCTACGGCGCAGAAGACAAGATCACTATGCCACTGCACCAACAGTAAATATTTCGATGTTTCAGAAAATAAGTCCTGGGAACGTGTCTTCGCCTATGCCAGATCATAACAGTAAGTATTAAATTCCATTATTTAAAATTTCAGAACAAATGATAGTTATTTGTTATAGAATGCGTCAAAGTTGTTATTTGGCGCGAGAACTTGTATTGAAAGTCGAGTCGAAGGTTGAAATAGTTATTTGTTATGCTAGGCAGCAAAACCGTCATCTGGCGTGAGTGCCTTGTATGAAACTCGAGCAAGCAAAGGATTCCAGAATGAATCCTGAGCGTAGCTAGGTTTTCAAGCGTTTCAAGGCATGATACGCGAAATAACTTTGCCGCTTAGCGAAACACACAATTTTTCACCTCACTACAGCAAGGTGTACGGTCAACCGCTTGTGGATAGAAACTTTTTCAACTCTATTACCACGCCATAAGGTCCAAAAGTGTTTCTACCGAAGTGCGGCCGTGTGTACCTACACTAACGATTAGCGCCAGGTGGGTCAGGGGAGGCTTGAGGGGAGGGGAGTGAGGGTTGACGGAAGGTCGAGGTAAAGGTGGGAGTCAGAGGGGTGGTGAAAGGGAGGGGATGAGGGAAAGTGGGCGGGAGCTTGACGTGGTCTTGACTGTACCGACCTAAACAGTCGTATCCACGCAAAACTTATGACCGTATCAAGGATACAGCCAACCAGGGATTTCGTTTTATATACAAAAGCTTCTATTAGGTGAACATTTGACCGCAACCTCACCTCGTGGTAACCGATAAAAATTACATTATTAGATTTAATTGATGGAGTCGAAGATGTAGCGTGATTATTAGGAAAAAGACTGATTACTCAGATTAAAAAAAATCTGATTATAAGAGCCACTGCGTACTAGCGATTTTTTAGTTGGCCGATAGTTTGATCGTTCCCCCTATGGTAGTGCGCGCATTTGTCGGTCGAATTGTCTATAGAAAGTACGATTGCGACTAAACTGTAGGCCAACTAAACATTGCTAGTGTGGCTCTAATTGTTCGGGGAAAAGATCGGCAGGGCCCTTCCACTCAGCTGTGCGCATTAGAAATAAAGAAGCAAAGCGGTCCACTCCTTAGCTGTGCGCATAAGAAAAGAAGCAAAGCAGTTTGTGCGGATAGATAAGAAACCAAAGGGGTATTGGAACCCCGACCTCCGTCTAGTCCTAAGTAAGGGAGTGATCACACCTGGCTGAATTCAAAGACTAATTCGGCATACATTGCTCGTTGAAGTAAGGATATTGCAATTAACATAACCAAGCCTCCCACCAATCTATGCCGAATTAGTTATTGAATTCAGCTAGGTGTAATCACTCCTTAAGACGTGTTACCAGGTCGTGCAATTTAGACGCACTCTCACCGAAATGTTACAGGGTTATTTTTTTGGACCTGATATGAGTTTGCCTACCTTGTTTTTTGAACCTGATATGAGTATGCCTAGCCTACCTTGTTAGTGAGGTCAAAAGCATCAAATTTTGTTCTACGTCTATGCTAACAACACACATAAAAATTCCGACTTCCCATACAAAATGTGTTGGTCACTTACTTTACTTTGTATGGGAAGTCGATTTCTTTTTACCGTTGTTAGCAAAGTCGTAGAAATAAAGTTGTTGCTTTCGACCACACTAACAAAGGTGGAATACTCATATTAGGTCCAAAAAAATAACTTTGTCCCGTAAATTGAGGGTATCCCTTTACCCACCAAAAGGCCTCATCATAGCCTACTACATGCCAAAATATAGTCTGGTTTTTTATTATTGCTTGGTTATTTTTATTCATTTTTTTAAGAACAATCGTCGCATTTTGGACCATGCATAAATTTGACTTTTTTAAATTTCAGTTCTAATTTACTGTTCAAAATAAGACCGTTTTAGATAAAGCAAATGTCCACAAAAAAAAAAATTAGTTAAAAAGTTATCATTTGTAGACATAGCAACAAAAAAACTGCTATAAGGCGGAAAAAATCGAAAAAAATGTAAGCTCACAAACTTTACTTTTTATTAGGCTATATTTTGGCATGTAGTAGGCCATGATGAGGCCTCTTAGTGGGTGAAGGGATATCCTCTATAATTTATGGGACACCCTGTATATTCCTTGATCAAGGAGTCTACTTTGCGACGGTGTTCAAGGCTCTGCAGCTTTGCTTCGACTAGAGCCTCATAACTAATGGGCTCCCTGGCACGCTTTTCGAATCAGATTGGCCATCTGGTATTGCAGACCCTATTTCAGAGGTGGTAGCAGTTATACTCCCTACCCGATCGGACTTGTAGTTGATATAGCAGCTGTAGAAGCTGTCCCGGTGTGAAGCTTGTTTTTATGGTTATTTTTTGGACCTGATTTCCTTTTGCTAACTTATTAGTGAGATCAAAAGCAACAACTTTTGTTCTACGACTTTGCTAACAACGCACAAAAAGTTTTCAACTTCTCATACAAAATCGGACGGTCACGTGACCACTTTAGTATGGAGAGTCGAAATTTTTTTGTGCGTTGTTAGCAAAGTCGTAGAACAAAAGTTGTTGCTTTTGACCTCACTAATAAGTGGGCAAAAGGAAATCAGGTTCAAAAAAACCGGCCAAGTGCAAGTCGGACTCGCGCCCTAAGGGTTCCGTACCTATCTACCATATGATATGCTTTTGCTCTTTGATTTTAAAAACTCCGCGTCCATCCAACTTGACCCCTCTTTTATAGAAAAGTTCTTGAAACGGGAGCTCACCTTAATTGGTTACTATTAGTTGTGAGAAAAATTGAAATATTTAATGATTTTAGACTTTTACCTTTATTTATACTGTGAGACCTAGCTTCTTGCCAATTTTCATAATTTTAGGTCAACGGGAAGTGCCCTGTAGGTTTTGCATTTTTGCATAAATGTATGGAGATGATGACATAAATGGCCATATCTTTTGATTGCGTCGTTGTAAAAATTTGAAATTTTCAGATCCTGTGTGGTTTATGGACCTTAATATTCGTTATCAATTTCCATCTGATACCTCTTCTCGTTCGTGAGAAAAAGGGTCTTGACAGACAGACAGACAGACGGACAACAAAGTGATCCTATAAGGGTTCCGTTTTTTTATTTTGAGGTACGGAACCCTAAAAATAACCTAGTATTTTAGGCCTCATAAAATTTTTGTATGATCCTTAGTACACACCCGTGTGGTAACGGAAAAAGTAGCACAAACCCATTTCTTACCGTGAGTGTCGTAAGAGGCGACTAAGAGAACTGCGGTATACAGGGTGTTAATTTAATTGCGTGCCATAGCTTAGGGGGTGTTTCAGTAACAATAAAGGAACACAAAAAAAATATTAAAAAAAATCCTACTTAATAAAAACTCAATTGAAACTTAACTAACGCGGAGGGCAATGACCCGCGGACGGAGCACCGCGCTATCATCGAGCCAGCGCGCGAGTATCAGTGGATAAGGTGGGCACATACATAACGTAACTGAAACTCTTTCGCGCGCTTTTGACAGCCCGGTGCTCGGGGTCATTGCCCTCCGCTTTAGTTTAGTTTCAATGGAGTTTTAATTTTTTTTAAGTAGGATTTTTTCAAATATTTTTTTTGTGTTCCTTTATTGTTACTGAAACACCCCTTAGGCTATGGCACGCAATTAAATTAACACCCTGTATAGGGTGACTTTAAATTAGTTCTTGATAGAAAAAGTATGAATGTACTCATTATATGGGCAGAATCACATCCTTCAGGGTTGATATACCCTTTTTGTTACACCTTGTATAATAGCCACGGCCTATAGTGCCAGCTGTACCGCTAACAAGCGTGGTGACTATGGTACTTCCTCTCCACAATATTCCAGCAAAAGCTGTAATTCTGAAGGAAGCTCCCTGTCCTGGAAGTTTCATGGGATGTTATATGATGCAGTCCTGTTCATAATTCTTTAGTCGTCTCTTACGGCACCCACGGATAGATATTTGTTAGTACTATTCTGTGCTGGAACCACACGGGCTATTACCGTGTACTTTGCGCAAAAACTGTTTTAAACATTAACGGCTTTTTCTGAAATAGGTGTAGATAGTAGGTATAGTCGAAGAAATATAATTTGAGCCGGTAAACGTCTCTCGTACAAAAAGGCAATATAACTATCGACACCTCGTTTAGCAAAAATCTAAAGTAAACTATTACCGTTAAAGACTGGCACGCGCACCGACCGAATTGCTCATCTTTTGTTCTATATTGTTCACTGGTAGATAAGACGTTACCAAATCGACCTTAATTATATTTCGTCAACTACACCTACTTAAACAAAACAATAATACTGACAGGAAAAAAAAAAAAAAATTTAACTGTTTTCAGATAAAAACCAGCATATCAATGATCAAGACAGTAACCAAGGAATTGGTTCTTTATCAGGACACAGCAAGAATGTATCTTTCGTAACCATGGGAAAATATGCGCAATACTATAACACGTTACTTAGAATGAAATCAGATCATGAAAATTTCGACACTAATGATAAAGTAAGACTAAAAGTTAAGGACAAAAAACAAAACACAAAAAAAGCTAAACCAAAACCTACACCAAAACAAAAACCTACCACTACACCTACCACTACACAAAGTACTACTACTAAAAAGAAAAAACCGAAAAAACCTACTACTCCAACCTTACCGACCACAACAACAACATCATGTTTGCATGAACGGAATTGTAGATCACACGAATACAGTGAAAGTAACGAACGTAATTATAGATCTAAACGTCGAACCACTACTACCACCACCGTTACAACCACAATCGATTGCATCGGACTCGCAAATGATTTCAAGAGATGCACTCGTAACCTATATAGCGACGAAATAAGGAAAATGGAGTTAATTGAACTAGAGGGAGGTGAAAATAATCAAATAGATTGCAATAATGGAAACGAAAACTGTACTAGCGAATATAGCAAAAGTGTTGAAAAGCTCCCCATAAATACAAGCAATAAAAAAGACTCAATGAAACTGAATAATGCCTGGATTTGGAAGCTACGAGCGTGGATGAAGAAGCGTCGGAATGCGAAACGTGAAGGCAAACATCTGACATACAAAAAAATGGAAATGTATAAGGATGATTAATTATTTTGAAACTAAATGATAATTCTATGCTATCATTATTTATTTCATCATTTTAGGGCGTTTTTCCTGTCATCCGCATTGACGTCCGCGCAGGATTGAAATTCAGTGGGAATAGTTAAAACTATAGTATTTATCTAGTTCCTGGTTGTATTGTATATTTATTTAATGGCATCACATTTCATTACAAAACTAGTCCCTGGTTAAAACCCATTGAAAATTTGAAAGCTGTCAACGCAAAAAGTATGAAGCTGGATCCTTTTTTTATGCTATTTGGGTTTGAAAGCTTTCAATCGGGTTCAAAACGATTCCCATTGATGCTAGCGCCTCTAGTACGCAAGCTAATTTCATACAAACTTTATATGTGCTACGGTTACGCACCATCGTTTTGCATGACCAAAAGACAGGGCAGTAGCATCAAAGAAAAAAATAGCTGTAGCTGCATTCCTTTTTGTTATTCGTACATGCTGTATGTTGCGTAGCTCTAGGGTGGAGCTGGTTTCAGCTTCAGCTGTCTTGCGTGCCATCCGCGTCACGCAAACGGATGTCATTAAATGATCAAGTGTGGGCCGTACATGCGTACCAGATACGCCCGCGAAGGGAAATCCGGATGACAGGAAAAGCGACCCTAAGCTTTTGAAAAATCGCAAAACAAACCCAAATGTAAGGAACAAAAAAAAAACTTGGCCTATAAAAAGAGATAAGGTTATTACTTACGTTATCGTAAAATATATTATTTTATTTCAAACATAAGTAACTTTTTTATCAAAGAGTATCGATTGTCGTAATGGCAAATGAAAAATAGTCATATCCAATTCTAAAATAAAAAATAAAAACTGTTACCTCTCTTAGGCGCGGGACATATCAATGAGGCGTCGGTCGTGGGTGAAGTGAGGGTATGGCGTGGTTATGGCGCGGGTGAGGTGCCTTAAAATGGCGGCGGCAGTGGACGTATGTAGGGCATTCTAAATTTCGTATTTTGTAGTAATTAGTAAATGTAAATTTATACAAGTTAATCAAAATCGTTAATGGTTAAATTTATTGAATAAAATTTAATTACACAAGTTAATCGAAACCCGACCTTGTAACTAAATAATTATTTGCCATAAGTTCCAATGCTTGATCCTGCACACATCTGTTACTATAACCTGATCTATTGTAATCGTATATCACGGGATATTTTCTTATTAACTCGCAAAACGCGATATTAAATTGCATATCATCACGAATTTTGATAATATTGCGGACGGATCTGTGTGCATTCGTATGGCGTGCCTCCTCAAACTGCGGCGTGGCGCGGGTGGGAAGCGACACCTGAGCTGCGCCCTCACCCCACCCTCGCCACGCCACCTCAATATGCACGGCGCCATATCGCTTCTATACACTTTGTGTGGATAAAACTAGAAGCCTGTTTTTTAGTAATCAAGCAGGCATTGTATAAACACGGTATATTTAAAATTTCATTCAATTTGAACCAAAAGTTTAAGAATTATAGCTAGTCAAAGTTCTCAATTTTGTCACTCACGCACTGACTGACTGACCGATCATCAAAACTCTAAGGCACTTCTAGCAGACATAGAAGCTTCAAATTTAGAATAGAATTATTGTTTACTGTACAAATCAAGGAAAAACTAAAATATTTTTAAATTTTGGTCCATTTTTCTAGTTTCACCAACTTCATAAATAACTTTGTATTCCCATATAAATATATAGGATTACAAAGTTACATTTGCAGTGTCTGAAGCAGTGGTGGTCTAATAAGTGTTGATAGGTAGAATAATAGGTGTAGATTGGTACCAAGATATAATTATATTCAAAAGTAACTTGTAAAATGGTCAGCGGAAGACTAACTACAAAAATAAGAAAAGCTCATAAGACAGAGATCTTTAAGAAAGTCCGTTGTTTGTATTCAAGAAGTATAGAAGGTACCGGAAAGGAAAAAAGTAGGACTATCTATAAAAAGAAATGAGATGCCATCAAAAACATAATTTGTAAAAAAAAAAAATCTCCCACGCATCTTAGTTTTTCTACCGTAAAAAGTTGTAAGATCCATGTAATACCAAGTCGGTTAAATTATTTAATGGTTCTTCTGTCTTAAGTTATTACGTAATTAGCTAATCTAACAATATCTTATAGTGACCATATCAATATTAAAAATCTTATGTTTCAAATCAATAGATTGACTTGGCCATCGCATGAAAACACAATGTAACTCACACGTAATACAATTAGTAATAAGTTACATTAAATGAGATTGTTTAGTGCGATTGCCAAGTCGATCTATTGATTTAAAACATAAGATTTTAAATATTGATATGGTCACTATAAGATATTGTTAGATTAGCTAATTACGTAATAACTTAAGACAGAAGAACCCTTAAGTAGGGACTAAATAAATTAACCGACTTGGTATTACGTGGATCTTACAACTTTTTACGGTAGAAGAACAAAGATGCGTGCGAGACTTGTTTTTTTACAAGTTATGTTTTTGATGGCTTTACATTCACTAATTACTACAAAAATCTAAATTTAGAAAGCCCTAAATACGTCCTCTGCCGCCGCCATTTTGAGGCACCGCACCCGCGCCATAAACACGCCATACCCTCACCTCACCCACGACCGACGCCTCATTGATACGACAATATGACAATCAAATGTCGTTGTGACAAATCAAAACGACAATATGACAAAGTACAAATAGATTTGGTCAAGAAAAACTCAAAAGCACTTTGGCGCACTATTATTAATGTAACTAACATGGGTTCGCGCAAATCTCCAGCATCACAGGAACTTTTATCTGCAGATAAGACACCTCAATTAGCCATAGATAATGTTAATTTGTTTTTTGCTGGCATAGGCAAAATCTTAGCAGAACGCATACAATCCCCAGACCACTTAATTAGTTTTTCCACTTGTAACTTATCCTCAGCTGGTTCATTTGTCCTATTGCCGACAGATTGTAGTGAGGTGGAATTAATAATAAAAAAATTAAAACATGACTGTGCCCCCGGATGGGATGACATAACAGCGTTATCACTAAAAGCAATTTCTGCAAATATTACACCAGTGCTGACTGATCTAATAAATCGTTGTCTGCAGGATGGAATTTTCTCAGATGCCTTGAAAAAATCTATTGTTCACCCTGTTCACAAGGCTGGGAGCAGAGACAGTTTTAATAATTATAGGCCAATTTCTATCCTCACAACTCTGTCCAAAGTATTTGAACGCATTATCAATAATCGTCTCGTAAAATATCTCGAGGAATCCCAACTATTAAGTAGTTGTCAGTACGGATTCAGATCGCGTCGCTCGACGGATGATACTGTTCATAAATACACAGACATTTTAGTTAAAAAAAATGGATGATGGGAAAAAGTGCCTCTCAATCTTCTTTGATCTGGCAAAAGCCTTTGATACTGTCTCTGTTCCCATACTGGTGAAAAAGTTAGAGTGTTTAGGCATCAGAGGAACTCAGCTAGCACTACTTACTGATTACCTCACAAAACGATTTCAACGTGTTAAATAAAATAGGTGGACACGTTAGTGAGGAAGTTCCAGTAACTTTCGGCGTGCCGCAGGGCAGCATCTTGGGTCCCACTCTTTTTCTATGCTACATAAACCAATTGTGCAAACTTGATCTTGCAAACTGCCAAATTGTAGCCTATGCCGATGACACGACTCTCACGTTTTATGCGAACTCATGGGAGGATTTATTTCACCATGCTCAGTCAGGTTTCAACGTAGCCAAAACCAAAGCCATAGTTTTTACTATCATCGATCACCCTGGTTTACCTAAGTCATTTCCCCCTATAGTAGCACACAATTGTAAAATACCCCATCTGCAACCATGCGAAACTATCTGCCCTAAAATGGAGTTAGTGAATAGCGTGAGATACTTGGGAGTCACTATTGATAGAAAATTTACATTTGAATCTCACATTCATAATACTTCCCAAAAAGTACGAAAGTTAACAAACAGCGACATGGCGCAATTGTTTTTTAAACAATTGCACCATGTTGCTGATTCCCAATTGGTAATAAATGTTTATCTTGCACTGGTGCAGTCAATCTTGTCATATTGTGTTAGCTCATGGGATGGAGCTGACAAGAAAAAACTTATTGAATTGGAAAGGGCTCAGAGACTGATCCTCAAAGTCTGTCTTTTCAAACCGCGACTGTTTTCAACAGTTAAGCTTAACAGGGAGGCAAATGTTTTAAGCGTACGTCAGCTATACATTTTGGCTAGAATTCTACGACAACATTCGACCTTACCTTTCGAGCGTCCTCTGATTCCAATCAGAAGACACTATACGGTCTGTAGTCATGTTTTGGTACAAACAGCTTTAGCTCACAGATTTTTTATAGCCCGTGGTGCAATTTTATACAATCGTATAAACAAAAAAGTCAACATGTATACCTGTTGTAGACCTGAGTGTAAAAAATTGGTTACCCAGTGGCTGATTGTGCTTAGTTATGAGGAGACAGAAAATCTTCTTAAGATTCAATCATAAAGCAGGTGAAGGTATACGCGCTCATCATATACACTCCCATTCACTCACTTTCACACACACTTACACACCACTCTCACACACTCTCCTACACTCTCTGACGTATCCTGTACACAACTCTCTTTTCTTTTATTGAAAAATTTTGAATATGTTATATCTTCTAAAAATTGTTTTATTGTAGTTTTGTAATGTTTTAGTTTTGCAATACTTTTGTTTTTCTACTTTGTAGTATATTTTAATCCACATTAATGTCCCGGATGAATTTCGACATTTATACAGGGGGAGACCTGGAGTCCTAAAATACAGGCCTTTGCTTAGTTTCGGCTCCAGTCTCCCACAAATACCGAGTCAATTTTCAAGTTACTTTTATTGCATGCATGATTTATGGTGAGAAATAAACATATATTTTTTTTTTATTAAGTGTATGTTTCAATCTGGCACTTGCATTGGTCGTGTGCACGCGGACGTGAAGATGGTGGTGCGTATCTATAGTTTTGTTTTTTAATTCTATGAGTACCTGGGCGACCGAGCTTCGGTCTATAATAGCCGCCTCAACATTAATATATCATCGGGTGAGCAAGCTATGCTACCCGCCAACAAACGACCCTGTATGTTTCTGTCTAAAACGCGGTATTTTTAAAAAATGCTTAAAATCACGGGGAAAACGTATTTTCCCAGACGTAAGACCTAGCTAGATCGATTTTTCGCCCCCGAATACCCCCGTAGTATATTTCATCTAAATAGTTAGAGCCGTTTTCGTGTTTGCGTGAGTTTGCCGTTTGTGGCAAACGCTCTCCGGCGGCGGCGTGCCGTCAGTTTTTTGTGCACGAGTCAAAGGGATTTGGCACGAGCCGAAAACGGCGTTCACACGTTGGCCGTGCCTTCTTTTCAAATAAGTGCGTAGGAGCTGCAGATGGACGTTTTATTTTATTTTATTTTTAAAAAGGTAAAATATTTTGTTTTGTAATATGGTGCAGCTGGAAATAAAAATTAAAAGCACTGTATAAGTATATTTCAGCGGCAGCGATGGTCTCCGCGTATACGTCCATCTTGCTTGACAAGTTGACAGACCTACACAGAATGAGCCGCACCAACGTGTGAACGCTGTCATCAAGTTTGCCGAGCCGGCGCGGCCAACGGTTGGGCCAACGTCTACTGGGGGCTTAATAGCTATGACTAAGTACCTATGTTCCAATTTGCCATCAGGAAATCGATATTTTACAAAAAAGAAAATGTCGACTGCGTTATTTGGTGGTCCGAGGTATTTGATTTATGATAACTAAAAGACCTTATATCTCTTTAAATAGACCATATTTCGAGGTTCTTTGCATTTTGGATTTCTGTTGCGAATTCACATCTGGTTCTAAACTGTGATATTGTAAGTACAGGGTGAGGCAAAAGTAAGGACGCAATGTAAATTGATTGCCATTTCGTTAAAAATTAAAAAAATATAAGTAAAAAAATTTAAAGTTTTATTACACTACGTTAATTTTTTGGACCTGATATGAGTATGCCTACCTTGTTAGTGAGGTCAAAAGCAACAATTTTTGTTCTACGAGTACGACTTTGCTAACAACCCACGAAAAATTTTCCATACTAAAGTGGTCACGAGACCAACCCATTTTGTATAGGAAGTTGAAAATTTTTCGTGCGTTGTTAGCAAACTCGTAGAACAAAAGTTGTTGCTTTTGACCTCACTAACAAGGTAGGCATACTCATATCAGGTCCAAAAAAAAACCGGCCAAGTGCGAATCGGACTCGCGCCCTAAGGGTTCCGTACCTAACTACCATATGATATACTAAAAGCTATTGCTCTTTGATTTTAAAAACTCCGCGACCATCCAACTTGACCCCTCTTTTATAGAAAAGTTCTTGAAACGGGAGCTCACCTTAATTGGTTACTATTAGTTGTGAGAAAAATTGTAACATTTAATGATTTTAGACTTTTCCCTTTATTTGTACTGTGAGACCTAGCTTCTTGCCAAATTTCATAATTTTAGGTCAATGGGAAGTACCCTGTAGGTTTTGCTTAAATGTATGGAGATGAGGACATAAAATGCCATATCTTTTGATTGCGTCGTTGTAAAAAATTGAAATTTGCAGATCTTGTGTGGTCCACGGACCTCAACATTCGTTATCAATTTCAACCTGATACCTCTACCCGTTCGTGAGAAAAAGGGTCTTGACAGACAGACAGACGGACAACAAAGTGATCCTATAAGGGTTCCGTTTTTTTTTGAGGTACGGAACCCTAAAAAAACCGGCCAAGTGCGAGTCGGACTCGCGCACTGAGGGTTCCGTACCACCACATAATCATAATTGTATTAGTTAAAATTTCCAGTACGTAAATGTGCCAGATTTTTTGAGTCCGACACGCGCTTGATCAAATTTTATTATTTGTTGTTATTTTATAGCTTATGCACTATGAACATACCAATTTTGAAGTTTGTAAGTGTTCCCGTTTTTAAAATAGAACTAAAACAAAAATCGTCTCCGCGACCATTCAACTTGACCCCTCACTTATATGAATGTTCTTGAAACGGGAGCTCACCTCAATTGGTTACCATTACTTGTGAGAAAAGTTGTAATATTTAATGATTTAAGACGTTTCCCTTTATTTGTACTTTGAGACCTAGCTTCTTGCCAAATTTCATAATTTTAGGACAACGGGAAGTACCCTGTAGGTTTTGCATTTTTGAAGAAATGTATGGAGATGAGGACATAAAAAGCCATATCTTTTGATTGCGTCATTGTAAAAAATTTAAACTTTCAGATCTTGTGTGGTTCATGGACCCTAATATATATTATCAATTTCATGCTGATACCATTACCCGTTCGTGAGATAAAGGGTCTTGACAGACAGACAGACAGACAGACAGACAGACGGACAACAAAGTGATCCTATAAGGGTTCCGTTTTTTTCTTTTGAGGTACGGAACCCTAAAAACAACTAACCACAGATCCCAGAACTAAGTAATTGTCAAGGTGAATCAATCAAGCCCTAACTCGACGGGGATGCGTCGTTTTATTACAGAATTCCGCCTTGTGGCTTCAATATGAGACGCGGTATATATGTACCTACAGCGTGAATTTTTATTCGTTTTAATCGCGAAGCCCAGTGATTCTACTCATGAAAACAATCAACTTTCATGTCCCTCAACACAGAGTTCTCAGAGAAAAAAAATTGCATAAAAAATTGCTTTGACGACGCCAAAAATTAGTCATGAAATAGTCGGCTTGACTTCAAAATTCTCGAAAATAGTCGTTCAAAGAATTCAAAGTTACAGGGGTAGCTTGCTGAGGATTCTGTGCATAGCATTTCGTTGACGCAGATTCCTGCAGAAAGTTTAGGTTTTCTGTTTGATACTGATGTCAAAAAATTGTCAACAAATAGTCGTCTCAAACCATAATAACTTCGATCTGGTTTACCTAGTAGAAGTATGTTAAAAATGCATGTTAACTTCGCCATACATTTCATGACTATTTTTTTAAATAAAAACCAAGTCGATAGTTAGTCCCCACGGTTCGCTTGCATCAACAAGGCGCAGAGCCGGACAGACAGTCATAATCTGCGTCACAGATACCGTTGACGACGTATACTGACGTTGACAGATACGTCATTCCCAGGCGGAGTGCCGACAAATTTCAACTTTATTTATTATAGAGCATACACTCCATAATTGCAATGTACTGCTTAGAACACGTTTTGGAATCGCTCCACACCGGTTCGGTACTCGTAAGTATATGTAATATTGTTCAATCAAAAGTGCAAATGCTTACCAACCTAAGCCGCTGGTCTAATCTAAGAAGTGCGATGCGGATGCGCGCATGATGCACGCCGCCTGTCACTTGTTTCATACAAAGCGACGCGTCGTCGCAGTGCGGCGAGGGTGAGGCGCGGTCGTGCAGTGCGCCCGATGCGCGCATCAGTCGCCGAACGATACACACAGGGACGGAGTACGGACACAGGGAAAATGCGTGACGACGTAGAATTTAATATTTCTTTTTGTGAGATAATTGAAAAATATCCGGTGATTTATGATTATAATCGCAAAGATTATAGTAACAGAAACGTGCAAGATAGAGCGTGGGAAATCATTGCAAATCAATTAAACGTGACAGGTTAGTTCAATTAGTATTTTAAAATGTGTGTAGTTTTTCTCCAAGCCATGACTCACTTTGGACAAAATTAAGTGAAAACATTGAGGGGACATCTTATACACGTCCGAAAAACGATCCGGATAATTTTGCAGATTTTTCATTACATAGAAAAATCTATGCTCCTGTCCCGCTCGCCAGACAGGGTGCACTGCATATCTCCTGTTATGCAAATTTGCTAAATGCATCAAAGCTAGCATGTCTTCATCATCAGATGAAGAGGACAGGTTGTCTTATTGAAATCGAAATTTAGAATGCCCTAAATACGTCCACTGCCGACGCCCGCACCACACCTTTCGCGCACTTCTTGCGTACTGCACCGGCGCTGCCGGTTGCGCGCACGATGCGCGCATGATGCGCGCATCCGCATCGCACTTCTTAGATTAGACCGGCGGCTAAATCTTATCGGCGTGCGACCGAGGGTATTTATAATTTAAAAAATTTACCTACCTACTTTTATGATCATGATGTAAAAAAATCTCGATGTCTTTTCTTTTTACGCGATTTATTGAATTTTATGAATATTTTCCTGACTTTATCTTTTTATACATTGTTAATATGTTTCACAAAAATATATTTCGTTGATTTTTCTCTCAAGCCGTGCGTGCAATCAGTTTAGCGTGTGCATTGTGTTGCTATGCGTGACATTCGACCAACGGGTCTCATGTCTCATACAAATGACGTTTCCTACGGATTTTTAATGTAGGTGTAGATAAAAATCCAGTGTTGTTTAGCACGTGAAACAAAAACGAAAGTAGTGGAAACGTCATCAACTTTCGACTCACATGAATAATAATTTAATTTTAAGAAATAAATATATTAAGTTGAATTTACTATAATTATTTCTATTTCATGATAAATTTAATATAATAGTCATGATCCCCTTGGTAATGAAGAGGAAAAGGGAAATTTAATCTTCACCGGCAGGCAACACTTAATGGCAAAAACATAACCTTAATTTGATCATGTGATCTGTGATGAAAATTGTGTGTTTTTTGGATAAAATGTGCAGTGATTTGTTTCAAAAGTGCTCAAGATTTGTTTCAAAAGTGCTCAAAGTTTGGAATCACGCCGTTCTGGAATCAATTTACAAAGATTTTTTACGAAATTTAGAGTTTATTTGCGATGCCCGGAAAAACAAATATTTTTCGGTGAGTTTTCCTGCCATTTCATATTTCCACTATATTGTTGAACTGTAGGGATTATCAGAGCAGAATATGGTCGTAATTTGCGTTTACAAATGAACTTTACTGAATGTTTGTTTCAGGTCCAAAGCGCTATGATGACGTTTTGTTGGCAACAAATAACATGGTCTTAATCACGTAAAGCTGAAATAATAAATCACAGGAAATCTGCAAAATAAAAACAATTTGAGTTTTTGAAAAAGACTTGTTTTATTTTATATCATAAACTAAAGCAAGAGATATAAGAGGAACTCGCTCTCGCAAATACCTATTTAACTCGTACTGTTTATAGGTATTCGCGTGAGCAAGTTCCCCTTATATCTCAAACTTTCATAATGTTCTTGCAATAAGCAACGTTCATTTAAATTTCCCGCTTTTAAATTAGTTCACTGCTTTACTACAGCGGCACTGTAGTATACGTGTATTTCGCTTCTGATTGGTCGGCACTTTGTTTCCTTCTCTCGGTTAGAGAGTAGTATGTTCCTTGCATTCGACCGCCTTTTGTAAAGACGCATTCGCTGCCGCGGGTCATACCTACAGTGCGGAGTGAAGCAGGCCTGTCTGCGTTACAAAAATCTGCTCCTTCCCTGTGCAGTCCAGCGCTGCGCTATCTGCGTCTCAGCTTACGCCCATCTTATTCTCACTATCCTGCACACGCGCCAGTCGGCTTAGGGTAAGTAGGTATGCATGTAATTTTGTAAGAAATGACACATTTTATATCTTCTCTAAATTAGACAGTAATAATTTATTATCAAAATCTTTTAAGGAAATCATTATAGAGAGTGGTGTTTAAGTAAAAGTTAATACCATGGTCATCTGTCAATACTAAGCCAGCTAGGATTAAACCGTTATCTTCAACCACGAACGGGCTACCATATGTCCTGCAAAAGATACAAACAATAAACAACGGTTCAATTCGTGAGTGTGACGGAGTTGCCGACGATGGCCGGACATTCCGGCTTTACCCCAGCGGCACAGTAAATAGATGGGCTTATCACCCATCTATTTACTGTGCCAGCTGGCCACATCTGCAGGTCCAGCAGAGGAGTCGTGTGTCGACATGCTATTGAATTGAAACTCGCAAGATGTTTGCGAGTTGGTGAATCAAAAAAACATTATTTTCGTGCTTCAATTAACTCGCAAAGCTTTAGTTTTTTATGCAACTAAGAGTGTTTTGGGTACAGTTACTAAGAAAAATTGTACGTGTGGCTAATAATAGTACCAAACTTTTCTATTCGTGGGTGTCGTGAAAGGCGACTAAGGCACCTTTGAACCAAGCTGCAGCACCATTCTGCTTTTCGTACCATCTTTGGGCTTTTATAGACCAGCGAAAGTGAGGGGACGACAACCATCGGCGACTCTCGACGACCACCAACGACAGCCGCGCGCGACCAAAGAGGATATAAACGCGCGACCACCAACAACCGCTGCCGACAGATAGCGGCAGCCCGCGGCTCGCCGACAGTCATTGCTCCACCCTACTATAAAAGGGTTTTTTAAGCAATTTTTGCCCAATTTTTGTTTAAGCTCTATCGTCAAGCAAGCGTGAAAATTGGCATTTTTATAGTGCATAAGCTACAGAATAAAAATAAATAATAAAAACTGGTCAAGTGCGTGTCGGACTCGCACGCATTTCATACACTTCTGCGCGTCTATAACTAAAAGATGCTATTTTACCCTCTGTGCACGTGTCCGACATGCATTTGGCCGTTTTTTTTGTTTGTGTTGTGACAGACGACGTTACTTTTAACATAAATAAATACGCACGCCCCTTTCCTTTTTTTTAATAATAATTATATTTTATTGGAATTGACATAAATATGTTGACAAAATAGAGATATAATTAAGGCAAATATTACTTTAATTTTTGTTTTCCCTCGTCTTGTCCAGTAATTTTTTTTTTTAGGTTTTAATAATATTATTAATAATATTTATGTGATTTTCGTAAAAAAAATTCAAATAAATCAGTTATTTTAATTACCCTACTACTACTCTACTACTCAATAGAAAGTTTAAGGGCATGGTGAAGGGCTTTTTCCCTTGGCCTTGCCTTGGCCCCATGATTTCGCTTCGCTATGACGCACATAGGGATATCTTTGACATCGAATTTGTAAGTCATTCTTAGGTTTTAGTCAATATAACTTAATTATGAACACAAAAGGCAAGATTCTAGACTTGTGCCTTAGTACTCTTCCTTGTGCTGTTTCACAGTGTCAGGTCCCACTTATCAAGGAGGATCTGTATCACCCCTCACTTGGCATAGTTTTGTTAGACCTACATATTGTCCCACTTAAGGAAAATAAACAAAATCACTTTAACTTTCATAAATGCGACTACGCTAAAATTAACGATTATCTTAAATCTATAGACTGGCTTGAGTTAACCAAATGTAGTAACGTGAACGATGCTGTCGATCTATTTTATGAAAAATTGCACTTATGTTTTACACTATTTGTCCCTACTTCTAGGGGGTCAAAAAATCCAAGTTATCCTACCTGGTATAGCTCGGCATTAATTAAAATAGATCGTAATAAAATAAAAGCCCACACAAAATGGAAACTATTTGGTAACCCTAGGGAATACGACGAGTTTTCGCTGCTTAGGGAGAGGCAGCATCGCGTTCAGGATCTCTGCTTTAAGCGGTTTATACACAACTCAGAGAAGTTGATAAAAAAATCTCCAAAATACTTTTGGAAATACACCAAATCTAAAAAGGGAACCTCTAACTACCCTAAAAAATTTACGTTTGATAATGCACAATATACAGATGGGCAAGCCATCTGTTCAGCTTTTAGTAAATTTTTTGAGAGTGTTTTTACTACTCCGTCTAACTCTCACAGTAACTCTTCTTTCTCTCCAGACACCTATACTAGTACTGAAACACTATCGTATATAAACGTAACTGAACAAATGGTCCTAAAACTTCTTCGTTCGCTGGATAAAAGCAAGGGTCCTGGTAGTGATGGTGTTCCTTCTTTGTTTCTTGCTTCTTGTGCGGATAGTCTCGTAACACCAATAACAATCCTTTTCCGAAGGTATGTAAAGAATGTATTTTCCCAACCATATGGAAACAAGCACAGATTGTTCCCATTCATAAAAAGGGATCTAAATCTTTAATAGATAATTACCGTCCAATATCAATCCTGAACACTGTCAGTAAATTATTCGAAAAACTGGTTTACGACCATATCTTCCCACTCATAACGAGGGGTATCCCACACACCCAACATGGCTTCCTGCGTGGCCGTTCTACTACCTCGAACTTAGCACTTTATTCAAATTATATTCTGAGTGAAATGGAAAATGGAGGACAGGTTGACGTGGTCTACACGGACTTCGAAAAAGCCTTCGACCGTGTGGACCACGACATCCTGCTCCAAAAGTTAGAACGTCTGGGTATTCATGGGGACTTGTTGCGCTGGGTTTGTTCGTATCTAAACAGGCGTTCACAAGCGGTTGTGCTTGGTGGATACCGATCCGATTATATCTTAATTCCATCTTGTGTTCCGCAGGGCTCCCACCTGGGTCCTCTCTTTTACAACGCCTACATATTTGATATTTGCGAAACCTTAAAAAATGCAAAGCACATTTTATACGCCGATGACAAAAAGATATATATGCGGGTACGTTCTGTTGCTGACTGTGATCTTCTTCAAGAAGATCTTAACAATTTATATATGTATTACACCCAGAATAGAATCACGGTCAGCATCAGTAAGTGCCAGTGTATTAGTTTTACACGGAAACAAAACCCAATACACTATTCATATCACTTTAACAACGTTGTAATCGAGAGGACTCAGGTGGTTCGTGACCTGGGGGTATACTTTGACAGCAAAATGCTTTTGTCCAACCATATTGACGCAATTACCAACAGAGCATACCGCAACTTAGGTTTCGTAATTCGCACATGCCGTCCATTCAAATGTCCTAATAGCCTCAAAATAGTGTACTACGCATATGTGCGTAGCATCTTAGAATACGCTAGCGCAATTTGGTCACCATGTTACGAAGTCTACAAAAATAGAATCGAAAGCATGCAAAAGAAATTTGTACGACACCTCAACTTCAAATTTAGAAAAACAACGGTCAGTGCTGGATATGTTGAGATCTGTCGTGCTTACAATCTGTTAACATTACAAGAGCGCCGCCTAGTACTTGACATGGGTTTGCTATACGATATTGTCTGTAACCGTCTCGACTGTCCCGAACTTCTACAACTTTTATCGTTTAACACACCCTCACGTCGTACTAGGCATACTGCATTGTTTCATATCCCCTTTCACTCAACTACGTATGGGAAAAATTCTGTCATGACCAGATTACCAGAAAATTACAACAAATACTTTAGTGATGTTGACCTTTTTATTAGTAGCAAAAAAATATTTCTAGACAAAATAAAATGTACTATATACAACCCAGAAGATAATAAAAGTGAGTAAGTGTGGCGGCTCGGTAGCGGGACATATTTTGTTCTTATTTGCATCCTGTGTATCATATTCGATTGATGGAATGTTGTACGAGTAGGGTGTGTCTGTCTCGGTTATGGACTAAACAAATCTTCTTAATTATGAATATCATTATCTTTCTATATTTTTATTTATTTATCTATTATACTATTATTATTATTATAATATCATATATTATATGTTATGTATTCATCATATAGCATGTTTCTATAATTTATATACTAAGAAGTATCTTATGTTAACTTAACGGTGCTCCCCTCTTTGCCTTTAATATAATTTAAATACTGGCTAATCCACAATCGCTTAAAATTGTAAAACGTGGACAGTTTTTATTGGCTTACAAAATATGTATCCCGTAATTTCTTAGAAATTAAGCATAAGCTGTTATTGTCCCAAATAAAATAAAATAAAATAAAGTAAGTCCCAACAATCTATCAATCTCCTATTTTTTATCTATACCTCACCTAACCTATCTCCTATCTATACAAGGTAATGTTTTTGTACCTGACACCCGTTTGCCCATTTATTTGTGATGTCAAAGCAACAACTTTTGTTCTACAACTTTGCTACCAACGCACAAAAAAAATTTACTACCCATATAAAATGTGACTGTCATTTACGTTATGGGAAGTTGAAATATTTTTGTGCATTGTTAGCAAAGTCGTAGAACAAAAGTTGTTGCTTTCGTCACTAATAAGTGGGCAAACGAATGTCAGATGCCAAAAATTAACCTTGTTATGTGCATACTAATGTAATATGCAGTCAAAACATCTAATGTAATATGCAATCGTGACCTTTTTTACAAGAAATTGTTTGAAATTGTCAAACATATAATGTTTACGTGAAATTCAACAGACTTGTATTCGCAGGCAAATTGTATAATTCGCCGTTTCACACAATGCCTTCGCATTTTTCGTAATGCCGAGAAATATATTCGTCATAGAATATAATGTTTCGGCCTTAGATAAATAATTCGCTACGCTCCGACCAGAGACCGCCCTACCTACAAACAACAGCTCCACGAGTGAAGCCACTCAATGTGTATAAAACAATTGAAAATTGTGTTGCCTGCCAGCTGCTTGACTGTTACCCAGTGGCGTAGCGTGGCTTTCTATTTTATACTGAATTTTGCTGGCGCAAAGTTTGTATGGGAAAGCCCTATAAATTCTCTTTCTTAGGGTCCCGTAGTCATTAAGGAACCCTTATTAGTTTCGTCATATCCGTTTGTCTGTCTGTCTGTGCGCAGCTTAGCTCAGAGACCCTTAGTACTAGAAAGCTGTCATTAAGTTTTGATAAACATTTTATGTACGCCGACAAAGTTTTAAAATGAATAAATTCTTGAAAAAAATATTTGAAGTGAAAACTTCTTTAGCGGCGCTTAGAAAATTTTATATGGGGAAAAAATTATAGATTCGCATCAGATGTCGTATCAAATGGCGCGTCAGAACTCAGATCAAGTATAGAAATGGATTTGCAACTAATCATACCAAGTTAGAATAGGCTCAATATATAAAAAAGTTCTAAAGTGTGATAAATACCAAAACATCTTTTTTGTCTTTGTCGCGTCAGATCTCAGATGAAGTATAGGGATTTGCAACCAATCTTACCAAGTAAGAGCAGGCTCAATATATACAAAAGTTCTAAAGTGTGATAAAGACCAAAACATCTTTTTTGTCTTTGTCATAGTCTCGGCTTTTTTAGTTGTGCACAAGCTGTCAAACTAAAAATCGCTATAGCTCGAAAACTACTGACCCTAGACTACTCGTGTGCTGAGACAAATGATAGGTCTCGATGAGATCTACATTTCGGATGACAGCTGTCAAACTAAAAATCGCTATAACTCGAAAACTACTGACCCTAGACTACTCGTGTGCTGAGGCAAATGATAGGTCTCGATGAGATCTACATTTCGGATGACAGCTGTCAAACTAAAAATCGCTATAACACGAAAACTACTGACCCTAGACTACTCGTATGTTAGGACGAATGATAGCCTTTAAAAATCGGACAGACAGACAAACAGACGGACCGTTCAACCGCGGGGCAACATGGCTTTTTATAAATTCGAGGGTGTCAGGTAGACAAATCATAAAAAATTTCGCGGTGCGCTATTTTTGCAAACGAAATATCCTTCAGAGCCGGCTCTAAGTGCCCTTAAAGTCTATAAGCAGTTTTACGTTTGACAGGGTCAACCGAACCGAAAATCTCAACTAGATCTGAACCTTACAAACGGTTAGTCTATGTAGGGATAGTAGTTTCATAGTTAGAGTGGTTTTAAGTTTGACAGCTGTCAACCATAACAAAGATCTCAACGATATCTATAATTTGTTCATTATGAGTAGTCTAGGAGCAGTAGTTTATGAGTAACAGCGGTTTAAAGTTTGACAACAAACTAACGAACGAACGAACGAACGGATGAACGAACAAACAAAGAAACGAACAAACTCATGATTTGGATTTAGGGACATCAAAATAGCATAACGTGATATTTTTTTTTATAAATATCTTCAATATAGAATTTTCAATTTTATAATAGTAGAGAACAGGTTAGCCTACGATCGAATTTTGCAAAAATAATATAAGTAGGTAAACGCCCTGTATACACCCGAAGTAAGCCCACTGAATATCAAAATTACCCGAAATCGGGTAAAAATACCAGTGCCGGCAACATTTTGGCTCGAGTACGCCGAATTCGGCGTAGTATTTGTTGCTTCATTTTACAACTACGCCGGCGGTATCTGGTCGGAGCGCAGCGAATCATTTATCTAAGGCTTCGACATTTTACCTAACGACGTGTAATTCGTTTCTGGCACTCGCCGGCCGCTCCCGAGGCACACTCGCTTCGCTTGCTCGACTCGTGCGTTGCGTTCGTAAGATTACCTGGTGATCCGTTTTCCATACAAAAATTCAAATGACTTGCATTCTTACGTGAGACATAAAATTCTGTTGAAAAACGAACGAATACTGCTAGTTTTAGTTAAATTTTTCGCTGTTAAATACAAAAATACAGCTAATGTACTGAAATAACTAGTGAATTTTTGATTCAATACGAGTATTACGATTGTGGGCGTGCGGTCAAAACTGTACGGTTGTGCTTTGTGTGCATGTGTGAGTGATCGATCGGACTCATGTAAATCACGGACTGACGAGAGTAATTGTCTTTACTGAACATATGGAGATATATTTTTTTACGATATTGTTGTTAGGCGTTGAAGTTGCACCATGAAATTTACGCTGATCAACTTTTTACACATATATACACTCACCGGCAGAAATAATTAACCGGCTGGTCTATTTCCTGTCGTACATTTTCATACAAGTTAGGGGTCAAATGAAGCGTCAATATATTTCCTAAACGAAATAAATATCCGTGAATAAACAGTGAGATCATTAAATAAGGTGTCTGACTACCGATTCTTGAAGATTAGACCTGTGCACGGTATCCAGGAAATTCCGTGCATCGTTCAGAAAAAAATATACGTCATTTTGTCAGAAATCTCTTACATTTAGCGAATTAAAATGTTTTAAGAGTCGCATGGGTTTTCTTCAACATTTTAGATATACCTAATCTTTGACAATATTGTTAATAAGGTTCTTATCTTAAGACCTCATCAATCAAATTTGTACTTTTATTCAATTTTGATAATATATTGACGCTTCGTTTGCCCGCATATTTGTATGAAAATATATGAAAGAAAACAGACCGGCCGGTTATTTCTGCCGGTGAGTGTAGTTGGTACTTATAACATTAAAAAAATAAAACCTTATATTTGCAGCAGTTGCTCCATCTAGTTGCGTTCGGGTCTAAGCTGGCCGGCCGTCACAGATCACCTTAACTAGGTAATTAACCCGAAATGCCCAGTACCTACTGATCTGCCGCAGCCGTTTTATAATTTTCCGAACGTATACAATTTGCCGTCCGTTTGTAAACGACAAATTATACCTACGATTTGCCTGCGGCATATGCACAAAAATATTAAAATTCATTCACGTGACAATAATTCAGCAAAAATATTTTCATGTTAAATGTTGCCAAGACGAGACCACATAGCTCGCATTTTCAAAAAGTTATCAGATCCTATGTAGAGCTAAGCTTCTAACTTTACACGCCTTAACTCTACAAGCCCTAACTTCACAAAAGCTACACCTTAGTCAAAATATGTGACTAGGCCGTTTCGTTAGTACAAGAACTATTGTATAACATAAAATCAATGAACAGTTGATATTTTTTTCACCTTACGACGCCCACGTGACGGTAGCGAAATGGCCAAGCGACATATTTTGACTAAGGTGTAGATTTTGTGAAAGAAAGGCTTAAGGCGTGTAGAATTAGAAGCTTGGCCCTACATGAGATCTGATAACTTTTTGAAAATGTTTATGTTAATGTTTTGAGTTATATGGTCTCGTCTAGCCAAAATTTTAAATGAAAACGTTTTTGGTTAGATTTCACTTCTTTTTTGTAAGTTTTATAGTACTTTTTTATCGTTTTTTCTTTCTTTTTTAGGGTGTATTTCTTGTACATCAGAGGTGTATTTTATCATAGCCCACTAACAAACAATCAATCAAACAAACAATACATAGTTTTCGATTGCCGCATCTCCATATAACGAGGAGTCTCTAAAAAAAGTAGTCTCTATTTTATAAATAATGTGCGATGTCCCATACAAACTTCCATCCCCTGTTTTAAGGGTTTGGGGGTAAAAGTTCCGAGTTTAGAATTTTTTCGTTGTTTGTATAGGTACTAATACTAGCTTACATACCAAATTTCAGATTTCTAGGACTTCAGGAAGGACCCGAAGAATTTTGATAACCATCAGTGAGTCAGTGGTCAGTGACAAAATTGTGTTTTTTTAGATATCAATAAAATCTAAACTATAAGAGCTATGCAACTGAAACTTTATATGTTAAATAAATCTACTATTGACATCCTGTAAATTTTGTTTATCTGGTACAATCCAAACCCAAGGCCATAGCGCTTTGGGAAAAGGTAGGTAGTGCCCTTGCGCTTCGCGTGGCTCGTTTTGGCGGTGGCACTACCGTGTCCCCAGATTCAAATTGGTCGACCGTAGTTCAATGCGTACTCCCAGTCTCCATACATTTTAGAAACATCGTCTTATTATTCACATCAAATGCTCACCATCTAAACATCTGCGAAGATTCAAATCGATTGCCGACGCAGAACACATTCGGGTCAGATCCGAGAGTCCACATTTTACGCCAGTTCCGCTTTTCTTGCATGTAACAGCAGGACTTCCAGCTGTAAATCTTCGCAGAGACCACTTGAAGGATCTGTCAATAGTTATTTATGCAACTGTTGCGTAATGAGAGTAATTTTAACACGAGATCTGGTTTTTGATACGAGGCGCAGCCGAGTATCAAAATAGTATAGATCGAGTGTTAAAATGACTAATTACGTATAGTTGCATACAAAACTTTATCTACGACCGAAGAAATATATTTTTTTTAAATTGTAGTGATCAATTTATTGAACTAAGAGGACAGTTAGTACAGTTAATTAAAGTTATTCACGAAGTTATTCCAGATCCAGAGCTTGTAATGGCGTTGCTTTAACATTAATTTCATGTATATGGTTACTGACAGCCTCTTGTAGAATCATGTTCTCCTGGTACATACTTTCCATTTTGTAATTCTGTGATTTTGTTCAAATCACTTCTTTTGTTGCCAATGTCACTTTATATAGAAGCGAGCCAACTGTCAGCTTCTTGTCGATTTATGTACTCCTAGTCACGCCTGGTACTCTCCGTTTTCTTTTAAATATAGGTAGGCAGTCGTCACCCCAGTAAAAAGTATTTTTACAAAATTACTTTAAAATAGGCTGTATGTAGTACTGTGGTAGTATTGCCTTAGCCTATGCAGATTGAAAATTATGTATTATAACAGTTGCGGAATGAAAATCCATACTCCACTTCCGTACTGCTCGTAGTATGGAACAGTGTGGAAATGAAAATGATAGCGGACAATGACCTCAATTTTGAATCTGTCATTGGTTTCGAATTCGGAATATTCCGGTACGGGAGTAGATAAAATAAATAAGAGTTATCTGATTTAAAACGGAATGGTTACTTACACTATGGTGCGACCCCGGGGTCTTCTTCTATCGTGTCGATGCTCGATGGCAACACTCACACTTTTCCAGACCTGGGCCCTGAGTCAAGATGCTTTCTACAATCGCAAACGCTAGTAGAATATAATGAAAATGTACGGGAATGACATTAGCGATAGAAATGTTGCGTCACAGCTAATGTCGATCCCATACATTTTTATTCTATTCTATAGCGTTTGCGATTGTAGAAAGCATCTTGACTCAGGGCCCAGTATTCGGCAACACAGACGGCACTTGTTTTGGCCTTGTACAGATCCTCTAGCGAGCACACTGTAGGGCACGATGCGCACGCTGTGAGTTGGGACATAGTTTGTGGCATCACACCGCAGTCGCAGATGTTTTTGCTAGCTTCTATGTAGCCCCACCGGCTTAGGTTGTCTCTGCATCTCCCAACCTGGGTGCGCAGTCTATTTAGGGCCTTCCAGGTTGGCCAGGGAAGTTTATGGTAGTTTTTCTGCCGGTGGGCCAAAGTTGGGCAGGGAGAACTTATTACGCCACAAGTCTACCCCGGGGTGCGACTTCGTCTTTCTGTCTGTCACGTCAGTTTATTTCAGCAACTACCTACTCACGCTGTGTCCTGAAATTTGGAATAGTTATAGAATATGTTTGCTCAAATGTTGCTCAACTATATTGAAAACGAAAGAATTATAAAAATATTTTTATTTAAATTGGTAATGAGGCCCAAATGGGAGGGCAAAATTTTAAATTGTAGTTACCTACTAGATCGAATGGAAATCATATGAAAGGGCAGTAGGTACGTGAACATTCCATCATCATCATCATATCAGCCGAAAGACGTCCACTGCTGGACATAGGCCTCCCCTAAAGATCTCCATGACGACCGGTCCTGCGCTGCTCGCATCCAGCGGCTTCCCGCGACCTTGACCAGATCGTCGGTCCACCTTGTGGGGGGCCTGCCAACGCTTCGTCTTCCGGTACGTGGTCGCCACTCTAGAACCCTCACGCCCCATCGGCCATCGGTTCTTCTTCTTCTTCGTGAACATTCCAAAATAATGTTTTTAAAATTTTTGACAACTCAGTTTTCGAGTTATATTGAAAAATTTCATAAAAAATACCATTCACTCTCCACTTATCTCCAAAATTTTCAATGCTAAAAATCTGAATTAATTATATAGTCGATAGAAATTGATAAAAATATTACAGCAAAATAAAACGATTTCTCTAAGTAGCATAATTTTTTTCATAAATCTGCAAAAAGCATTTACAAACAAACTTAGTTTTGCGGTTTTAAAAATAGACTTAATGTCGATTGCGGTATATCGGAACTCTCGGCGCGCGAGTCCGACTCGCGCTAGAACGGTTTTTTTATGTGAAAAAGGTGAGCATTTGATCCCGATCCCACCTGATGGTAAATTATGGGATCGAAGATGTAGCATAATCTAGACAATACCTGTTCACTTAAGCTTTGTAAAGATTTAAAGGGTGCAAGGGACGGTGTACCGAAAACTAAAAGGGCTTGCTCAGTCAACGAAACTGAACAACTTTCCCAATGAAACATATGTTGGGAAATAAAAAAAAAATTACCTCTCCATACAAATTGCCCAGTCTGGCCGAACAGTTTGTATAGAGAGGTCATTTTTTTTTCATTTCCCAACATACGTTTCTTTGGGAAAGTTGTTCAGTTTCGTTGACTGAGCACGCCCTTTCGGTTTTCGGTACATCGTCACTTACACTCTGTAAAGTTCGTTTCACGAGTCAATGCCAACGCTTACCAATACATTTTGCAGCCATATAGCCAGAAAATATTTGACGGAAAATAATATATTTTAAACTTCTCATGCTCTGAAAGTGCTTTTTTGTGCAGGATATCACTAAAGCAGAACAACTCATTCTTCAGTTACATTTAGAGAGTACTTTTACGTTTTATTTCCTCGCAATCAAAGTGAAAAGCAGAGTTTATAACTCGTCCACAAAACCATTTTATCCTCGACATTACTAATTACTATCAGCCCTCGCCTTCGGCTCGGGCTGCTAAAAGTCTCGGGATGTTGGTTCGTTTTGTGCACTTGTTGTAAAATCTACTATTTTTACAAACTTGTTTTTTTCTGACAGCTTTAGCCTTTACATCGAACAAAATAGCCTTGATATAGCTGCAAAATGTGTTGGTAAGCTTTGACCGTTGATGTAGTTGGTAGTGAGCCTGCCTCTCACGCCGTGGGCCGCGGGTTCGATCCCCGTCCAGGGCAAACATTTATTTTGTGTGATGAACACAAGTGTTTGCCCTGTGTCTGGGTGTTATTTATCTGTTTATGTATGTATATCAGTCTCTGGTACACATAGTATAGGCTTTGCCTAGTTTGGGATCAGATGACCATGTGTGAAATGTCCCCCAATATTTATTCATTTATTATTTTTTATGTCGACGAGATGGGGACATAACTTTACTGATCGTATCTTTTGATTGCGTTGTTGTCGAAGCTTGAAATTTTCACATCTGCAATGGACCTTTGTATCCGATATTTAATTTCAACTTGATACCTTCAGTTCACCCATTCGTGAGAAAAAGGGTCTCGACAGACGGACCACAAAGTGATCCTACAGGGGTTCAGTATTTTATCCTTTTGAGGTATGGAATCTAAAAAGCTTTCGAATCGGTTCGAAACGAATAACTCTTTCTCTTATTAGTGTAGGTATATAGGGTGACTTTTAATTAGTTCTTGATAGAAAAGGGTGTGAATGTACTCATGTTATTGAACAACTTTCCCCAAAGAACATCGAAAAACGAAATACGAAAATCAAGTTTTGACCTCCCATAGAAACTGCACCAGCTGATAGCGCATTTTGTATGGGCGGTCAAATTTGGTTTTTCGTATTTCGACCTACGTTCCTTGGGAAAAGTTGTTCAGTATCATGAGTACATGCATATCTTTTGCTATCAAGAACTAATTAAAAGTCACCCTATACAAGGTGTAACAGAAAGGGTATATCAACCCTGAAGGATGTGATTCTGCCCATGAAACTGAACAACTTTCCCTAAGGAACATAGGTCGAAATACGAATATTTTTTTTTTACCTCCAATACAAAATGCGCGATCAGCTGATTCAGTTTCTATGCGAGGTCAAATTTAGTCTATAGGGAAAGTTGTTCAGTTTTATGGCCAGAATCACATCCTTCAGGGTTGATGTATCTACCCTTTCTGTTACACCTTGTAGATTATGTGTAACACTCACGGTTGTTTGTGACCATGCATCTAGTCCAAAAGCATAACCTGTCCTCACAGATTGCGGGTATGTCTCCCTGAAAATCACTTTCCTAATAAACTGATCACTTGGGAGCTCCTTAGTGAGTACAAGCACAGCAAATCCGTAATAATGGTTATCAAAGGTTTTACAGGGCTGCTTTATTGTTCGGGCGATATTTCGCGTAGCAATAGTCTATAATAATTATTAAAATAATAAATAAAAACAGCACACTTTAAAACATAAGGTGGTAAGGGTTGCCGGTGATGCCGATCGGCATCGCTATGTGCGACCGGGTGGAGCTCGAGATTATGCCTTATTGCGTTGAAATTACGGTTTATTTTGGTTTGGTATTTACAATGACTTACGACGACCTATTGAAATTACCTTTCGACTGACGTATAAGCCATAGACACAAGTTGGCCGGAATCGGAAGTATAACCCGACCAAGTTCAGAATCCCGAATCACGAACCAATTTGAGTAGGCCAATGGCCGCCAGCGTTCAAGGTCATATTATACGACCGTGAAAATTCGCAACTATCTATTTAATTGCATAGATTTTTGCGATTTTTTTGTATGGTGGAGCCTCAGAGGCTAGATGCACAGAGGAAAAAAGTACCTACTATATGATCCATTTGTAGGGTTCCGATACCAAAATGGTAAAAAACAGGAACCCTTATGGTGCGACTTTGTCTGTCTGTCCGTCTGTCACACATGTATATCTCAGAAACAACTCATGCTATCGACTTGAAATTTGGAATAGTTTTAGAATATGGTTGCCCAACTTAATTGCACATGAAAGAATTAAAAAATATTATGATTATTAATGTAAAGGGGGCCCAACTATGGGGCAAAATTTTAAATTATCATTACTAGGTCGAGGAGTGGGGTATGTATTATATGAAAGGGGTTTACTTGTACATTCTAAAATATATTTTTTCTTGTTTTACAACTCTTAGTTTTCAAGTTAGAAAAAAATCCCCACCCCCACCCCTCTTATCTCCGAAGTTTGTGATAGGAAAAATCAGAATTAATTACAGTCGATAGAAGTTTAACAGGAAAAATAAAACAATCTTTCTAAATTTAGATTTTTTTAAATCTGCAAAGAACCTTTACAAACAAATTTAGTTTTGCGGTCCTAAAAATGGACTTTATTGATTCCACAAATACTATAGGTACATCGGAACCCTCGGCGCGCGAGTCCGACTCGCATTTGACCGGTTTTTTTCGTTTATTTCAACGCTTTGGTACGGTCAACCGCTTGTCGGTGGAAACTTCATCATATCAGCCGAAAGACGTCCACTGCTGGACATAGGCCTCCCCTAAAGATCCCCATGACGACCGGTCCTGCGCTGCTCGCATCCAGCGGCTTCCCGCGACCTTGACAAGATCGTCGGTCCACCTTGTGGGGGGCCTGCCAACGCTTCGTCTTCCGGTACGTGGTCGCCACTCTAGAACCCTTACACCCCATCGGCCATCGGTTCTTCTTGCGATGTGCCCTGCCCACTGCCACTTTAGTTTAGCGACTCTCAGAGCTATGTCAGTTACTTTTGTTCTTCTGCGGATCTCCTCATTTCTGATTCGATCTCGCAGAGAGACTCCGAGCATAGCCCTTTCCATAGCTCTTTGGGTGACCTTGAGCTTCCTGATAAAGCCCATCGTGAGCGGCCACGTCTCGGTTCCATATGTCATCACTGGCAACACACACTGGTCAAAGACTTTCGTCTTGAGACACTGCGGTATTTTGGACGTGAAGATGTTGCGGAGCTTCCCGAACGCTGCCCATCCGAGTCGGATTCGACGAGTAACCTCTTTCTCTAAGTTGGATTTACCCAGCTGGACTGTTTGTCCCAGGTATACGTATTCATCGACAACTTCGAGCGTAAAGTCTCCAACTTTGAGTGGAGTGGGTACAACAAGGGCGTTAGACATAATTTTCGTCTTATCCATGTTCATTTTAAGACCCACTTGTTGTGAAACTCTACTGAGGTTATTGAGCATCGTGCCGAGGTCTTCCAGGGTCTCAGCCATTACGACAATATCGTCGGCAAATCGAAGGTGGGTCATGTACTCGCCATTGATGTTGATGCCAAGTCCTTTCCAGTCCAGGAGTTTCAAGACGTCTTCCAATGCAGCGGTGAACAGTTTAGGAGATATGACGTCTCCCTGTCTCACTCCTCGATGCAATTGGATAGGTTTCGAGTCCTGGTCCTGAAGACGGACTGACATAGTGGCGTTTTTGTACAGATCCTTTAACACTTCAATGTACCGATAGTCGACTTGGCACCTCTGGAGAGATCGTAGCACAGCCCACGTCTCGATCGAATCGAAGGCCTTCTCATAGTCCACAAACGCTAGGCAAAGTGGCTGGTTATACTCTTCGGTCTTCTGTACAACTTGCCGTAGCGTATGTATGTGGTCTATGGTACTGAAGCCTTTACGGAAACCGGCTTGTTCGGGAGGCTGGAAGTCGTCGAGCCTGCGTGCGAGACGGTTCGTAATGACTCTCGAGAACAGCTTATAGACATGACTCAGAAGTGAGATAGGTCTGTAATTCTTCAGCAGGGTCTTATCACCCTTTTTAAAGAAGAGCACCACCACACTTCTGTGCCATGCCTGTGGCGTTTTCCCTTCGACTATGACAGAATTAAACAGCTTCTGAAGAGCTTTTAGCACTGGCCTTCCGCCTGCTTTCAGAAGCTCAGCCGTAATTCCATCGTGCCCGGGTGCCTTGTTGTTTCTAAGCTGTCTGAGAGCCATTCTAATCTCGTACAAGCTGACGTCCGGGATATCTTCGGTATGGTGTCGGGTAAGTCTAGCTCTTGGATCGTTGGCCAGACTGCTAACGGGTGGGCCGGTTGACGTGTATAACTGTCCATAGAACTTCTCGACCTCCCTCAGTAGCTCAGGCTTGGACGATACGGTTCTGCCATCCTCGGTCTTCAGCCTCGTCAACTGGCTCTGTCCAATAGACAGATCTCTTGCGAACACTTTGGAGCCCTTGTTCCGCTCAATCGCTTCTTTAATATGATTAGTATTAAATAGCCGAATGTCGCGAGTCAGAGACTTAGAGATCTGTTTATTGAGCCGCCGATATTGAGAAGCATCTCCCGAAGACTGCAGAACCATTTCGCGTCTTTCTTCCATTAGCTTGAGGGTATGATCTGAGATCTTTTTGGTTCTTTTAGTACGGTGGGGTCTGAAATACTTTGACCCAATTGTATGGACAGTTTCCACGAACCCGTTATTGTAGTCGTCCACATCTATGCATTCACCAAGGCATTCGAAGCGATTTTGCAGTTCGAGCTGAAAGCCGTCGGGATTTTGGATATTGGTGGGTGCGGGTCGGAGCGTAGACTTCATCAGTCGAGTTCTTTCCAGCTTTACGTTGATATTCAATGTGCCTCTTACCAACCGGTGATCGCTTCCGGTTTTAACTTAGGTTTTAACTTCCGGTGGAAACTTATTCAACTCTATTACCACGCCATAAGGTCCAAAAGTGTTTCTACCGATGTGCGGCCGTGTGTACCAATCTACATATTTAGCGGAGCCTCCTGTCACAGGCAATGCTTTGCTTAAAAGGAGGTTCCAGCGACTTATTGTTAATATTTTGTATATTTGATGGAAAATAGGAAAAAACATTGTTTTTTCTGACAGTTTTAGCCGATTGCTTTTGAATTAGCTGCAAAATGTGTTGGTAAGCGTTGGAATAAACAAAACTATTTACATTACATACATTACAAAATACATACATAAATACATACATATTTTACTCATACATTTTTTCTTTGCCTAGATGGCTTTTAATAATCGTAAACGCTAGTAAAATAGAATGAAAATGTATGGGATTTATATTAGCAGCACAATATTTCGTTAGCTTATGTCAGTCTCATACATTTGTATTCTGCATGACATTCAATAAGTATTCTGTAAAGAATCTACATTGAATAAATTATCTGAATCTCTATTCTAATACCAGTGTTTACGATTAGAAAGCCAATCACCTGTCTATGGCCTAAGCGGGCTGCAACCCAGTTTAGTACTACGAGTATTACCTATTTTGTGATAGTACAGAAAGACATATAGGGTGACTTTTAATTAGTTCTTGATAAAAAAAGGTATTCATGTAGGTATTCATGATACTGAACAACTTCCCCCAAGGAGCATAGGTCGAAATACGAAAATCAAGTTTTGAGCTCCCATAGAAACTGCATCAGCTGATAGCGCATTTTGTATGGGAGGTCGAATTTGGTTTTTCGTATTTCGACCTATGTTCCTTGGGAAAAGTTGTTCAGTATCATGAGTACTTGCATGTCTGTAGCTATCAAGAACTAATTGAAAGTCACCCTATATAATTTTTAACTAAGTAGATAATATAGCATGCGCAGGATAAGTTTGGCTCTGACGGTTATTTTCTGCGCATGGGTGACAGGCGGAGAGCCAATGAACGATTCGCACGCCCCCCCGCCCTCACCCTCGCGACTCATTTTTTTACTTCTGTGCATTAAGGGGCGGATAAGAGCTAAATACGCTTCACTAGAGCAGGTTTTTAACGAAAAGTGATGAATATATGGCCGTGAAAAAGAAATTATGTGATAATTAAGCATCTTTCCAAGAATATGGCTGACTCCGAAATACGATTAAATATTATACTCGTATATTGTACGCCATAAATAAAATCCAAAGTTACCTTTGCTTTTTGCTTTTAAACCGTTTTTCTTAAGTACCCATTAATCTATGTTGCCAAAACTTTTACACATTGTTCAATACATTATAATAAAGCTATTTGATTTGGTAATTAATATTATGGGTACAGATTTTGAAAAAAATGCAAAAATGAGCGAAAAACGTAAAACAGCGCGATTCCGCTCCGTTCTAGCACGCGCATTCTGCCCTTTGTTAGAAAGGGAGGTAATTCAGCTCTTATCAGCCCCTTAACGGTCACAGCCAGAGTTGTTTTGTTACCACGATTGTGGTTAAACAAACAATACTAATGAAAATACTAGACAAAAGTTTTGTAAGTACTTGTGACGCAATTTTATTTCGTAATGTGGCAGCCCATTTGCACTGCAACCACCTTTAGGCCGGTATTTCACTGGGACACCACGGTGGCGCGACTGGTTGCGCCACTGGTGCCCGTAACTAGACACCAGTAAAGACACACCCTGCGGCCACAGTATTAAGGGCTATATTTCAATGGGAGTGGTAGCGCGACCAGCATCCGAACTGGTTGCGCCGCCAAATTGGTTGCGCAACCAAACGGACACCAGGTGAGTAACTCTCTATAGAGCTGTATACATTTTGTTGGTATAGCGGCGACTGGTTGCGCTGCCATGGTGTCTCAGTGAAATACCGGCCTTAAGGTTAGAGAGAGAGAGACAAACGACAAAAAATTAAATGTGGAACTAGGTGCAAGGTGAGGTGTCTCCTCCACCACCCAGCCTCTGTTCCCTCCTTCACCCCTTTAAAAAGACGATTCACACCATGTTGACATAAAAAAAAAGAAATTGTTACATACATTTTTGATCGAACCTCCTGCTTGAATATAAGATGTCTTAACATTAACATATTCCGCACAAAATTTGTTACTAGCCACAACGGCTTTCTCACTTATAATGGCTCCCAAGCAAATTATTGTGCCCTTCTTCTCTTTAACGGCATTAAGATTATGAATTCTGACTAGAAAAGGGAAACTACCATCCTTCACACTTTCTTTTGCACTCGTCTTTTTAGAAAAGAAAATTATTAATACTACTGACATGAACAAAAGTGTCATAACTCTCAAACAAGACATTTTTATAGGTACTGTTTAGTACTGAACTAAGACCGTCGCCTACCGTTAAGTAAATTTAGTAGTTATGGGCCATGATTATGGGACGATCAATTTTTAATTGCATTAATAAAGTCGTTAATTATGTAACAATTTCAGTGTTGTAACTTTATGCCGCGTGAATTTCCATTGGTTTAGCTCACGAAGCCCAGTGATCCTACTCATGAAAACGTGAAAGAAATTTTTTAATCAAAGAATTTTTTTCTTTTCCCATGAAAAATGAGCCGATCACGTGACCACTTTACTACGGAGAGAAGAATAAAATTTATAGGTGTTGTAATAAAGCTTTTCTTACTCATGCCCCAATCACAAGACAATATAAAAAACTTATATAAACGTATGGTATATTTAGAAGCTATAAAGTCCAGTTTTAGGACCGCAAAAAAATTTTTTTTGTAAAGGTTTTTGCAGATTTTTATAAAACGGCGCTACTTAGATCGTTTTATTTTCCCTGTAATAGCTAGCCCATATTTCATTGCGTTACATACATACATACATAACATCACGCCTCTTTCCCGTCAGGGTAGGCAGAGACCACAGTCCTCCACCTGCTACGATCCTGACATACTTCCCTTGCTTCCTGTACTTTCATCGTAATATGTACGTTTATCGACTATAATTATTTCTGGTTTTTCCTTTAGCAAACTACTAATATAAGGGGGCAATTCAGACATTTTTCATCATAACTTGAAAACTAAGAGTAGAAAAAATTTAAAAGATTTTTTAGATTGTACACTCGGGGAAGAAAAAGGTTCGCTAGTTTTCAAATTGATTCGTTTAAAGTCGCGAGCACATTATTACCTTTTGAAACTGTGACAAATATTCGACTAATGCATAGAAAAGTATACTTTACTGTTCTAAAATAAAGTTCAAATTAATTCAGACCTTGTCCAAGAAGATTATATCATATAATAGTAGTTTATGCAACTGTCATATAAAACAGGTTATTAAAACACGAGTTTGGTTTTATCACACGAGGCGTAGCCGAGTGTGATAATAGCATCAAACGAGTGTTTTAATACCATATTATATGCAGTTGCGTATACTACTTTATCTTCACTCATACAATAGGTAGGTACTTACTTATAAAAATCAAACAAAAGTAAGTAAACAACAAAGGCAACTTATATAATGTACGTATATTACAGTTCGAATATAAGTCAAAAGAAGGCGCCTTAATATATCCGCTAGGTCTTCTTTGAAATATACAAGCAGAACATTTTCTTAACAAGACATGGTTTTCTTTTCGATTTTCATTCATTCCTAATTCATTGTAGGTTATGTCGTAAAATGTCCTAGACTAATATGAGAGAACATCATAAGTTATTGAGTATCTTATGGTGTGACTGCAGTATCCTGACTGCACCACTTTATCTACTTTTTCAATAAACTTTCACATTACTTTCACGGGCACAAAATACTTGAAAAAGGTAAATGTTTGAAAATAGCGGCAAATCCGGCAAATCTTATATCTATTTCCAAGTCCTTTCTAATTTCATGCTGCGCGCGCATATTTTCAGCCACAGATGAAATAATTGTAACTATAGTAACTGTTACTCTAACTGCTCCAAAATAATAGGTTGTTTATATGGTACACTTTGTAATATGCTACTGATATTTGACAGCTACTAAGAAAAACTGATACATTACTAACGGGCTCTCTAAAAGACCTTTTATTCAGTCTTCTTAAAAAAAGTTTAGATTCAAGGAGAATTGTATCCAAGTGTTATGTAATGATTAAAAAATTAAATTACGTAACACCTTTGCAAAATTTTCATACAAAAATCGTTATGTAATGGTAACTTTTAAATTTTTTATAGATACTCTGTGTAATATACAGCCTTACGTATTAACTTTTTGAATCATTTTTCAAAGTTTACGACATGAGTGTAGATAAAAATTTTAATAAATTAAAACTTTTGTGTTGGTTTGACATCATCTCTTATTGTCATTCTTAGTGTTGTACGCATAGAAAAATAAGGGTAACTAGAAGGAGGATTAAAGAAATAAGTTGTCACAAGGTAGTGAAGGCGTCGTTCTATTGATTTGACAGGTTATTTTGAATATCTCCTAGTGATCACTGACGATTTGACATAAAAATTTGGGACACGTTGGCAGATGTCATCCCATAGTAAATTAAATTAGTAAGGTATCTATTCCGAGCGAAGCAAGGAGGTCCGAAATCTTTGGTTGTACGTATAGTACTTATCTAGTCCCTGTTCTTAGTGTCTTTCAATGTCATAAATTGAAGTGTCTGTTACTTTATTATTGAGTTTTTATTGAGTTATTTGCGAGGTTATTTGTAACATTGGCGAGTTTTATGTTTTAATAAAAACTATAAAATACAAGGTTATTTTTTCTGGACCTGATTTCCGTATGCCCACGTTATTACAGAGGTCAAAAGCAAAAACTTTTGTTCTACCACTTTTCTAACAATACACAAAAAATTTTTTACTTCCCATACAAAATGGGTCGGTCACGTGACCACTTTAGTATGGGGAGTCAAAAATTTTTTGTGCGTTGTTAGAAAAGTCGTAGTACAAAAGTTGTTGCTTTTGACTTCTGTAATAACGTGGGCATACGCAAATCAGGTTCAAAAAATAACCTAGTATAATAAATACTCTATAGTGGGTAAAACAGGAAAAACCTCAAAAGAGCTATGACCATAGCAAAGGCAGAGCACATCGGCAGGATTGGCGAGAGACTAGCTCGGCTTCCCTCGGGAACGCGTGCATTCTGGTCTCTCGCCAAGGCTGTCGAAGGCAACTTTTGTCAACCATCTTTTCCACCACTGCGCAGGGGATATGATTCGTTTGCCCATGATGCAAAAGAAAAAGCCGATCTACTGGGCATCCTTTTTGCATCTAACTCCACCCTGGACGACAAGGAGAAGCAACCGCCGATCATCCCGCGGTGCGAGAGTGCTATGATGGATATCCAGTTTTCCCAGAAAGCTGTACGTAAAGCACTTCTCTCCTTAGACATTCACAAGTCCAGTGGGCCTGACGGTATCCCCCCCTTAGTACTGAAAACATGCGCACCTGAGTTGGCACCGGTTCTAACGCGTCTTTTCCGACACTCCTACACCACTGGCTCAGTCCCGACCTCATGGAAGACTGCCATAGTGCACCCGATCCCTAAGAAAGGTGATCGCTCTGATCCATGTAACTACAGGCCTATAGCCATCACCTCCTTGCTTTCTAAAATTATGGAGTCCATTATTAACCGCCAGCTCCTACGGCACCTAGAGGAGCACCAGCTCATCAGTGATCGCCAGTATGGATTTCGTCAGGGTCGTTCTGCTGGCGACATTCTGGTCTACTTGACCCACCAGTGGGCGGAAGCGGTTGAAAGCAAGGGGGAGGCCTTAGCGGTCAGTTTGGACATGGCGAAAGCTTTCGATCGGGTCTGGCACAAAGCGCTTCTCTCGAAGCTTCCTTCCTATGGGCTGCCTGAAAAACTGTGCAAATGGGTCTCCAGCTTTCTTACGGAAAGCAGCATCAAGGTCGTTGTCGACGGTTCGTGCTCCGAATCTAAGCCTGTGAATTCTGGTGTCCCACAAGGCTGTGTGCTATCACCTACGCTGTTTCTTCTGCATATCAATGACATGTTACTAACTAGTGGCATTCATTGCTAGGAGTAAAAATCGATACACACCTTAACTGGAAGCCCCATATTAATCAACTAATTAAAAACCTTTCGGCATCAATGTATGCCTTAATTCAAATTAAAAAAACAACAGACTTCCAAACCGCTATGTCTGTATACTACGCATTCATACATTCCAGACTCACATATGGAATTATACTGTGGGGCAACAGCCCAATAATAAATGATATATTTATACTCCAAAAAAAATGTATTCGAATTCTGTCAAATATAAAACAAATTGACTCATGTAAGCCATATTTCATAAAGTATAACATGTTAACTGTAACATCAATTTATATTTTTGAATGCTGTAAATTTGTCCGTAAAAATAAACAACTTTATTCCCCAAAAAAAGAGGTAAAAAGGCATAACAGGAACTTGAACCAGCTTAAACTACCTGCCACAACTCTAAGCTTATATAGGTCAGGCCCCCATTCAATGACGATCCAGATTTATAATAGTATACCAAACTACATAAAAAATGAAGAACAAATATCAATATTCACAAGCCTCCTTAAAAAATATTTAATCCATAAGGCGTACTATAACATTAATGAAATGTTCAATGATAAAAATAAAGATTCGATATAAATAAACTATTAAACGAGAATAAATAAAAAAAAAAAAAAATTGTTTAATTTAATATTAATATAGAAATTGTTAGATTGTTTTAGTTTAGGGATAATGTGTTATGTATGATTTGCTTTTAATGATGTAAATATTTAATTGATTTGAATTGTCTTAAATTAGTTTAATTTTAATTTGTAATAAGAAATTTTATTAACTGCCTCTTACTATTGCGGTGCCCCAACGGGGTATCACATGCTGTACATTATAACTTTAAGATCTTTTTAGAACCATGTGATAAGCAATAAAGATGATTATGATTATGATTGCTATGCAGACGACAGTACGGTGGATGAGTCATACCACGGCCACGCTAACCTTTCTCAGGCATTTGTCAGCGAGTGTCGGAACAAACTTGTGTCTGAAATCGAAACTAAATTAGACCTTGTTTCGAATTGGGGTCTTTGCAACTTGGTACAATTCAACCCCAAAAAGACGCAAGTTTGCGCGTTTTCCGCAAAGAAAAACCCCTTTGTTGCATCTCCTCTGTTTCAGGGCACTTCCCTTGTTGCAAAGCCGAGTATTGGGATTCTCGGCGTCGATATATCGAGCTCCGTCCAATTTCGCGGTCATTTGGAGGACAAGGCCAAAATGGCCTCTAAAAAACTGGGTGTCCTTGGTAGAGCAAGACGGTACTTCACACCGGCACATCGCCTTCAACTTTATAAGGCTCAAGTTAGGCCACATATGGAGTACTGTTGCCACCTTTGGGCCGGGGCGCCTCAGTATCAGCTCCTTCCTCTTGACCGCGTTCAACGTCGAGCGATCCGAATCATTGGCGACGATGTCCTCACCGGCCGTCTTGACCATCTAGCACTGCGGAGAGATGTTGCATCTCTATGCATCCTTTATCGCGTGTATCATGGGGAGTGCTCTGAAGAATTGTTCGAGCTAATACCTGCTGCAGAATTTCACCACCGCACCACTCGCCAGAAGTTAAAATTTCATCCTTACCACTTAGATAACTGGCAATCTTCCACCGTACGTTTTACAAGAAACTTCTTACCACGTACGACCGCACTGTGGAATCAGCTTCCTGCGCAGGTATTTCCGAACGGGTACAACAAGGCAGCCTTCAAGAAACGAGCCTACAAATATCTCAAAGGCCGGCAGCGCACCTGTGATCCCCCTGGTGTTGCAGGTGTCTATGGGCGTCGGTGATCACTTACCATCAGGTGACCCGCCTGCTCGTCTGCCTCCCTCTTCTATAAAAAAAAAAAAAAAAAAAAACCTTATTTTGCACCATACGCGTAACATTTATTTAAATATTGGCTGTAATGTTTCTTGTACTAAGATGTTGGTATGAGAGTGTACAAGTGAAGCTCTTGCATATGATACCCCACTTGTCTAGGTTTGAAATTTTGGGCCCCCTTTACAATAATATTTTTTTTATTACTCTTTCATTTGAAATAAAATTGGGCAATTATTTTCTAAAACTATTCCAAATTTCAAGTCTATAGCATAAGTGGTTGCTGAGATACGAGTATATCTCAGCAATATACAGGTGTGACAGACAGACAGGCGAAGTCGCACCAAAACAAAATTGAAAGTCCAAAGTAAAAATAATGTGTGCTTAAGGTGATCTGTGACGGCCAGCTTAGCCCCAAACGAAACTAGATGGAGCCACTGCTGCAAATATAAGGTTTTATTTTTTAATGCAATAAGTACCAACTATATATGTGCAAAAAGTTGATTCGCATAAATTTCATCGAGCAACTTCAACGCCTAACAACAATTTCGATAAGAAAAATATCTCCATACTTCCACTAAAGTCAATTACTCTCGTCATTTCGTGTTTACATGAGTACGATCACTCACACATGCACACAAAGCACAACCGTACAGTTTTGACCGCACGCGCACAATCGTAATATTGAACCAAAAATTTCTAACAAAAATAGTACTTTCAAGTTAATGAACTATATTTTTGTATTAATTAGCGAAAAATTTAACTAAAAATAGCAGTATTCGTTCGTTTTTTAACAGAATTTTATGTCCCGCGTAAGAATGCAAGTCATTTGAATTTTTGTATGGAAAAAGGATCACCTTAAGTATACGACCGAAAAATTTAAAAAAAGTCAGGTGTTCAATTAATTGATTGATAACCTACACGTGTAAGCCTAATTACCTGTAGTATATGCGGCGTAACGCGATTAAAAATAATAATTGCAAGGCTACGTTAATGCCCACTTAAAATATGAAGTATCGTATGCAATTTTCTCGGAAAACCTCTCGAGATCTATGTCGAACTTTTTGTTTTCCGGCTTTTAAGAATTTGCAGTTTTAAATTCCTTTATACAAAATGACAAAAGAGTTGGGAATTTGTATGAGGAGCTAATTTTATTGCTATAGAAAAGTTGTAAAACTAGAGTTACTCAGTTTCATGAGCAGAGCAACCATATAGGGTGACTTTTAATTAGTTCTTGATAGCAAAAGATACGCATGTACTCAAGATACTCAACAACTTTTCTCAAGGAACATAGGTCGAAATACGAAAAACCAAATTTGCCCTCACATACAAAATGTGCGATTAGCTGATGCAGTTTCTAATAGAATCAAGTTTTGACCTCCCATAGAAACTTTCTATGGGAGGTCAAAACTTGATTTTCGTATTTCCACCTATGTTCCTTGGCGAAAGTTGTTCAGTATCATGAGTACATTCATACCTTTTCCTATCAAGAACTAATTAAAAGTCACCCTATTTATTAGACGTTAAATCCAAATTTTAACATGCTCATAAGACATGAAACTGAATGATTCCCCAAGGAAAGTACTCGTAGGTTAAATATGAAAAAAATTTTGAACAGCTATTGATTGAGTGTTTCCATTGAAACTGCATCAACTGATAGCGCATTTAATGGCTGGTTGGTCGTAGATTCGGTTTTTTAAATCATACGTGCTTAAAAGATTTATATCGGTTACCAATTGGGCACTAAAATTCAGCTACCTCAAGGTAATATTTTTATGACAAAACTACCATAAAACAGCCAAAACTCTCACTTGCTTGTGGACGGACTTCTAGGTAATCTATCGACCACAACGCCAGAAACGAATTACCTACGCGCCGTTTTGTGAAATGCCGCGGCATTAGGTAAAATGACGAATCAAAAAATTTTCGGCATTTTGTAGAATGCCAAGGCATTATGTAAAATGACGAATTAATTTTTTTTCGGCATTTTGTAGAATGCCAAGGCATTATGTAAAATGACAAATTGTACAATTTGTCTGCGATATAGACAGCTCGAATTTACTAATGAAAACAGAAAATTTCCTGAAAAAGTTTTTTACACGAAAACATTTTTCGCTTTTCCATACAAAATGAGTAGATCACGTGAAATAACTACGGAGAGACGAGATGAAGGCAAATTTATTTGAGTGTTTTTTTCTTCGGGAAAGTTGGTTGTTATCATGAGTAGAATCACTGGGGTTCGGGAGCAAACCCAATGAAAATTCACGTTGTAGGCAATTAGAAGTAGTTCAGTCTATAGAGCGCATCAAGCTTGACACACTGGACTTTATACCGTTCTTATTTCAATAGACGTACGGTCAGTCGCGCTGCGAGTTGCCACCGGACACTACTCAGCGGCAGGCAGAGAGAGAGACTCTTCAGGGTGTAGGTGGGGGTCCAAAATGCAAACGTAAGGAAACGAGTTTATTGCGACAATGTACAAATCTCGGGTACAAAATACAAGGCGGTGGTCGTGCTGCGCGCGTGCACGTCCGAGCACGACCAGAATCAAAGGTAAACTCCCAGATTAGTAAGTTAGGTAAACTGACTGTTTTTGACACGAGTCCCTGGACACGAATGACACCGAAAGACAGAGATAGAAGACATTTGAAATAGGAATTTGGAATTTTGGGCCAGGACGATAGAGCCAGGATCACGAAATGAGGCAGCATGCAAGGCATGCAGCCCCGCTCCGTGACAGAGTGTCAAGCTTAACCTGTCGTTGACTGTACATAAATGTAAAAATATCGGAGCTCACCATACTGACTGCATTTTTGTAAACGTGTTTCAGATACACACTGTACTTCTGGCGTTTTGGAGGTGGTAGGGCTTTTGTGCAAAGTCCGTCTGGGGAAGTACCACCCTCTTGCTTTTATCTGCCGTGAAGCAGCAGTGTTTGCTGGTTTGAAGGGCAAGGGAGCCAGGGAAATTACTGGCACATGAGACATACCATCTTAGTTCTCAGGGTGGGTAACGCGCTTTGCTGTCTTATTAGTGTCAAATTATTTCACTAATAAGACAGTGGGTGTCATGGGCGGTGGTGACCACTTACCATCAGGTGGCCCACCTGCTCGTTTAGCCACTTGTGACATAACAAAAAATTCCACCCAGGGTGTAATACCTTTTCTATTACACCTTGCACGTGAAGCTTGACACATCATACAGATCTTATTTCAATAGAAGTACAGGCTAGAGTCGCTCTGCCAGTGTCAAGCTTGACCTACTTTTGACTGTACGTACATGTCACTGTATGATCGTGGTGAATAAAGTTATGATCCATTACTCGTATTTCAACGCTTACAAACACATTTTGCATCTATGTCAAAAGGAAACTGCTAAAGCTGTCAGAAAAAACAAGTATGTAAAACAATATTATTCTTTCCGTCAAATATACTTTGGTTTTAGTATCATGGCTGCAAAATTGGTTGGTAAGTGTTGGAATAAACGACCAAAAATGGATTATCCTACTAATATTATAAACGCGAAAGTTTGTAAATATGGATGGATGGATGTTTGTTACTCTTTCACGTAAAAACTACTGAATGAATTTTAGTGAAACTTGGCACACATATAGGTTAGGTCCTGAAATAGCAAACAGGCTACTTTTTACCGCGGGAAAACACTTCATTCCCACGGGAAAACGCATTTAATGCGGGTGAAACCGCAGGCGGAAAGCTAGTAGTTTATAATCTACGAGTATATTATCTCCGCGAGAATGTAAACTGTCTTAAAATTGAAAACTGTACCGATTTTGTTTCTGGAGCAGGTGATAAAACATCACTTCAAAGACTTTAAGATTTAAATCTAACCTGATTAATTTTTAAAAAGGTAAATAATTATCATACATAAAAATTAACAACCAAACCCCATTTTCAGTTTTGAAAAGAAATAAGTATCAGTAATTTTGAATTAAAATAGCATCCCAAAAATTAAAAAAAATATATATTTTCAAAAGTGAGGAATGATAATCGTTTAATAAAAGTAGTGTTTGTCACATGTTATGATTCAGCTTATACCAAAAGTGACTGCCCAGTGTAGTGCCGGCAAAGAATAGTACCAACCCACCTCTACCCGTGGATGTTGTAAGAGGCGACTAAGGGCTCATGAACCGAAGGATGGGCAGCAGCATCCTTCTGTGTATCATCTTACAATCTGCGGTCACTAATAACCGCGGTCCATGATGCCAGCCGTAACGCTAACAAGCGTGGTGACGTGGTAGGTACTTCCCCTTCACTTGTTAAAGCTGGAATTTTGGAGGTAGTTCCCTGTCCTATAGTGGACGTTTCATGGGATATCATGATGATCGACTGGTAATAACGTTTTTGTTTGCGCTTTTAACTGAATAAACGAAACTGAGAAAATAGTTTGTTCAGACTCGAGAGTAGAATCAATTTTACGGGTTTTTGATAGGGGTAATTCATATTTAATTATAATTTAAATTTTTGCCGGTTCTATATATTTCTGTGGCTACAGGCGCAGGCGGCGCGCGGTTCATGTAGACGTAAAACTTCGACGACGTCAACTTAGGATCGGTAAGGTTGGGTTAGCCTAACCGATCCTAAGTTGTAGTTGTCCGTTGTTAGCAAAGTCGTAGAACAAAAGTTGTTGCTTTTGACCTTACTAACCAAACGCATTTCAGATACAAATAAATAACCTTGTATAAAATGTGTCGGTGGTGACCGAATATTTAGTTTATATTTAATTACTAGCTGTGCCCGCGGCTTCGCCCGCTGATATTCAGACAATGTGCAGTCTCGCCCTCTCCCCTTCCCTCTCCCCCTCCCTCTCTCTCTACCTCCACCCCACTCCTTCTTCCTATCCCTGCCCCTAACCCTACCCCTATCCCTATCCTTAACGCCGTCTTAACCGCTATCCCTATTCTTATATAAGCATAGAAACGACACTCATATTGATTTTTAGACATTTTAACCCTATCGCACCCCAACCCCATCCCCAGGGGATGATGATGTAACGGGACGGATTGCCCGATACGGAATTACACGAAGAATATAATGGAGTACATTGTATTTTAGGGGCCTTAAAATGAGTAATAATAAATTAGGAATCTTTATTATAATTAAGCATAGATTTCTGTTCAAATCGTAAATAAAATAAGGATCGAATAATGGATGCTGCATTACTGCTTAAAATAATTGCTTGGAAAAGCTCGTCTAAAGCCGCGAATCAACGCGTAATAAAACCTCCTTGATTCGAAACTACTTGTCAAATAGGAAATAGGAATGTGTGAAGGAAGTGGGTAGAGAGTTTTTGATTGCCGTTTTCTGATTGGTCGGGGAGAGTAGCGTGGTCTCAGAATTCAACTTTGAATTATGGAACTGCATCGGGCCCGCCCATTTCTGGACCGGCGTTGCAAGCAATGGCGGACATTGCAGTGAAAAAACGTGAGAAGAAAATCATCAAGGACCCAAAAAGTCGAGAGATGCCGCAGCGAATCAAGATTTCTACAAAAACTCACAACCAAGCTAAGTGTTTAAGAGGTTTTGCCACTTTAAGAGTAAAATTAGGCTCAAAACTCGATTTCATATTTCAATTACCTTACAATTTTATTTTGTCTTATAGCTAAACTACAGGGCCCTGGCGTCTATAACGGAATTTGAGTAAGATCTAAAACGGTATTTAAAATGTAGCCTTTTATTCAGGGGTAAGCAGGGCTTCTTAAACTCTTAGTTGATCTCAATTTTAAACTATAGGAGGAGGAGCAAAGCTACAAACCACTTGCAGTACATCAGTAGGAAGCATGGGAGCTGAGCATCCGATTCCAGCAGGGCTTCCAGCTTCAGACAAACCAGTCCCCAGCAGCCGGCAAGACATCAAGCAGGCCAGTCCAGTCGCAGATGGGTATGAAATTGTGTTTTCTCTACCCGACCAAACCAGTATTTAACAACTTTCTTAGCCAGGTAAATTGTTTGAATGTATCTATTTTCTCCAAGATCCTATCTTTAATCGGTTTTGCCAGCTACAAAAGATATATCACTAATTGAGAGTTCATGCTACCCTCACAAATTAATCCATCCATACTATATACTATAATATTATAAATGCGAAAGTAACTCTGTCTGTCTGTCTGTTTGTTTGTTGCTCTTTCACGCCTAAACGGCTGAACGGATTTTGATGAAATTTGGTATGGTGATAGATGGTAACTTGGAGACGGACATAGGCTACTTTTTACCCCGGGAAAATATCTCATTCCCGTGGGAATCTACACATACAATAATACTCTAGCGGGGTTGTATCTGCTACAGCACACCGAAACTACTTAACCGATTTTGATGGGACTTTTTTTATTCAACTAAGTATCGCTGATTACGAAAACTACTAGAATTTTGAAATCCAACGTGGTAGACGTAAACTACCATTATCCCCTGGGGATAAGGTTGAGGTGCGATAGGGTTGAAATGTCTAAAAATCAATATGGGTGTCGTTTGTAAGGTTTATCGAGCCGCTGATAACAAAAACTACAATGATTTTGAAATCCAACGTGGTGGACGTGAAATACCACCACCCCTGGGATGGGGTTGGGATTCGATAGGTTTGAAATGTCTAAAAATCAATATGAGTGTCAGCTGTATGTTTATATAAGGATAGGGATAGCGGTTAAGATGGCGTTAGGGGTAGAAGCAGGGATAGGGGTAGGGTCAGGGATAGGGAGAGGGAGAGGGGGAGTGATAGGGAGAGAGTGTAAGGGAGGGGAAAATGAGGGGAGAGAAAGGGGGAGGGAGGGGTAGAGGGCGTGGGAGGGGGTAGAGGGAGGGGGGGGTAGAGGGAGGGAGAGGGGGAAGGGGAGGATGAGTGAGGGGAAGGGGGAAAGGGAGGGGAATGGGAGGAGTGCGAGGGGGGAAAGGGAGGGTGATGGGGAGAGGGGAAGGGGGGAAATGGAGGGGGAAGGAAGGGTGAGGGGGGGAAGAGGGAGGGGCGAGGGAGAGGAAGAGAGAGTGGGAGAGGGTGAGGGAGGGGGAGTGGGAATGTAGGGGGGGGATACAAAAGGATAGATAGGGAGGAATAGGGACCTTTTTTACTTTTATGAATACCTCCTCGCTACCCATTCACTTCACTCCCTTTATTGCCTTCTTTTTTAAGTTCGCCTGTAACGGTTGACAATGAAAATTCCGCACTACCTACCAGTTAAATAAAATCAAAAGATAATTAAGTTTGTAGTAAGATGCATTTATTCAACTTGGATAAGTACAAATGCATCTTTTACGTAGGGATCAAGAAGGATAAGCGCTCCGTAAAATATGTTTCAATTAAGTTCGAGTTCTGTTTTTTTATAAAATCTACGCGGACGAAGTCGCGGGTAACAGCTAGTATAATATAAAACCTTAGAGGGCTGTTTACGGAAGGTCTTTTTGGTTCAAGATGTCACCATTGTATGAAACAGATATATCAATTACTAGATAAACTAATCTTCCTATTTACCACGTCTACAGGCCAAAATACAAGGCCTGATGGCCATCGAATTTGTTGGGAAAAATAAAACCCACGTATAGACTTGATACACCGAATTGGGGTCTCGCTATACATAAGCAAGTTCGAAGTCCCATCTGATCATGGAAAACATTGAAATATTTTAAACTATATCTTAATATTAGCGGATTGAATTAAGAGGACTGGAAGTTTAGCAGCCCTTCCCACTGTTAAAATAAACTAAAATTTTCTCATAAAAAGTTAAATATCAATCTTGGAGAAGGCTAGATATGCTATTTCTATGTACCGTTTACAGCCATCGGACCTACCTACTTCCTATTACACACAAATTATTTACTTCTATGTTAATCTATGCATTTAATCTAGGAATTTATCTACTCGACTTGTGAACGGTTCTGACTAAAAGAATTTCTAGGGTTACATTGCCACGGTACAAAAGTAGGGTTCCTAATGGACGAAGCTTTGACCATTTTTATAGATCAAAACAGACTTATACAGATTTTATAGGAAATTCAGAATAAGCATTAGGAAATGTTAGGTCAATAGTTAGGGTTCCCTTTAGGTACAGTGAGGATAGTTCGAAATTTAGGTATTATCATATACAGATTACATTACAGATTCATCATAAACTTACATTCCTCTTAATAGTAAAGCTATTAGAATCTTTAGACTGTTACAAAGTGTTGCTTGGGTTCGTGCCCAGGATAGGAAACTAGTAAGTAAGCTGTTAGGGTTAGGTAGCCTGTTACAAGGTGGTGCCGCGAGCCATGATATAGAAATAGCTTAGAATTTTTATATTAATAGCCTTTAGGCTAGGTAGACCAGGGATGATCTGGCTTCGAGCTGCATCCTACCCATCCTACGGTGCCGTTACAAAATGGTTAGCCGTGACCATGATAAGATTTTGGCTCGTACCGTTACAATGGTATTTCACGTCCACCGCCTTAGATTTCAAAATTGTTGTAGTTTTCGTAATCTGCTATCCGATAAACCATACAAACGACACCCATATTGATTTTTAGACATATCAACCCTATCGCACCCCAACCCCATCCCCAGAGGATGATGGTATTTCACGTCCACCACATTGGATTTCAAAATTGATTTAGTTTTCGTAATCAGCGACCCGATAAACCATACAAACGATACCCATATTGGTTTTTAGACTTTTTCACCCCATTTCCCTCTTTAAGGGTTGAATTTGTAGGAAATCTATAGGAAAATATTTCGTCTCCATCACGATGTTCGTAGTCCTCTCCTCTAAATACCTAATGTACGTACGTGTTCCTTGTGCTCTATAAACTTCGAAACTGACGGTCTTAAGAGGAGAAGGTGGGAACACGCATAGCTGTGACGTCACAAAGATGGCGGCCGACCGTACCAAGTTTTTCTTCATTTCTCGAGTTCTATTGCATCAATTTCGTTGCTTGATATGTCATTTGAAAGAATATATAATTGTCCATGATTGCTCTCTTCAAACCTACTAATTTTGTTTGCTGTTTTTAAAATATCAACAAAAACATGATTAATTTTTTATTGTTAACATTAAAGCACGTTTCATTACCTTCTCAAAAAGATAAATATCGTCTCTTTACGATAATAAATAAATAAATTGTGGCCATTACCGTAAAGCAAGTAACCTACCGCGCGACCGCAACAACGTTGGGACATTTTAGTGTAGGCAACGAAGCAGTTGACCCCCGCATTAATTCCTCGATATAGTCGATAAAGTCGATGAAACTTTGCTGCGGTATTTTACACTATATGAAAATAATAAATCGGTACTTATAATTTTTCCATACAAAAATTACAAAAAATGTATGAAAAAATTAAAAAAAATTAAATGAATCCAAAAAAGATCGGTACTTATAATTTTTCCATACAAAAATTACAAAAAATGTATGAAAAAATTAAAAGTATTGAATTTTTTTGGATTTATTTTTTAGAAGGTTTGTCTCATGTAGTTTAATACCCTAGCAAAGTTTCATCGACTGAGGATTTAATGCGGGGGTTTTCATACAACGATCCGCTTCGTCGATCGACCTCACGACACGAGCGAATAACTCGTGCTCGACGTCACTCACGCGCTAGTTGCGATTCAATGCGGACGTGGATTGTTACTTTTTTCGTGGAGACGATAATTTTTTGCAAGTATTGTTGTATTTAATTGCAGTAATATTAATACGAGTTACTAGGGATGACCGTGAATTATGAAGCTGCAACCCGTTGCAGTTTTACAACCAACAAGTTTAAATCGTACCACAACTAGATGGGACTTATGTGTTATATGCCAAGGTGGCAGCAAAGACCTGCGTGAGGCTACAGAAATTAGTATCGAAAAGTTTAAAGAATCGTTTGCGACTCGCAAGAAGTTCTTAGGTTCTTCTTCAACAAATTTATTTGATCGACTTTGTGGTAAGTGATTTCCTACATTTAAAAGTATTCCCAATCATACTACAGATTACCCGCTTGCCTAATTGCCCACTTAGTTTATATCTATACATGCAGTAAAACTATAACTGATTGATGCCGAATATGTATATAAAATAAAATTAAGAAGGTAATAGGTATTTATGGATGCCGTGACCTTTGCTAGTTATAATTACATAGAAGCAGGACTGTCTTACCTCACTCCCCGTATATTGAAAACATACCTACACGCGGCGGCCGCGGCAGCGGTCAGTGTCGTTCGCTCAAGTTCACGCGTTATTATATTAGGTATCAGTCAAGATTAAACCCACAGAGGGCCGCCGCCGCAAGCCCGCCTCTGTGCAACACCCGCGATTTTTTATCAAACTTTTTCGCCATTTACATCATTTTACTCTTTCGACTATCAGCTAATTATCTATCTAGATCGCTTGGGGCTCTGTTACTAACGCCAAAAGTATTGGTCATTTGACTAAATCGGTCCGGTATAGGTTAGACGGTCAAAGTCGGAATTTTTCAAAATCGATTTACTGTTTTACTATGAGCAAATTCATGTCTACATCGATTAGGGGTCATTCTATTGCTTTTTGCATTCTATTGCTGTAGGTACATTACTTACTTTGCGGCATAGTACTGCCAGAGTTACACTCTTTTGTCTTATTCTATAGTTTAAAGAACTTGGGACAGATTCCAATGGCCCCACAACCTTGATGTTCCTTGCCCGATCAATAGAAACGGACGTATGGTTAGCCAATGGATTGGCTGAATTCATATTAAAATGTGATAGCACATAATACGCTATTCGTCTAGTATAAAATTTCGATAAGTAATACTTATCTAAACTCAAATGTAAATAATTATCAATTAATTTATTTGTCAATTAAATAAAATAAGGTGAAATAACGACCCGTCAGATTAAATAATAGCATGTTTAAACTTTCTCTTAACTTATTTTCTTGTAAGTCAAGACTGTGGCTGAAGGGAAAACCAAGTAGTATTACTCTGTGTATGTTGGATAAGGAATTGAATTTATAAAAATATCTGGTAACAGCTTTCTGTGTCACGTTTCCCCTTCTTCTAACAAAAATAATGAGAGTTGAGTAATAATGAGAGAATAACTCTCAAATGACTCGATAGTATTTTATATACAATATCTGTGAAGGTGGAGCCAGGCATATAATTGTTTATAACTGACTGGCTCATATTTTGGTTAAGTTGTAAACCTATCCTTTAACCAATTTTATCACTGTACATAATTATCTTGATTTTTGAACTGAGGACTTTGAGATAGAATTTAATTCGATAATTCAATTGTGTCTACATAATAATGAAATATCATTACTATTTAATTTGTACAATGTGATTTAGGTAATTTGCTTGACGTGTGATATTATAATATAAAAGTAAACAGATATTATACTTTTATTTGTAAAATGCACAGGTATTTTTCCTAAATACTTTTAAAATCAATAGTGAAAACAGCGGTAATAATCAGATAGTAAGTACTTTTTTTATAGAATTGGTCACAACTTGTTTGTTATACACAAACACTACAATGATGTTTAAATTTTCCAAAAGGAAATAAAAATAACTTTATTTTTTGTTATAAAACTTAGTTACACCTAATGTTTCTCTTTATAAAGTTATACCGGTAAATAAAAGTATATGAAAGAACATCATATTTATGTTAATATTTTAAGAACAACAAAACCAAATTAGTAAGCTTCAAAAAATAATCATAGACAATTATATAACCTTTCAAATGACATATCAAACACCGAAATTGATGCCGTAGAACTCGAGAAATGAAGAAAAACTTGGTACGGTCGGCCGCCATCTTTGTGACGTCACAGTTATGCATGTCCCCACCTTCTCCTCCTAAGACCGTCAGTTTTGTATATTATACAGCACCAGGAACACATACATACCAGTTTTAGGTATATAGAAGAGAGGGCTACGACCAATCTCAAATTTCTTCATCGCCCACTAACTATTAATGCCTAAATAATAAATTTAGTGGATATTACTTTGAAATGAAGGAGTTTCAACTGCATCCCCCTTTTCACCGCTTAGGGTGTAGAATTTTCAAAAATCCTGAGACACGTGAAACTTAATTTTTAGTCGTCAGTCTAAATACTTCAAAACTGACGGACTTTCATACAAACTTTCATCCCTTATTTCACCCCCTTAGGGGATAAGTTTTGAAAAATTCTAAAACACGTACTTCTTTATGTTTTACCAAAAGCTCAAAAACAAATTTCTATAATTCTACCTTAAAATAAATAAATAGACTAACATAAACATAAACTTATAGACTAACATAAGGAAAAAATATCATTCCCTTTTTCACCCCTTTTTAGGTTGATTTTTAAGAAATGCTTTAACACGTAATTCTTTATTTTTTACCAGAAGCTTAAATTCAAATTTGTGTGAATCTAGCTCAAGAAACAAAGGACTTTCATACAATATGCTGTAGTCAGTGCAGCTACACCATCTCAGCTAGAGGCAGCTCTTAATCTTACTGTGCAACAGCTCAACCTGTGGTTCTGTTCGAATGACCTGGTTCTTAACAGTGAAAAAACATGTTTCTTACAGTTTAAGTTAAATGGTCATCGCCAACAACAGTTGCACGTTTACGCAGGCGCCACAGTCCTCGAACAAGTAACCTCAACCCGACTGCTAGGCTTTCACTTAGACAGCTCGCTGTCATGGGGCACCCACATCGATGGGATCTGCGCCCGTCTCGGTCGAGCTTGCTTTGTACTGCGCCGCCTCGCTAAAACGGTGAATATCGGCGTGGTTATGTCATGCTATTACGCCACAGTACACTCGCTTCTGCTGTACGGTACCGAGCTATGGGCACGCGCCGCCGATTGGAATCGTGTCTTCATTATGCAGAAGCGAGCAGTGCGGGCGATGGCGGGCATACCAGACGACGAATAAGCGCGCGAACACTTCGCAAAGTTTAAAATACTGCCACTACCCTGCCTCTTTTTGCTTCAAGTAGCCCTTTTTGTGCATGAGCACTTAGATGATTTTCAGCGGAGGGGTGTCAATATTAACATTAACCTCCACAGTAACAAATACGAAAACCGGCTTATCGCAGACCCGCATAAATTGTGTAAGTCAGAACGTTCCGTGTACGTAATAGGTCCTGAGGTGTACAATCAGATTCAGATTCAGATAATTTTATTCAATGTAGATTCTTTACAGAATACTTATTGAATGTCATGCAGAATACAATGCAAATAGAGCGAGTCTACGCCGTTTCGGTCGTTCGTTCGTTCGTTTACCAATCGTTTACCAGACCTAATACGTGATGCACTTTCCACTCAAAATTTTAAAAACAAAATGAAGCTTTGGCTTCACGAGGAATTATTTTACGATTATAATACCTTTTTTAAATTACCTATGCAATTATAAATTTTTTTTAATGTATACAATTTAGACGTGTAACAATGTTACCAATAAATTATTTCATTTCATTTCAAACTTTCATCCCTTATTTCACCCCCTTAGGAGATGAATTTTCCAAAATCCTTTCTTACTGCGTGGTTTTGACGTGCATAGAACCTGTGTACAAAATTTCAGATCTGTATCTATAGCGGTTACGGCTCGGCGTTGATGAATCAGTCAGTCAGTCAGTCAGGACATGCTCTTTTATATATTTAGATTAATTACGTGGGACACTCAGAAATATTTGCGACACTAAAAAAAATTGTTCTACAGGTACATATATTTTTATTAAATCTTTTCAAAGTACTCTCCACCAGCCTCTATACAAAGATTCATGCGTCTGAACCAGTTTTCAAAACACTTTTTCCAGTCCGCCGTAGACACCTCGTTTACAGCCTGCTCGAACGCAGCCAGCGCATCTTCCGGCGACGAAAATTGTATCCCCTTGAGCTGATTTTTTATTTTTGGAAATAAAAAGAAGTCACACGGTGCTAGATCAGGGCTGTAAGGAGGGTGACCCAGGAGTTTGACTGGTGTGCTGTCCAGGAAGTCCCTCGTTTTGAGCGCGGTGTGTGCAGGCGCATTGTCGTGGTGGAGCAGTAGTCCGCGGAGCCCTGTGTTTGGTCGCTTGTTGCTCACAACAGAAAAAACTTCTGGTAAACATTTGGTAGTATACCATTCGGCGTTGATGCTTCTTTGATCTCGTAAGGGAATTGAGGCCAAGTGGCCAGTCAAATTAAAAAAGCTGGCGATCAAAATCTTCCCCCCGCTTCGAGATCGCTTCACTTTGGTAGGCGTTGGTTCATTTTGAAACACCCAAACTGTCGACTGGCGCTTGGTTTCTGGATCGTATTGATAAATCCAGGACTCATCACCTGTTACGATGTCGTAAACACGCCGAGACGAGCCTGCTTCAAATTTGTTCAGCATATCACGGCACCATTCCACCCGGGCCTGCTTCTGAGCGTCGGTGAGGTAGTGCGGCACCCAGCGCGATACTATCCTCCTCACGCGAAGATGCCCGTGTAGAATCTCGTGAACGCTTCCCGATCCAATCTTTAATATGTGCTGAATCTCCTGATATGTAATTCGCCTATTATCTTGGATTAAATTTTTCACTGCTAGCACGTTTTCTTCCGTAATAGCCGTCAAAGGGCGACCGCTTCTTTCTTCATCCCCCAAGGTTGGTCGACCGCGCCTAAATTCGTTATACCAACGATACACGGTTGCCTTGGAGGGGCCTTCATCCATAAATGCCATTTGAAGTCTATCGAACGATTCATCCGGTTTCAGGCGACACTTGAAATCGTAAAAAATCATAGCTCTAAAATGTTCCCGGCGCAGATCCATTTTTCAGTAAGACACGATACTTTGAATTGGCTCGCAAAAAATGTGGAGGGAAATTTTGAAAATGGAACACACATATTTTTACTTACAAGTAATCATATTTTCGAAAAAGATTCTGACCGGCCAGTCTCCCATATATAAAAACTATTTTTCGCAATACTTTCTGAGTGGCCTGGTATATACACTTATTGATTTGTCTGTTGATTTTATGTTGTTAAATATAAAATATTTCATACAATAATTTTTTTTCTTTATCGTATTATTATTAACACATTTTTAATCACAATTTTATTTAACGGCGAATTTTAATTATTAAAAAATGTTTTCGCCTCATATTTTTTTTCTATACAAACGAAAAAGAAATAATCCTCTAACTAAAAAAAAACAAACGTGCTATTATAATGCAAAAGCATGTATCTTCTCTTAAAACTCACTTATAAATATACTGAATTGAAAAGTCTTGCAGTGCAAAAATTGTGTTTAACTTATTTAAAATTTCTAATCAAGTTTTCAAAGTGAATTTACCATAAATCAAAATTATGTACGTGGTTCCAGCTGAGATGATTTTCAATTACTTACTTAAATAATTTTAAACATTGTGTAACAGCCTTCTTTCTAAAATCTAGAACTTAACTTTAAAGAGCAATTTTATTCTCATGAAAATGGAAGAAGAAGAATGGAGATAATTTTTATACTTACTTTTATTTTTGGTAAGTCAATCATTTGCAATTAGAGATTGCAACCCGGTATGTTTCTCAACCCGGCCGGGTTGTGTTTTATGAAAATTTTCTATATATGGATGGAAAAAGACAATGATTCAAGGTTAATATTTATTTCAAACTTCTTCTTTAATTTAAGAGCTTGGCTCTTGTCGATGGAGTAACTTCCAGTCCTCACGTTGTATCGCGAGCTGCTTTACCTCCTGAAACGACACGACATTGACCTTTTCTTTAATCTGGTCAAAGTAGCTTCGCCTAGGTCTTCCTCGTCCCCTCTTTCTTTCAAACTTGCTTATGAATAATTATCACAATAATTAGTCTCATTGACTCAAGTCTCAAAATCACACTTAATACATAATTGATTACTTTTACTTATGGACGGAAAAGTAACATAAGCATTAGTAATTATTATAAGTTTAAACAAGCAGATCTTTCTCTTTACTACGTATAGTGTGTATTTGAAAACATATTATTAAAATAAGAAACTAATATACGACGCACAAAATAACTGTGGCCTTGTCACTGATGCGCAGAAGTCAAAAATGTGCAAAAATGGGCCATTTTTTTCTTCTGCGCATCAATGACAGGGCCACAGTTATTTTGTGCGTCGTATAACGCAGCTTAAAGTACTAAACGTGTTATAACAACTTAGATTAGGTAGATGGATAAACTTTGGTAGCTTAGATACAAGCAAAACGAATTCTTATTTGCTAAAACAGCGCCAACTTCGAGTTTCGGTGGGTGCGTCGTGCGTAATCTCTATTTGCAATGTAGGTATCTTTGTGGCAAGGTCGTTCCATCGTCGACCTCATCTCTGTCCTCAGGGCTATATCGAGGTCAAGAGGTAAGCCCATAGACAGTAAAAAAAGCTTGTTTGACACACCCAGTGCGACAAGCTGCGGGTAAAAGCTTTTTTTTATGAATGAAATGTTGAAAATGAAATATAAAATGAAATAAATTACACTAAATTATTCATTAACATTTGATCATTATTTTTTTGCTGACAGTGCATTTTCTATGGGAAGCAAGGATGGGAGGTGAAATGTTTTTAGGGTTCCAAACCAAAATGATAAAAACGGAACCCTTATGGCTTCGTCTGTCTACATTGATCATCATTATATCGTGTGGGTTGCAAGGTCGATGACCGACCTGGTGTCAGAGTTGTTGAGCCGCCAAAGGCCTCTGACATCGCGCATTAACGACTACATCTGTAGATAGTATACGTGCCTTCCGAAGCACGGAATCATCTAAATTTCGGACAATCAGGTGATTTATCCTGCAAACTGGGGAGATCTAACAAAGGGATTTTTGTTTGACAGTGTCCCCCACCGGCAATCGAACCCAGAACCTCCGGATCGAGAGCCGAGCGCTCTAACCACTAGGCCACGGTTGGCCATTTGTATGTATAATTTCTTTGCAGGTTTCACTAGCGCCGCACCACAGATATTGGAACCTAGAGACGACTTCCTTCTTAATCTGGAGTTCGACGCAGCTTGTCTCAAGGCGGCTTGTAAAGCAGAGCCAGAGGAGACCTGCGTTAAACTACGATACACTAAAAACAAAGACCTGTACGCCCATTTGATTATGCCCGATCGGTGCGCTGTAAAAAGACTGCGGTGCTATCAAGGTAACATTCAATCACAGTCCAAAAGAGTTTTTATTTATTATTGATGGGCTTGCTCTTAACCCGAGGACAGAGATAAGCGATGGAACGAACCCAGAAGCCTATTCACTCGCGACTTAAATAGATTCGGGATATATGAACTCGGGAATACATACAGATGCAGGGAGGGCATTCCATTCCTTAGTTGTGCGTATTATAGAACATGTTGTGAAGTGTACAAATATGTGGTTGATAGCCTGCGGTGCGTCTGGATTCCCAATGGTAGAAGGTGGATAGCGGAATAAGTTCATGGAGCTCTTGGACATAATCTATGAAGTACAATGGTAAAATAACGACAGACATGCAATTCTGGGACGGTGGGCCGGACTGCAACTTAGGTTTCACCAGCTTTTGGTGCCGAAATTCAGGTTTGCACATAACTCATGCTACGAAAGAAGGTCGAAGCTATCAGTAACCGGTACAGTATGTACCTCCAAAATAAAGGAGCCAGTTTGAAAGGACTCACAAAATTTTTGTCACCCCACTCTAAGGTAAATTTATTCGCTCTGTCCTATCTTGCAAAACGTACCTTGTCACCTTCGGATTTTGCGCTTGATATATCTCTCCATGACAGTACTGCCATCTGCGTACCCAACCATACCAGGCACAAGTAGGAAGTTGAAGAGTATCGCAGAAAGAACAGACTCCTGTAGAATCCCGGCATTAATTGTCATGAGGTCATAGGAGGCGCGGCATCCTTTACAAGGCGCGACGATCAGGTCAATGACAGCGCAGGACCTGTCGTCATTGTGATGTTTCTCGTGTTTCCGGTTTTAGAATTATTTAACACATAATTTAATAACTCTTCAACGAAGTAGCAGGTTTATTTTGGTTACTTAAATTACATTCGACCCGACTGACGTTAGATCTACACCCCAACTTACTTGTGACTCTGGCTCCTAATTATTAATTAATTTTGTATCTAGCGTCAAACAACATTTAGTCAATTAAAGTCATGACTGCGAAGATTAAGATCCGTGGAGATCTACGCCTTGTTCAATATTGGACGTCTTTAGGCTGATATGATGATCATAAATTGTTTTTATATTTTCTTCTAGGTATAGAACTGGTGCAAGTGTCATTAAAAGATTGCAGGAAGAAACATGTTACGTCGAACTTTGGTAAGACTATTTTATTATGTCCCATGCAAGAAAATTTTATAAATCCAAATTTAATTTGTGCCACACCGTCAAATTGTATCATTACATCCTATGAATCGTACAATGCACACGAGCAAAAACTCTGGGTAGAGCATTCTGCCCCCAACTGTCCGGCGAAGTTGTGACAGCCACTTAGGCTAACAACAGTAGACCACTACAAAAAAAACCGGTCAAGTGCGAGTCGGACTCGCGCGCCGAGGGTTCCGATATACCTATAGTATTTTTGGAAGCAATAAAGTCCATTTTCAGGACCGCAAAACTAAATTTGTTTGTAAAGGTTTTTTGCAGATTTCTGAAAAACTGTGCCACTTAGAAAGATCGTTTTATTTTTGCTGTAAAGTTTACATAAACCTCTGTCAACTGTAATTAATTCAGATTTTCCCTTACTCAAACTTCGGAGATAAGGGGGGGGGAATGGTATTTTTTTTGACATTTTTCATCATAACTTGAAAACTAAGAAACTTAAAAAAATACAAAAATATATTTTAAAATGTACAAGTAAAGCCCTTTCATATGATACCCCACTCGACCTAGTAGCGACAATTTGAAATTTGGCCCCCCCTATTTTGGCCCCCTTTACATTAATAATCATACTTTTTTCAAAAAAAATTCATGTGCAATTAAGTTGGGCAACTATATTCTAAAACTATTCCAAATTTCAGCTCGATAGCGTAAGTGGTTGCTGAGATATAGAGGTGTGACAGACAGACGGACAGACAGAGCGGCACCATAAGGGTTCCTTTTTTTACCATTTTGGTATCGGAACCCTAAAAAGGACGGGTTGCACTCCGGGAGTGCCGACAGAAGTAAAAACTTGCATTTTTGAATATTATGCTTTTTGTAAGGGTCAATAGCGCCATTGCTCGCGTACTTCTTTGATATCACTGAATAAAAACCCGTATTGTAATGACAATACGGTTGACAGTTGACGCTTTTTCGATCAGGCCACGGATCTGACGCGAGATCTGGCACTTTAACATGTTTTACCCATATAAAAAAGTGCCATGCGCCGCTAAAGAAGTTTTCACTTTAAAATAAACAGCTACAACGCGTGGTACTTTAGTTAGAGGGGATTTACCATAGTCACCGCGCTTGTGAACGTTAAAAAAAAAAAAACCGGCCAAGTGCGAGTCGGACTCGCGCACAGAGGGTTCCGTACCACCACATAATCATAATTGTATTAGTTGAAATTTCAGTAAGTTAATGTGCTAGATTTTTTTGAGTCCGACACGCGCTTGACAAAATTTTATTATTTGTTGATATTTTATAGCTTATGCACTATAAACATATCAATTTTCAAGTTTGTAAGTGTTCCCGTTTATAAAATAGAACTAAAACAAAAATCGCCTCAGCGACCATTCAACTTGACCCCTCTCTTATATGAATGTTCTTGAAACGGGAGCTCACCACAATTGGTTACCATTAGTTGTGAGAAAAGTTGTAATATTTAATGATTTCAGACTTTTCCCATTATTTGTACTGTGAGACCTAGCTTCTTGCCAAATTTCATAATTTTAGGTCAACGGGAAGTACCCCGTAGGTTTTTGGTTTTTGCATAAATGTATGGAGATGAGGACATAAAATGCCATATCTTTTGATTGCGTCATTGTAAAAAATTTAAATTTTCAGATCTTGTGTGGTTCATGGATCCTAATATATGGTATTAATTTCAACCTGATACCTTTACCGGTTCGTGAGATAAAGGGTCTTGACAGACAGACAGACAGACAGACAGACGGACAACAAAGTGATCCTATAAGGGTTCCGTTTTTTTCTTTTGAGGTACGGAACCCTAAAAAGAAACAAAAAAAACGCCAAATTGCATACGGCCGGCAAATTAATACGAGTAAAACGGCTTAGACAGATTGTCTTGCGAAATTTTATAAAACGTCTTGGCAATATGTAAAGTGCCAATACATATTATATTATAATACTGAATAGAGGAATGTTACCTTGCGGCGACTCTAAATTGATATGTTGTCTAGCCTGGTTAGCTAAATTCATAAATCCCCCCCCCCCCCCCCCCCTTCGCGCCCTCCGCCATATTTTTTTACCGACTTCAAAAAAGGAGGAGGTTCTATGTTCCATTGTATATATTTTTTCTCTTTTTTTCTGTATGTTCACCGATTACTCAGTCAGTTGTGAAACGATTTGCAAAAATTTTTTTTATCTGAAAGGGTATACTCCTGAAGTGGTCCCATTGTCACCTGTCACAGGATCTGATGATGGGATCCTAGGGAAATCGAGGGCAACCCTCAAATTTTGTAGGCATGTTTTACGTGTTTCATTCATTTTTCGAAACTGTACGAGTACAAGTATTTGCGTATGGTAGTCATCTTTTCATGTTGATGATCTGATGATGGAAGGTGCAACTCCTTAACGGTTAGGAGTTGGAAAATAATTCTTTAAAATTATAGGTACGTATTGACCGATAGTTTGAAGCGCTCGTGGTCGATCTTTCCGATCACGTAAAATTAGTTGGCCGTGGTGTCGTCAGAATCTGGATGGGTGACCGCTAGTGGTACAACAATTAATGCGTTCTGTCAATTGTAGACCGACTGAAAAGTCTTACGACCAGTTTCACAAAACATCTTCAAAGTAAAGCCCCTTTAAATATATTGCTGTCACTTTTTCAGTCATCAAAACAGAAAGTGACAGTAATAGAGAACTCACTTAAACGTCTCAGAAATTTGCTACCGACAAAAACTAAGGTCTCCTTGGCCCACTCTCTTCTCCTTCCTTTGCTAGATTACGCAGACGTCTGCTATCCTGATATTACAGTGGAACAGCTTAGTAAACTTGAACGTCTGCAGAATCTGTGTATAAGGTTCATCTTTGGTCTGCGGAAATTTGATCATGTCTCTGACTATCGCACTCAACTTCAATGGCTACCTATTCGTCAACGAAGGAACTGTCACATTCTCTCTCTCCTGTACACTATCCTCTCCAACCCTTACTCCCCTCCTTACCTAAAAAACCTGTTCAGCTTCCGGTCCTCGTCTCTTAACCTTCGATCCGGCAACAACCTCTCCCTTGACATTCCTTCCCACTCCACAGATTTCTATTCCAAATCCTTTACTGTACAAGCTATCTCTCTTTGGAACAACCTCCCCGAGTCAATCAGGCGGGCTCCGTCATTGGACAGTTTCAAAGCACGCGTCAAAAGGCATTTCCTTAATTCTGTTTCTTGCTAATATATAAGTATTGTATTATTTCCTCTCTTTTATAGTAATATTATGATATATATTAGTCTATACATATTATAAGATATATATTAAGTTTATTTATTTTAATAGTATCTGTGTATTATGATGTAATTTATTTAAGTATTTTATGTACGTGGTGTATTTTTATGTAGGATTATTATAAGTAGCCACCAACCCGCGTCGCATTATCCACCCTACGCCCATTTCAACACCAAAAGGTTGTCACGTCCCTCCCTCGGGAGAGGCGCGATACGCTCTGGGAGCCAGCGGGGAGCAGGGGATGTCAAATGAGAACACGGACGAGCACAATTTATACACTATTTATTTCTAACTCTAACACACACTCAGGATTACCTTAATACTACGAACCTAGGTACAATTTACTAATTCGCGACGAGGGGGTGATCAGATATCAAAGGGCGGTTCCGCAGCGGGGTAAAGATGCGTGGTGGGCGGAGAAAGGTGGCTGCGACCTGGCGCAGTCACTCTAGGCTAACGCGCTATGGAACCCTCGCGCTGGTGTCCGCTACGGAACCCTCGCGCCGGTGTCACTCCCGGGGCGGGAGCGCCAGGTCCGGCGCGGAATGGGTGAGCGACCCGCTTCGTATCGGGCTCCGGCTTACCAAGCGCCGGTTAGCCTACCTTTCCCTTGCCGAGTCGCGGCTCTCGGACAGAGTGTGGATGAGTGCGCGGCAGACCGGAACTGGCGGTAACGGCCTGTCAGGAGATCGCGGCGGCACGACGGCGGAGCGGAGACTAGGCGCTGCGCGGCTGGCTCGGCGCTTAAATAGCGTTTGGGCGGCGTGTGCTGTTGCGGGCGGAGAGCCCGCCCACTCGCTTCGTCACAAGGTTGCCTGGAAGAGATTGCTACTTTAGCAATAAGGCCGCCTTTTGTACTACTCTGTTCTTTTTCTGTATATTTCTGTAACTATTTCTTGTGTTTCTTGGTGTGCAATAAAGTATATTTGTATTGTATAGATTTCAAATTGCTTTAACTTTAAAGAACGTTAAAAGCTAAGAATATTACTACATTATAGGTGTCATAAAAGGCGACTAAGAGATCTAGAAAAAGAGCTTCTTTCAGCGTACTGTACTAACAACGTACTACGATTACCTACCACACTGAGCTACCATTAACCCTAACAGAGTATCTTTTGACTACATTAAAGTTAAGAATGGAGTTGCTCCCTGGTCCAGCAGTAGACTTTTTATGAGTTGTCGTGATGACGACAAAAGCCACTGCAAGATTGTTAATAAAATAAGTATACCTATATATATTTTTTTTATGTTACAAGTGAGCAAACGAGCAGGTGGGCCACCTAATGTTAAATGGTCTCCACCACCCATAGCACCCACTGTCTTATTAGTGACATACTTTGACGCTAATAAGACAGCAAAGCGCGTTGCCCATCCTGAGAACTAAGATGTTATGTCTCATGTACCAGTAATTTCACTGGCTCTTTTAACCTCCAAACCGAATCACAGCAGTGCTAACACTGCTGTTTTACGGCAGAAATAGGTAAGAGGGTGGTACTTCCCCAGACGGACTTTGCACAAAAGCCCTACCACCTTCAAAATAATATTAGTCGCCAGAGACATACAGTTGCCACTTATCATAGGTTCTTAAGATGATTTAAATGAAGTTTACGCAAAATTACTTGTGTTTTCTCTCTTTCTCGCATTCAACCTTTTCTTTGAGTCGCATTATCGCGATCTTAATCTACAAATTACACTTATTTAAAAATTTGGTAATTTTTTTGTATACTGAGTTAGTTGCTTGTGATAAAATAGTAAGATAAATTTTACTCCATTCAGCTAGACTACTCGAAACCAGCGAGAAAATATGTATCTACTAGCTGTGCCCGCGGCTTCGCCCGCGTGAAATTCAGACAATGTGCAGTCTCTCCCTCTTCCTCTCCCCCTCCGTCTCCTTCCCCCTAGCCCTCTCCCTCTCTGGTATTTCACGTCCACCACATTGGATTTCAAAAATCTTGTAGTTTTCGTAATCAACGACCCGATAAACCATACAAACGACACCCATATTGATTTTTAGACATTTCAACCCTATCGCACCCCAACCCCATCCCAAGGAGATGATGGTTTTTCACGTCCACCACGTTGGATTTCAAAATTGTTTTACTTTTCGTTATCAGCGATCCGATAAACCATACAAACGATACTATTTTAGACTTTTTCACCCCATTTCCCTCTTTTAGGGGTTGAATTTGGGGTGGAATTTCAATAAAAGTGATGTACGTTCGACAGAATTACAACATTGATGCCTAAATAATAAATTTAGTGGATTTTAATTTGAAAATGAAGGATTTTCAACTTCCTCCCCCTTCTTACCCCTTAGGGTGTTGAATTTCCAAAAACCCTGAAACACATAAAACTTAATTTTTAGTCCTTAGTCTAAATACAAGTTTTGAAGATCCTAACTTCAAAACTGACGGACTTTCATACAAACTTTCATCCCTTATTTCACCCCCTTAGGGGATGAATTTTGAAAAATTCTTAAACACGTACTTTTTTTATTTTTTAGCAAGAGCTCAAAAACGTATTTCTATAATTCTACCTTTAAAAATGAAAGACTAATAGACCAACATCCGGAAAAAAATAATCCCCTTTTTCACTCCCTTTAAAGGTGATTTTTAAGAAATGCTCAAACACGTGTTTCTTTATTTTTTACCAACAGCTTGAATTCAAAGCAATGTGAATCTAGCTCAAGAAACAAAGGACTTTCATACAAACTTTCATCCCTTATTAACCGCTATAGATACAGATCTGAAATTTTGTACACAGGTTCTTTGCACGTCAAAATCACCCACTAAGAAAGGATTTTGGAAAATTGAAAGAACAAAGTGCAAAGAAACTGTGTACAAAATTTCAGATCTGTCTCTATAGCGGTTACGGCTCGGCGTTGATGAATCAGTCAGTCAGTCAGTCAGGACAAACATATTTATATATTTAGATATATATATTTCTCGAGAAATTGTATTAAGCCAACTAAAGAGCTGCGAATACATGTAGCAGGTAGCTATTGCAATATTAGTACCCATGATAAGCAGTTTCCCGATATTTAATAATGTTTAGAAATTTAAAATGGAAGAGATTAGAAATGGAAATGATTACTGAAGGGGCATGATCAGTCAACGACACTGAACAACTTTCAGTGGACAAAACTATCAGGAAAGAAAAATTGGCTTCTCCATACAAACTGCCCGATCAAGCTTACAATTTTGTATGGGTCTAATTAAAAAACACTTTATAGTGAGAGATATACATTAAATACTAAGGTAATTATTATCATTATTCTGACGATAATGTAGCTTTTTCTTTTGCAGCGGCTAAGTTTGCACACAGCAATGAAGTAAGAATAACATATGGTGCAAATAAGTCACCTAAATTCATAAATATGAAACGTAACGATTCTAAACGAAGAAAAGGTGGTAAAGTAAAAGCAATTGTAAGGAATGGGAACAGACAATCTTTATATTTCAAAGATTCTTCTTTAACTAATCGCCAGAAAATCAATATTGTAAACATAAAGAGAGACGTTAAAGGCAACAAAGGGCAGGGCAAAGTTGTTAGTGTGAAATCAGATGCAATCGCAAAGAACGGCAAAGGCACTAATTTAAATTCAATTGCACAGAACAGAAACAGACGTTTTTCCTTCTTGAATAGTTCTTCCTCTATTCCTCGCAAAGATATTATTCATTACAACAAAGGTAATAATTTAAATTTAGTTGCAATTTCAAGAAGAGGAAATAAACGTTCTTCCTCCATAAATAGTTCGTTATCAATTTCTCGTCAGAACAACAAGATAGCTAACGTCAGACGAGACGTAATAATTAACAACAGCAAAGGTAATAATTTTGATTTATTTAGGATTGCAAGTAAAGGTAATAAACGTTCTTCCTTCTTAAATAGTTCGTTCCCAGTTCCTAGCAAGAAAAACAAAATAGCTGACATAAGACGAGACGTTATTCACAACAGCAAAGGTATAAATTCAAATTTATTTACAACTGCAAGGAAAGAAATTAAACATTCTTCCTTCTTAAATAGTTCGCTCCCAGTTCCTAGCAAGGAAAACAAAATAGCTAACACAAAGCGAGACGTTATTCACAACAGCAAAGGTACTAATTCAAATTTATTTACAACTGCAAGGAAAAAAATCAAACGTTCTTCCTTTTTAAAGAGTTCGTTCCTAGTACCTAACAAGAAAAACAAAATGGCCAACATAAGACGAGACGTTCTTCACAACAGTAAAGGTACTTATTCAAATTTAGTTACAACTGCAAGAAAAGGAAGTAAACGTTCTTCCTTCTTAGAGGGTTCGTTCTCCAATCCTCGCAAGAAAAACAAGACAGCTTACGTGAGAAAAGATATTATTGTCAACGGAAAAAGTGGTAATTTAAATTTAAATGAAATGGAAAGTAAAGGAAACAAACGTTATTCCTTCTTAAATAGTTCGTTCCCAGTTCCTAGCAAGCCTATCAAGATAGCTAACATAAGACGTGACAATATCCACAACAGCAAACGTAGTTACTTAAGTTTAGTTACAACATCAAGGAAAGCAAGTAAACGTTCTTCCTTCTTAGAGGGTTCGTTCCCCATTCCGCGCAAGAAAAACAAGATAGCTTACGTAAAACAAGACGTTATTGTCAACGACAAAAGTAGTAATTTAAATTTAAATACAATGGCAAGCAAAGGAAACAAAAATTCTTCCTTCTTAAGTGGTTCGTCCTCATCATTTATTCGCAAGAAAAACAACAAACCTAACGAAAGACGAAATATTACTAACAACAGCAAAGGTGGAAATTCAAATTTAGTTGCAATTGCAAGAAAAGGCAGTAAACGTTCTTCCTTCTTAGATGGTTCGTTCTCAATTCCTCGCAAGAAAAACACAATAGCTAACATAAGACGAGATGTGATTTACAACGGCAAAGGTGGAAATTTTAATTTAACTGCAATTGAAAGACAAGGAAACAGACATTCTTCCTTCTTAAATAGTTCGTTCTCAATTCCTCACAAGAAAAACACCATACCCAACTTAAGAAGAGATGTGGTTCACAATGTCAAAGGTGGTAATTTAACTGCAATTGAAAGACAAGGAAACAGACGTTCTTCCCTCTTAAATAATTCGTTCTCAATTACTCACAAGAAAAACACGATACCCAACATAAGACGAGATGTGGTTCACAACGGCAAAGGTGGTAATTTAACTGCAATTGAAACACAAGGAAACAGACGTTCTTCCTTCTTAAATAGTTCGTTTTCAATTACTCAGAAGAAAAACACGATACCCAACATAAGACGAGATGTGGTTCACAACGGCAAAGGTGGCAATTTAAATTTAACCGCAATTGAAGGACAAGGAAACAGACGTTCTTCCTTCTTAAATAGTTCGTTCTTAATTCCTCACAAGAAAAACATCATACCCAACTTAAGACGAGATGTGGTTCACAACATTAAAAGTGGTAATTTAACTGCAATTGAAAGACAAGGAAACAGACGTTCTTCCTTCTTAAATAGTTTGTTCTCAATTACTCAGAAGAAAAACACGATACCAAACATAAAACGAGATGTGGTTCACAACGTCAAAGGTAGTAATTTAACTGCAATTGAAAGACAAGAAAACAGACGTTCTTCCTTCTTAAATAGCTCGTTCTCAATTACTCAGAAGAAACACACGATACCCAACATAAGACGAGATGTGGTTCACAACGTCAAAGGTGGTAATTTTAATTTAACTGCAATTGAAAGACAAGGAAACAGACATGCTTCCTTCTTAAATAGTTCGTCCTCAATTCCTCACAAGAAAAACACCATACCCAACTTAAGACGAGATGTGGTTCACAACGTCAAAGGTGGTAATTTAACTGCAATTGAAAGACAAGGAAACAGACGTTCTTCTCTCTTGAGTAATTCGTTCTCAATTACTCAGAAGAAAAACACGATACCCAACATAAGACGAGATGTGGTTCACAATGTCAAAGGTGGTAATTTAACTGCAATTGAAATAAAAGGAAACAGACATTCTTCCTTCTTAAATAGTTCGTTCTCAATAACTCAGAAGAAACACACGATACCTAACATAAGACGAGATGTGGTTCACAACGTCAAAGGTGGTAATTTTAATTTAACTGCAATTGAAAGACAAGGAAACAGACATTCTTTCTTCTTAAATAGTTCGTTCTCAATTCCTCACAAGAAAAACAAGATACCCAACATAAGACGAGATGTGGTTCACAACGGCAAAGGCGGTAATTTAAATTTAACTGCGATTGAAAGACAAGGAAACAGACGTTCTTCTTTCTTAAATAAACCGATCTCAATTCCTCACAAGAAAAACACGATACCAAACATAAGACGAAATGTTGTTAACAATAGCAAAGGGGATAATTTTAATTTAGTTGCAATTGCAAGAAAAGGAGACAGACGTTCTTCCTTCTTAAATAGTTTGTACTCAGTTCCGCGGAAGAAAAACAAAGTCGTAAATATAACACAAACTGTTAACGACAAAAGCAAAGGTAGTTACTTAAAGTCAACTACAAGAAATAAGAACAGACGATCAATATACTTAAAATACTCGTCCTCAACTCCTCACAAGAAAAAAAATATTGTTAATAAAATACATAATGGTGACAAGGGCAGGAAAAGTGGGTATGTAAGAAAAGATGCATCAAAAGAGAACAGACGTTCTTTACTCTTCAATGATTCGTTCTTAATTTTTCGCGATACAAAAAAAAACGTAAAAATAAACAGCAGTTATGGTTATTTAAATTTAAATGCAGGGATGAATAACAAACAATCAATATCCTCAAAATATCTGTCCCCGATCGCTCGTAAGAAAATTAAAATTGAGAATCAAAAACGTTATGATCACAAAAGCTGGAAAGGTGGAAATATTGTAGAAGATAAGCCCATTCCGTTTAATTGCAAGACATTCTTTGACGATTTAGTTAAATGTAAAGACAAACAGTACAGTGATGAAGTATCAATTGATTGCAAGAAATATTATGATAATTTCATAAAATGTAAAGATAAACAATACAGTGATGAAGAATCAATTGATTGCAAGAAACTTGATAATGATTTAATTAAATGTAAAGATAAGCAATACAGTGATGAACAATCTACTGATTGCAAGAAACTCGAAAATGATTTGGTAAAATGTAAAGATAAAGAATACAGTGATGAAGAATCAATAGATTGCAAGAAACTTAATAATGATTTGATGAAATGTAAAGATAATCAATACAGTGATGAACAATCTACTGATTGCAAAAAACTCGAAAATGATTTAGTAAAATGTAAAGATAAAGAATACAGTGATGAAGAATCAATAGATTGCAAGAAACTTAATAATAATTTAATGAAATGTAAACAAAAAGAATACAGTGAAGAAGAATCTATTTATTGCAAGAAACTCGAAAATGATTTTGTGAAATGTAAAGATAAGGAGTACAGTGATGAAAGAACAACAAAGTCAGTAAGCCCTATAATAATTGATTCAATTTTAACTACAAAACCAAAGACAACCATGGCGCCTCTAGATTGTAAGATTCTCGCAAATGGTAAAAAGATATGTTCACTTGATGAGTATAGTGATGAAAAAACAACCAAGGCGCCTCCTAATTGCAAAATACTCGCAAATGGTAAAAAGGTATGCTCACATGATGAGTATAGTGACGAAATAAAAATAGAGGCACCTCCAGATTGTAAAATACTTGCTAATGGTAAAAAAGATTGTTCACATGATGACTATAGTGATGAAATAACAACCAAAGCTTTTCCTTATTGCAAAATACTCGCAAATGGTAAAAAGATATGCTCACATGATGAGTATAGTGACGAAATAACGATAGAGGCACCTCCAGATTGTAAAATACTTGCAAATGGTAAAAAAGATTGTTCACATGATGACTTTAATGATAAAATAACAACCAAAACTCCTCCTAATTGCAAAATACTCGCAAATGGTAAAAAGATATGCTCGCATGATGAGTACAGAGACAAAATAACGATAAAGGCGCCTCCAGATTGTAAGATTCTTGCAAATGGTAAAAAAGTTTGTTCACATGATGACTATAGTGATAAAATAACAACCAAGGCTCCTCTTAATTGCAAAATACTCGCAAATGGTAAAAAGATATGTTCACATGATGAGTACAGAGACGAAATAACGATAAAGGCGCCTCCGGATTGTAAGATACTTGGAAATGGTAAAAAAAATTGTTTACATAATGACTATAGTGATGAAATAACAACCATGGCTCCTCTTAATTGTAAAATACTCGCAAATGGTAAAAAGATATGTTCAAATGATGAGTACAGAGACGAAATAACGATAAAGGCGGCTCCAGATTGTAAGATACTTGCAAATGGTAAAAAAGTTTGTTCACATGATGACTATAGTGATGAAATAACAACCATGGCTCCTCCTAATTGCAAAATACTCGCAAATGGTAAAAATATATGTTCACATGATGAGTACAGAGACGAAATTACGAAAAAGGCGCCTCCAAATTGTAAGATACTTGCTAATGGTAAAAAAGTTTGTTCACATGATGACTATAGTGATGAAATAACAACCAAAGCTCCTCTTTATTGCAAAATACTCGCAAATGGTAAAAAGATATGTTCACATGATGAGTACAGAGACGAAATAACGATAAAGGCGCCTCCAGATTGTAAGATACTTGCAAATGGTAAAAAAGTTTGTTCACATGATGACTATAGTGATGAAATAACAACAAAGGCTCCTCTTAATTGCAAAATACTCGCAAATGGTAAAAAGATATGTTCACACGATGAGTACAGAGACGAAATAACGATAAAGGCGCCTCCGGATTGTAAGATACTTGGAAATTGTAAAAAAAATTGTTTACATAATGACTATAGTGATGAAATAACAACCATGGCTCCTCTTAATTGTAAAATACTCGCAAATGGTAAAAAGATATGTTCACATGATGAGTACAGAGACGAAATAACGATAAAGGCGCCTCCAAATTGTAAGACACTTGCTAATGGTAAAAAAGTTTGTTCACATGACGACTATAGTGATGAAATAACAACCAAAGCTCCTCTTAATTGCAAAATACTCGCAAATGGTAAAAAGATATGTTCACATGATGAGTACAGAGATGAAATAACGATAAAGGCGCCTCCAGATTGTAAGATACTTGCAAATGGTAAAAAAGTTTGTTCACATGATGACTATAGTGATGAAATAACAACCAAGGCTCCTCTTAATTGTAAGATACTTGCAGACGGTAAAAAGATATGCTCAAATAATGAGTACATGGACGAAATAACGATAAAGGCGCCTCCAGATTGTAAGATACTTGCAAATGGTAAAAAAGTTTGTTCACATGATGACTATAGTGATGAAATAACAACTAAGGCTCCTCTTAATTGCAAAATACTCGCAAATGGTAAAAAGATATGTTCACATGATGAGTACAGAGACGAAATAACGATAAAGGCGCCTCCAGATTGTAAGATACTTGCTAATGGTAAAAAAGTTTGTTCACATGATGACTATAGTGATGAAATAACAACCAAGGCTCCTCCTAATTGTAAGATACTTGCAGATGGTAAAAAGATATGCTCAAATAATGAGTACATGGATGAAATAACGATAAAGGCGCCTCCAGATTGTAAGATACTTGCAAATGGTAAAAAAGTTTGTTCACATGATGACTATAGTGATGAAATAACAACTAAGGCTCCTCTTAATTGCAAAATACTCGCAAATGGAAAAAAGATATGTTCACATGATGAGTACAGAGACGAAATAACGATAAAGGCGCCTCCAGATTGTAAGATACTTGCTAATGGTAAAAAAGTTTGTTCGCATGATGACTATAGTGATGAAATAATAACCAAAGCTCCTCCAAATTGCAAGATACTTGCAGATGGTAAAAATATATGTTCACATGATGAGTACAGAGACGAAATAACGATAAAGGCGCCTCCAGATTGTAAGATACTTGCAAATGGTAAAAAAGTTTGTTCACATGATGACTATAGTGATGAAATAACAACCAAGGCTCCTCTTAATTGCAAAATACTCGCAAATGGTAAAAAGATATGCTCAAATGATGAGTATAGTGATGAAATAACAACCAAGTTGCCTCCAGATTGTAAAATTCTTGCTGATGGCAAAAAAATATGCTTACATGATGAGTATAGTGATGAAATAATAAATAAGGTGCCTCCAGATTGTAAAATTCTTGCTAATGGCAAAAAGATATGCTCACACGATGAGTATAGTGATGAAATAACAACCAAGTTGCCTCCAAATTGTAAAGTTCTTACTAATGGCAAAAAGATATGCTCACAGGATGAGTATAGTGATGAGATAACAACCAAGTTGCCTCCAGATTGTAAAATTCTTGCTAATGGAAAAAAGATATGCTCACATGATGAGTATAGTGATGAAATAACAACCAACTTTCCTCCTGATTGTAACATTCTTGCTAATGGCAAAAAGATATGCTCACACGATGAGTATAGTGATGAAATAACGACCAAGTTGCCTCCAGATTGTAAAATTCTTGCTAATGGCAAAAAGATATGCTCCCACGATGAGTATAGTGATGAAATAACAACAAAGTTGCCTCCAGATTGTAAAATTCTTGTTAATGGCATAAAGATTTGCTCACATGATGAGTACAGTGATGAAATAACAACCAAGTTACCTCCAGATTGTAAAATTCTTGCTAATGGCAAAAAGATATGCTCACATGATGAGTATAGTGATGAAATAAAAACCAAGTTGCCTCCAGATTGTATGATTCTTGCTAATGGCAAAAAGATATGCTCACACGATGAATATAGTGATGAAATAACAACCAAGTTGCCTACAGATTGTAACATTCTTGCAAATGGAAAAAAGATATGCTCACATGATGAGTACAGTGATGAAATAACAACCAAGTTTCCTCCTGATTGTAAAATTCTTGCTAATGGCAAAAAGATATGCTCACATGATGAGTACAGTGATGAAATAACAACCAAGTTTCCTCCTGATTGTAAAATTCTTGCTAATGGCAAAAAGTTATGCTCACATGATGAGTATAGTGATGAAATAACAACCAAGTTGCCTCCAGATTGTAAAATTCTTTCTAGTGGCAAAAAGATATGCTCACACGATGAATATAGTGATGAAATAACAACCAAGTTGCCTCCAGATTGTAAAGTTCTTGCTAATGGAAAAAAGATATGCTCACATGATGAGTACAGTGATGAAATAACAACTAAGTTGCCTCCAGATTGTGAAATTCTTGCTACTGGCAAAAAGATATGCTCACATGATGAGTATAGTGATGAAATAAAAACCAAGTTGCCTTTAGATTGTATGATTCTTGCTAATGGCAAAAAGATATGCTCACACGATGAGTATAGTGATGAAATAACAACCAAGTTGCCTCCAGATTGTAAAATTCTTGCTAATGGCAAAAAGATATGCTCACATGATGAGTATAGTGATGAAATAACAACCAAGTTGCCTCCAGATTGTAGAATTCTTGCTAATGGCAAAAAGATATGCTCACATGATGAGTATAGTGATGAAATAACAACCAAGTTGCCTCCAGATTGTAGAATTCTTGCTAATGGCAAAAAGATATGCTCACACGATGAGTATAGTGATGAAATAACAACCAAGTTGCCTCCAGATTGTAAAATTCTTTCTAATGGCAAAAAGATATGCTCACATGATGATTATAGTGATGAAGAATCAACCAAGACGCCACTCCCACCCGATTGCAAGAAACTCGTTGATAAGTTGGTAAATTGTTCAGGCGATGATTACACTGATGAAGGATCAACCGACAAGCCAACTCCACTAAATTGCAAGAAACTTGTTGAAGAATTAGGAAAATGTAGTAGTAGCGATTATGTTGATGAAATATCAACCGAGAAGCCAACCCTACCGAACTGCCAGAAACTCGTCAATGATTTGGTGAACTGTACAGAAAACGAATACGTTGATGAAGAATCAACCCTCCCACCCAATTGCCAGAAACTCGTTAATGATTTGACCAACTGTACAGATGAAAATTATAGTGATGAAGAATCAACCAAGACGCCACTCCCACCCGATTGCAAGAAACTCGTTGATAAGTTGGTAAATTGTTCAGGCGATGATTACACTGATGAAGGATCAACCGACAAGCCAACTCCACTAAATTGCAAGAAACTTGTTGAAGAATTAGGAAAATGTAGTAGTAGCGATTATGTTGATGAAATATCAACCGAGAAGCCAACCCTACCGAACTGCCAGAAACTCGTCAATGATTTGGTGAACTGTACAGAAAACGAATACGTTGATGAAGAATCAACCCTCCCACCCAATTGCCAGAAACTCGTTAATGATTTGACCAACTGTACAGATGAAAATTATAGTGATGAAGAATCAACCAAGACGCCACTCCCACCCGATTGCAAGAAACTCGTTGATAAGTTGGTAAATTGTTCAGGCGATGATTACACTGATGAAGGATCAACCGACAAGCCAACTCCACTAAATTGCAAGAAACTTGTTGAAGAATTAGGAAAATGTAGTAGTAGCGATTATGTTGATGAAATATCAACCGAGAAGCCAACCCTACCGAACTGCCAGAAACTCGTCAATGATTTGGTGAACTGTACAGAAAACGAATACGTTGATGAAGAATCAACCCTCCCACCCAATTGCCAGAAACTCGTTAATGATTTGACCAACTGTACAGATGAAAATTATAGTGATGAAGAATCAACCAAGACGCCACTCCCACCCGATTGCAAGAAACTCCTTGATAAGTTGGTAAATTGTTCAGGCGATGATTACACTGATGAAGGATCAACCGACAAGCCAACTCCACTAAATTGCAAGAAACTTGTTGAAGAATTAGGAAAATGTAGTAGTAGCGATTATGTTGATGAAATATCAACCGAGAAGCCAACCCTACCGAACTGCCAGAAACTCGTCAATGATTTGGTGAACTGTACAGAAAACGAATACGTTGATGAAGAATCAACCCTCCCACCCAATTGCCAGAAACTCGTTAATGATTTGACCAACTGTACAGATGAAAATTATAGTGATGAAGAATCAACCAAGACGCCACTCCCACCCGATTGCAAGAAACTCCTTGATAAGTTGGTAAATTGTTCAGGCGATGATTACACTGATGAAGGATCAACCGACAAGCCAACTCCACTAAATTGCAAGAAACTTGTTGAAGAATTAGGAAAATGTAGTAGTAGCGATTATGTTGATGAAATATCAACCGAGAAGCCAACCCTACCGAACTGCCAGAAACTCGTCAATGATTTGGTGAACTGTACAGAAAACGAATACGTTGATGAAGAATCAACCCTCCCACCCAATTGCCAGAAACTCGTTAATGATTTGACCAACTGTACAGATGAAAATTATAGTGATGAAGAATCAACCAAGACGCCACTCCCACCCGATTGCAAGAAACTCGTTGATAAGTTGGTAAATTGTTCAGGCGATGATTACACTGATGAAGGATCAACCGACAAGCCAACTCCACTAAATTGCAAGAAACTTGTTGAAGAATTAGGAAAATGTAGTAGTAGCGATTATGTTGATGAAATATCAACCGAGAAGCCAACCCTACCGAACTGCCAGAAACTCGTCAATGATTTGGTGAACTGTACAGAAAACGAATACGTTGATGAAGAATCAACCCTCCCACCCAATTGCCAGAAACTCGTTAATGATTTGACCAACTGTACAGATGAAAATTATAGTGATGAAGAATCAACCAAGACGCCACTCCCACCCGATTGCAAGAAACTCGTTGATAAGTTGGTAAATTGTTCAGGCGATGATTACACTGATGAAGGATCAACCGACAAGCCAACTCCACTAAATTGCAAGAAACTTGTTGAAGAATTAGGAAAATGTAGTAGTAGCGATTATGTTGATGAAATATCAACCGAGAAGCCAACCCTACCGAACTGCCAGAAACTCGTCAATGATTTGGTGAACTGTACAGAAAACGAATACGTTGATGAACAATCAACCCTCCCACCCAATTGCCAGAAACTCGTTAATGATTTGACCAACTGTACAGATGAAAATTATAGTGATGAAGAATCAACCAAGACGCCACTCCCACCCGATTGCAAGAAACTCCTTGATAAGTTGGTAAATTGTTCAGGCGATGATTACACTGATGAAGGATCAACCGACAAGCCAACTCCACTAAATTGCAAGAAACTTGTTGAAGAATTAGGAAAATGTAGTAGTAGCGATTATGTTGATGAAATATCAACCGAGAAGCCAACCCTACCGAACTGCCAGAAACTCGTCAATGATTTGGTGAACTGTACAGAAAACGAATACGTTGATGAAGAATCAACCCTCCCACCCAATTGCCAGAAACTCGTTAATGATTTGACCAACTGTACAGATGAAAATTATAGTGATGAAGAATCAACCAAGACGCCACTCCCACCCGATTGCAAGAAACTCGTTGATAAGTTGGTAAATTGTTCAGGCGATGATTACACTGATGAAGGATCAACCGACAAGCCAACTCCACTAAATTGCAAGAAACTTGTTGAAGAATTAGGAAAATGTAGTAGTAGCGATTATGTTGATGAAATATCAACCGAGAAGCCAACCCTACCGAACTGCCAGAAACTCGTCAATGATTTGGTGAACTGTACAGAAAACGAATACGTTGATGAAGAATCAACCCTCCCACCCAATTGCCAGAAACTCGTTAATGATTTGACCAACTGTACAGATGAAAATTATAGTGATGAAGAATCAACCAAGACGCCACTCCCACCCGATTGCAAGAAACTCGTTGATAAGTTGGTAAATTGTTCAGGCGATGATTACACTGATGAAGGATCAACCGACAAGCCAACTCCACTAAATTGCAAGAAACTTGTTGAAGAATTAGGAAAATGTAGTAGTAGCGATTATGTTGATGAAATATCAACCGAGAAGCCAACCCTACCGAACTGCCAGAAACTCGTCAATGATTTGGTGAACTGTACAGAAAACGAATACGTTGATGAAGAATCAACCCTCCCACCCAATTGCCAGAAACTCGTTAATGATTTGACCAACTGTACAGATGAAAATTATAGTGATGAAGAATCAACCAAGACGCCACTCCCACCCGATTGCAAGAAACTCGTTGATAAGTTGGTAAATTGTTCAGGCGATGATTACACTGATGAAGGATCAACCGACAAGCCAACTCCACTAAATTGCAAGAAACTTGTTGAAGAATTAGGAAAATGTAGTAGTAGCGATTATGTTGATGAAATATCAACCGAGAAGCCAACCCTACCGAACTGCCAGAAACTCGTCAATGATTTGGTGAACTGTACAGAAAACGAATACGTTGATGAAGAATCAACCCTCCCACCCAATTGCCAGAAACTCGTTAATGATTTGACCAACTGTACAGATGAAAATTATAGTGATGAAGAATCAACCAAGACGCCACTCCCACCCGATTGCAAGAAACTCGTTGATAAGTTGGTAAATTGTTCAGGCGATGATTACACTGATGAAGGATCAACCGACAAGCCAACTCCACTAAATTGCAAGAAACTTGTTGAAGAATTAGGAAAATGTAGTAGTAGCGATTATGTTGATGAAATATCAACCGAGAAGCCAACCCTACCGAACTGCCAGAAACTCGTCAATGATTTGGTGAACTGTACAGAAAACGAATACGTTGATGAAGAATCAACCCTCCCACCCAATTGCCAGAAACTCGTTAATGATTTGACCAACTGTACAGATGAAAATTATAGTGATGAAGAATCAACCAAGACGCCACTCCCACCCGATTGCAAGAAACTCCTTGATAAGTTGGTAAATTGTTCAGGCGATGATTACACTGATGAAGGATCAACCGACAAGCCAACTCCACTAAATTGCAAGAAACTTGTTGAAGAATTAGGAAAATGTAGTAGTAGCGATTATGTTGATGAAATATCAACCGAGAAGCCAACCCTACCGAACTGCCAGAAACTCGTCAATGATTTGGTGAACTGTACAGAAAACGAATACGTTGATGAAGAATCAACCCTCCCACCCAATTGCCAGAAACTCGTTAATGATTTGACCAACTGTACAGATGAAAATTATAGTGATGAAGAATCAACCAAGACGCCACTCCCACCCGATTGCAAGAAACTCGTTGATAAGTTGGTAAATTGTTCAGGCGATGATTACACTGATGAAGGATCAACCGACAAGCCAACTCCACTAAATTGCAAGAAACTTGTTGAAGAATTAGGAAAATGTAGTAGTAGCGATTATGTTGATGAAATATCAACCGAGAAGCCAACCCTACCGAACTGCCAGAAACTCGTCAATGATTTGGTGAACTGTACAGAAAACGAATACGTTGATGAACAATCAACCCTCCCACCCAATTGCCAGAAACTCGTTAATGATTTGACCAACTGTACAGATGAAAATTATAGTGATGAAGAATCAACCAAGACGCCACTCCCACCCGATTGCAAGAAACTCGTTGATAAGTTGGTAAATTGTTCAGGCGATGATTACACTGATGAAGGATCAACCGACAAGCCAACTCCACTAAATTGCAAGAAACTTGTTGAAGAATTAGGAAAATGTAGTAGTAGCGATTATGTTGATGAAATATCAACCGAGAAGCCGACCCTACCGAACTGCCAGAAACTCGTCAATGATTTGGTGAACTGTACAGAAAACGAATACGTTGATGAAGAATCAACCCTCCCACCCAATTGCCAGAAACTCGTTAATGATTTGACCAACTGTACAGATGAAAATTATAGTGATGAAGAATCAACCAAGACGCCACTCCCACCCGATTGCAAGAAACTCGTTGATAAGTTGGTAAATTGTTCAGGCGATGATTACACTGATGAAGGATCAACCGACAAGCCAACTCCACTAAATTGCAAGAAACTTGTTGAAGAATTAGGAAAATGTAGTAGTAGCGATTATGTTGATGAAATATCAACCGAGAAGCCAACCCTACCGAACTGCCAGAAACTCGTCAATGATTTGGTGAACTGTACAGAAAACGAATACGTTGATGAACAATCAACCCTCCCACCCAATTGCCAGAAACTCGTTAATGATTTGACCAACTGTACAGATGAAAATTATAGTGATGAAGAATCAACCAAGACGCCACTCCCACCCGATTGCAAGAAACTCCTTGATAAGTTGGTAAATTGTTCAGGCGATGATTACACTGATGAAGGATCAACCGACAAGCCAACTCCACTAAATTGCAAGAAACTTGTTGAAGAATTAGGAAAATGTAGTAGTAGCGATTATGTTGATGAAATATCAACCGAGAAGCCAACCCTACCGAACTGCCAGAAACTCGTCAATGATTTGGTGAACTGTACAGAAAACGAATACGTTGATGAAGAATCAACCCTCCCACCCAATTGCCAGAAACTCGTTAATGATTTGACCAACTGTACAGATGAAAATTATAGTGATGAAGAATCAACCAAGACGCCACTCCCACCCGATTGCAAGAAACTCGTTGATAAGTTGGTAAATTGTTCAGGCGATGATTACACTGATGAAGGATCAACCGACAAGCCAACTCCACTAAATTGCAAGAAACTTGTTGAAGAATTAGGAAAATGTAGTAGTAGCGATTATGTTGATGAAATATCAACCGAGAAGCCAACCCTACCGAACTGCCAGAAACTCGTCAATGATTTGGTGAACTGTACAGAAAACGAATACGTTGATGAAGAATCAACCCTCCCACCCAATTGCCAGAAACTCGTTAATGATTTGACCAACTGTACAGATGAAAATTATAGTGATGAAGAATCAACCAAGACGCCACTCCCACCCGATTGCAAGAAACTCGTTGATAAGTTGGTAAATTGTTCAGGCGATGATTACACTGATGAAGGATCAACCGACAAGCCAACTCCACTAAATTGCAAGAAACTTGTTGAAGAATTAGGAAAATGTAGTAGTAGCGATTATGTTGATGAAATATCAACCGAGAAGCCAACCCTACCGAACTGCCAGAAACTCGTCAATGATTTGGTGAACTGTACAGAAAACGAATACGTTGATGAACAATCAACCCTCCCACCCAATTGCCAGAAACTCGTTAATGATTTGACCAACTGTACAGATGAAAATTATAGTGATGAAGAATCAACCAAGACGCCACTCCCACCCGATTGCAAGAAACTCGTTGATAAGTTGGTAAATTGTTCAGGCGATGATTACACTGATGAAGGATCAACCGACAAGCCAACTCCACTAAATTGCAAGAAACTTGTTGAAGAATTAGGAAAATGTAGTAGTAGCGATTATGTTGATGAAATATCAACCGAGAAGCCAACCCTACCGAACTGCCAGAAACTCGTCAATGATTTGGTGAACTGTACAGAAAACGAATACGTTGATGAAGAATCAACCCTCCCACCCAATTGCCAGAAACTCGTTAATGATTTGACCAACTGTACAGATGAAAATTATAGTGATGAAGAATCAACCAAGACGCCACTCCCACCCGATTGCAAGAAACTCGTTGATAAGTTGGTAAATTGTTCAGGCGATGATTACACTGATGAAGGATCAACCGACAAGCCAACTCCACTAAATTGCAAGAAACTTGTTGAAGAATTAGGAAAATGTAGTAGTAGCGATTATGTTGATGAAATATCAACCGAGAAGCCAACCCTACCGAACTGCCAGAAACTCGTCAATGATTTGGTGAACTGTACAGAAAACGAATACGTTGATGAAGAATCAACCCTCCCACCCAATTGCCAGAAACTCGTTAATGATTTGACCAACTGTACAGATGAAAATTATAGTGATGAAGAATCAACCAAGACGCCACTCCCACCCGATTGCAAGAAACTCGTTGATAAGTTGGTAAATTGTTCAGGCGATGATTACACTGATGAAGGATCAACCGACAAGCCAACTCCACTAAATTGCAAGAAACTTGTTGAAGAATTAGGAAAATGTAGTAGTAGCGATTATGTTGATGAAATATCAACCGAGAAGCCAACCCTACCGAACTGCCAGAAACTCGTCAATGATTTGGTGAACTGTACAGAAAACGAATACGTTGATGAAGAATCAACCCTCCCACCCAATTGCCAGAAACTCGTTAATGATTTGACCAACTGTACAGATGAAAATTATAGTGATGAAGAATCAACCAAGACGCCACTCCCACCCGATTGCAAGAAACTCGTTGATAAGTTGGTAAATTGTTCAGGCGATGATTACACTGATGAAGGATCAACCGACAAGCCAACTCCACTAAATTGCAAGAAACTTGTTGAAGAATTAGGAAAATGTAGTAGTAGCGATTATGTTGATGAAATATCAACCGAGAAGCCAACCCTACCGAACTGCCAGAAACTCGTCAATGATTTGGTGAACTGTACAGAAAACGAATACGTTGATGAAGAATCAACCCTCCCACCCAATTGCCAGAAACTCGTTAATGATTTGACCAACTGTACAGATGAAAATTATAGTGATGAAGAATCAACCAAGACGCCACTCCCACCCGATTGCAAGAAACTCGTTGATAAGTTGGTAAATTGTTCAGGCGATGATTACACTGATGAAGGATCAACCGACAAGCCAACTCCACTAAATTGCAAGAAACTTGTTGAAGAATTAGGAAAATGTAGTAGTAGCGATTATGTTGATGAAATATCAACCGAGAAGCCGACCCTACCGAACTGCCAGAAACTCGTCAATGATTTGGTGAACTGTACAGAAAACGAATACGTTGATGAAGAATCAACCCTCCCACCCAATTGCCAGAAACTCGTTAATGATTTGACCAACTGTACAGATGAAAATTATAGTGATGAAGAATCAACCAAGACGCCACTCCCACCCGATTGCAAGAAACTCGTTGATAAGTTGGTAAATTGTTCAGGCGATGATTACACTGATGAAGGATCAACCGACAAGCCAACTCCACTAAATTGCAAGAAACTTGTTGAAGAATTAGGAAAATGTAGTAGTAGCGATTATGTTGATGAAATATCAACCGAGAAGCCAACCCTACCGAACTGCCAGAAACTCGTCAATGATTTGGTGAACTGTACAGAAAACGAATACGTTGATGAACAATCAACCCTCCCACCCAATTGCCAGAAACTCGTTAATGATTTGACCAACTGTACAGATGAAAATTATAGTGATGAAGAATCAACCAAGACGCCACTCCCACCCGATTGCAAGAAACTCCTTGATAAGTTGGTAAATTGTTCAGGCGATGATTACACTGATGAAGGATCAACCGACAAGCCAACTCCACTAAATTGCAAGAAACTTGTTGAAGAATTAGGAAAATGTAGTAGTAGCGATTATGTTGATGAAATATCAACCGAGAAGCCAACCCTACCGAACTGCCAGAAACTCGTCAATGATTTGGTGAACTGTACAGAAAACGAATACGTTGATGAAGAATCAACCCTCCCACCCAATTGCCAGAAACTCGTTAATGATTTGACCAACTGTACAGATGAAAATTATAGTGATGAAGAATCAACCAAGACGCCACTCCCACCCGATTGCAAGAAACTCGTTGATAAGTTGGTAAATTGTTCAGGCGATGATTACACTGATGAAGGATCAACCGACAAGCCAACTCCACTAAATTGCAAGAAACTTGTTGAAGAATTAGGAAAATGTAGTAGTAGCGATTATGTTGATGAAATATCAACCGAGAAGCCAACCCTACCGAACTGCCAGAAACTCGTCAATGATTTGGTGAACTGTACAGAAAACGAATACGTTGATGAAGAATCAACCCTCCCACCCAATTGCCAGAAACTCGTTAATGATTTGACCAACTGTACAGATGAAAATTATAGTGATGAAGAATCAACCAAGACGCCACTCCCACCCGATTGCAAGAAACTCGTTGATAAGTTGGTAAATTGTTCAGGCGATGATTACACTGATGAAGGATCAACCGACAAGCCAACTCCACTAAATTGCAAGAAACTTGTTGAAGAATTAGGAAAATGTAGTAGTAGCGATTATGTTGATGAAATATCAACCGAGAAGCCAACCCTACCGAACTGCCAGAAACTCGTCAATGATTTGGTGAACTGTACAGAAAACGAATACGTTGATGAACAATCAACCCTCCCACCCAATTGCCAGAAACTCGTTAATGATTTGACCAACTGTACAGATGAAAATTATAGTGATGAAGAATCAACCAAGACGCCACTCCCACCCGATTGCAAGAAACTCGTTGATAAGTTGGTAAATTGTTCAGGCGATGATTACACTGATGAAGGATCAACCGACAAGCCAACTCCACTAAATTGCAAGAAACTTGTTGAAGAATTAGGAAAATGTAGTAGTAGCGATTATGTTGATGAAATATCAACCGAGAAGCCAACCCTACCGAACTGCCAGAAACTCGTCAATGATTTGGTGAACTGTACAGAAAACGAATACGTTGATGAAGAATCAACCCTCCCACCCAATTGCCAGAAACTCGTTAATGATTTGACCAACTGTACAGATGAAAATTATAGTGATGAAGAATCAACCAAGACGCCACTCCCACCCGATTGCAAGAAACTCGTTGATAAGTTGGTAAATTGTTCAGGCGATGATTACACTGATGAAGGATCAACCGACAAGCCAACTCCACTAAATTGCAAGAAACTTGTTGAAGAATTAGGAAAATGTAGTAGTAGCGATTATGTTGATGAAATATCAACCGAGAAGCCAACCCTACCGAACTGCCAGAAACTCGTCAATGATTTGGTGAACTGTACAGAAAACGAATACGTTGATGAAGAATCAACCCTCCCACCCAATTGCCAGAAACTCGTTAATGATTTGACCAACTGTACAGATGAAAATTATAGTGATGAAGAATCAACCAAGACGCCACTCCCACCCGATTGCAAGAAACTCGTTGATAAGTTGGTAAATTGTTCAGGCGATGATTACACTGATGAAGGATCAACCGACAAGCCAACTCCACTAAATTGCAAGAAACTTGTTGAAGAATTAGGAAAATGTAGTAGTAGCGATTATGTTGATGAAATATCAACCGAGAAGCCAACCCTACCGAACTGCCAGAAACTCGTCAATGATTTGGTGAACTGTACAGAAAACGAATACGTTGATGAAGAATCAACCCTCCCACCCAATTGCCAGAAACTCGTTAATGATTTGACCAACTGTACAGATGAAAATTATAGTGATGAAGAATCAACCAAGACGCCACTCCCACCCGATTGCAAGAAACTCGTTGATAAGTTGGTAAATTGTTCAGGCGATGATTACACTGATGAAGGATCAACCGACAAGCCAACTCCACTAAATTGCAAGAAACTTGTTGAAGAATTAGGAAAATGTAGTAGTAGCGATTATGTTGATGAAATATCAACCGAGAAGCCAACCCTACCGAACTGCCAGAAACTCGTCAATGATTTGGTGAACTGTACAGAAAACGAATACGTTGATGAAGAATCAACCCTCCCACCCAATTGCCAGAAACTCGTTAATGATTTGACCAACTGTACAGATGAAAATTATAGTGATGAAGAATCAACCAAGACGCCACTCCCACCCGATTGCAAGAAACTCCTTGATAAGTTGGTAAATTGTTCAGGCGATGATTACACTGATGAAGGATCAACCGACAAGCCAACTCCACTAAATTGCAAGAAACTTGTTGAAGAATTAGGAAAATGTAGTAGTAGCGATTATGTTGATGAAATATCAACCGAGAAGCCAACCCTACCGAACTGCCAGAAACTCGTCAATGATTTGGTGAACTGTACAGAAAACGAATACGTTGATGAAGAATCAACCCTCCCACCCAATTGCCAGAAACTCGTTAATAATTTGACCAACTGTACAGATGAAAATTATAGTGATGAAGAATCAACCAAGACGCCACTCCCACCCGATTGCAAGAAACTCGTTGATAAGTTGGTAAATTGTTCAGGCGATGATTACACTGATGAAGGATCAACCGACAAGCCAACTCCACTAAATTGCAAGAAACTTGTTGAAGAATTAGGAAAATGTAGTAGTAGCGATTATGTTGATGAAATATCAACCGAGAAGCCAACCCTACCGAACTGCCAGAAACTCGTCAATGATTTGGTGAACTGTACAGAAAACGAATACGTTGATGAAGAATCAACCCTCCCACCCAATTGCCAGAAACTCGTTAATGATTTGACCAACTGTACAGATGAAAATTATAGTGATGAAGAATCAACCAAGACGCCACTCCCACCCGATTGCAAGAAACTCGTTGATAAGTTGGTAAATTGTTCAGGCGATGATTACACTGATGAAGGATCAACCGACAAGCCAACTCCACTAAATTGCAAGAAACTTGTTGAAGAATTAGGAAAATGTAGTAGTAGCGATTATGTTGATGAAATATCAACCGAGAAGCCAACCCTACCGAACTGCCAGAAACTCGTCAATGATTTGGTGAACTGTACAGAAAACGAATACGTTGATGAAGAATCAACCCTCCCACCCAATTGCCAGAAACTCGTTAATGATTTGACCAACTGTACAGATGAAAATTATAGTGATGAAGAATCAACCAAGACGCCACTCCCACCCGATTGCAAGAAACTCGTTGATAAGTTGGTAAATTGTTCAGGCGATGATTACACTGATGAAGGATCAACCGACAAGCCAACTCCACTAAATTGCAAGAAACTTGTTGAAGAATTAGGAAAATGTAGTAGTAGCGATTATGTTGATGAAATATCAACCGAGAAGCCAACCCTACCGAACTGCCAGAAACTCGTCAATGATTTGGTGAACTGTACAGAAAACGAATACGTTGATGAAGAATCAACCCTCCCACCCAATTGCCAGAAACTCGTTAATGATTTGACCAACTGTACAGATGAAAATTATAGTGATGAAGAATCAACCAAGACGCCACTCCCACCCGATTGCAAGAAACTCGTTGATAAGTTGGTAAATTGTTCAGGCGATGATTACACTGATGAAGGATCAACCGACAAGCCAACTCCACTAAATTGCAAGAAACTTGTTGAAGAATTAGGAAAATGTAGTAGTAGCGATTATGTTGATGAAATATCAACCGAGAAGCCAACCCTACCGAACTGCCAGAAACTCGTCAATGATTTGGTGAACTGTACAGAAAACGAATACGTTGATGAAGAATCAACCCTCCCACCCAATTGCCAGAAACTCGTTAATGATTTGACCAACTGTACAGATGAAAATTATAGTGATGAAGAATCAACCAAGACGCCACTCCCACCCGATTGCAAGAAACTCGTTGATAAGTTGGTAAATTGTTCAGGCGATGATTACACTGATGAAGGATCAACCGACAAGCCAACTCCACTAAATTGCAAGAAACTTGTTGAAGAATTAGGAAAATGTAGTAGTAGCGATTATGTTGATGAAATATCAACCGAGAAGCCAACCCTACCGAACTGCCAGAAACTCGTCAATGATTTGGTGAACTGTACAGAAAACGAATACGTTGATGAAGAATCAACCCTCCCACCCAATTGCCAGAAACTCGTTAATGATTTGACCAACTGTACAGATGAAAATTATAGTGATGAAGAATCAACCAAGACGCCACTCCCACCCGATTGCAAGAAACTCGTTGATAAGTTGGTAAATTGTTCAGGCGATGATTACACTGATGAAGGATCAACCGACAAGCCAACTCCACTAAATTGCAAGAAACTTGTTGAAGAATTAGGAAAATGTAGTAGTAGCGATTATGTTGATGAAATATCAACCGAGAAGCCAACCCTACCGAACTGCCAGAAACTCGTCAATGATTTGGTGAACTGTACAGAAAACGAATACGTTGATGAAGAATCAACCCTCCCACCCAATTGCCAGAAACTCGTTAATGATTTGACCAACTGTACAGATGAAAATTATAGTGATGAAGAATCAACCAAGACGCCACTCCCACCCGATTGCAAGAAACTCGTTGATAAGTTGGTAAATTGTTCAGGCGATGATTACACTGATGAAGGATCAACCGACAAGCCAACTCCACTAAATTGCAAGAAACTTGTTGAAGAATTAGGAAAATGTAGTAGTAGCGATTATGTTGATGAAATATCAACCGAGAAGCCAACCCTACCGAACTGCCAGAAACTCGTCAATGATTTGGTGAACTGTACAGAAAACGAATACGTTGATGAAGAATCAACCCTCCCACCCAATTGCCAGAAACTCGTTAATGATTTGACCAACTGTACAGATGAAAATTATAGTGATGAAGAATCAACCAAGACGCCACTCCCACCCGATTGCAAGAAACTCGTTGATAAGTTGGTAAATTGTTCAGGCGATGATTACACTGATGAAGGATCAACCGACAAGCCAACTCCACTAAATTGCAAGAAACTTGTTGAAGAATTAGGAAAATGTAGTAGTAGCGATTATGTTGATGAAATATCAACCGAGAAGCCAACCCTACCGAACTGCCAGAAACTCGTCAATGATTTGGTGAACTGTACAGAAAACGAATACGTTGATGAAGAATCAACCCTCCCACCCAATTGCCAGAAACTCGTTAATGATTTGACCAACTGTACAGATGAAAATTATAGTGATGAAGAATCAACCAAGACGCCACTCCCACCCGATTGCAAGAAACTCGTTGATAAGTTGGTAAATTGTTCAGGCGATGATTACACTGATGAAGGATCAACCGACAAGCCAACTCCACTAAATTGCAAGAAACTTGTTGAAGAATTAGGAAAATGTAGTAGTAGCGATTATGTTGATGAAATATCAACCGAGAAGCCAACCCTACCGAACTGCCAGAAACTCGTCAATGATTTGGTGAACTGTACAGAAAACGAATACGTTGATGAAGAATCAACCCTCCCACCCAATTGCCAGAAACTCGTTAATGATTTGACCAACTGTACAGATGAAAATTATAGTGATGAAGAATCAACCAAGACGCCACTCCCACCCGATTGCAAGAAACTCGTTGATAAGTTGGTAAATTGTTCAGGCGATGATTACACTGATGAAGGATCAACCGACAAGCCAACTCCACTAAATTGCAAGAAACTTGTTGAAGAATTAGGAAAATGTAGTAGTAGCGATTATGTTGATGAAATATCAACCGAGAAGCCAACCCTACCGAACTGCCAGAAACTCGTCAATGATTTGGTGAACTGTACAGAAAACGAATACGTTGATGAACAATCAACCCTCCCACCCAATTGCCAGAAACTCGTTAATGATTTGACCAACTGTACAGATGAAAATTATAGTGATGAAGAATCAACCAAGACGCCACTCCCACCCGATTGCAAGAAACTCCTTGATAAGTTGGTAAATTGTTCAGGCGATGATTACACTGATGAAGGATCAACCGACAAGCCAACTCCACTAAATTGCAAGAAACTTGTTGAAGAATTAGGAAAATGTAGTAGTAGCGATTATGTTGATGAAATATCAACCGAGAAGCCAACCCTACCGAACTGCCAGAAACTCGTCAATGATTTGGTGAACTGTACAGAAAACGAATACGTTGATGAAGAATCAACCCTCCCACCCAATTGCCAGAAACTCGTTAATGATTTGACCAACTGTACAGATGAAAATTATAGTGATGAAGAATCAACCAAGACGCCACTCCCACCCGATTGCAAGAAACTCGTTGATAAGTTGATAAATTGTTCAGGCGATGATTACACTGATGAAGGATCAACCGACAAGCCAACTCCACTAAATTGCAAGAAACTTGTTGAAGAATTAGGAAAATGTAGTAGTAGCGATTATGTTGATGAAATATCAACCGAGAAGCCAACCCTACCGAACTGCCAGAAACTCGTCAATGATTTGGTGAACTGTACAGAAAACGAATACGTTGATGAAGAATCAACCCTCCCACCCAATTGCCAGAAACTCGTTAATGATTTGACCAACTGTACAGATGAAAATTATAGTGATGAAGAATCAACCAAGACGCCACTCCCACTCGATTGCAAGAAACTCGTTGATAAGTTGGTAAATTGTTCAGGCGATGATTACACTGATGAAGGATCAACCGACAAGCCAACTCCACTAAATTGCAAGAAACTTGTTGAAGAATTAGGAAAATGTAGTAGTAGCGATTATGTTGATGAAATATCAACCGAGAAGCCGACCCTACCGAACTGCCAGAAACTCGTCAATGATTTGGTGAACTGTACAGAAAACGAATACGTTGATGAAGAATCAACCCTCCCACCCAATTGCCAGAAACTCGTTAATGATTTGACCAACTGTACAGATGAAAATTATAGTGATGAAGAATCAACCAAGACGCCACTCCCACCCGATTGCAAGAAACTCGTTGATAAGTTGGTAAATTGTTCAGGCGATGATTACACTGATGAAGGATCAACCGACAAGCCAACTCCACTAAATTGCAAGAAACTTGTTGAAGAATTAGGAAAATGTAGTAGTAGCGATTATGTTGATGAAATATCAACCGAGAAGCCAACCCTACCGAACTGCCAGAAACTCGTCAATGATTTGGTGAACTGTACAGAAAACGAATACGTTGATGAAGAATCAACCCTCCCACCCAATTGCCAGAAACTCGTTAATGATTTGACCAACTGTACAGATGAAAATTATAGTGATGAAGAATCAACCAAGACGCCACTCCCACCCGATTGCAAGAAACTCGTTGATAAGTTGGTAAATTGTTCAGGCGATGATTACACTGATGAAGGATCAACCGACAAGCCAACTCCACTAAATTGCAAGAAACTTGTTGAAGAATTAGGAAAATGTAGTAGTAGCGATTATGTTGATGAAATATCAACCGAGAAGCCAACCCTACCGAACTGCCAGAAACTCGTCAATGATTTGGTGAACTGTACAGAAAACGAATACGTTGATGAAGAATCAACCCTCCCACCCAATTGCCAGAAACTCGTTAATGATTTGACCAACTGTACAGATGAAAATTATAGTGATGAAGAATCAACCAAGACGCCACTCCCACCCGATTGCAAGAAACTCGTTGATAAGTTGGTGAATTGTTCAGGCGATGATTACACTGATGAAGGATCAACCGACAAGCCAACTCCACTAAATTGCAAGAAACTTGTTGAAGAATTAGGAAAATGTAGTAGTAGCGATTATGTTGATGAAATATCAACCGAGAAGCCAACCCTACCGAACTGCCAGAAACTCGTCAATGATTTGGTGAACTGTACAGAAAACGAATACGTTGATGAAGAATCAACCCTCCCACCCAATTGCCAGAAACTCGTTAATGATTTGACCAACTGTACAGATGAAAATTATAGTGATGAAGAATCAACCAAGACGCCACTCCCACCCGATTGCAAGAAACTCGTTGATAAGTTGGTAAATTGTTCAGGCGATGATTACACTGATGAAGGATCAACCGACAAGCCAACTCCACTAAATTGCAAGAAACTTGTTGAAGAATTAGGAAAATGTAGTAGTAGCGATTATGTTGATGAAATATCAACCGAGAAGCCAACCCTACCGAACTGCCAGAAACTCGTCAATGATTTGGTGAACTGTACAGAAAACGAATACGTTGATGAAGAATCAACCCTCCCACCCAATTGCCAGAAACTCGTTAATGATTTGACCAACTGTACAGATGAAAATTATAGTGATGAAGAATCAACCAAGACGCCACTCCCACCCGATTGCAAGAAACTCGTTGATAAGTTGGTAAATTGTTCAGGCGATGATTACACTGATGAAGGATCAACCGACAAGCCAACTCCACTAAATTGCAAGAAACTTGTTGAAGAATTAGGAAAATGTAGTAGTAGCGATTATGTTGATGAAATATCAACCGAGAAGCCAACCCTACCGAACTGCCAGAAACTCGTCAATGATTTGGTGAACTGTACAGAAAACGAATACGTTGATGAAGAATCAACCCTCCCACCCAATTGCCAGAAACTCGTTAATGATTTGACCAACTGTACAGATGAAAATTATAGTGATGAAGAATCAACCAAGACGCCACTCCCACCCGATTGCAAGAAACTCGTTGATAAGTTGGTAAATTGTTCAGGCGATGATTACACTGATGAAGGATCAACCGACAAGCCAACTCCACTAAACTGCAAAAAACTTGTTGAAGAATTAGGAAAATGTAGTAGTAGCGATTATGTTGATGAAATATCAACCGAGAAGCCGACCCTACCGAACTGCCAGAAACTCGTCAATGATTTGGTGAACTGTACAGAAAACGAATACGTTGATGAAGAATCAACCCTCCCACCCAATTGCCAGAAACTCGTTAATGATTTGACCATCTGTACTGATGAAAATTATAGTGATGAAGAATCAACCAAGACGCCACTCCCACCCGATTGCAAGAAACTCGTTGATAAGTTGGTAAATTGTTCAGGCGATGATTACACTGATGAAGGATCAACCGACAAGCCAACTCCACTAAATTGCAAGAAACTTGTTGAAGAATTAGGAAAATGTAGTAGTAGCGATTATGTTGATGAAATATCAACCGAGAAGCCAACCCTACCGAACTGCCAGAAACTCGTCAATGATTTGGTGAACTGTACAGAAAACGAATACGTTGATGAAGAATCAACCCTCCCACCCAATTGCCAGAAACTCGTTAATGATTTGACCAACTGTACAGATGAAAATTATAGTGATGAAGAATCAACCAAGACGCCACTCCCACCCGATTGCAAGAAACTCGTTGATAAGTTGGTAAATTGTTCAGGCGATGATTACACTGATGAAGGATCAACCGACAAGCCAACTCCACTAAATTGCAAGAAACTTGTTGAAGAATTAGGAAAATGTAGTAGTAGCGATTATGTTGATGAAATATCAACCGAGAAGCCGACCCTACCGAACTGCCAGAAACTCGTCAATGATTTGGTGAACTGTACAGAAAACGAATACGTTGATGAAGAATCAACCCTCCCACCCAATTGCCAGAAACTCGTTAATGATTTGACCAACTGTACAGATGAAAATTATAGTGATGAAGAATCAACCAAGACGCCACTCCCACCCGATTGCAAGAAACTCGTTGATAAGTTGGTAAATTGTTCAGGCGATGATTACACTGATGAAGGATCAACCGACAAGCCAACTACACTAAATTGCAAGAAACTTGTTGAAGAATTAGGAAAATGTAGTAGTAGCGATTATGTTGATGAAATATCAACCGAGAAGCCAACCCTACCGAACTGCCAGAAACTCGTCAATGATTTGGTGAACTGTACAGAAAACGAATACGTTGATGAAGAATCAACCCTCCCACCCAATTGCCAGAAACTCGTTAATGATTTGACCAACTGTACAGATGAAAATTATAGTGATGAAGAATCAACCAAGACGCCACTCCCACCCGATTGCAAGAAACTCGTTGATAAGTTGGTAAATTGTTCAGGCGATGATTACACTGATGAAGGATCAACCGACAAGCCAACTCCACTAAATTGCAAGAAACTTGTTGAAGAATTAGGAAAATGTAGTAGTAGCGATTATGTTGATGAAATATCAACCGAGAAGCCGACCCTACCGAACTGCCAGAAACTCGTCAATGATTTGGTGAACTGTACAGAAAACGAATACGTTGATGAAGAATCAACCCTCCCACCCAATTGCCAGAAACTCGTTAATGATTTGACCAACTGTACAGATGAAAATTATAGTGATGAAGAATCAACCAAGACGCCACTCCCACCCGATTGCAAGAAACTCGTTGATAAGTTGGTAAATTGTTCAGGCGATGATTACACTGATGAAGGATCAACCGACAAGCCAACTCCACTAAATTGCAAGAAACTTGTTGAAGAATTAGGAAAATGTAGTAGTAGCGATTATGTTGATGAAATATCAACCGAGAAGCCAACCCTACCGAACTGCCAGAAACTCGTCAATGATTTGGTGAACTGTACAGAAAACGAATACGTTGATGAAGAATCAACCCTCCCACCCAATTGCCAGAAACTCGTTAATGATTTGACCAACTGTACAGATGAAAATTATAGTGATGAAGAATCAACCAAGACGCCACTCCCACCCGATTGCAAGAAACTCGTTGATAAGTTGATAAATTGTTCAGGCGATGATTACACTGATGAAGGATCAACCGACAAGCCAACTCCACTAAATTGCAAGAAACTTGTTGAAGAATTAGGAAAATGTAGTAGTAGCGATTATGTTGATGAAATATCAACCGAGAAGCCAACCCTACCGAACTGCCAGAAACTCGTCAATGATTTGGTGAACTGTACAGAAAACGAATACGTTGATGAAGAATCAACCCTCCCACCCAATTGCCAGAAACTCGTTAATGATTTGACCAACTGTACAGATGAAAATTATAGTGATGAAGAATCAACCAAGACGCCACTCCCACTCGATTGCAAGAAACTCGTTGATAAGTTGGTAAATTGTTCAGGCGATGATTACACTGATGAAGGATCAACCGACAAGCCAACTCCACTAAATTGCAAGAAACTTGTTGAAGAATTAGGAAAATGTAGTAGTAGCGATTATGTTGATGAAATATCAACCGAGAAGCCGACCCTACCGAACTGCCAGAAACTCGTCAATGATTTGGTGAACTGTACAGAAAACGAATACGTTGATGAAGAATCAACCCTCCCACCCAATTGCCAGAAACTCGTTAATGATTTGACCAACTGTACAGATGAAAATTATAGTGATGAAGAATCAACCAAGACGCCACTCCCACCCGATTGCAAGAAACTCGTTGATAAGTTGGTAAATTGTTCAGGCGATGATTACACTGATGAAGGATCAACCGACAAGCCAACTCCACTAAATTGCAAGAAACTTGTTGAAGAATTAGGAAAATGTAGTAGTAGCGATTATGTTGATGAAATATCAACCGAGAAGCCAACCCTACCGAACTGCCAGAAACTCGTCAATGATTTGGTGAACTGTACAGAAAACGAATACGTTGATGAAGAATCAACCCTCCCACCCAATTGCCAGAAACTCGTTAATGATTTGACCAACTGTACAGATGAAAATTATAGTGATGAAGAATCAACCAAGACGCCACTCCCACCCGATTGCAAGAAACTCGTTGATAAGTTGGTAAATTGTTCAGGCGATGATTACACTGATGAAGGATCAACCGACAAGCCAACTCCACTAAATTGCAAGAAACTTGTTGAAGAATTAGGAAAATGTAGTAGTAGCGATTATGTTGATGAAATATCAACCGAGAAGCCAACCCTACCGAACTGCCAGAAACTCGTCAATGATTTGGTGAACTGTACAGAAAACGAATACGTTGATGAAGAATCAACCCTCCCACCCAATTGCCAGAAACTCGTTAATGATTTGACCAACTGTACAGATGAAAATTATAGTGATGAAGAATCAACCAAGACGCCACTCCCACCCGATTGCAAGAAACTCGTTGATAAGTTGGTGAATTGTTCAGGCGATGATTACACTGATGAAGGATCAACCGACAAGCCAACTCCACTAAATTGCAAGAAACTTGTTGAAGAATTAGGAAAATGTAGTAGTAGCGATTATGTTGATGAAATATCAACCGAGAAGCCAACCCTACCGAACTGCCAGAAACTCGTCAATGATTTGGTGAACTGTACAGAAAACGAATACGTTGATGAAGAATCAACCCTCCCACCCAATTGCCAGAAACTCGTTAATGATTTGACCAACTGTACAGATGAAAATTATAGTGATGAAGAATCAACCAAGACGCCACTCCCACCCGATTGCAAGAAACTCGTTGATAAGTTGGTAAATTGTTCAGGCGATGATTACACTGATGAAGGATCAACCGACAAGCCAACTCCACTAAATTGCAAGAAACTTGTTGAAGAATTAGGAAAATGTAGTAGTAGCGATTATGTTGATGAAATATCAACCGAGAAGCCAACCCTACCGAACTGCCAGAAACTCGTCAATGATTTGGTGAACTGTACAGAAAACGAATACGTTGATGAAGAATCAACCCTCCCACCCAATTGCCAGAAACTCGTTAATGATTTGACCAACTGTACAGATGAAAATTATAGTGATGAAGAATCAACCAAGACGCCACTCCCACCCGATTGCAAGAAACTCGTTGATAAGTTGGTAAATTGTTCAGGCGATGATTACACTGATGAAGGATCAACCGACAAGCCAACTCCACTAAATTGCAAGAAACTTGTTGAAGAATTAGGAAAATGTAGTAGTAGCGATTATGTTGATGAAATATCAACCGAGAAGCCAACCCTACCGAACTGCCAGAAACTCGTCAATGATTTGGTGAACTGTACAGAAAACGAATACGTTGATGAAGAATCAACCCTCCCACCCAATTGCCAGAAACTCGTTAATGATTTGACCAACTGTACAGATGAAAATTATAGTGATGAAGAATCAACCAAGACGCCACTCCCACCCGATTGCAAGAAACTCGTTGATAAGTTGGTAAATTGTTCAGGCGATGATTACACTGATGAAGGATCAACCGACAAGCCAACTCCACTAAACTGCAAAAAACTTGTTGAAGAATTAGGAAAATGTAGTAGTAGCGATTATGTTGATGAAATATCAACCGAGAAGCCGACCCTACCGAACTGCCAGAAACTCGTCAATGATTTGGTGAACTGTACAGAAAACGAATACGTTGATGAAGAATCAACCCTCCCACCCAATTGCCAGAAACTCGTTAATGATTTGACCATCTGTACTGATGAAAATTATAGTGATGAAGAATCAACCAAGACGCCACTCCCACCCGATTGCAAGAAACTCGTTGATAAGTTGGTAAATTGTTCAGGCGATGATTACACTGATGAAGGATCAACCGACAAGCCAACTCCACTAAATTGCAAGAAACTTGTTGAAGAATTAGGAAAATGTAGTAGTAGCGATTATGTTGATGAAATATCAACCGAGAAGCCAACCCTACCGAACTGCCAGAAACTCGTCAATGATTTGGTGAACTGTACAGAAAACGAATACGTTGATGAAGAATCAACCCTCCCACCCAATTGCCAGAAACTCGTTAATGATTTGACCAACTGTACAGATGAAAATTATAGTGATGAAGAATCAACCAAGACGCCACTCCCACCCGATTGCAAGAAACTCGTTGATAAGTTGGTAAATTGTTCAGGCGATGATTACACTGATGAAGGATCAACCGACAAGCCAACTCCACTAAATTGCAAGAAACTTGTTGAAGAATTAGGAAAATGTAGTAGTAGCGATTATGTTGATGAAATATCAACCGAGAAGCCGACCCTACCGAACTGCCAGAAACTCGTCAATGATTTGGTGAACTGTACAGAAAACGAATACGTTGATGAAGAATCAACCCTCCCACCCAATTGCCAGAAACTCGTTAATGATTTGACAAACTGTACAGATGAAAATTATAGTGATGAAGAATCAACCAAGACGCCACTCCCACCCGATTGCAAGAAACTCGTTGATAAGTTGGTAAATTGTTCAGGCGATGATTACACTGATGAAGGATCAACCGACAAGCCAACTACACTAAATTGCAAGAAACTTGTTGAAGAATTAGGAAAATGTAGTAGTAGCGATTATGTTGATGAAATATCAACCGAGAAGCCAACCCTACCGAACTGCCAGAAACTCGTCAATGATTTGGTGAACTGTACAGAAAACGAATACGTTGATGAAGAATCAACCCTCCCACCCAATTGCCAGAAACTCGTTAATGATTTGACCAACTGTACAGATGAAAATTATAGTGATGAAGAATCAACCAAGACGCCACTCCCACCCGATTGCAAGAAACTCGTTGATAAGTTGGTAAATTGTTCAGGCGATGATTACACTGATGAAGGATCAACCGACAAGCCAACTCCACTAAATTGCAAGAAACTTGTTGAAGAATTAGGAAAATGTAGTAGTAGCGATTATGTTGATGAAATATCAACCGAGAAGCCGACCCTACCGAACTGCCAGAAACTCGTCAATGATTTGGTGAACTGTACAGAAAACGAATACGTTGATGAAGAATCAACCCTCCCACCCAATTGCCAGAAACTCGTTAATGATTTGACCAACTGTACAGATGAAAATTATAGTGATGAAGAATCAACCAAGACGCCACTCCCACCCGATTGCAAGAAACTCGTTGATAAGTTGGTAAATTGTTCAGGCGATGATTACACTGATGAAGGATCAACCGACAAGCCAACTCCACTAAATTGCAAGAAACTTGTTGAAGAATTAGGAAAATGTAGTAGTAGCGATTATGTTGATGAAATATCAACCGAGAAGCCAACCCTACCGAACTGCCAGAAACTCGTCAATGATTTGGTGAACTGTACAGAAAACGAATACGTTGATGAAGAATCAACCCTCCCACCCAATTGCCAGAAACTCGTTAATGATTTGACCAACTGTACAGATGAAAATTATAGTGATGAAGAATCAACCAAGACGCCACTCCCACCCGATTGCAAGAAACTCGTTGATAAGTTGGTAAATTGTTCAGGCGATGATTACACTGATGAAGGATTAACCGACAAGCCAACTCCACTAAATTGCAAGAAACTTGTTGAAGAATTAGGAAAATGTAGTAGTAGCGATTATGTTGATGAAATATCAACCGAGAAGGCAACCCTACCGAACTGCCAGAAACTCGTCAATGATTTTGTGAACTGTACAGAAAACGAATACGTTGATGAAGAATCAACCCTCCCACCCAATTGCCAGAAACTCGTTAATGATTTGACCAACTGTACAGATGAAAATTATAGTGATGAAGAATCAACCAAGACGCCACTCCCACCCGATTGCAAGAAACTCGTTGATAAGTTGGTGAATTGTTCAGGCGATGATTACACTGATGAAGGATCAACCGACAAGCCAACTCCACTAAATTGCAAGAAACTTGTTGAAGAATTAGGAAAATGTAGTAGTAGCGATTATGTTGATGAAATATCAACCGAGAAGCCAACCCTACCGAACTGCCAGAAACTCGTCAATGATTTGGTGAACTGTACAGAAAACGAATACGTTGATGAAGAATCAACCCTCCCACCCAATTGCCAGAAACTCTTTAATGATTTGACCAACTGTACAGATGAAAATTATAGTGATGAAGAATCAACCAAGACGCCACTCCCACCCGATTGCAAGAAACTCGTTGATAAGTTGGTAAATTGTTCAGGCGATGATTACACTGATGAAGGATCAACCGACAAGCCAACTCCACTGAATTGCAAGAAACTTGTTGAAGAATTAGGAAAATGTAGTAGTAGCGATTATGTTGATGAAATATCAACCGAGAAGGCAACCCTACCGAACTGCCAGAAACTCGTCAATGATTTGGTGAACTGTACAGAAAACGAATACGTTGATGAAGAATCAACCCTCCCACCCAATTGCCAGAAACTCGTTAATGATTTGACCAACTGTACAGATGAAAATTATAGTGATGAAGAATCAACCAAGACGCCACTCCCACCCGATTGCAAGAAACTCGTTGATAAGTTGGTGAATTGTTCAGGCGATGATTACACTGATGAAGGATCAACCGACAAGCCAACTCCACTAAATTGCAAGAAACTTGTTGAAGAATTAGGAAAATGTAGTAGTAGCGATTATGTTGATGAAATATCAACCGAGAAGCCAACCCTACCGAACTGCCAGAAACTCGTCAATGATTTGGTGAACTGTACAGAAAACGAATACGTTGATGAAGAATCAACCCTCCCACCCAATTGCCAGAAACTCGTTAATGATTTGACCAACTGTACAGATGAAAATTATAGTGATGAAGAATCAACCAAGACGCCACTCCCACCCGATTGCAAGAAACTCGTTGATAAGTTGGTAAATTGTCCAGGCGATGATTACACTGATGAAGGATCAACCGACAAGCCAACTCCACTAAATTGCAAGAAACTTGTTGAAGAATTAGGAAAATGTAGTAGTAGCGATTATGTTGATGAAATATCAACCGAGAAGCCAACCCTACCGAACTGCCAGAAACTCGTCAATGATTTGGTGAACTGTACAGAAAACGAATACGTTGATGAAGAATCAACCCTCCCACCGAATTGCCAGAAACTCGTTAATGATTTGACCAACTGTACAGATGAAAATTATAGTGATGAAGAATCAACCAAGACGCCACTCCCACCCGATTGCAAGAAACTCGTTGATAAGTTGGTAAATTGTTCAGGCGATGATTACACTGATGAAGGATCAACCGACAACCCAACTCCACTAAATTGCAAGAAACTTGTTGAAGAATTAGGAAAATGTAGTAGTAGCGATTATGTTGATGAAATATCAACCGAGAAGCCAACCCTACCGAACTGCCAGAAACTCGTCAATGATTTGGTGAACTGTACAGAAAACGAATACGTTGATGAAGAATCAACCCTCCCACCCAATTGCCAGAAACTCGTTAATGATTTGACCAACTGTACAGATGAAAATTATAGTGATGAAGAATCAACCAAGACGCCACTCTCACCCGATTGCAAGAAACTCGTTGATAAGTTGGTAAATTGTTCAGGCGATGATTACACTGATGAAGGATCAACCGACAAGCCAACTCCACTAAACTGCAAAAAACTTGTTGAAGAATTAGGAAAATGTAGTAGTAGCGATTATGTTGATGAAATATCAACCGAGAAGCCAACCCTACCGAACTGCCAGAAACTCGTCAATGATTTGGTGAACTGTACAGAAAACGAATACGTTGATGAAGAATCAACCCTCCCACCCAATTGCCAGAAACTCGTTAATGATTTGACCAACTGTACAGATGAAAATTATAGTGATGAAGAATCAACCAAGACGCCACTCCCACCCGATTGCAAGAAACTCGTTGATAAGTTGGTAAATTGTTCAGGCGATGATTACACTGATGAAGGATCAACCGACAAGCCAACTCCACTAAATTGCAAGAAACTTGTTGAAGAATTAGGAAAATGTAGTAGTAGCGATTATGTTGATGAAATATCAACCGAGAAGCCAACCCTACCGAACTGCCAGAAACTCGTCAATGATTTGGTGAACTGTACAGAAAACGAATACGTTGATGAAGAATCAACCCTCCCACCCAATTGCCAGAAACTCGTTAATGATTTGACCAACTGTACAGATGAAAATTATAGTGATGAAGAATCAACCAAGACGCCACTCCCACCCGATTGCAAGAAACTCGTTGATAAGTTGGTAAATTGTTCAGGCGATGATTACACTGATGAAGGATCAACCGACAAGCCAACTCCACTAAATTGCAAGAAACTTGTTGAAGAATTAGGAAAATGTAGTAGTAGCGATTATGTTGATGAAATATCAACCGAGAAGCCGACCCTACCGAACTGCCAGAAACTCGTCAATGATTTGGTGAACTGTACAGAAAACGAATACGTTGATGAAGAATCAACCCTCCCACCCAATTGCCAGAAACTCGTTAATGATTTGACCAACTGTACAGATGAAAATTATAGTGATGAAGAATCAACCAAGACGCCACTCCCACCCGATTGCAAGAAACTCGTTGATAAGTTGGTAAATTGTTCAGGCGATGATTACACTGATGAAAGATCAACCGACAAGCCAACTCCACTAAATTGCAAGAAACTTGTTGAAGAATTAGGAAAATGTAGTAGTAGCGATTATGTTGATGAAATATCAACCGAGAAGCCAACCCTACCGAACTGCCAGAAACTCGTCAATGATTTGGTGAACTGTACAGAAAACGAATACGTTGATGAAGAATCAACCCTCCCACCCAATTGCCAGAAACTCGTTAATGATTTGACCAACTGTACAGATGAAAATTATAGTGATGAAGAATCAACCAAGACGCCACTCCCACCCGATTGCAAGAAACTCGTTGATAAGTTGGTAAATTGTTCAGGCGATGATTACACTGATGAAGGATCAACCGACAAGCCAACTCCACTAAATTGCAAGAAACTTGTTGAAGAATTAGGAAAATGTAGTAGTAGCGATTATGTTGATGAAATATCAACCGAGAAGCCAACCCTACCGAACTGCCAGAAACTCGTCAATGATTTGGTGAACTGTACAGAAAACGAATACGTTGATGAAGAATCAACCCTCCCACCCAATTGCCAGAAACTCGTTAATGATTTGACCAACTGTACAGATGAAAATTATAGTGATGAAGAATCAACCAAGACGCCACTCCCACCCGATTGCAAGAAACTCGTTGATAAGTTGGTAAATTGTCCAGGCGATGATTACACTGATGAAGGATCAACCGACAAGCCAACTCCACTAAATTGCAAGAAACTTGTTGAAGAATTAGGAAAATGTAGTAGTAGCGATTATGTTGATGAAATATCAACCGAGGAGGCAACCCTACCGAACTGCCAGAAACTCGTCAATGATTTAATGAACTGTACAGAAAACGAATACGTTGATGAAGAATCAACCCTCCCACCCAATTGCCAGAAACTCGTTAATGATTTGACCAACTGTACAGATGAAAATTATAGTGATGAAGAATCAACCAAGACGCCACTCCCACCCGATTGCAAGAAACTCGTTGATAAGTTGGTGAATTGTTCAGGCGATGATTACACTGATGAAGGATCAACCGACAAGCCAACTCCACTAAATTGCAAGAAACTTGTTGAAGAATTAGGAAAATGTAGTAGTAGCGATTATGTTGATGAAATATCAACCGAGAAGCCGACCCTACCGAACTGCCAGAAACTCGTCAATGATTTGGTGAACTGTACAGAAAACGAATACGTTGATGAAGAATCAACCCTCCCACCCAATTGCCAGAAACTCGTTAATGATTTGACCAACTGTACAGATGAAAATTATAGTGATGAAGAATCAACCAAGACGCCACTCCCACCCGATTGCAAGAAACTCGTTGATAAGTTGGTAAATTGTTCAGGCGATGATTACACTGATGAAAGATCAACCGACAAGCCAACTCCACTAAATTGCAAGAAACTTGTTGAAGAATTAGGAAAATGTAGTAGTAGCGATTATGTTGATGAAATATCAACCGAGAAGCCAACCCTACCGAACTGCCAGAAACTCGTCAATGATTTGGTGAACTGTACAGAAAACGAATACGTTGATGAAGAATCAACCCTCCCACCCAATTGCCAGAAACTCGTTAATGATTTGACCAACTGTACAGATGAAAATTATAGTGATGAAGAATCAACCAAGACGCCACTCCCACCCGATTGCAAGAAACTCGTTGATAAGTTGGTAAATTGTTCAGGCGATGATTACACTGATGAAGGATCAACCGACAAGCCAACTCCACTAAATTGCAAGAAACTTGTTGAAGAATTAGGAAAATGTAGTAGTAGCGATTATGTTGATGAAATATCAACCGAGAAGCCAACCCTACCGAACTGCCAGAAACTCGTCAATGATTTGGTGAACTGTACAGAAAACGAATACGTTGATGAAGAATCAACCCTCCCACCCAATTGCCAGAAACTCGTTAATGATTTGACCAACTGTACAGATGAAAATTATAGTGATGAAGAATCAACCAAGACGCCACTCCCACCCGATTGCAAGAAACTCGTTGATAAGTTGGTAAATTGTTCAGGCGATGATTACACTGATGAAGGATCAACCGACAAGCCAACTCCACTTAATTGCAAGAAACTTGTTGAAGAATTAGGAAAATGTAGTAGTAGCGATTATGTTGATGAAATATCAACCGAGAAGCCAACCCTACCGAACTGCCAGAAACTCGTCAATGATTTGGTGAACTGTACAGAAAACGAATACGTTGATGAAGAATCAACCCTCCCACCCAATTGCCAGAAACTCGTTAATGATTTGACCAACTGTACAGATGAAAATTATAGTGATGAAGAATCAACCAAGACGCCACTCTCACCCGATTGCAAGAAACTCGTTGATAAGTTGGTAAATTGTTCAGGCGATGATTACACTGATGAAGGATCAACCGACAAGCCAACTCCACTAAACTGCAAAAAACTTGTTGAAGAATTAGGAAAATGTAGTAGTAGCGATTATGTTGATGAAATATCAACCGAGAAGCCAACCCTACCGAACTGCCAGAAACTCGTCAATGATTTGGTGAACTGTACAGAAAACGAATACGTTGATGAAGAATCAACCCTCCCACCCAATTGCCAGAAACTCGTTAATGATTTGACCAACTGTACAGATGAAAATTATAGTGATGAAGAATCAACCAAGACGCCACTCCCACCCGATTGCAAGAAACTCGTTGATAAGTTGGTAAATTGTTCAGGCGATGATTACACTGATGAAGGATCAACCGACAAGCCAACTCCACTAAATTGCAAGAAACTTGTTGAAGAATTAGGAAAATGTAGTAGTAGCGATTATGTTGATGAAATATCAACCGAGAAGCCAACCCTACCGAACTGCCAGAAACTCGTCAATGATTTGGTGAACTGTACAGAAAACGAATACGTTGATGAAGAATCAACCCTCCCACCCAATTGCCAGAAACTCGTTAATGATTTGACCAACTGTACAGATGAAAATTATAGTGATGAAGAATCAACCAAGACGCCACTCCCACCCGATTGCAAGAAACTCGTTGATAAGTTGGTAAATTGTTCAGGCGATGATTACACTGATGAAGGATCAACCGACAAGCCAACTCCACTAAATTGCAAGAAACTTGTTGAAGAATTAGGAAAATGTAGTAGTAGCGATTATGTTGATGAAATATCAACCGAGAAGCCGACCCTACCGAACTGCCAGAAACTCGTCAATGATTTGGTGAACTGTACAGAAAACGAATACGTTGATGAAGAATCAACCCTCCCACCCAATTGCCAGAAACTCGTTAATGATTTGACCAACTGTACAGATGAAAATTATAGTGATGAAGAATCAACCAAGACGCCACTCCCACCCGATTGCAAGAAACTCGTTGATAAGTTGGTAAATTGTTCAGGCGATGATTACACTGATGAAAGATCAACCGACAAGCCAACTCCACTAAATTGCAAGAAACTTGTTGAAGAATTAGGAAAATGTAGTAGTAGCGATTATGTTGATGAAATATCAACCGAGAAGCCAACCCTACCGAACTGCCAGAAACTCGTCAATGATTTGGTGAACTGTACAGAAAACGAATACGTTGATGAAGAATCAACCCTCCCACCCAATTGCCAGAAACTCGTTAATGATTTGACCAACTGTACAGATGAAAATTATAGTGATGAAGAATCAACCAAGACGCCACTCCCACCCGATTGCAAGAAACTCGTTGATAAGTTGGGAAATTGTTCAGGCGATGATTACACTGATGAAGGATCAACCGACAAGCCAACTCCACTAAATTGCAAGAAACTTGTTGAAGAATTAGGAAAATGTAGTAGTAGCGATTATATTGATGAAATATCAACCGAGAAGCCAACCCTACCAAACTGCCAGAAACTCGTCAATGATTTGGTGAACTGTACAGAAAACGAATACGTTGATGAAGAATCAACCCTCCCACCCAATTGCCAGAAACTCGTTAGTGATTTGACCAACTGTACAGATGAAAATTATAGTGATGAAGAATCAACCAAGACGCCACTCCCACCCGATTGCAAGAAACTCGTTGATAAGTTGGTAAATTGTTCAGGCGATGATTACACTGATGAAGGATCAACCGACAAGCCAACTCCACTAAATTGCAAGAAACTTGTTGAAGAATTAGGAAAATGTAGTAGTAGCGATTATGTTGATGAAATATCAACCGAGAAGCCAACCCTACCGAACTGCCAGAAACTCGTCAATGATTTGGTGAACTGTACAGAAAACGAATACGTTGATGAAGAATCAACCCTCCCACCCAATTGCCAGAAACTCGTTAATGATTTGACCAACTGTACAGATGAAAATTATAGTGATGAAGAATCAACCAAGACGCCACTCCCACCCGATTGCAAGAAACTCGTTGATAAGTTGGTAAATTGTTCAGGCGATGATTACACTGATGAAGGATCAACCGACAAGCCAACTCCACTAAATTGCAAGAAACTTGTTGAAGAATTAGGAAAATGTAGTAGTAGCGATTATGTTGATGAAATATCAACCGAGAAGCCAACCCTACCGAACTGCCAGAAACTCGTCAATGATTTGGTGAACTGTACAGAAAACGAATACGTTGATGAAGAATCAACCCTCCCACCCAATTGCCAGAAACTCGTTAATGATTTGACCAACTGTACAGATGAAAATTATAGTGATGAAGAATCAACCAAGACGCCACTCCCACCCGATTGCAAGAAACTCGTTGATAAGTTGGTGAATTGTTCAGGCGATGATTACACTGATGAAGGATCAACCGACAAGCCAACTCCACTAAATTGCAAGAAACTTGTTGAAGAATTAGGAAAATGTAGTAGTAGCGATTATGTTGATGAAATATCAACCGAGAAGCCAACCCTACCGAACTGCCAGAAACTCGTCAATGATTTGGTGAACTGTACAGAAAACGAATACGTTGATGAAGAATCAACCCTCCCACCCAATTGCCAGAAACTCGTTAATGATTTGACCAACTGTACAGATGAAAATTATAGTGATGAAGAATCAACCAAGACGCCACTCCCACCCGATTGCAAGAAACTCGTTGATAAGTTGGTAAATTGTTCAGGCGATGATTACACTGATGAAGGATCAACCGACAAGCCAACTCCACTAAATTGCAAGAAACTTGTTGAAGAATTAGGAAAATGTAGTAGTAGCGATTATGTTGATGAAATATCAACCGAGAAGCCAACCCTACCGAACTGCCAGAAACTCGTCAATGATTTGGTGAACTGTACAGAAAACGAATACGTTGATGAAGAATCAACCCTCCCACCCAATTGCCAGAAACTCGTTAGTGATTTGACCAACTGTACAGATGAAAATTATAGTGATGAAGAATCAACCAAGACGCCACTCCCACCCGATTGCAAGAAACTTGTTGATAAGTTGGTAAATTGTTCAGGCGATGATTACACTGATGAAGGATCAACCGACAAGCCAACTCCACTAAATTGCAAGAAACTTGTTGAAGAATTAGGAAAATGTAGTAGTAGCGATTATGTTGATGAAATATCAACCGAGAAGCCAACCCTACCGAACTGCCAGAAACTCGTCAATGATTTGGTGAACTGTACAGAAAACGAATACGTTGATGAAGAATCAACCCTCCCACCCAATTGCCAGAAACTCGTTAATGATTTGACCAACTGTACAGATGAAAATTATAGTGATGAAGAATCAACCAAGACGCCACTCCCACCCGATTGCAAGAAACTCGTTGATAAGTTGGTAAATTGTTCAGGCGATGATTACACTGATGAAGGATCAACCGACAAGCCAACTCCACTAAATTGCAAGAAACTTGTTGAAGAATTAGGAAAATGTAGTAGTAGCGATTATGTTGATGAAATATCAACCGAGAAGCCAACCCTACCGAACTGCCAGAAACTCGTCAATGATTTGGTGAACTGTACAGAAAACGAATACGTTGATGAAGAATCAACCCTCCCACCCAATTGCCAGAAACTCGTTAATGATTTGACCAACTGTACAGATGAAAATTATAGTGATGAAGAATCAACCAAGACGCCACTCCCACCCGATTGCAAGAAACTCGTTGATAAGTTGGTAAATTGTTCAGGCGATGATTACACTGATGAAGGATCAACCGACAAGCCAACTCCACTAAATTGCAAGAAACTTGTTGAAGAATTAGGAAAATGTAGTAGTAGCGATTATGTTGATGAAATATCAACCGAGAAGGCAACCCTACCGAACTGCCAGAAACTCGTCAATGATTTGGTGAACTGTACAGAAAACGAATACGTTGATGAAGAATCAACCCTCCCACCCAATTGCCAGAAACTCGTTAATGATTTGACCAACTGTACAGATGAAAATTATAGTGATGAAGAATCAACCAAGACGCCACTCCCACCCGATTGCAAGAAACTCGTTGATAAGTTGGTGAATTGTTCAGGCGATGATTACACTGATGAAGGATCAACCGACAAGCCAACTCCACTAAATTGCAAGAAACTTGTTGAAGAATTAGGAAAATGTAGTAGTAGCGATTATGTTGATGAAATATCAACCGAGAAGCCAACCCTACCGAACTGCCAGAAACTCGTCAATGATTTGGTGAACTGTACAGAAAACGAATACGTTGATGAAGAATCAACCCTCCCACCCAATTGCCAGAAACTCGTTAATGATTTGACCAACTGTACAGATGAAAATTATAGTGATGAAGAATCAACCAAGACGCCACTCCCACCCGATTGCAAGAAACTCGTTGATAAGTTGGTAAATTGTTCAGGCGATGATTACACTGATGAAGGATCAACCGAAAAGCCAACTCCACTAAATTGCAAGAAACTTGTTGAAGAATTAGGAAAATGTAGTAGTAGCGATTATGTTGATGAAATATCAACCGAGAAGCCAACCCTACCGAACTGCCAGAAACTCGTCAATGATTTGGTGAACTGTACAGAAAACGAATACGTTGATGAAGAATCAACCCTCCCACCCAATTGCCAGAAACTCGTTAATGATTTGACCAACTGTACAGATGAAAATTATAGTGATGAAGAATCAACCAAGACGCCACTCCCACCCGATTGCAAGAAACTCGTTGATAAGTTGGTAAATTGTTCAGGCGATGATTACACTGATGAAGGATCAACCGACAAGCCAACTCCACTAAATTGCAAGAAACTTGTTGAAGAATTAGGAAAATGTAGTAGTAGCGATTATGTTGATGAAATATCAACCGAGAAGCCAACCCTACCGAACTGCCAGAAACTCGTCAATGATTTGGTGAACTGTACAGAAAACGAATACGTTGATGAAGAATCAACCCTCCCACCCAATTGCCAGAAACTCGTTAATGATTTGACCAACTGTACAGATGAAAATTATAGTGATGAAGAATCAACCAAGACGCCACTCCCACCCGATTGCAAGAAACTCGTTGATAAGTTGGTGAATTGTTCAGGCGATGATTACACTGATGAAGGATCAACCGACAAGCCAACTCCACTAAATTGCAAGAAACTTGTTGAAGAATTAGGAAAATGTAGTAGTAGCGATTATGTTGATGAAATATCAACCGAGAAGCCAACCCTACCGAACTGCCAGAAACTCGTCAATGATTTGGTGAACTGTACAGAAAACGAATACGTTGATGAAGAATCAACCCTCCCACCCAATTGCCAGAAACTCGTTAATGATTTGACCAACTGTACAGATGAAAATTATAGTGATGAAGAATCAACCAAGACGCCACTCCCACCCGATTGCAAGAAACTCGTTGATAAGTTGGTAAATTGTTCAGGCGATGATTACACTGATGAAGGATCAACCGACAAGCCAACTCCACTAAATTGCAAGAAACTTGTTGAAGAATTAGGAAAATGTAGTAGTAGCGATTATGTTGATGAAATATCAACCGAGAAGCCAACCCTACCGAACTGCCAGAAACTCGTCAATGATTTGGTGAACTGTACAGAAAACGAATACGTTGATGAAGAATCAACCCTCCCACCCAATTGCCAGAAACTCGTTAATGATTTGACCAACTGTACAGATGAAAATTATAGTGATGAAGAATCAACCAAGACGCCACTCCCACCCGATTGCAAGAAACTCGTTGATAAGTTGGTGAATTGTTTAGGCGATGATTACACTGATGAAGGATCAACCGACAAGCCAACTCCACTAAATTGCAAGAAACTTGTTGAAGAATTAGGAAAATGTAGTAGTAGCGATTATGTTGATGAAATATCAACCGAGAAGCCAACCCTACCGAACTGCCAGAAACTCGTCAATGATTTGGTGAACTGTACAGAAAACGAATACGTTGATGAAGAATCAACCCTCCCACCCAATTGCCAGAAACTCGTTAATGATTTGAGCAACTGTACAGATGAAAATTATAGTGATGAAGAATCAACCAAGACGCCACTCCCACCCGATTGCAAGAAACTCGTTGATAAGTTGGTAAATTGTTCAGGCGATGATTACACTGATGAAGGATCAACCGAAAAGCCAACTCCACTAAATTGCAAGAAACTTGTTGAAGAATTAGGAAAATGTAGTAGTAGCGATTATGTTGATGAAATATCAACCGAGAAGCCAACCCTACCGAACTGCCAGAAACTCGTCAATGATTTGGTGAACTGTACAGAAAACGAATACGTTGATGAAGAATCAACCCTCCCACCCAATTGCCAGAAACTCGTTAGTGATTTGACCAACTGTACAGATGAAAATTATAGTGATGAAGAATCAACCAAGACGCCACTCCCACCCGATTGCAAGAAACTCGTTGATAAGTTGGTAAATTGTTCAGGCGATGATTACACTGATGAAGGATCAACCGACAAGCCAACTCCACTAAACTGCAAAAAACTTGTTGAAGAATTAGGAAAATGTAGTAGTAGCGATTATGTTGATGAAATATCAACCGAGAAACCAACCACAACATCTACAATCACCACCACTTCAACAAACCCTGTCATCATCTCTTCAACGAACCCTACCACGAAATCAACAACAACTACCACCACCAGTACAACAAAACCAACCACCACATCAACAAAAACAACAACCACTACAACGAAAAAGTTACCTGTCCAGCCGTCAAAGTCCACAATGACAACCGCCAAGCGAATTGATTGCAGTAAAGTTTCAGAAGATTATTCAAAATGTTCTCGTCACCAATATAGTGACGAAATAAAAAAATCGGACTTTATGCAAGAAGAGATAGAAGGTATAAATATGAAAAAGGATTGCGTTAATAATAATGAAGTATGTTTCAGTGAGTACAGCGGAAATAGTGATGAAAATTCAATCATACAGCCAAAAAATAAAGACACAACTAAACTGAAAAATGCCTGGATTTGGAAACAGTTGCCCTGGAAAAAAAACCTGTTGACTTTAAACATGACGTAACCAAATCATTTCAAACTGAAATGGAAAACTTCTATGTGGATGATGATTTAAAAAAAATATAAGGTTTTAAGTTTCAGTATTTTTGTTTCCTTTGCTGTTTATTCGTTTATCATAGAGTTATTTTTCTTAGAATTCAAATACCTACTTCCTCGTTATCATCGTCATCAACATCCCATGAAACTTTCACCGCAGGACCGGCAGCTCCCTCCAGAACTGCAGCACAAATGTAGGTAAGAAGGTACTTAGGAGGGGATTTACTATACTCGTAGTCACCACGCTTGTAAGGGTTGCGGCTGGCGACCGCTGTTGGTGGTGACCGCAGTGTATAAGATGGTACGATACAAGGATGGTGCTGCCCATCTTCCGGTACATAATCCCTTAGTGGCCTTTTACTACACCCACAGGTAGAGTTGGGTTGGTACTATTCTTTGCCGGCACCACACGGAAGGACAAGAAATTAATATAAGTAATCCGTTCCACGAGTCAATGCAAAAGCTTACCAACACATTTTGCAGCCGTAGAACCAGACAAAGTACGACGAACCAGACGAACCAGGGTGTCTACTCTCAAAGTCCGATATATCGAAACGATACCATTCGAAACATGCAAATTCAAAACTTCGTCCCTTGACAATAGAGTAGAATATTGGTTGGATGAATTTTCAAACTGCCAGTAATTAGCATCCAACCAATATTCTACTGTATTGTCAAGGGACGAAGTTTTGCATTTGCATGTTTCGAAAAGTATCGTTTCGATATATCGGACTTTGAGAGTAGACACCCAGAGTATATTTGATGGAAAAAATAACATGTTTTACAAACTTGTTTTTTCTGACAGCTTTAGCTGATTACTATTGGTCATGGAGCACAATAGCCTTTATATAGCTGCAAAATGTGTTGGTAAGCTAAATTGACTAGAATCTATAGAATAAAATCATCGTATCAATCAATGCATCAAATATGCCCTGATTCTGACTGATTTAGACTTTCTGTTCTGGTGCCTGAACATATTTTTTAAAATCACTGATGTTAGCAATCAAGTTTATGCCTTTTGATTGATTATTGACTGCTTAATAATTTAACATATTAGTGCTAGCCCACGGTGGACCGACGATCTATTCAAGGTCGCGGGAAGTCGTTGGATGCGATGGCGATCTTTAGGGGAGGCCTATGTCCATCAGTGGACGTCTTTCGGCTGATATGATGAGTGCTAGCCCCAAAGAATCGTCGCAAATTGTGTGAAATGCATGAAAATCGGAACTACAAATCAATCCGCACGCACCAGAAAGTTAAATATTTGAAACTTGGTCTATAAATAGAGATAGGGTCATTAAGTTATTATAAAAAAATACAAAATTTTTTTTTCGAACACAAATAACGCAGTAATCTGGGGGCACCAAGACGAGGCAAGCGAAGCGCAAGGGTACCTACATTTTCTCGAAGTGCATCGTAGTTTTTTTTTGAACGCTCACAACTTGGATTTGAATAATCTATATATATAAAAGAAGTGACTGACTGACTAAAATCCACTAAATTTATTGTTTAGGCATTAGGGTTGTAATTCTGTGGAACTTACATCACTGTTATTGATTAATTCCACCCCAAATTCAACCCCTAAAAGAGGGAAATGGGGTGAAAAAGTCTAAAAACCAATATGGGTATCGGTTGTATGGTTTATCGGGTCGCTGATTACAAAAACTACAACAATTACGAAATACAACGTGGTGGACGTGAAATACCATCATCCCTTGGGGATGGGGTTAGGGTGCGATAGGGTTGAAATGTCTAAAAATCAATATGAGTGTCGTTTGTATGGTTTATCGGGTCGCTGATTACGAAAACTACAATAATCATGAAATCCAACGTGGTGGACGTGAAATACCATCATCCCCTGGGGATGGGTTTGGGATGCGATAGGTTTGAAATGTCTAAAAATCAATATGAGTGTCGGTTGTAAGGATAGGGATAGCGGTTAAGATGGCGTTAGGGGTAGGGGTAAGGGCAGGGTTAGGGGTAGGGGCAGGGTTAGGGAGAGGGGGAGGGGAGGGAGAAAGGTAAGGGTTGGGGAAGGGTTAGGGGGAGGGGGAGCGAAAGGGGGAGGGAGGGGTAGGGGTAGGGGGGGAAAGAGGGAGAGGGATGGGGAGAGGGGGAAGGGGTGGGTATGGTGAAGGAAAGGGGGGAAGAGAGGGGGATGGGGGAGGGGAAGGGGGAAAGAGACGGGGGAGATGGGGAGGGGGAGAAAGTGCGAGAGGGAGAGTTAGAGGAAGGGGGAAGGGTTTCAAATTAAAATTCACTAAATTTGTTATTTACGCATTAGGGTTGTCATTCTGTGGAATATACAACACTACTGTTATTGAACCCAAATTCCACCCCTGATTCAACCCCTAAAAGGGAAAACTGGGGTGAAAAAGTCTAAAAACCAATATGGGTATCGTTTATCGTTTATCGTATGGTTTATCGTGTCGCTGATTACGAAAACTACAACAAATTTGAAATCTAATGTGGTGGACGTGAAATACCATCATCCCGTGGGGATGGGGTTGGGGTGCGATAGCGTTGAAATGTCAAAAAATCAATAGGGGTGTCGTTTGTATGGTTTATCGGGTGGCTGATTACGAAAACTACAATAATTTTGAAATACAACGTGGTGGGCGTGAAATACCATCATCCCCTGGGGATGGAGTTGGGGTGCGATAGGGTTGAAATGTCTAAAAATCAATATGAGTGTCGTTTCTATGTTTATATAAGGATAGGGATAGCGGTTAAGATGGCGTTAGGGGTAGGGGTAGGATTAGGGGACGGGACAGAAACAGGGACAGGGGATGAAGAAGGTGACTGACTCACTGACTGACATACCAACGCACAGCCCAAACCGCTGGGTCTAGATATTCCAAATTTGGCATGTAGGTTCCTTAAGAGGCCTAGGAGTGCACTAAGAAAGGGTTTTACAAAATTCCACCCCAAAGGGGGTAAAATAGGGGATGAAAGTTTGTATGAAAGTCCGTCAGTTTTGAAGTTAGAATCTTTAAAATTTTATTTAGGCTGACAACTAAAAATAAAGTTTGACGTGCCTCAGGGTTTTTGAAAATTCTACACCCTAAGGGGTGAAAAGGGGGATGAAGTTGAAAATCCTTCATTTTCAAAGTAAAATCCACTAAAATTATTATTTAGGCATTAGGGTTGTAATTCTGTGGAACGTACGTCACTTTTATTAAAATTCCACCCCAAATTCAACCCCTGAAAGATGGAAATGGGGTGAAAAGGACTAAAAACCAATATGGGTTTCGTTTCTATGGTTTATCGGGTCGCTGATTACGAAAACTACAACAATTTGGAAATTCAACGTAGTGGAAGTGAAATACCATCCCCTGGGGATGGGGTTGGGGTGCGATAGGTTTGAAATGTCTAAAAATCAATATGAGTGTCGGTTGTATGTTTATGCAAGGATAGGGATAGCGGTGAAGATGGCGTTAGGGGTAGGGATAGGGATAGGAATACGGGTAGGGGCAGGGTTAGGGGCAGGGATATGGGTAGGGGCAGGGTTAGGGGCAGGGATATGGGTAGGGTCAGGGGCAGGGATATGGGTAGGGTCAGGGGCAGGGATAAAGAGAGGGAAAGGGGAGTGGGAGAGGGACGGGGTGAGGAAGGGGTAGGGGTAGGGTTAGTGGGAGGGGAGAAGGAGGGGGAGGGGGAGAGAAAGGGGGAGGGAGGGGTAGAGGGAGGGGGGAATAATGAAGGGTGATAGAGGGAAGGGGATGGTAGGGAGGGGTAGGGGCGAAACGGCGGGAGGATGGGGGGTGGGGAAGGGTTGAAAGGAAGGGGGGGATGGGTAGAGGGAGGGGGGAGGGGTAGAGGGAGGGGGGAGAGGGAGAGGTGGAGGGGGAGGGAGGTCAGGGGGAGTGCGAGAGGAAGAGTAAGAGGGAGGGCAAAGGGGAGGCAGGAAGAGGGGGTGTGAGGGATGAGGGGGAGAGGGGGGGAGGGAAAGAGGGATGGGGAAAGGGAGGGGGGAGGAAGGGGGGAAGAGGGAGGGGCGAGGGAGAGGAAGAGAGAGAGGGAGGGGGAGGGGGAGAGGGAGAGGAAGAGAGAGGGGGAGGGGGGGAGATAGAAAAGGATAGATAGGGAGGAATAGTGATTTTTTTACTTTTATGAATACCTCCTCGCTACTCATTCACTCTCTTTATTGCCTTCTTTTTTAGTTCGCCTGTGACGATTGACAATGAAAAGTCCGCACTACCTACCAGTTGAATAAAATCAAAAGATAATTAAATTTGTAGTAAGATAGCATTCAACTTGGATAAGTACAAATGCATCTTTTACGTAGGGGTCAAGAAGGAAAAGCGTTCCGCAAAATATGTTTCAGTTAAGTCCGATTTCTGTTTTTTTATAAAATCTACGCGGACAAAGTCGCGGGTAACAGCTAGTACCAGATAAATCTGGGGGCACGGCGGTGGTGCCCCCGCCAAGTCGAGCGCGAAGTACTCGTAAGTACTGCCGTACCATCATTTACTGGAACCATTTCGCTGCATTTTCAGGCCCCTATTTGAGAACCTCTGGATAAGACCAGAACGCAGAAATTTTCTTTATCCAGAAAGCTATAATCACATAATTAAAATCCAAAATTTCAAGTCTGTAGGTCATTTAGTTCCGAAGTTAAGCGAAAGCAAAGTTTCGCATTTATGACACAAACTCACTCACTCAATCATGATCATCAAAAAGAACTAGTACGTCCCATAAACTCAGAGAGCTGAAATTTGGTACAGAGTTAGAGTTTAATGGCCACATAAAGGGAAAACTATAAAAACTAGGATAATAGAAAAAAAATATAAAAATAAAAAGAAGTGAAATCCCACCAAAAACATTCTGTAAAAAACTAGCCAAGTCTCGATGGATCTGCTCGTTTATCTCTAAAAAGTAATGAAATCCAGACAAAGTCGTACCAAGTCTAAGGTTCCTTTCTGCGATTTCTTTATTATTATAGTTAATGTTGTGTGACTTGGCCGTTGAAGGGTAAAAAACCAGGTGCTCCATGACACCATTGCACCAATCTGTCGCCAGAACTGCTACCTATTGACGATCAACAACAGCCTAAAATGAGACACTAGCGTCCAATTACCAATAAATGTATTCATTCATTCATTCATTCAATACCAGTATGGGCTATTATCTCGCTTAACAAACACAGGTAGTTACAACAGATATAACATTACGTGTAAACAAAATTGACTTGTACTCGTACCCACTAACGTATAAAGAATGTTCAACGGCCAAGTCACACAACATTAACTATAATAATAAAGAAATCGCAGTAAGGAACCTTAGACTTGGTACGACTTTGTCTGGATTTCATTACTTTTTAGAGATAAACAAGCAGCTCCATCGAGGCCTGGCTAGTTTTTTACAGAATGTTTTTGGTGGGATCAAATTAACAGGATATGATGTAAATCGTAGACTTATTAAACACATAAAGTTTCAGTTGTATAGCTCTTGTACTTAAGAAAAAAAAAACCCGATTTCGTCACTCACTCACTGACGGTAATCACAACCCTTAGGCTAACTTCCTGAAGTCCTAGAAAGCTGAAATTTGGTATGTAAGCTAGTATTAGTACACAAACAACAAAAATATCCTAAAACTTGGAAATTTTACCCCTCAACCCCTTAAACCTTTTTATTGAAGTTTGTATGGGACTACCGCAAATTTTATAACAGAGAATCCTTGTTATAATAAATTTATATTTATTATAATAAAAACTAACGTCTCTATTATAAAATTTGCCGGACTTGACGGAAAGATATAACAAAAATGATAAAAAAAGTACTATGAACAAAAAGATGTGAACTCCACCAAAAACATTTTCATGCAAAATGTAGCCAAGACGAGACCATATAGCTCGCATTTCCAAAAAGTTATCAGATCACATGTAGAGATAAGCTTCTAACTCTACACGCCTTAACTTTACCCTTAAAAACCCTTTCTTAGTGCACCCCTAGACCTCATAAAGTACGTAAATGCCAAATTTGGAATCTCTAGACCCAGCGGTTAGGGCTGTGCGTTGATATGTCAGTCAGTGAGTCAGTCACCTTCTTCATCCCTTCAACAGGGACACCTGTTTTTGTCCCGTCCCCTAATCCTACCCCTACCCCTAACGCCATCTTAACCGCTATCCCTATCCTTATATAAACAAAGAAACGACACCCATATTGATTTTTAGACATTTCAACCCTATCATTCATTCATTTATTCATAAACAATTTTTTACAATTGTGTTAGAAATTATTATCGCACCACACCCTCATCCCCAGGGGATGATGGTATTTCACGTTCACACGGATTTCAAAATTGTTGAAGTTTTCGTAATCAGCGACCCGATAAACCATACAAACGACAACCATATTTATTTTTAGACATTTCAACTATATCGCACCGCACCCCAACTCCATCCCCAGGGGATGATGGTATTTCGCGTCCACCACGTTGTATTTCAAAATTCTTGTCGTTTTCGTAATCAGCAACCCGATAAATTGACACCCATGTTGATTTTTTGACATTTCAACGCTATCGCACCCCAACCCCATCCCCACGGGATGATGGTATTTCACGTCCACCACATTAGATTTCAAATTTGTTGTAGTTTTCGTAATCAGCGACATGATAAACCATATGATAAACGATAAACGATACCCATATTGGTTTTTAGACTTTTTCACCCCAGTTTCCTCTTTTAGGGGTTGAATCAGGGGTGGAATTTGGGTTCATTAACAGTAGTGTTGTATATTCCACAGAATTACAACCCTAATGCCTAAATAATAAATTTAGTAAATTTTACTTTGAAACCCTTCGCCCTCCCTCCAACACTCCCTCTCGCACTTTCTCCCCCTCCCCCTCTCCATCTCCCCCGTCCCCTCCCCCCATCCCCCTCCCTTTCCCCCCTTTCCTTCACCATACCCTCCCCTTCCCCCTCTCCCTCTTTCCCCCCCCTACCCCTTCTTCCCCCTTTCTCTACCCCTCCCCCTAACCCTTCCCCAACCCTTCCCTCTCTCCCACCCCTCCCCCTCTCCCTATCCCTGCCCCTACCCCTATCCCTGCCCCTAACCCTGCCCTTACCCCTACCCCTAACGCCATCTTAACCGCTATCCCTATCCTTATATAAACATACAACCGACACTCATATTGATTTTTAGACATTTCAAACCCATCGCATCCCAACCCCTTCCCCAGTCAATGATAGTATTTCACGTCCACCACGTTGGATTTCATGATTATTGTAGTTTTCGTAATCAGCGACCCGATAAACCATATAAACGACACCCATATTGATTTTTAGACATTTCAACCCTATCGCACCCTAACCCCATCCCCAAGGGATGATGGTATTTCACGTCCACCACGTTTAATTTCAAAATTGTTGTAGTTTTTGTAATCAGCGACCCGATAAACCATACAAACGATACCCATATTGGTTTTCAGAATTTTTCACCCCATTTCCCTCTTTTAGGGGTTGAATTTGGGGTGGAATTTCAATAACAGTGATGTACGTTCCACAGAATTACAACCCTAATGCCTAAACAATAAATTTAGTGGATTTTACTTGGAAAATGAAGGATTTGCAACTTTATCCCCCTTTTCACCCGTTAGGGTGTAGAATTTTCAAAAACCCTGAGACACGTAAATCTTAATTTTTAGTCGTTAGCCTAAATACAAATTTTGAAGATCCTAATTTCAAAACTGACGGACTTTCATACAAACTTTCATCCCCTATTTTACCCCCTTAGGGGTGGAATTTTGTAAAACCCTTTCTTTCAGTCACCTTCTTCTTTTATATATATAGATAGCTGGTGCCCGCGACTTCGTCTGCGCAGGTTTGTAAATTGTAGCCTATGTGTTATTCTGATGTATAAGCTATATTATTGTAAAGTTTCATCAAAATCCATTCAGTAGTTTTTACGTGAAAGAGTAACAAACATCCATCCATCCATCCATAATTACAAACTTTCGCGTTTATAATATTAGTAGGAAGGATAGTAGGAAGTAGGATAGTTATTAGTAGGATTAGGCCGTTTCTAAACTAAATAGGATCTAAGATCATTTTTCGATTTAGATTTCCGTTTGCTTGAAAGCGCAATTTTTTGTTGGAGTCGGGTGTCCCCCCCCCCCATCTGCCGGCTAAACGGTATTTATTGGAAATGTTAAATATTCACTGTAGTAAAATATTATGATGAAATTTAAAGGAAAACTATCACAGTTAAGTAGGCTTCACAGGTCAACAAGCTATAGCCGAAAAACTAAAATAAATAAAAATAGTAGCAATCAGGCGCTAGGAACTCGCTGTAAAAAGTTTGTTATGTTATGAAATACTTATTCAAAACCCGCTTTTCGATAAAAAAAAAACCGGCCATTACGAGTCGATCTCACGCACCGAGGGTTCCGTACCACCACATAATCATAATTGTATTAGTTGGAATTTCAGTAAGTTACTGTGCTAGATTTTTTGAGTCCGGCACGCGCTTATATTTTATTCAATTCAATTCAATTATTTTATTTCAGATAAACATCCATAATATGTTAGTAATAATAAGAACTTATCAACTAATGTTAGTACTTATATTAATTATATTTCGTCGCTTCATTCTTCAGATATAATTTGTTTACAAGTAGTAGTCCTTAATTCGCCAGGCAGTCGATGCACGCATTTAAGAGTAATTCATTTGATTCTCTTATTTAAAACGATTTCCGTCCGTGTTCACTTCACCACTGTAGCTGACATTCGCTTCATTCCTTTTTCGTGCGGGGCAGTGAACGCACGCGTCCCATGCCGAAGCGCAATGTTCAATAAGAAGTAGATAGATTATACCTGAAGTTGTAATATTGAAGTTAAATTACAAATATTTAAAATTATTTTCGATAAAATAAGTTTTTGCTCCGTGTGTTAGTGTAATTGTACTGGATTCAAAACTTTTCAGTAAGTGTTGTTTTGATTATTAATTCTTTCTAAGAGAGAAAAATTTTCAAGATTACCCACATGTTCTATTTTTAAATTTGCTAAACAAATTGAAGTGTTTATTACGGCCTACGAGTATCTTGCGGCCCGATACCTCCAGTTACTTGTTTTGTATACAAAAACGTAACATGACAACGTAACAACCATGATTATGACCTATCGGTCGCACCCAGAACTTTTACGAAAATGATGGAAAATTTAATAAGATAGACGTAAACCATATAATGCCATTTTGTTTATGATAATTCCGACAAATGTTAGAACATTGTCTAATCGAGAGATTTTGAAACATTTTCAATAATTTTTTTTTTTTTTTGTAGTTAATTACTACAAAATTTCATTACCACCTACACAGGCTTAAAAATTTTAGCCTTCGTTTACGTCATACAATTTTATCTTTTCTTACCTTCCGACAAACAAAGTAAAAATAAAGGAAAGTAACAAAATTAAACGTTACCGACGTATTAAGTATACGTGTGTATGATGTGTGTTAGATGTTTTTTCGTCTAATGGCGAAAGTTACGAGGGTAAGTAAAAAATGAAATATATTTTATTTTTTTTTGTGTTTTAAACATTTATTACCAAGTGAATCATAGAACAACTTACGTCGGAATGGACTGCGAGTCAATTGCGACGGCAGTAACTTCGAGTTACCGCCTAATATTATTTATGATGTGTTACGCGAATGGATATGATGGAATGCGATTGTCTATCTATTATTATGTCGGGATTGACTGCGAGTCAATTGCGACGGCGTTAACTGCGAGTTAAGGCCAAATAATATTGACAATACGCGATATCTACATAGATATGAACTGTGGGTTACCAAGTATCTATTGCTTGTCGCGATTGACTGCGAGTCAATTGCGACGGTGTTAACTGCGAGTTAACGCCACATAGTATTGAAAATACGTGATGCAAAATGTTGCCTATCTATTATTATGTCGGGATTGACTGCGAGTCAATTGCGACGGCCTTAACTGCGAGTTATGGCCAAATAATATAGACAAAAATTGACATCTGAATATATTTTTACTGCGATTCAACTATCTATTGTCTGTCGGGATTGGCTGCGAGCCAATAACGACGGTGTTAACTGCGAGTTAACGCCAAACTATCTGTTAGTTGTTGGGATTGACTGCGAGTCAATAACGACGGCTTAACTGCGAGTTATGTCAAACTATATCAACATAAATCATGCATAAAAATACAAGTTATCTATTTTCACGTCGGACTCGACTGTGAGTCAATCGTAACGGCGTTAACTACAAGTAAACGCCAAATAATTATTACAATATGCGATATTAAAATTGCTATTGACTGAGAGTCAACTTTTTATTGTTAAGGTCGGCATTGACCGAGAGTCAATTGCGACGGCGGTAACTGTGACTTAACGTCAAAATTTATCGTCAATGAAAACAATAATATCAAGTTCATCTATGTGTGTCGTCTGCGATACATTGTCTTTAGTTTTCACAACAAGCCTTTTTGTTTGTTAACCATAACCAGAATATTTTTATTGTAAAATACCCACCTACTAAAATTTTATTTTTGGGTGCCAGTAATAGTAAAGAGAACAAAACCGTCCACGAGGCAAAAGATCATGCCAGCCCTGGACCAACCGACACCTAAGGTCTGGACACCTGAGGAGTCTTCGAGACACCTTAGGCGTCTACGTTTGATACGCCAAACTTGTTCTCTATCATATTCACGACACACTGTCGAACTTTTGTACGCCTAAGTATATTGAAAAAAGGCATGCCTATAGACAAGCACATACTTCTCAAATATCACCTAATACCGGTTTATTGTAAATTATTACAAACACCGATACTAAATTGCTAATTGAATTCCAGGCTTAGATAAAAATATCTCCGCTTGCATGTACAAGTATCTGTAAAAGACAAAACTTGTTTTTATAAAAAAGTTAAAGCAAATAAAACTATTGAGAGATAAAGATGCATCTTTTCAAACGTCGGGAGCTCGTTTAACCCAGCAGAAGAAGCCTTGGTCGGGTCCTCATTACCCGTCAAATGGGGGGGGAGCGAGGTTACAGGCAGGCTCTGGCCTTATCCCCAAGCTCAAGCAGCATCGACTAAAAGTTACAATCCATCCAAAACTCATGCTCCAGCACAGAACCGTAACACAAGTACATGCTGGTATAATACAATGTTTTTTTTTTCAACACTTTCTGTGTCCGGATAATTCTACGAAGTAGAAAATCGCAATATTTCATAACCACAATGTTGTTATAATACATGCATAAGCATGAACCCTAAACACCACAGTATCCTAGTGTTACCTGGGAAAAACGAGGAAATAATATTCCGTGTAGTGCTAATGTAACGTGAAATCCACGTTTAAAATTTACCCTCAAGAAAAGCCAATATACAAAGTTTATATTGATTTTAACTGGAGAATAAGTTCCTATTTCCAGCGTTACAACCGTTACGAGTTACATTCCATCGGAATTTATATTGGGTACCTAATTTTAAAGCACCAAAACGCAATAGCTGTAACCGATTTATTCTAAATCCAAGAAATAAATGTACCTATTGCAACGTGTCATTCAACCGCCTCAAAAATTATGTTTTGAAAAACGGCTTCCTTGCTACGAAAAGCCCATCTCTTAATTTATGTTTTTAAGATGACCGAAAATTTGTACATTTAAATTTTCAACATAATATATGAAAGAAGTCACGCTATATAATTCTTTACGATTTTACAACCGTGCCTTATGAATATTATGATATTTTAGAAGATCTTATCTGATGGTATGGTAATGTTTCTACAAATTCCTGGCCATCACAAGATACTTTTCTTACAGAAAGATATTAAATACAGACAACTCCCTAACTAGTACCTAGTGTTAGCGATTGTTAGCGATCTAAACTAATTTAATCTTAAATTTTAGTATATTTATACAATTCTAAACTGGCAACACTATTACCTGTCATGCAGCCCTCCCGCCACTAGGTTTCCCCTTCCACAAAAACCACTTTAATGGCGGCAGAGCTGCTGGACGGTCAGTTCTGTGTTACGAGTGCCAGAGGCAAGACGTTAAGTAACTAACAGTGCGGGTATTGTTACGTTTTGATTGGAAAATCTAAAAGGTTGTACTATTTCTTATTTTTATTACTTTTCTAGCAATATTTTAATCTTTTCGTAGAAGTTTGCATGCCTTAAATTTCATATGAACCGTTGTAATTCTGTTCAAAGCAATACTGATCGAAATATATTTATTGAAATTACAAACATGGTTTTCTTTATTCAACGCCAATAACTTTCAGAAGTGGCATACTTAACTACAGCCCACAAAATCGGGTCTTATCTTATCTGTTTTTTTTCCCGCGTGCGTGCTAGCACGTGGCATTTTTTTTTGTTGCATAAAACCATGATTGTATTTCTTTTTTGCAATCAAGATATAAGTAAAAACAAAAGAATTGATCGTTGTCGCCCGGGGGTTTTACCTACCAATTAGGAGAGGAATAAAACAAGGCAAAGGGTTATTAATTGCAACTATATTGGAATAAGAAGAGGGGGAAGCTAATTAACAATCTTAAAAACGATTAGAAAGAGAAATTACAAAATTAAGTCAATTAAGTCAATTATGGGGAGAGGAAATTCAACTAGGAAAGGAAACTAACTCCGCGGCGGCACAAGTTGGTTAACAAAGTGGGTATAAAACTTGGTTCCTATTGTGAGTATTTTGTGGTAATACCTGGTGCTACCCACATAGCTAGTAGTTTTTTTTTTGTGTATGTATCTCTGTGCTATGTTACAGTCTCTTACGCAGGATACAATTTTGTCAAGGCAACTCTTTGAAAGTTGTATCCGAACGAAAATAGCTGAGTGTTCCGCTGGGGCTACTCTCCAGGAATACAGAGTTATTTAGAGAAAATTATAAAGAGGTCTGTACTTTGGCACGTGCATAAATATTTTCGTCATTTAAACGAAGCCATGCAGATAGCTTGGGCTACTCTCAAGACTGCAGGCATAGTTTTAGATGACGGCTTGTAGGTTATGTTATGGCTTTTAGGTTGTGTTGTGTCGTAGTTTATACGACCGTATACAGAGCTTAGGTTACTCTCTCAGGGCTGCACGCATAGTTATAGTGGCGGCATTTAGATTGTGTTCAGCAAAATTGCCTACTATTCTATTAATCTACGGTTCTCCCCAGGGAGAAACATCATTTACTCTGGGGGATAATATAATTACTATAAATAAATGTCAATTCACCACAATCCAGTCCAAACTTGAAACCTATAATCACTGCTTTAATCGGGCTTGATAAGCCTCCCTATTTTTTATTGTTTATTTTTTTTTAGTAACCATCACATGATACAATCTTTTGTTGTATTAAATTACAGAAACGCAAACGTTTATTGATGTCCTCTAAAGAGGGCAGTATGGAGGGTCGCCGCTTTGAGGTGGACGAGCTGGAAGTTGGCAGGCAGAGTGCTGCGCGGTCGGAGGGTGAGCCTGATGCCGGGCAGACTCCTAAGCATCCAAGCGAGAGAGCGGAAGGGAGCCAACCTGTAAGGCAAGTCCGTAAGCGCTTTTCAATCTTTAATAGTCCGAGTGGAGAGTTGAACCAATCACGCTATGAGGGCAGTGAATTGGCACAACAACACTCTAAGGGCGACGCAGACGGGTACTATCGTGACCGCGAAAATCGTAACGATAAGTGGAGGCGATCACGTTCTCGTATAAGAGTGTCTAGGCGTGAAAGGTATGGAGCTCGAAGTCGCAGCCATAGGAGATCAATTCGCCTTTCTCCAACGCCCGAGAAAATGATAGATAGAAGGCGAATGAAGCGACGTCGTCGTAGCAACAGCTGCGACGAAGTCGAAAATCGGTTATTCGCTAAGAGGAGACGTGTTCGTTCTCCCGGGAGTCTTTCTGACAGCCGGTCACCTAGCCCAAGGAGACTGCGTCCTACGCTTAGGAAACGTCGTCCCACTCCTGAGAAACGAAGGCGTTCTGCTTCATATAGCGACGATGACTCTTATCACATGAGGTATGGACGTGATAAGGATAACAGACGACGACCTCGTTCCATTTCTCTTTCACCTCAACGACATCGGGTTTCAAATGAAAGGGATTATAAGTTTAACGATATTGGTAACATTTCCGGAGCGACAGAAAGTTTACTTCATAAATTCTTGGATGTCATAGGAAACGTAAAAGGGTCATCGACCTCTAAGCTTTCTTTAGCCAATGTGGTTCCAGAATTTGATCCTATGAGTAAAGAACAAACAATTCTGACTTGGATTACTAAAGTTGAAGAATGCGCAACAATCTACGGGTGGGATGAACGCGAGATAATACATTTTTCGTTGCCAAAATTAACGGGGATTGCAAAATCATGGTATCAGGGACTAGATACAATGCTCTACAGCTGGACCCAATGGAAGAGAAAGCTTATAGAATCGTTCCCTTGTAGAGATGATTATGCAGAGCTTCTTATCGAAATGTTGGCCAAGCGTGTGCGTTATGGTGAACCTCTTGAGCAATATTATTACTCCAAAATAAATTTACTTAATCGATGTGGTATCAAGGGACGTAAGGCAGTGGATTGCTTATTGCAGGGTATAGATGACCGTGCCGTTAGGGTTGGCGCACAGGCCGCAGGTTTCCGTGAACCTGGTGAGGTGTTAAAATATCTTAAAACTGTAAAAATCGCTGAGAAACGGCAGGACAAAGATAAGAAACATCCGAGTCAGAGTACAAATGCAAACAATACTAAACTGAAAGCTGATCAGACAAAAAAGACTAACATCAAGTGTTACAATTGTAATGAAGAAGGTCACCGAAGTTTTATGTGCGACAAATCGCGGAACAAATGCTCAGTTTGCGGTAGGAATGGTCATTTAGACGTTTATTGTCGGAATAAACTTTCAAATAACCCCGATAACACAAATGACAAGAAAGACTTCAAGCATGAGAAACAGGTCCTTATTGTTGATGATTGTCATGATGCAAATGAAAAGTATAAGTTTGAGATCGACATTAATGGATTGACACTATTATGTCACCTTGATTTAGGGAGTCAATGCAGTTTATTAAGAGAAACCGAAGCCAAACAAATGAATTTAGACATCAAAAAGGATGGCTTGCCTACTCTGCGTGGTATTGGAGGGAATGCCGTGATTCCCTTGGGTCGGTGTCGTGTTGATGTCACGGTTCAAGGAATTAAAGAAAATATTGTAATATTTGTTGTCAATGATAACGTAATAAAACATCCTGTACTGTTAGGTCATTCCTTCACAGAAAGACCTGGTATAACCATTACTAAGACGACAGATCAAATAATCTTTGAGAAGGACTTTGATTCAAAGTTATTTCTAAAATGCAGAACAGAAGTCTCAATCAAACCGACTCAACTGCTGACGGTACCAGTGACGTCACAAACCAATTATTTCGGTGACGTGTATGTTGACGGATCTATCCGAGGCGTCCAGGGGAAGGAATATTACTTGTATCCTGGCTTATACACATTTGTAAACGGTGAAGGGAAGTTGTTGATTCAAAATATGAGCAACAATGACATTGTTTTATCCAAAGATTTATTAATAACCCGAGCTTTACAAATCGCAGAAAATTTTGAAGTCTGTTCTGTCGAATTTGAAGGAGAGAAATTTGACGAATCTATTAAGTGTGGTGATCAGTTAACTACAGACCAAAAGATGCAGTTGCAAGGATTACTTTCTAAATACGGTGACTGTTTCTCGTCGGGTCTTAGAGATCTGGGATTTACGACGGCAGGTGAGATGATCATAGAGCTCGAAAACTCTGAACCCGTTGTCTATAGGCCTTATCGGATGTCCATGACTGAAAGGAACCAAGTTCGTGCAATGGTACAAGAAATGTTGGACGCCGGCATTGTAAAAGAATCCTCTTCGCCATACGCAAGTCCGATTGTCTTAGTAAACAAAAAGACAGGAGAGAAACGGCTTTGCGTGGACTATCGAGCTCTAAACAGAAGGACCAAAAAGGATCATTATCCTCTGCCCCGTGTTGAAGACCAGCTTGATCAACTTGCCGGGAATAAATTGTTCATATCGCTGGACTTAGCCTCAGGGTATTACCAAATACCTATTGAAAAGTCATCTCAAGAGAAGACTGCCTTCGTTACACCGGACGGCCAATTTGAGTACACTCGAATGCCGTTCGGCCTTGTCAACGCCCCTTCCGTTTTTCAGAGGACTATCAACAAGATCCTCTCTGAAGCCAAGATAAAGTATGCTCTAGTTTACATGGATGACATACTCATACCTGCACGAAACTTTGAAGAAGGCATGTCGAGACTAGAAGAAGTATTGATGCTTTTGCGGAAAGGTGGCCTCACGCTGAAACTCAGCAAGTGCAACTTCTTTCAGGACACTATAGACTTTTTGGGATTTGAGATCAGCGCCGAAGGGATCAAACCAGGAGCACGTAAAACGGATGCGGTAACAAAATTCTCCAGCCCAAAGAATCAACACGAACTTCACCAATTTCTAGGGTTGGCCAGTTTCTTTAGGAGATTCGTCCAAGGTTTCGCTATCATGGCCAAGCCACTGACGGACCTTCTTAAGAAGGAGTCCCCTTGGAAATGGAGTTCGGAACATGATGATGCATTTGAGGCTATAAAATCTGTCCTAACTAAAAGGCCTTTACTTGCCCTGTACGAACCAACAAGAGAAACACAGGTGCATACCGACGCTAGTAAACATGGTGTTGCGGGAATACTTTTGCAGAAGGGTGATGACGATCTATTCAGACCAGTCTCGTACTTCAGCAGAAAAACAACACCTGATGAGGCAAAGCTGCATTCATTTGAATTAGAGACGCTTGCAGTCGTATCATCACTTAACAAATTCAGAGTTTACCTTGTTGGTATACCGCTTAAGGTGATGACAGATTGTAATGCCCTCAGGACTACAATGACAAAACGAGATCTCGTGCCTCGCATCGCTCGCTGGTGGGTTCAACTTCAGGAATTCGATTGCGAGATCGAATATCGTCCTGGTTCACGCATGACCCACGTGGATGCGCTGAGCAGGAATCCTACCGGCGCAGCGATTGAGGAATTTCATGTGCTCGACGTCCTCTTGGTTGATTCAGATGACTGGATTTCAACTGTCCAATCAACTGATTCTGAAGTACTGCGAATAAAAGAAATCCTAAAGGATCCAGAGTCAGAAAAGGTAGCAGATATAGTAAAAAATTATAAGCTAAAAAACGACAAGGTCTACCGTATTATGGACAAGGAAGGGAAGGAATTACGCTGGCTTGTCCCCAAGGGCGTAAGGTGGCAAATCTTGAAGATGAACCACGATGATGTGGGGCACTTTGGTTTCGACAAGACTCTAGCGCGTATTCAACAAAGCTTTTGGTTCCCAAAAATTAGGAAGTTTACCAAAAAATATGTGAAGTCTTGTCTTGAATGTGCACATCATAAGGGGTCAGCAGGGAAACAAACCGGTGAACTACACCCCATACCCAATAGTCCTTGAGCCCGTGACAAAATCACTTACCTGTCTTGAGAACATCTTAAAATGTATGGCAACAGATCGGCAAAGTGGTGCTGAGCAAGAATCAGTTACATTTGGCATCCGAAATTTGCCGGAAGTCCGAGAATTTCTTCCACTTCCGGTCAAAATTTGAGGGTGCAAGTTACGTGTCATGAGAACACTCTGAAACCCTCGGCAACATGTAGTCCTTCATTGACAGAGTAGAAAAATACAAGTCTGCCAGTTCCTAGTTTGCCGGAAGTACTTGGTAGACGGTCTCAAAGGATGGCCACCACCCAGTAAACAGATCTAAGATTTTTACTATAAAATTAAATACGTATTAATAATCGTGCAAGTCTGCTACGGCTATGGTTTTTTAGTCACTAGTCATCGTAACTGAGTACTCCAAGGGTCTGATGATGACCAGCTATCAAGCAACTGGATCTGAGGGCCAACTACACCCAAAAGCTCCAGATTTTAACAAAAATTCATTGTAGGTGGCTGCCGTTCCTGGACTTGCTGGCTCGAGAGTCTGATGATGACCAGCTGTCAAGCAACTGGATCTAAGGACCAACTACACCCAAGAGCTCCAGATTTCGACTGAAATGCTTTGTCGGTGGCTGCCGTTCCTGGACCTGCTGGCTCGAGGGTCTGATGATGACCAGCTATCAAAAAAGATTAATTTTTATTGACAATTAGGTATCATAAACAAGCTTAGCTTACCTTCATATGCCCAGCCATTCGAATCGAACGGTCAAAATTTTCTTAACCTTAATATGGCTCATCAAATCATCCCCTTTTTACCCTCTTGAAAAGTGGTTTTTAAGAAATGGTTAAACACATGTTTCTTTATTTTCTACAAAAAGCTTAAAGTCAAATTTATGTGAATCTAACTCAAGAAACAAAGGACTTTCATACAAACTTTCATCCCTTATTTCACCCCCTTAGGGGATGAATTTTGAAGAATTCTAAAACATGTACTTTTTATTCTTTACCAAGAGCTCAGACCCAAATTTCTATAATTCTACCTTTAAAAAACCGGCCAAGTGCGAGTCGGACTCGCGCCCTAAGGGTTCCGTACCTATCTGCCATATGATATACTAAAAGCTTTTGCTCTTTGATTTTAAAAACTCCACGACCATCTGACTTGACCCCTCTTTTATAGAAAAGTTCTTGAAACGGGAGCTCACCTTAATTGGTTACTAATAGTTGTGAGATTTTTTTTAATATTTAATGATTTTAGACTTTTCCCTTTATTTGTACTGTGAGACCTAGCTTCTTGCCAAATTTCATAATTTTAGGTCAACGGGAAGTACCCTGTAGGTTTTGCATAAATGTATGGAGATGAGGACTTAAAAAGCCAAAAATTGAAATTTTCAGGTCTTGTGTGGTCTATAGACCTATATTCGTTATCAATTTCAACCTGATACCTCTTCTCGTTCGTGAGAAAAAAGGGTCTTGACAGACAGACAGACAGACGGACAGACAGACGGACAACAAAGTGATCCTATAAGGGTTCCGTTTTTTTATTTTGAGGTACAGAACCCTAAAAATGAAAGACTTATAGATCAACATACGGAAAAAAATCATCCTCTATTTCACCCCCTTCAAGGGTGATTTTAAAAAAATGCTTAAACACCTATTTCTTAATTTTTTACCAAAAGCTTAAATTCAAATTTGTGTGAATCTAGCTCAAGAAACAAAGGACTTTCATACAAACTTTCATCCCTTATTTCACCCTTTTGGAAGACGAATTTTCCAAAATCCTTTCTTAGTGGGTGTTTTGAAGTGCAAAAAACCTGTGTAAAAAATTTCAGATCTGTAGCTGTAGCGGTTACGGCTCGGCGTTGATGAATCAGTCAGTCAGGACAAGCAATTTTATATATTTAGATTTAGTAGTTCTAGTTATAATTTTAATTAAGTTCACAATTTCATTGAGTAGTCCTCAAGTTCGTTTAGAGCCATTTTCTTGGATGCTGGCCAGTATCAGACCCTCGAGCCAGCATGTCCAGGAACGGCAGCCACCTACAAAGCATTTGAGTCGAAATCTGGAGCTCTTGGGTGTAGTTCATCCTTAGATCCAGTTGCTTGACAGCTGGTCATCATCAGACTCTCGAGCCAGCAAGTCTTGGAATGGCAGCCACCTACAAAGTATTTGAGTTGAAATCTGGAGCTCTTGGGTGTAGTTGGTCCTTAGATCCAGTTGCTTGACAGCTGGTCATCATCAGACTCTCGAGCCAGCAAGTCTAGGGACGGCCGCCACCTACAATGCATTTTTGGTAAAATCCGGAGCTTTAGGGTGTAGTTGGCCCTCAGATCCAGTTGCTTGATAGCTGGTCATCATCAGACCCTTGGAGTACTCTGTTACGATGACTAGTGACTAAAAAACCATAGCCGTAGCAGACTTGCGCGATTATTAATACGTATTTAATTTTATAGTAAAAATCTTAGATCTGTTTACTGGGTGGTGGCCATCCTTTGAGACCGTCTACCAAGTACTTCCGGCAAACTAGGAACTGGCAGACTTGTATTTTTCTACTCTGTCAATGAAGGACTACATGTTGCCGAGGGTTTCAGAGTGTTCTCATGACACGTAACTTGCACCCTCAAATTTTGACCGGAAGTGGAAGAAATTCTCGGACTTCCGGCAAATTTCGGATGCCAAATGTAACTGATTCTTGCTCAGCACCACTTTGCCGATCTGTTGCCATACATTTTAAGATGTTCTCAAGACAGGTAAGTGATTTTGTCACGGGCTCAAGGACTACAAGGAAACGAAACCATTTCATACTGTTCATGCTGACCATTTAGGACCTTTCATTAAAAGTAAAAAGGGAAATATGTATCTCTTGGTTTTAGTGGATGGATTTACTAAGTACGTAAACATAAAGGCAGTCAGAAACACAAAAACTGCAACATCTATAAAAGTTCTTCGCGAACATATAAGTTATTTTGGTGCACCCTCTAGGCTGGTAACGGATCAAGGAACGTCATTCACAAGTAATAGTTTCCGAACTTTTGTAAAGTCTGCAGGCATTAAGCACATCTTAAATGCGGTTGCGACGCCAAGGGCCAATGGCCAAGTTGAACGTTTCAACCGAACGATCCTTGATGCATTATCTGCCAAAACACACGGAAAAGACGACAGGCATTGGGGTGACTTCATCCCCGATATTCAAATTGGCCTTAACACTACCGTACATAAAACCACGGGCAAAAGTCCTTCAGAACTTTTATTCGGGTTCAAAATCAACAGCACCTCTGAAAATATTTTACGAGAAGTTATTGATGAAACTAAAAACTCTGAACCAGAAAACATCGACTCAATGCGCGCAGAAGCTGGAAATCGCATCGACAACCAGCAGATCAAAGACAAAACTCGTTTTGACTCAAAACGAAATCACAAAAACAATTTTAAAACGGGGGATTTAGTCACCGTAAGACGTGAAGTACCAAGCGACGGTAAATCGAAGAAGTTGGCTATTAAATATCAAGGCCCATACCGTATTACTAAAACTCTCCCAAACGATAGGTTTATTATAGAGGATACGCCCTTAACCCGCAAGCCTGGTCGACATATTTATGAAAATTGTGTTGCTATAGATAAAATAAAACCCTGGCTGGTATTTGATAAAGAATTTGAATCCAATTCAGAGTCAGGCTCCGATGAAGAAAATAATTGTAATGTTGTCAACAGCGATACATAAACCTTTGCATGTATGTATCTGATTTAATCCAAGTACGTATGTATTGTAACATTTAAGTCACTTATAAATCCATTTATGTACATCTTCTTTAATACATATATTTTTATATGTATGTATAAAATAGCTCATAGATTTACGATGTAACTTAGGTTAACCTAAACTTGTATTGACAGCTATTTACTTGTTCGTGATATAATAATTTAATGAAGAAAGTTGTGTTTTAATGATAGTTTGTATATACCGACTTAATAAATCATAGGTAAATAATGTACATACATAAATAAAATATAGATTAAAAGTCTAAAATGAAAATATTAAAATGATGTTATGTATAATATACTGTAGGCATACATAAATTATATACATATATGGGTATTCTGTGTAGTGTAGTTTTGGTACATGGATAATGCGTATATGTGTGTGTAATACTGTACAAAAACAGAGAATCAGAATTGTAAAATAGGTCTATTGTCTTTAATTTCTCAATATAAAAGCAAGCGATGGGACTCGCTACTATAAGGATGGCCGAGCTGTTAGCGATTGTTAGCGATCTAAACTAATTTAATCTTAAATTTTAGTATATTTATACAATTCTAAACTGGCAACACTATTACCTGTCATGCAGCCCTCCCGCCACTAGGTTTCCCCTTCCACAAAAACCACTTTAATGGCGGCAGAGCTGCTGGACGGTCAGTTCTGTGTTACGAGTGCCAGAGGCAAGACGTTAAGTAACTAACAGTGCGGGTATTGTTACGTTTTGATTGGAAAATCTAAAAGGTTGTACTATTTCTTATTTTTATTACTTTTCTAGCAATATTTTAATCTTTTCGTAGAAGTTTGCATGCCTTAAATTTCATATGAACCGTTGTAATTCTGTTCAAAGCAATACTGATCGAAATATATTTATTGAAATTACAAACATGGTTTTCTTTATTCAACGCCAATAACTTGTGTGGAGCAGTAAATAAAACCAAAGGCTACGAAGAAGGCCGAAGAAGTAAAATATTTGTTTTAAGGTTACAAAAAAAAAAAAAAAAAAGAGTATGTAGGTACCATACCATATTGTACAAATAACTTGTCAAAATTGGCAATGGTACGATTGGCACAATATTTATTTATTTAAATTTTACGAAACACAAATCGCCGCAGGTGCCAGCTGAGTCAATGAAAGTCACTCCCGGGCTCTGTGTGCAAACTTTTAAGACGCAGCTTTAAAGTTCGCTGTAATCTTAGTTTTGCTCTTAGCGACAATCCTTAGCGATTTATGTTTTTTTTTTATGAAAACTAGATCCAGACGCTGTAGCTATGGATATTTTATCCTTTGACCTGGACATTTTACGCGGTTCCGGTTCCTTTTATATTTGGGAAAAATTACTGATGACGAAGGCACCGTATTTTGTGTTTTCACAAGGCCTTCTCTGCCTTTTAGCCCATCTTAATTATTTATATCATACAAAATAAGTGTCCTTCAACACTTGAAACTTTTATAATCCATATCAGAGTATACTGTTCCTTTTTAACTAATCTTACAGGTCCTGCGGGTATTGATCCTCTCGCTTGCACTGATGTTCTCTTGAGCTTCGCTGTCTGAGGCTCCTATTTAACAATATATGTCAAAATACGCTTTGGGTAACAGCTTGTCCCCAGAAAAAACGCAAACGTGTTTGATAGTCCTACAACCAACAACTACTGTTATTTTTAACAAAACAAAGTGACGAGATGTTTGGTTCGTATGAACAGCTGTACAACGGCTCTCTTGACAATCATCGTTTGCCGTAATCTTTGCTACTTACTTATTAGGTGATAGAATTGGAACCAATAATTGGTTTAAAACCTTCTTCTACTTACAATCACAAGCCTAATCGGCCTAGTACTCGTAATAGTTACTTGGGACACACAACTAATAAGTAAATAAGTGTGTATCTAAATAGTCCCTTAATTTAGAGTTAATGATATAAAATAAAATGAACAGATCAGCGATTTCACTATATGCTCATGGGGCACAAAAATTTTCAATAATAAAAAGTGAATACTTATATTATTTTGCAAATAATGGAGTTGAGATAGCCATAACGTATTTAATCAAACTTCCACTGCGGGCTAAGATTAGCCGATATTGTTCTAATATTATTTAACTGAATATATTATGCACTCGTGTTCTGTCCATATTTTTGTTCAAAAAATAAAATCAAGAACTGCCAATGTAGGAAAATTGTAAATATCAATTAACATCCACGTTAATTAGCTTAAGCAGCTGTGATTTATAAGCTGGTTGATTTTCCAGAAACACTATCTGAGAGAAGACTTGTCGACACATGCATCTTCCCCGCTTTGCAAAATTGCAACTCTCTCAGCCTCGACTCGTGAAAACAGCTGGCTGGACCAGCACGTCTAGCACTTTAATAGTTTGATATATTAGACCAGTAGGTAGATGATTTTGTAATATCAGTTGTATCGAATGAGTAACTTATTATATAAGTTGATTTTTGTTGCATACTTGCTTTTGGTATAAATCAAAGGTTATTTATTATCTGCTTGGATCAGCAAATTACAGATTTTTTCAACGAATTACTATTTGTAATTCGTTGGCTTAGATAGTTAAACTAGAACATCTTGTATATACAGTTGTTTCACAGTAACCAAACAAAACTTTGTTCTCTAAACATCTACTTGTAAACAAATTATATCTGAAGAATGAAGCGACGAAATATAATAGATGATCAAACGAACTCCGGGAGTGAAGTTCGATCGTTATTATATGAGTCGCTTCATTCGAAGATATAATAATATAACAACCCTCCCTCCCAAAAAACCAAACACTGTGACACAAGTTGTGGTTTCCACCCAAATGCAAAGTTTTGTTTAAAGGTTCATAGGTACAGACTCTAAAAAATGAAGCGAATGTCAGCTACAGTGGTGAAGTGAACACGGACGGAAATCGTTTTAAATAAGAGAATCAAATGAATTACTCTTAAATGCGTGCATCGACTGCCTGGCGAATTAAGGACTACTACTTGTAAACAAATTATATCTTCGAATGAAGCGACTCATATAATAACGATCGAACTTCACTCCCGGAGTTCGTTTGATCATCTATTATATTACAAATATGTACTTCGTCTTGGAAGCACATGCAATATGGTCCAGTGTTTAATAAAAGGACCCTGCACCATACCCGCTACTATACTCAGGAGACTGTTGCCACTGTCACGCACCCTGCGCATCAGTGAAGCCGTTCTTTTTCGCATTATGGCGGCAAAGCCATCAACGTGTGCCTCCGCGAACATCCCTGATGCGCTGCAAAAACGTGGCAGCCGCAACAGCATCCTGAATATATTATTGTATAGAACTCTGAGAGAGCTCAGAGCTTTCTGTGTATAGTTGACCCATAGGCTGCAGGTGTAGAAGGCCTGGCAGTATGCTTTAAACAAAGTAACCTTCACGTTATTCGAACACCTTGCAAACCTACGGGCCAACATATTTCCACGCACAGCTAGCGCCCTACGCTCTCTCTCTATATCTGTTTTGTCATTTAAGGACTCAGAGACCCAGTGCCCAAGGTACTTAAATTTGGCCACCCTTTTAAGAGGAGTTCCGCATAGGATGACATCCGGAATCATGTCATAGCATTTGCTACCCGCTTTAAATACTAGGAACTCGCTCTTAGTAGCATTGTACTTGTTGTATTATTATTTTACTCCAGTAAAATTACGAGAGATTGTATGGCGAAACGGAAATAATTGATAATAGCCGTGATTCTTTTTCAGGTCGATAGATTATATTTCTGTGTAAAGCTTTTTAATGGAATCCACCTAAATTTACTTCATTTATTTATTTATTTTGCCGTCCAAACATTAAAAAAATATGGAATTTCGGAAAAAAATGTTAATAGATTTTTTATTTTACTTACGGCTTGCTATATATTCATAATTTCATATTTTACATGAATCCACATAAAAATATTAGCGTTTTTGTATTGTTTAACTTTTGTAGCACGAAATTTAAATAAAGGTTATCTTCGCAACCAAAAATAGTAATAGATCCGTTTTGCTTTCTAATAGTTTAAATAGTGCTAAATAATCACATTTTTGGCAAATCCAACATAAATGTTTACAAAATCATTGTAAACCAGCGATTACAAAAAACTTTTTATTTATTTTGTATGGAATTTTTGTGAATTTATATAAGAATCACTTTCATTTAAAAAGGTTGAGTTTAACTCAGTTTATTTATATTATTTTACCTCGACTTTATTGGATCTTATATGTAAATATAAGTGTAGATTTTATATTTTGAAACAAATTGATATTTTTAAATATATTTATGGTGGATTTTTATGCCTATATGTAAATTATACGTTAATCTATGACATAAAGTATATAATTGTCTATTACTATTTTTGCCTTAGCTATTATTCGAAAAAAATGTTCCGCTTTAAATTTTAGGTGGATTCGTAAATATTGCTTCTTAACATCATATCTAAATGCGATATACACAAAAAAGTAGCTATTAACATTTAATGTTTTGCAAAACCGTATTTTTACTGGACTATTTGTTGTAATTTTATAGCTTATGTTCTGTAAATATACTAATTTTAACGTGTGTGAGTGTTCCCGTTATTAAGATAGAGCTAAAACAAAAATCGCCTAAAAAAACAGGTCTTTAGTATGGGAGCCCCCCTTAATTTATACCTTTTTTTTTAATTTTAGTATTTGTTATTATAGCGGCAACAAAAATACATAATATTTGAAAATTTTAACTATCTAGCTATTACTGTTCATGAGATATTAAACAAAATTTTGTAAAAGCAGCAGATTTTGGTGGCATTTGGTTTTAAATATTTTTTAAAACAAAAAATATAATATACTAGCTGTTGCCCGCGGCTTCGCTCGCGTGGATTTCGTATTTAGGTTGTTACCGGTTTTCCGAAGCACTGATATATTTTCCCGTCATTTCGGGGTAATTTTAAACTAAGGAAAAACAGGACTAACCCTGCGCAAATAAAAGAGTATAATTCAACATCCAGCTGAATTTTATATAATATACAGACGTTACTCATAAGTTACTCAGAACAGAGGAACTTAGCAGCAGTATCCTGACAAATGTAAAGAGAGAGATGAGAGACACCTTTATGTAATATTTTAAAACAGAGCCAATTCGCAGAAGAAATTGAAAAAACTAAAACCCTCTCCCTCTCTCCCCTTCCTATCCCCCTCCCCCTCCTCCCTCTCCCTCACCTCCTCCCCCTCCCTCTCTCCTTCCCTCTCCCCCTCCTTCTCCCTCTCCCTCTAGTTTACCTGTACCTCTACCTCTCTACCTCTCTTCTTCTCTACCTCTCTACCTCTGTAGCTCTCTACCACTCTACCTCTCTACCTCTCTATCTCTACCTTTACCTCTACCTCTCCCTGTCCCTACTCCTAACGCCAATTTAACCGCTATCCCTAACATAGAAACGACACCCATATTTATTTTTAGACATTTCAAACCTATCGCACCTCAACCCCATCCCCAGGGGATGATGGTATTTCACGTCCACCACGTTGGATTTCAAAATTGTTGTAGCTTTCGTAATCAGCGACCCGATAAACCATACAAACGACACCCATATTTATTTTTAGACATTCCAAACCTTTCGCACCCCAACTCCATCCCCAGGGGGATGATGGTATTTCACGTCCACCACGTTAGATTTCAAAATTGTTGTAGTTTTCGTAATCAGCGACCCGATAAACCAGACAAACGACACCCATATTAATTTTTTGACATTTCAACCCTATCACACCCCAATCCCATCCCAAGGGAATGATGGTATTTTACATCCACCACGTTGGATTTCACAATTGTTGTAGTTTTCGTAATCAGCGACCCGATAAACCATACAAACGATACCCATATTGGTTTTTAGACATTTTCACCCCATTTCCCTTTTTAGGGGTTGAATTTGGGGTGGAATTTCAATAACAGTGATAAACGTTGCATAGAATTACATCATTAATGCTTAAATAATAAATTATGTGGATTTTACATTAAAAATAAAGAATTTTCACCTTCATCCCCCTTCACCCTTAAGGGTGTCGAATTTTCAAAAACCCTGAGAGATGTAAATAATAATTTTTAGTCGTCAGCCTAAATAAAAATTTTGATTTTGTACTTCAAAACTGACGGACTTTCATACAAACTTTCATCCCCTATTTTACCCCCTTAGGGATGGAATTTTGTAAAACCCTTTCTTAGTGCACCCCTAGGCCTCATAAGAAAACTTCATGCCAAATTTGGAATCTCTAGACCCAGCGGTTTGGGCTGTGCGTTGATATGTTAGTCAGTCAGTCAGTCAGTCAGTCACCTTCTTCTTTTATATATATAGATGGGTGTTTCTACGTCAAGAGGTCATAGGCTGTATGAGACACGGTGGCATAATAGGCTTATTTTAATTTGATAATATTATAGACTTTAAGGGCACTGCATGTTATCCTACGTCATCTAGTACACGAAATTTGCAACTTTGTAGCGATAGTAGTGGCCTAGTAGGTCCACAAAACGTTGGTCCGCCAATCCGAAACCTGGCAGGTTTTGTACAGTTGGAGATAAAAGTGGTTAAATGACAGATTACACGAATGAAATCTATTCGTAGAAATAGAAGGTACCTGTATAAGTAAAAAACAACAGGTCTGCCTTGCATCCTCTTGGCAGTGTCGCCAGTCCGACCAAATTTGTGGTCCAATCACATCCGACTACATTTGTGGTCCTATGCTACTACTGTGTTTTTTTCCACATTTCCAATAACAACTGCTTAGTCGACAGGGGGGGACCCTCGACTCCAACAAAATATTGCGCTTTGAAGCTTAATATTTCGCAAACGGATCCCTAAATCGAAAATCTGAGCAGACTTACATTATTTTTAAAAGACCTATCCAATGAGGTAGACAAGAAAAAATAATTTCATCCCCACTTGTAGGGGAGGTACCCTTAAAAATATTTCAAAAAATTTCATTCTTCCACTTTGTCGGCGTAGATGTAATGTACATCCCTAAAAAATTTCAGATACTAAGGGTCCCCGTGGGAAGAAGACCAAGCTGCGTGCAATCTGGGGCAAAGTGACCCGCACACATGGCAACTCTGGTGGAGTGAGGGCTCGCTTCAAGTCCAACCTGCCCGCGCAGGCGATGGGACACAGGATACGAGTGGTGAGTGCATGAACATATCATACAGCTTCTATAATAGTTATTTGCAATCAGCTTTCTTGAGTTTCTGAATTAAATAATGGCTTAAGTTTATTTAAAAGCTAAAGATGTAAAAGTAAACAAAAATATTCACAAAGACCTACAAGATTTTGTACCTAAAAAATTTGTACCTATGATTTTTCACTCCATTACAAACCAATCACTGCTCTGTCATGTCTTGAACAATTATTCTTAGATGAAAACCAATCTTTAATTTTTTGGTAACTTTTTCTATCCATAATACAGTGCAGATTTCGATGGGACAGTAAGGGCAGGTACCTTAACCGTTACAGCTTCACAAAATTGACAGAACAAGTGCACTGGCCCTCCACATTGCTTTTAGTACAAAACTAATTACTAATTTACAAAAGCAAGTGTTGGGGCTGGTCATGTTAAGGTAGTTTATTTCTAAATCTTGTTTTATACACCTAAAGGCCTTCTCATAAAATTTTGTGGTATTCATTAATATTAAAATAAAAGTTTCGTTTCGTTTACCTGTCGCGTTTGAGACAGCGGGTCCCTGGGGCGGTGAGGCGAAAGATTATGTAAGGGAGATAGGACAACGCCTCAAAAACAGGGGAAATGATCCCATGCTCGTTCTTTTCTGGTCCAACGGATTGCAGTTGCCATACAGCGAGGGAATTCCTAAGCCGCGGACAGACAGGCAGACACTACAGCCCGCTGACAGACAGACAGACATCGGAGGCATATCAATAGGGTCCCGTTGAATGGTTGAATAACGTTACAAAAATGTATTATTATTTAAATTACAAAAAATTATTATTTTCTCCCACATATAAGTACTTACAGCGGTACTTGTTTATGCGGGAAACAGGACACCAAACTAGGTTAACCTGTGCTATGGTATCCTGGCTCCCCCTCATTGGACAATGTAATCGATCTTACACAATGACAAAAAGCTTTCGTACTCAATGCAGCCATAAGACTGAAAACTTTTTAATTTAACAAAAATTTGAAAAATTTAAAAAAAAAAAAATAAGGTAAAAAATTAAAACTTAGCGAAAAAAGGAAAATTAGAAACTTGTATGTGTTGTGTGTGTTTTACGTGGGTTGTGTGTGTGCTTGTTGAGTGTGTGTGAGTGTGTGTGTGTGTGTGAGAGAGAGAGAGAGAGAGAGAGTTTGAGATGCTTTTTGCAATTTTTTTTTGTTGAGTAATATCGCATGAATCAAGTAAATTTTTATATGTAATTTTTTGAAATTTCATATACCTATTACGAAAAACAAGCAATAAAACACCAAAAAAACTTACGTGTAATCAATTATATTACAATTATATAACCGACGCGTGTAATCCAAAAAACACATAAAAACAGCTTAACACAAGATTCAAGGTCAGGGGTCAAAGGTCAACTAGCACAAACTTTTTATTTCGGTTTTTCACTAACTTTTCGCACAATGTTTGTCATTTATTTGTATTATTATCATAAAAGATTGACTAAACAACTATAATTTACCGATCTTTTGTCACTAATACCACAAAACACACACAAATCGCTGTAATTTTACGACACGTCAGGTCCTAAGAGGATATAATTACTGACGTTGTCAGGTCAACAGCCGCGAATGAACTAACGAACAAACAGAAACTACGCAGCGACCTTCAAACCAAAAAAGAACGCATTCTTACAAGAATGACTTGCCTTATATCTTCTCTGATTGGCTAGATAATTTCATTCGCTATCGAACGATATATTATTCAACCTATTTTGACCAGTATTTGAGGGTTTATAAGGCAAAAGTTTAAGTGAGGTCGCTGGGCCGCCATTTTGGCGACATATGGCGGCACTGGTATACAACCTTATATACACGCTATGGAAACGTCAGTGTAAAGTCAGTGGATGTTATTTAACTCCATTCAATTTTAGTTTATATGACTTAGCGATTAAGTCTAAAATCGGCTGCTCAAAATTTTAGTACCACATTTGGCAATACCACGGCGCTAGTGTTCACCAAAGAGAGTTTAATAAAAATGTTGACGTAAGAAAAACGCTCATCTTTAAAAAAAAAAACGCCCTTTCGTTTTTCTTACGTCAATGATTTGCCGCATGACATGACACTACCACGTCTGGCATGACATCTTGCATTTCGCGCTTGTTTATTAACCCCCGATGCAATCAGAGGAGTGTTATAAGTTTAACATGTGTATATATGTCTATATTTGTGCGACATCGTAGGTACTTTTAGGGTTCCGTACCTCAAAAGAAAAAAACGGAACCCTTATAGGATCACTTTGTTGTCCCTCTGTCTGTCTGTCTGTCAAGACCCTTTATCTCACGAACGGGTAAAGGTATCTGGTTGAAATTAATACCATATATTAGGATCCATGAACCACACAAGATCTGAAAATTTCAATTTTTTACAACGACGCAATCAAAAGATATGGCATTTTATGTCCTCATATCCATACATTTATTCAAAAATGAAAAACCCACAGGGTACTTCCCGTTGACCTAAAATTATGAAATTTGGCAAGAAGCTAGGTCTCACAGTACAAATAATGGGAAAAGTCTGAAATCATTAAATATTACAACTTTTCTCCCAACTAATGGTAACCCATTGTGGTGAGCTCCCGTTTCAAGAACATTCATATAAGAGAGGGGTCAAGTTGGATGGTTGCTGAGGCGATTTTTGTTTTAGTTCTATTTAAAAACGGGAACACTTACAAACTTGAAAATTGGTATGTTTATAGGGCATAGGCTATAAAATAACAACAAATAATAAAATTTGGTCAAGCGCGTGTCGGACTCAAAAAATCTAGCACATTTACTTACTGAAATTTCAACTAATACAATTATGTTTATGTGGTGGTACGGAACCCTCAGTGCGCGAGTCCGACTCGCACTTGGCCGGTTTTTTCATTTAAACGGGATGGATTTTATTCAATGAAAATCTGTATAGCTGTTTTGAAGTTATGAGCTCTTTTCTGATTAAATCTTCAAAAAATAATTATTTGCGAATGTTTAGATGCCGTACGCTGCCTAAATTATGATAGACTAGCTGTTGCCCGCGACTTTGTCCGCGAGGGATTCTTTCTACCATCCATCCTTCCGTCTATCTGTCGTCCGTCCGTCCGTCCAACCATCTGTCCAACCATCCGTCAAACCATCCCTGTCCCTGCCCCTCTCCCTCTCCCTCCCTTTTCCTCTCCCTGTCCCCCTCCCTCTCCCTACCCCTATTCCTATCCCTTACCCTATTCCTACCCCTAACGCCATCTTAACCGCTATCCCTATCTTCATATAAACATAGAAACGACACCCATATTGATTTTTACACATTTCAACCCTATAACACCCCAATTTCACGTCCACCACGTTGGATTTCAAAGTTTTTGTAGTTTTTGTAATCAGCGACCCGATAAACCATACAAATGACACCCATATTGATTTTTAGACATTTCAACCCTATCGCACCCCAACCCCATCCTCAGAGGATGATGGTATATCACGTCCACCACGTTGGATTTCAAAATTGTAGTTTTCGTAATCAGCGACCCGATAAACCATACAAACGATACCCATATTGGTTTTTAGACTTTTTCACCCCATTTCCCTCTTTCAGGGGTTGAATTTGGGGTGAAATTTCAATAACAGCGATGTACGTTCCACAGAATTACAACCCTAATGCCTGAATAATAAATTTAGTGGATTTTACTTTGAAAATGAACTTATAGACCAACATACGGGAAAAAAATCATCTCCTTGAAGGGTGATTTTTAAATAATGCTTAAACACGTGTTTTTTATTTTTTACCAAAAGCATAAAGACAAATTTGTGGGAATCTAACTTAAGAAACAAAGGATTTTCATACAAACTTTCATTCCTTATTTCACCACCTTAGGTGATGAATTTTGAAAAACTCTTAAACACGTTCTTTTTTATTTTTTACCAAGAGTTCAAAACCACATTTCTATAATTCTACCTTTAAAAATGAAGACTTATAGACCACCATACGGAAAAAAAATCATCCCCTTTTTCACCCTTCTAAGGGTGATTTTTAAGAAATGCTTAAACACGTGTTTCTTTATTTTTTACCAAAAGCTTAAATTCAAATTTGTGTAAATCTAGCTTAAGAAACAAAGGACTTTCATACAAACTTTCATACCTTATTTCACCCCCTTGGGAGATGAATTTTCCAAAATCCTTTCCTAGTGGGTAGTTTTGAGGTGCATAGAACCTGTGTACAAAATTTCAGATCTGTATCTATAGCGGTTTCGGCTCGGCGTTGATGAATCAGTCAGTCAGTCAGGACAAGCTCTTTTATGTATTTAGAAGATTATAGTAGGAAGGATAGGATACTGTGGTGTACAGCAGGCAGTGCTAGTGTCCAGCTTGGACAATGGCTGTCAACGCATCAACAACGTCCGAGACGATGACGATTCAGTTTAGTTGGGCCGTGCTACGGGACACACGTCTAAATAAATTAAGAGTTATTAGTTGTGGCATTGATTTGTTACTTCAACTATCAATATACGACACCATCTGAAAGTTATGGTGTTGTTTCTTACAAGACCCTGTTGTTGACGAGTCCCCACTTTTGGAAAAAACGGCTCCTTCTCAGGAACAACCCCTTTTGCGGCGGTCGACCAGGACAAGACAGCCACCTGGGTACCTTAGGGACTTTGTATGTGAGATTTAAGGGGGGGATAATGACATGATTATGTCAGGTTGTCAGTACGTAGTAGAATTTTACGCTGAATAAAGCCAAGATATTCTGGTTATTTCTCTTATTTATTACAGAATTTGCAGCCTACTACGCACCAAAGTTTTGCAACACCAAAGAAATAGTGGCATAACATAGGTACCTACCTATTCTATACCGCCAATCGTTCCTTTCCTATACCTGCATCCCTTTTTATTAATTGTGCATGCTGGATGATGCGTACTAATCTAAGAGTTAACTATGATGTTATACTTGTTGGCGTATGTTTCACCTTCGGCGGTTGTTTTAAATTTTAAATTTATTTTTTTGTCCGTTATCTATCTCACTTATCAGTTATCAGATAATAAGTATTTTGGTTTTGATTTATTTGTAAATAATGAGCGAAACTAAACAGTGTGTGTAAAATGGGTGTCTTTAAGTGTTGGGTTCCTAGCTGTGAAACCAAAAGTAAAGCAGTTTGTGCGAAACATTTCGAGCGAAAAATTTTATGAACATGGGCCACCATGCCACTAAATTGGCTTATTGCGCAGCCAACTTTGTTTACAGTGGCAGATATTTGCAGTGGATTTCCAAAATGCCCAAGTAAGTACCTAGTTTCCTGTCTTTAATAAACTGTTTTGGCCAAAGTTTTTATACGATCATCTAATAAATTGCGGGAGCAGAGTATTTAAAACATAGCAGAAAATAAGGATGTGCTACTATAAATTTGTATTATTTATCGACTATCGATGTTTTAAAAAATACGTTTATAATTCATTGATACATCATACAACATCATCATCATACAACATCCACATGAGGCGAAATTATTGAGTGGTAATGTTATGACATATAATGTGCCACTTCATTTTGAAAACTAAGTACATACCAATTTTAGATGGGTCGTTTGTCAGCATTTGAAGATGGCAGTCATGTACATGTTGTAATTTTTATTCTTCCTGTTTTTTTAAGAGTTTAATATCAAATTTTGCTAGGATGTTATCCAGACTTTTATAGTGAACGTTACAGGGAAGATTGAAACACATTCATTTTACTAAGAGTTTCGAATGGTGAAAAGCGGCTGTCATTTTGACTTCAATAACTTTCTCTATCAATTATCCGAGTCCTTATAGTACACAAGACTTTGTCTTTGTGGTGTAAATTCCTGTGTAAATCTTCCACTAGAAATTAGCGACATCGCCGTAATTTTGTAACAAATTATTTACTTTGACATTGGTGAAATTGGACTTGTAATAAGATGTGACCGCTAATAAATAAATATAATAATACTAATTTTAATATTTTATCATTTCAGGTGATGAACTGTACAATGTTTGTGAAATACCATATATCATACTTGGATAAAAGAACGCACAGATGATACACTGAGACAAGAGCTCCACCCGAACGAGGTTGTCGATGCAGCTAGTTTTACATACGTATGTGTTAACGTACATATGAATATGATCATGTTATAAATTATATATGAGAAGGTAAATACTTAATAAACAAAGCATCAATTAATTCATAGTTTCATTTCACGTTTACCAGGAATAGGTATGGTATGTTTATCGATGGTTGTAGTACATCACTAGCAACAATGAGAAAGATAGCACCATATATTCGTCTCTTTCTATGAACACACTAGCGATGCCTTATTCCCTTACATAAACTAAAATTAGCATCCACGGCCGGGATTGGCCCGATTCCTATCTGTACTCTGTACATTAACTTACTAATCTGGGCTTATATACTCGTACAACGTAGACGTGCGCCGTTCCGCCACCTGGCGGCACTGGGGGCGGACGCCGCGGACGGGTACCTCCTTGGGAAATGCAGTAGAATTCTACTTTTTGGTAAAATCACTGAAGTACGAGGCAGCGTCGTCTTGGTACCCTAGACTGTCCGGCCTAGGGACAAATAAAAAAAGAAGAAAAAAAGTCTCATTTTTTTTTTCATTCTTCCTTTCGGAAAGGCAAAGAGTACAAAGCCCATACAGCCATGTCTGATATCTTTAATCTGTCTTTCTTTTTGCTCCCCTCGTAAAGCGATAGTGAACTTTACGAAGGAAAATGTTCGTGACTTTTTGGGACAACACAAACGGAGGTTAAACACGAGATCACTTGAAATCTTCATCAGCTGCGCACTCCGTAGTAAATTTACTGCATAACACACTATCTTTATTATCCACTAAATCACTAAACGCACAAAAAACCAAAATTTCAATTAAGCAGGCAAACGCCCATGTCGAGTTCCCGCCAAAAAAAAAACATTTTTTTTTTTTTTTGGTTTCATTCTTCCTTTCGGAAAGGCAAAGAGTACAAAGCCCATACAGCCATTTCTGATGTGTATTTCTATCTTTCTTTTTGCTCCCCTCGTAAAGCGATAGTGAACTTTACGAAGGGAAAAGTTCGTGACTTTTTGGGACAACACAAACGAGGCTTAAACACGAGATCACTTGAAATCTTCATCAGCTGCGCACTCCGTAGTAAATTTACTGCATAACACACTATCTTTATTATCCACTAAATCACTAAATGCACAAAAAAACAAAATTTCAATTAAGCAGGCAAACGCCCATGTCGAGTTCCCGCCAAAAAGTCCAAAAAAAAAACAAAAAAAAAAAGTCTCAATTTTGACAGTTATGTATTGACACTTATGCCGTGTTCCGAAATGAGCATACACTGCTAAAAGCGTATACGGTACTGACGGTAAGACGGTGAACAATATTGAGTGCTCTAGATCACACTTTCAGTCAATTCGGACCGACGACGACATAAGCGCGCTCACAATGCTTTAAAGCTTAAAGCGTGCACAGCCTTAAAAATTTAAGCAGACTAAGCACAATTTTACTTCCACATAAATATAAATAAAAAGTATCAACGTCTCTTTTTCTCTAAAATAAGATTGTATATAGTCAACCTTTTTCTTCATATGTTGTGACACTGGCACACACATTGACAAAATGTCAAACCGTGGCAGAAAATTTGAAAATATAAACCTATAAGCTACATATGGCGTTGCGTTGAGTCGTATAGCTACGATAATTGATGTGCACAAATGATAATAAAAGTGAGAAATACATTGGTGATTGTGAATGGTGCTGTGTTCTATATTTTTGTAATGCATTATACAATAAAAGCCTCGACATTACGTTCCACGTAAGTAAATATCTTGCTTTATAGTGTCCAAAGTTTTTGAAGTTGTTTACCAAGATATATCGCTTATTATTCTTTTAAATAAAAGAAAATAATATAAAGATTACAAGCCATGTTTAGCAGGCTCTCAGTCTGTAAATCTAGTTGAACTAGGTTTCCTTATGAAATAACCCAAAAAAAAAAAATGTTTTTCACAAGAGACTTATTTTGGCATTTCTTATACTAGCGCAGTTATATTGGCTGGACTCGGAATGATATAATAATCGAGAATCAAGCACTTGTTGTTTTGATGATATTGATGACGACTAGGCCATCCCCGAGGCTTCAAAGTATTGCCGGGGCCCGAGTTCACGAATAAGTTTGCCTGTAATTTCTCAAGCTTGATATTAACTATGAATTCTAAAGTTTCAGGATTTCAAAGAAGCAGCCGAATTAATTTCCGATATATGCGATTACCATGAAACAAAGCTCATATGTTGCACGGAAATGAGTCAAATGGTTTATTTATGGCAAATGCATTTGAATGGCCACAGTAAACGGGTCGTGTTTGGGATCATTAAAATAGTTTAAATGAGTATGTTTCAAGGCTTGTTTGTTTGGCTGTATCTTTCATTAAATATGTGTGACTAAAATTTAAATTATATAGCATAATCATCTAGTAGTTGTTCTAGAAGAAGCAAAGTATTATGTATATAATTTACATTGAATAAATAGATTTGAAATCAATACTGATTTTATTTTTCCGTGATACGTCATTAGCACATGGTTGATAGTGACAGGAGGGCGATACTAACATTATACTTTCTCAAGGCTAAGAAATATCGGATTTTTGCTTTGTTTTGGCAATAGTGGATTTGTATGAGATGACTGCTTTTTAAATTTTTTACAGATTTTTTGAGAGAGATTTAATACAGATGGATGCTGACAATTTATGCGCAGAACTCAAAAAATATACCAAGAAAACATGCAAATAGTGTTTTGGGTTCCGTACCCAAAGGGTAAAAAAACGGGACTTTATTATGGCTCTGATGTCTGTCTGTCAGTGGGCTGTATGTCATGAACCGTAACAGATTTTCACAGATTATGTACTTATTTATGTTACCAAATATAACAACAAATAATTTAATAACATGAAGTTGGGCTTCCCTACTAAAAACGTGATTTCATGCCAATTTTGCTCGTTTTTTCTTTTTAGCTCTATCGTGAATACGGAAACATTTACAAGTGAGAAAATTTATTTATTTCAAGTTAACTGGTAACTGTAATGCTAATAAAAATAATTGTTACTTCTATGTCACAGGAAATGTGTCTAATCCGGCATTCTACAGAATACCTAGTTATTCTATACAATGCCTAAAACGTTCAGGCAAAGTATGAAATAAAATTTATTTTACATTCTATACATTCTATACAATGCCCAATGTTCAGCTTGCAATGTATAGAATACGCGGTAAGTGGGTAAGTGGGGTTAGGTTAGGTAAGTTAAAAACTGACTTTACCTGATCTCCACATGGCATTCTATACAAAACAAAATTGTTTATTTCAGACTTCCTAGGTCCATAGATAATGCCTAGGCATTTTATTCATTGACTAGGCAATGTGCACAATTATAAACGATAGAAACAATATTTTATACATTGCCTTGACGAGCTTCGCGTTATATAGAATGCCTAGGCATTGTTTAGAATTCCTGAATTATACACTTTGCCGATAACATATATATTATTATTTTACTGTACAAGGTGTAACCACAAGGGTATATCAGCCCTGAAGGCATTAGGCCCGCCCTTTGTACTGTAGTGCAATAAAGTTTCAAATAAATAAATAAGGATGTGAATCTGCCCATGAAACTGAACAAAGATAGATCGAAATAAGAAACTACAATTATGACCTCCCATACAAAATGTGCTATCAGCTGATTCATTTTCCATAGGAAGTCTTTTTTTTTTCGTATTTTGACCTATGTTCCTTAGGGAAAGTTGTTCAGTTTTATTGGAAGAATCACATCCCCTTCAGGGTTGGCATACCCTTTTTGTTACACCCTTCAAACTAGCAACAAGTAATAAAAACTGGTGCACGTCAGACTCGCGCGCATTTAATACACTTCTGCGTGACTGCACGTCCATGACTAAGACGGTATTTTTTACCTTTGTGGTACGGAACCCTCGCTGAATGAGTCCGACTTGCACTTGGCCGGTTTTTGGTTCCTTGGTCGATATCCTTGCGCACCTAGAGTGAGTTCCAAAACGGTAATAGTTAAAATTTGACAGCAGTCTGTCTCGACCACACCGATGGACGTCATATAACGCTATCCTGCTGTCAGGGTAATTTCTACCCGATTCGGAACGCAACCCTAATAACCGTCAGCATTTGAATAAGGTACTTTTTATTAATCCCCTAGCAAAAAAATATCTTTCCCACATGATGACGTCGTCGACGACGCTCCCGTTTTGTTAGACCTTCAATTGGACCTGTGTTTTGCATGTGTGTGAGTAATATATATTTGTAGTGAATTTGCTAAGACATTGGACGACAAATGTGAAATCTGCTTCCATTTACATATCTGTGAAAGCGTGCTAAGTCTTATACTACGTTTACATTCAGCCGAAGTGAGCAGGGAATTGGGTAGGGAAGTGGGCAGGACGAGTATGTAAACACGATAGGTACTTCTCATGCCACTGCCGCTGCCACTCGCGCTGCCCGGCGCTCCCCAAAAAGGTGGTTTATTGTGCGGAAGTCAAAGGACGGGCAGCGCGAGTGGCAGTGCGTGTTCACATTCAGCTCTGTCGCTCACTTTTCGCCGAGCGCCTGGAGGAGAAAGACGTGTGTGTTTTGTTTATCTATTACATAATCTCTTTAAAGGCTGTACCTAACATTTTTTGTTTTATTAGATTTAATGAAGCCTTAACTTTAAAACCCTTACGAATTCGGATATGCATTAAAAATCTGTTAAGAAGGTTGGTAGGTACTTAAAAAGTTCTATTACTATGAATAGATATCATCCACCATCTTCTACGAATACGAATTTTCTTTATTTTTTTAAACACCGAACATAATTATGTATTGCAAAAAAGACACAGAGCGGCGGCTGAAATTATTTCGACGTCTGCCATCATGGAACGGCCAAAGCGATGTGAGTGGTAGGGCAGTATGTAAACACGCACTCCTCTCGATCCTGCTGCGGCATTATTCAGGGAATTATTGCCGGCAGCGCGAGGAGCAGCGGCAGGGGCTGAATGTAAACCCACTATTTGACTAAAACCCAATTTTTTTATCTGTGCACTTCGAGCTGTCAAAATATTTGCATGGTGGCAGCATTGGTACGGTCAGCAGAACGATAATTTTATTTATTGCAAGTACAGGTTTTGGTTTTATATTGTTTTGTTTTAAAAAATTCTTACTTCAAAAATTTCTAATGGATTTTTATTTAATCCTAAAATCATAATTTTTATAATGGAATTATACAATTTTTGACCTAATTTAATTAATAGATTGTTTAATAGTATAGGATAATGAATGCAATGGAGTTAATGCGAGGAAAGCAGTTGACTTGAATGTGCTATAATTTGATAAAATGCTCTATTTTATTATTTCCATCTTTGAACAGAACTCACGGTTATTAAATTTTACTGTCGAAAATATTGTGAATAGTGTGAATAATTTTATTTAAGGATCTTTCGACTACAGAGGCAAGGTGGAATAAAATGCGGAACGCGCTGTGCGCGCTCTCAGTCTCGCGTGCGGTAGCCCGCCCACTGCCGATCGGCTCGATTACGAGCTACTTAGTATCATCATCATCATATCAGCCGAAAGACGTCCACTGCTGGACATAGGCCTCCCCTAAACATCTCCATGACGACCGGTCCTGCGCTGCTCGCATCCAGCGGCATCCCGCGACCTTGACCAAATCGTCGGTCCACCTTTTGGGGGGCCTGCCAACGCTTCGTCTTCCGGTACGTGGTCGCCACTCTAGATCCCTTACGCCCCATTGGCCATCGGTTCTCCTTGCGATGTGCCCTGCCCACTGCCACTTTAGTTTAGCGATTCTCAGGGCTATGACGTACAAAATAACTCGGGCTATGACCGTTAATACGCAGAAGTCGAAAAATTTGTCGCGGCATGTGGAGGGAGGCGAGCGAATCGTTCATTGACTCTCCGCCTGTCACTCATGCGCAGAAAATAACCGTCATAACCAAACTTATCCTGAACGCGCTATAGTAGACACATAACTCGTGACCTTGAGCGGGTGACGGGGGCCTGCGCTGTGAGCTGTGAGTGTCAAGCTACACTCTGCTCTTGACTGTATGAAAAAAAACAGTCCACATTTTTAATGATAAAATCGTCTTTTTGCTTTTGGAATCGTGCTTTTCGGTACTTTTACGTATACCAGAGTCCATGAAAGGGTCAGGTCAGGTGTTTAGTAAACAAAATCATAACCTCAAATGCATGTAAAATATTTAGAGGCGACCTTCCTTGCGAATTTTAATTACCATGCACTCACTTATCCCAGTAGCTGCTGCTACTTTTTTATTCACTTGGTGATATAAAAATTTCGACCTCCTGTAAAACTTTTCATCTTCAAATTATTTTATCACACTGTATATGCTTGGCCGCGCAGTTTTTTTGCACGTCCGGTCATGGCTTCGCCAGTTCGCTGGCTTCGCCACGCCGCGCGACTGAAATTGGGACAAGAACTCGCCCACGCACTAAGTCAAAAACAGTCAACAAAATAAAACTAATAAAACACAATTATTAAATAACGTAACAATAAGAAATTCAACAAAAAAACAAACGAAATAACAAAACACAAATAACAATACTCGAAAGCTAACGAAAATAATGCGAAATTGCGAACGACACGAGAGTGCTGACCGTACTGAAAAAAAGGGCGACCGCGGAGGGGTGAGGGAGTTGGTGGGCGGGTGAGTTCAGTGCTGCCAACATAACGACTTTGACAGCTCGAAGTGCACAGTTAAAAAAATTGGGTTATATATACATTACGGATTAAAACCTGCTCATGAGCTTTGTGTGCGGTTTTAGCGCGCTAATAGTCGGTTCAAAACTTGCTCATATTCACTCGTTTAAGCGACGTGACGTCATCAGTGACGTCACTTTATCGCGCTATCATTGCATACGAAAATGAGGTAGTGCAGCGTGTGCGAAACGTCAAATTCATAAGACATTTGTCATCAATCTCGTTTTCGAGAGATTTTATTCAACTTTTTTTGGGGTTTTAGATTAAATTATCTTATCCAATAATCATTATCTCTCAATAATTTCTTAAAACGCAAAACAAAATCAAACTTTTAATTTTTCTCAGTGACATTGACATAAGCGCGCTCTAGTCTGGTTTAAAACTGTATTCGATGATATTCGACGAATGCACGCATATAGAAATAAACCGACTATATTCAGTGAATGTGATGTGTGCGTTGATTTCAAGAAACAATCCGTAGTGATAGTGCTAAGTAATCTGTGGGTGGTGCTATTTATCACGCTATGGAAACGTCAGTGTAAAGTCAGTGGATGTTATTTAACTCCATTCAATTTTAGTTTATATGACTTAGCGATTAAGTCTAAAATCGGCTGCTCAAAATTTTAGTACCACATTTGGCAATACCACGGCGCTAGTGTTCACCAAAGAGAGTTTAATAAAAATGTTGACGTAAGAAAAACGCTCATCTTTCTAAAAAAACGTCCTTTCGTTTTTCTTACGTCAATGATTTGCCGCATGACATGACACTACCACGTCTGGCATGACATCTTGCATTTCGCGCTTGTTTATTAACCCCCGACGCAATCAGAGGAGTGTTATAAGTTTAACATGTGTATATATGTCTATATTTGTGCGACATCGTAGGTACTTTTTCATTTAAACGGGATGGATTTTATTCAATGAAAATCTGTATAGCTGTTTTGAAGTTATGAGCTCTTTTCCGATTAAATCTTCATAAAATAATTATTTGCGAATGTTAAGATGCCGTACGCTGCCTAAATTATGAGACTAGCTGTTGCCCGCGACTTTGTCCGCGAGGGATTCTTTCTACCATCCATCCTTCCGTCTATCTGTCGTCCGTCCGTCCGTCCGTCCAACCATCCGTCCGTCCGGGACGTCTGCGGCCTCATGAGGCGGCCGCAGGTGACCCGAGCCGAATCTCACCGGGCATTAGGCCCGGCGGTCATGGTGGGCTAAGCCCTATAGGTTGGTCCTTTATGGCTGAACCTTGTGTGGGGACTGGAATTGGTTCTTTTTTGACCGTCCAACCATCCCTGTCCCTGCCCCTCTCCCCCTCCCCCCCCTCCCTTTTCCTCTCCCTGTCCCTCTCCCTCTCCCTACCCCTATTCCTATTCCTTACCCTATCCCTACCCCTAACGCCATCTTAACCGCTATCCCTATCTTCAAACAAAGGATTTTCATACAAACTTTCATTCCTTATTTCACCACCTTAGGTGATGAATTTTGAAAAATTCTTACGCATGTTCTTTTTTATTTTTTACCAAGAGTTCAAAACCACATTTCTATAATTCTACCTTTAAAAATGAAAGACTTATAGACCACCATACGGGAAGAAATCATCCCCTTTTTCACCCTTCTAAGGGTGATTTTTAAGAAATGCTTAAACACGTGTTTCTTTATTTTTTACCAAAAGCTTAAATTCAAATTTGTGTAAATCTAGCTTAAGAAACAAACACCTTTACTACAAACTTTCATACCTTATTTCACCCCCTTGGGAGATGAATTTTCCAAAATCCTTTCTTAGTGGGTAGTTTTGAGGTGCATAGAACCTGTGTACAAAATTTCAGATCTGTATCTATAGCGGTTTCGGCTCGGCGTTGATGAATCAGTCAGTCAGTCAGGACAAGCTCTTTTATGTATTTAGAAGATTATAGTAGGAAGGATAGGATACTGTGGTGTACAGCAGGCAGTGCTAGTGTCCAGCTTGGACAATGGCTGTCAACGCATCAACAACGTCCGAGACGATGACGATTCAGTCAGTCTCTGTTTAGTTGGGCCGTGCTACGGGACACACGTCTAAATAAATTAAGAGTTATTAGTTGTGGCATTGATTTGTTACTTCAACTATCAATATACGACACCATCTGAAAGTTATGGTGTTGTTTCTTACAAGACCCTGTTGTTGACGAGTCCCCACTTTTGGAAAAAACGACTCCTTCTCAGGAACAACCCCTTTTGCGGCGGTCGACCAGGACAAGACAGCCACCTGGGTACCTTAGGGACTTTGTATGTGAGATTTAAGGGGGGGATAATGACATGATTATGTCAGGTTGTCAGTACGTAGTAGAATTTTACGCTGAATAAAGCCAAGATATTCTGGTTATTTCTCTTATTTATTACAGAATTTGCAGCCTACTACGCACCAAAGTTTTGCAACACCAAAGAAATAGTGGTATAACATAGGTACCTACCTATTCTATACCGCTAATCGTTCCTTTCCTATAGCTGCATCCCTTTTTGTTAATTGTGCATGCTGGATGGTGCGTACTAGTCTAAGAGTTAACTAATATGTTATACTTGTTGGCGTATGTTTCACCTTCGGCGGTTGTTTTAAATTTTAAATTTATTTTTTTGTCCGTTATCTATCTCACTTATCAGTTATCAGATAATAAGTATTTTGGTTTTGATTTATTTGTAAATAATGAGCGCAACTAAACTGTGTGTGTAAAATTGGTGTCTTTAAGTGTTGGGTTCCTAGCTGTGAAACCAAAAGTAATATCAATTACTTAGTAAAGCAGTTTGTGCGAAACATTTCGAGCGAAAAATTTTATGAACATGGGCCACCATGCCACTAAATTGGCTTATTGCGCAGCCAACTTTGTTTACAGTGGCAGATATTTGCAGTGGATTTCCAAAATGCCCAAGTAAGTACCTAGTTTCCTGTCTTTAATAAACTGTTTTGGCCAAAGTTTTTATACGATCATCTAATAAATTGCGGGAGCAGAGTATTCATAACATAGCAGAAAATAAGGATGTGCTACTATAAATTTGTATTATTTATCGACTATCGATGTTTTAAAAAATACGTTTATAATTCATTGATACATCATACAACATCATCATCATACAACATCCACATGAGGCGAAATTTTTGATTGGTAATGTTATGACATATAATGTGCCACTTTATTTTGAAAACTAAGTACATACCAATTTTAGATGGGTCGTTTGTCAGCATTTGAAGATGGGCGCCATGTACATGTTGTAATTTTTATTCTTCCTGTTTATTTAAGAGTTTAATATCAAATTTTGCTAGGATGTTATCCAGACTTTTATAGTGAACGTTACAGGGAAGATTGAAACACATTCATTTTACTGAGAGTTTCGAATGGTGAAAAGCGGCTGTCATTTTGACTTCAATAACTTTCTCTATCAATTATCCGAGTCCTTATAGTACACAAGACTTTGTCTTTGTGGTGTGAATTCCTGTGTAAATCTTCCACTAGAAATTGGCGACATCGCCATAATTTTGTAACAAATTATTTACTTTGACATTGGTGAAATTGGACTTGTAATACGATGTGACCGCTAATAAATAAATATAATTATACTAATTTTAATATTTTATCATTTCAGGTGATGAACTGTACAATGTTTGTGAAATACCATATATCATACTTCGATAAAAGAACGCACAGATGATACACTGAGACAAGAGCTCCACCCGAACGAGGTTGTCGATGCAGCTAGTTTTACATACGTATGTATTAACGTACATATGAATATGATCATGTAATAAATTATATATGAGAAGGTAAATACTTAATAAACAAAGCATCAATTAATTCATAGTTTCATTTCACGTTTACCAGGAATAGGTATGGTATGTTTATCGATGGTTGTAGTACATCACTAGCAACAATGAGAAAGATAGCACCATATATTCGTCTCTTTCTATAAACACACTAGCGATGCCTTATTCCCTTACATAAACTAAAATTAGCATCCACGGCCGTGATTGGCCCGATTCCTATCTGTACTCTGTACATAAACTTACTAATCTGGGCTATTTATTTGCGCATTTCGGAGCGTGTCGTGCGTGAGCCGTGTATTTATTACTTCTGTATTTTTAGTGTAATTTCGCATCGTTTAATAAATAAAGCGGCGTGCCTATGTCAGAACACCTACGTGGATTTTCTCCTTCATCTGAAACTATGTCAGAAAGTAATTTAGAGAGGAACCGCGCCGAAAAGGCTCTTATAGCGAAAACGCCCATCCAGAGCCAAGTTTTCTCGAATAAATGCAATATGAAGACCCTCTCGGATATAAAAGGGGATGATGTGACTAAGAACATGAATAAGGGACGGAAGACCTTTGCGTTTTGGACTCTGGTGTGTCTTCTGTTCGTTTTGGCGATTGGAAATCTCGCACTGACGTTCACCATTTTAGCAGTGCTTAGACTTGGACAAGGTTAGTTACTCTAATAGCCAGTTGCACAAAGCATCTTTTGGCTAAACTTTAGATTATGGACCGTCTAATTGAAAGCTGTTTTTTTTTGGGGAAAGGTCTTACCATACCTAGCCCACTTGCAAAGTTTCAACCTGCGGAAATTTCTAGTTTCTGAGAAAAAATATATTGAAAATCGTATGTTCGTACATACATTATGACCCACCGAGTAGGCTAATTTTGAGGTTATGTTGACTGAGGAAATTTAAAACGCCGTGGGCGGATTGTAAATGGGTTCAGATCACCCCTGGTGGCTTATAGGTTCGTTAGGTTAGGTTGGGTTAGGTTGTCTTGCGACCACAACGCACGAGCCGAGCGAGCGGAGCGAGCGTGCTGCGGCAGCGGCCGGCGAGTGCTAGAAACGAATTACGCCTTGTTATATAAACTCTAGGCAGTAATTTGTGGGTTTTATGGTAAGAAAATATTGAACTTTAAATTTCAATATATTTTTTTCTCAAAAACTAGAAATTTCCGCAGGTTGAAACTTTGCAGGTGGGCTAGGTATGGTAAGACCTTTTCCCAAAAAAAAAATCAGCTTTCAATTCGACGGTCCATAATCTAAAGTTTTACCGCATGTCGGCTACTGATACTTTCCTGAAATCCTTCTCTGATATTCTGTCCTTGCCTAACACATCAGCATCATATCTGGGCAGTGAGTGCATGGAACACTTGGTGAAGAAGTGGAAGCTGGTTAACTCCTCTTGCATTTTAAACAGAATAAACCCTAACTCATCATTTAAAATAAATGTAATGTAATTCTGTACAAAATCAAATCAAAATCAAATCAAATATCATTTCTTCATAACCCAATTATGATGTCTAAGATAACATAACAGTCATTTTTCTCTATTAATTAATTAGGCTATATAAAACAAAAATGAGACAAAATAAGGACCTCTGACTCCGAAACTATTTTTAATGTATTATCAGAGTCAGTGATTCCTCCGGTTGATATTGCTTAATATTGCTCAATATAATAAATTAAAATAACTATAAGGTAATAGATTTTGGTTTTTATGCTATGAATGAATGAATGAGTGTGTGTGTGTGTATGTGTGGGTGTGTAGGTTAATTTAGAAGTATATTGTAAAACTACCGGGAACCATTATTATTATTATTTCTACTCGGGACGCCGCGGCTCGCGCAGACGGGTGATCAGATCACGTCTGTGGATCTATTTCACCCACTATCCCAGCTGGAGACGGGCGGCGTGGGTTGTTTCGCTCCAAGCCCCATCCAGGATGACGGCCAGTTATATGTGGCGAGCTGCTCTTTTGGCTTCATCAGGGGTGTCCTCATTTTCCATCCCCCCTAACTACTGGTTGAGATGTACTAAATGAGGATCCTGAGAGGGCCTCCGGAGCATCTCGCACACAATTCTGTGTCCCCTGGTGTGAGGCTCACTGCTCCACAATCCACCCCGCCCGGGGCACTGGTTTACTGGTGCTCCTGCAGCGTTACCCCGTGGAACCTACTATAAGAATAATAATATGAAGATAAAGGCATAAAATATAATTTATGTCAATATTACTGGGATATAACAGGTGTTCTGTATCTATGTATGATAGATTCAAGAGGTAAGTTGTGGTTTTTTTCTTTACTTCAAACTTAGTTAGAGTGTATATAGAAATATTTTTATGGACTTTATTATATAATTTAGACGATCGGAATTCGTATTGACTAGCTGCAAAAGAGGTGTTATGGCTAACAAGAGGGCAAACGTTAATGCATGAGCGCCGCGCTAAGACGGTAGCATCCAGTGGCAAGGAGGCATGCTTACGCAAAATACATAGGAGTATATAAAGTTGCCGTACAGTTAAAATTTGGCATTCGGTGTACAAATAATAAAAAAATAGTTTTCAATATTTTTATACTCTGCTGTGGTTTGAGAATATAATGACTTTTAGGTATGGAAAGCATGGAGTTTCTCCCGGAGCATAATGCCATCAAGTTCTTCCACGAGACGGGTCTGGAGAATGTTTACAAGCGTGACGGCTTGTTGGAGAGCTTCAGGGACAAGCCGATGGAAATCATCAGTGAAAATGGATCTGTTACTTTTAATCTACAGACTCGGTGAGTAACTTGTCATTTCTCAACCTAGATGATAGTACGATCAACCAATTTCAATCATGACCCAGCTTTAAGCTTTATTTATTCATCACTTCACTTTTTAATTTTTGGCAATCGGTTGTTGTAAGTGGGAACAAACATTCCTGCCAATTTCAAGTTAAAGGAAGAAGACTGTCTCGGAGAGAGTGACCGATGAAAACAATATTTTTAGGGCCAAAAATGATTTGAGTTACCTACTATGAGTTAGGTTTCATTTCAATTACAAGCAATTTTAAATTTCAAAGGAAAAAAGCTTTTTGTATTGACAATTTCAAAGGAGTTCTTGTCAAAAAGAAAAAAAAACCGTTCAAGTGCGAGTCGCACCCGCGCGCTGAGGGTTCCGATATACATATACTATTTATGAAAGCAATAAAATCCATACTAGATCAAATGGAGTATCATATGAAAGGGCCTGACTTGTACATTCCAAAATAGATTTTTGTATTTTGTTACAACTTTTAGTTTTCAAGCTATGATAAAAAACCCCCCCCCCCCCCCTTTTCTTCGAAGTTAGCAAAAGGAAAAATCTGTGTTAATTACAGTTGAGTTTTTAGTAAATATTACAGCAAAAATAAAATGATCTCTCTAAGTTGCACAGTTTTTTAGGAATTTTCAAAAAACCTTTGCAAACAAATTTAGTTTTGCGGTCCTAAAAATGTACTTTACTTCTACTAAATATGCTATAGGTGCATCGGAACCCTCAGCGCGCGAGTCCGATGCGCATTTGACCGGTTTTTAGGGTTCCGTACCTCAAAAGAAAAAAACGGAACCCTTATAGGATCACTTTGTTGTCCGTCTGTCTGTCTGTCTGTCTGTCTGTCTGTCTGTCTGTCTGTCTGTCTGTCTGTCTGTCAAGACCCTTTATCTCACGAACGGGTAAAGGTATCAGGTTGAAATTAATACCATATATTAGGATCCATGAACCACACAAGATCTGAAAATTTCATTTTTTTACAACGACGCAATCAAAAGATATGGCATTTTATGTCCTCATCTCCATACATTTATTAAAACCTACAGGGTACTTCCCGTTGACATAAAATTATGAAATTTGGCAAGAAGCTAGGTCTCACGGTACAAATAATGGGAAAAGTCTGAAATCATTAAATATTACAACATTTCTCACAACTAATGGTAACCAATTGTGGTGAGCTCCCGTTTCAAGAACATTCATATAAGAGAGGGGTCAAGTTGGATGGTTGCTGAGGCGATTTTTGTTTTAGTTCTATTTAAAAACGGGAATACTTACAAACTTGAAAATTGGTATGTTTATAGGGCATAGGCTATAAAATAACAACAAATAATAAAATTTGGTCAAGCGCGTGTCGGACTCAAAAAATCTAGCACATTAACTTACTGAAATTTCAACTAATACAATTATGTTTATGTGGTGGTACGGAACCCTTAGTGCGCGAGTCCGACTCGCACTTGGCCGGTTTTTTTTTTTATTTGCGCAACATATTAAAAAAATCAATAACCTAATTTTATTTTCTTTTAAAGTTGTGACATCATCAAATGGCAGTGTACAAATTCAGGTTATTATGGATATGTTTACACTATTATAAATAGGTAGTTAAGGCACTTTTAAGCGTACGCACGACTGCAAGCACGTGGAAACAAAACCAGTACAAGCTGAACCAGCGCTGCGCTACAAACACCCGAAACCAGAGACCCGCTCAAGATCAAAGTGTTTCCACCGACGTGCGGTCGTGTGTACTACGCTTAGAGAAAAAAAACAATGTAAGAAAAAACAAACATATAGCGTACACACAATAAGTTTTTGTGCGCATGGGTGACAGGCGGAGAGCCAATGAACGATCCGCTCGCCTCCCCCCACCTGCCGCGCTCACCCCCGCGACAATTTTTTTAGTTCTGCGCATTAACGGTCACAGCCAGAGTTATTTTTTACTACGTATACCATGTTGTACAATTTTAACTTGTCAGACTTTCAATAATGACAAATCAAACAAAATTCCTTATTAAGTACTTATAAACTTATATCTTTCAGCCTTTCCCGCTCAGACACCAAGTTGGTAGTAAACACATCAGGAGTGTTTGTCCGAGGAGTGAGCTCCTTAGAACTGGTGCACCCGGAGACAGGAGATGTGGTCTTCAGCAGCACGTCTCCGGAGATGACCATCCCTGATGGTGTCAATAACCTACAAGCTAAGGTTAGTCCACAAAGGTACAGACGTACAAAATTGTAAAATGGTACCTCATGGTATCGTCCGTGTGGTGCTGGCACAGAATAGTACCCACCCATCTCTACCCCCTGGGTGTCGTAAGAGGCGACTAAAGGCTTATGAACCGGAGGATGGGCAGCAGCATCTTTCTGTGTATCATACCATCTTACATACTGCGGTCACTAACAACAGCGATCGCCTGCCGCAACGCTTACAAGCGTGGTGACTGGTAAATCCCCTCAAAGGTGCCACGCATTTTTTGCTGAAGTTCTGGAGGGAGGTCCCTGTCCTGTAGTGGTGGTTTCATGGGATGTAATACATACATACATAACATCACGCCTTGTTCCCGTCGGGGTAGGCAGAGACCACAGTTCTCCACCTGCTACGATCTTGACATACTTCCCTTGCTTCCTGAACCTTCATCAATCCTTTCATAATGATGTAATGATGATGTATAATGATGAAACCTATACAGGTATCTTCAGCCACAAGCGCTTCTTTGTAAAAATTGTTAATTTTTTTTTCCAGCAAACCTTAACTAGTCGGGTATCATCACCAGTCAACGAAGACTTAGTACTCCGTTCAGAGACCTCAGCACAACTTCGCGGCGCTGAAGGCACCCACATGGACTCCAAGGAACTGTTCTGGACAGCCGACCAGGACATCTATCTGAAGTCTATCAATGGATCGATCATTCTATCTGGTAAAGAAGGAGTTTATATAGATGTTAGGTATCTTCCTATTGCTTTGCCGGTGAATAAGACAGATAAGCATAGTGGTCAGTTTAAGGTGTGCGTTTGTATGCCGGAGGGAAAGTTGTTCAAAATTCCTATCCCGACTGGACAAAGGGTGACCTGTGAACATGTCAATGTTACTGGAGAATTTAATCCATGCGTTTAAATATTAAACAGATCTTTTTTTCATTACCTTTGATATTTTAAGAGGTTGCTCTGTACATAAAACTGAACAACTTTTGCCGAGGAACATGAGTCGAAATACGAAAAATGTTTTTCAACTTTCCATATAAATTGCATCAGCTGACAGGACAATTTTTATGGGAGCTGATGTTTTTATTTCGTATTTCGTTCTATGTTGTTTTGTTTAGTTTGATCGGCAGAACCATCACTTAAAATATACGGGGTGATAGAAATAACGCTTTATACAGCTTGAATTTTAATTGGTTTTGGTCCTGAAACCCTGTGCCTCATGAAAATAAACTTCTTACAAAAATTATCACAAAAAAATTTTTTCGACTTCATATTAAAGTGGTCACGTGACCGACTCATTTTCTATGGTGAAGTCGACAAATTTTTTCTTAGAAAAAGTTGCTTGTTATCATGAGTAGAATTACTGTGTTTTGGGAGCAAAACCAATGAAAAAAAAAATCACATTGTACTGATAAATTCCACTCAAGTATGAGACTGCTCTCAAAAACCTCTTTCTTCCTATGGTAGACCTCTTGAGAGTCATCTCACTCTTGATAAGAATTTACCAATGCGGTTCTAAAAGCTTCAATGAATCTCAATTATTTCCGCTTCTCTAGAAAATTTCATTCTCACAAGTTTACGCGAACATAGTTAAAAACACCCAAATATTCGGAGAAGTTATACGAAATGTTATCTATGCTAATATACTGCGGGGCAAACAACTTGAACAATAATTCGCTAGGGAAACTTATATGTAAGGTACCTTGAAACTTGGCTCATAAACAGGAATAGGATCACTAAAGATAAATAAAAAATACCAATTTTTTTTGGCCATAAATGACGAGGTATTAAAAAAAAATCATTTTCGTCCAATATCGATAGGTCGTATGGCAGAATGTGATGATTAGTCATTGCCTATCATAAAAAAAAAACTAACAGCTGTATAAACCGACCACAGACTACTTAGAACAGTTGACAGTTTTTTTTTTAAGACTGGCCATGGCTACTTTTATACGACCTATCGATATTTGACAAAAACAAAATTATTTTTTAACTTTATTATTTGCAACCGAAAAAAAATCGTATTTTTTATTTTTACTCATTGACCTTATCTTATTCGAGGTACCTTACACATACGTTTCCTATGCGAATTGCGTGGTAAGCGCTCAGCAGATGAAGGAGCGGGCATACGCGTGCAGCGCTTTTTGTTCTGACAGTCCGCCAGTGTGGCCGGTACTGCAATTACTTTCGTATTATTATAGTTGTTCAATTCAAATAGTTATTCAGTCGAAAAGGTTGTTCAGATTGATTGTTATTTGGTTTAAAACGTAGAGAAATTTTGAAAAATTGTAAGTTTGAATTATATTCCGATAAAAACTATAATTTTCGCAAACCGACCACACTGGAGGAAAATGTCCGTGACTGTCCGCGTCTGCCCGCCCCTTCATCTGCTGAGCGCCGTAGGGGTTTGCGCTCGTCAATTTGTATGTAAAACCGACTGCGCAGCCAAGGTCATTGTTCAAGTAGTTTACTTATACTGTAATGTACAATGCGCGCAGCCAAAGATGAGACTTGACGGATCACGTGGTATACCTGCGCAGTGGACAGGCCATTTTGGCGGCAAGCGGGGAGGGACGCAAGACTGTACCTGTGCACAATCCCCTCTACTAGCATCTGTGTAGTCATGGGCGAATAATAATACTGACGATCCCCATACTAGAAAACATAACCCGGCGATAGATGGCGCTTCCAAATAATTTGAAAAGTAATTATGGTGTACCGAGTATTCTGCTAAAAAATCACAAAAATCATACAAAATTTTCACATAATTACAATATAAATAAACCCTAATATTGAAATTGAATACTCAATAAATCGTAATAACTTCACAGGCAATTTTATTGCGCCATCTAGTTTTATACCATTCCGGGTTACGATTTCTATATAGGGTGACTTTTAATTAGTTCTTGATAGCAAAAGATATGCATGTACTCCTAAAACTGAACAACTTTTCCCAAGGAACATAGGTCGAAATACGAAAAACCAAATTTGACCTCCCACACAAAATGCGCTATCAGCTGATGCAGTTTCTATGGGAGGTCAAAGCTTGATTTTCGTATTTCGACCTATGTTCCTTGGGGAAAGTTGTTCAGTATCATGAGTACATGCATACCTTTTTCTATCAAGAACTAATCAAAAGTCACTCTATATAGGGATGGTCTGTCCTTATTATGATTCGTTAATGGTGTAGTGTCATTCCTTTATAGCGTGTGTAGGACAAGTTTGGCTCACCCCCGCGATATTTTTTTTTACTTGCATTAACGTTCACAGCCAGAGTTATTTTGTACTTCGTATACTATTTATCAGCGGAAGCATTTGTCTAGTCACACTAATATCTAGTCATAGGAATCGCAAGTATTAAATATTAATAAGGAAACCATATACATACTTAGGTAAAATTTGTTAGTTCGTTTTTAGCAATTTTTAAGTCATATTATTTAGAAAGTAAGCGCTATTTTGTAATAAGTCTGGTGACTGTGAATCTGCGAATAACTTTTCCTATAAGAGACAGGTTGACATAGTTACAATATTGATTTCCCTAATAGGCATTTTTTTTCTTTTCCGTATGGCTTCCACATCTTTTTGCAAGACGTTATTGCCAATTATAAAGTATCAGCTAAAGTAGTTCTTAAGGGAATTAATCTTTTTAGAATTTGGCCTATGTTTCTTGGGAAAATGTTGTTGATTTTTGGCGCAGATACACATCAGCACTAGCTGCTAGATAAAATATATGTTAGTCCAAATGTATTTTTTAATTTTTAGTGTATGGTATGGAGCTAACGTCAATTTTCTCGCGCGAGTGAATGAAAAGCGTTTATCTAGGGGCTCGTGCTGAGCTAGCAGGTTGTTATACCCTTTTTGTTACACGTGGGTGTTAATTTAATTGCGTGCCATAGCTCAGGGGCGGGTTCAGTATCAGTAACTGAACTACTTTTCCCAAGCAACATGGGGTCGAAATACGAAAATCAATTTTTGACCTCCCATAGAAACTGCATCAGCTGAAGGCAGGCTTAAGGTCAAATTTGGTTTTTCGTATTTCGACCTATGTTCCATTGATGTTCCAGTGGTGGAAAAATTTGTATAGTTACTGATACTGATCCCGCCCCTAAGCTATGACACGCAATCAAATTAACACCCTATATACAGGGTTATTTGTATCTCGACTGATTCCCGTAAATGGCTTATTGTGAAGGCTAAATGCAACAACTTTTGTTCTACGAATTACAAATTTAATTCCAATAATAATTGAATCGATCAGTTTATAATTTTGTATGGAAGAAAATATTTTTTTGCTGAATTCGCATAGGAAACGTACGTGTAAGGTACCTCGAAACTTGGCTCATAGACAAGGATAAGGTCAATAAGTAAAAATAAAAAATACGATTTTTTTTTCGGTTGCAAATAATAAAGTTAAAAAATAATTTTGTTTTTGTCAAATATCGATAGGTCGTATGGCAGAATGAAAAGTAGCCATGGCCAGTCTTAAAAAAAAAAACTGACAACTGTTCTAAGTACTCTGTGGTCGGTTTATACAGCTGTTAGTATAAGTTTTTTTTTGATAGGCAATGACTACTCATCACATTCTGCCATACGACCTATCGATATTGGACGAAAACGATTTTTTTTTAAAGCCTCGTAATTTATGGCCAAAAAATTGGTATTTTTTTATTTATCTTTAATGATCCTATTCCTGTTTATGAGCCAAGTTTCAAGGTACTGTACAGATCTGAAGTCCCTTCATATAGGATCCTCAAATCAGATACGTGAAAGTTTTGGCCAAGGTTGATCGTCTAGAATAATATCCTTTAAGAATATTATATTTTTCCTGAATCCTACGTCATTCCGTTTTATATATTTATAATATCTTGTAATTTACAGATTCTGCTCGGTGGAGAGTGGCAATAGAAGAATGAAAAAGAAACACAATTGTTATTTTAATACTTATATTAGAATATAAACCTAATCTTCACATGTCTAATTTGTGTTATTTATTTTATATTGGATCACTATTTATTTATATTTAGTCTCATATTGACGGGAGTAGTTCATCTGAATTCATGTAGTTTCATCAATTTAGGAAAGGTTTCATCTCATTTACAATGCAATATTAGAGCCGATAAGTTTCTGAAAAGAAACCTATGTTAATATAAACGAAGTAATAAAAATAATGTGGGGACAATCCCCAGGTTTGGGGCACCGCCATCGCCCCAAGCAGCTCGTCCTAGGCCTCCTCTACCCTAAGTCCTAGGTCCGAGGCATATCATCACCCAGCTCACGATGACATGACGCTAAACTACCCTAACAATCCAACTGGATCGTCAGGATTCTGATCGTCCTCGCGGAGCTGGAAATCCCACCGAAAACTTAAACTACAGTAAAGACTAGGGTTAATGTATGTGGAGAGCGGAACTAACTAACCACAGTACAACCCAGACGGTGATGATGTCTCCCCCCGGTATGTTCATGCCCCGCGTCAAACCCGACTTCCACGTGGCCCACCTTTAAGGGACGATCACTGACTCATCCAGGGTTCACAGGGTATTGACTATTTCTTTTAGTCACCCATACCAGAGCTGGTCACCGAGCCCGCCAGGCACACGAAGCATACGGTCTTCCTTTAGGAAAACAGGGCACTCTCCATCATGAGCTATAAGAGCTCTTCCTGTAATCCCTCCGGGCAGACAATGACCGACATCATCGAATCCCTTAGTTTGTTTTGAAATAAGTTAAACTGAAAATAATTAGCCAGCTCCACACGTCCAAGTGTGAAGTCTGTACTAGATACGGGTATAGTATTATTGCTTGCATGGCCAGCCTAGATCAATAACGGTTTTATAACGAGAGACATAAAGAGTTTGAAGGGCAATCTCCCTCCCCCCAGTCACTGAGTGACTTTATTGCACCAACAAGGTCTCCGTATATCCTTCATAGCTCTCACTTGTGATGCGTAGCTAAATCTCTTTTCCGTTACCAACCCACGCAGGACAAGAATTATGTAGAGTAACCCCAGTCTAAACACTCATTTAAATAAAATGATTTGCATCTAAACTATAATGGGATTACCCAGCATATTTCGAAGTAGAACATATAAGAAGTAAGTATGACAAAAGATTACTGAAGGTAATCCTTAAGTAAAAGTGAAGTATGATGACCAGAACCGAGAAGATACGGGATAGTAGTATCTAAGCTAGGTTGGGCCAAACATTTATGATTTAAGATCTTAAGGGAAAATCAAAAGCATCGAGTATTCAAAACCAAAAACACTGGGAGAATTTAGCGTAAACAACACTAGCTAAAACTCGATGTTCTTTAAAAGAGGACTCAAAAGAAGTATAAAAATGGGGTTATTGTATATACTTAAATATTCGGAACTTATCTACAATGAAAAGAAACTAAACATTATAATTTCTGTTCCATTATTGTTTTCAAGAATCTATTTAGTAAAGTTAAGGTGGTTTCACACTGAGTCAAAGTATAATTTTAAGTATGTTAATTTATGACAAGTTTTATTAAGGGAAAATTAAAACTTAGAATCTTATAAAGTTTAGATTCCTGTATGATTCAATGAAGATTAAATAAATTATTTAACTACTTTAGGATGACACACATAAAGTTCAGAGGTCCCCCAAGGTCAGAGTGTCGTACAGCCGTCGCAGCCTTATGGGCGAACGTCGTCAACACACTTTACAAGAAGCAACCCACGAACGAACGTAATGTCTCCATCAAGAATATTCTTCCTATTGATTCAGGACAATTCTAATTTATTCCTTATAAACAATTTAATGTCATTAGACTAAACTAGAATGTCCCTTCACATAAGAAGAAAGTTTTATGTTGTCTAACTACTCTACATTTGGTAATCTAACGCTAAGATCAGGAGGTCCTCCCGCGGTATATGCCACTCAAACGACGCAACCAATAGTGGGCAAGCGTTGTCAGCACATAACACAAGAAACATTATTTCCAAAATCCAACGTTAAAACACCTTGCTAATATCCCTCCATTTGTACTGGAGTAACACCAATTCATCCCACACATACAGAAGGGGGAAATCAGGATGAATCAGCGAAACCTCACACAAATAGAAAGAGAAGAACTTTAGTATCAGACCCTTTTAGGCTTGAGGGCTCCGGCCCAAGAATGATTAAAATAAATAAATCCGAAGGTTGATATTATCAGATAGACTTAGACAGATACTCCAGCGACACGCGACATACATTTGCCACATCCAATATAGTGGACATCGGGGACACATGTCACGAGGGCATCCATCCACGCTTGGTTGAACTAAATAAACCTGAGAGCAGGTATTTCTTAATCTCAAAATCTGGGACTCCTATAGAATGTAAGTAAAAGGAAAGATAAGCACCTCCTATGAACTTGAGTACTGAAATGTAGTAATGTTCTCAGCATGTTCCAATTTTGGGAAATTGAGGCAAAAGATTCAAAATCACTATCAAAGCAATTTATTATTACTTGAAATATTATTATTTATAATATCCACTCTACTTAAACTTACCCTTTATTTCACAATAAAATATCACAATCTATATCCAAGTTTTAGTTTTCAGATATATTATTTTAAGATTTTGAATTGACGTTCTAATTCTTTTGATCTGACGGAATATTTTTCTTAAATTTTATCATATGAAGACATTAGTATATTAAAAACTGGAATTTTGATTTAGGGCCAAAGATTTTTATATTATTTTCTAAAAAAAGTAATTATTTAATGTATTAATATTTTCTTCCATTTTGATTTTGGGTTTTGATTTATTTTTTGTTAAAGAGATAAAAAATTTATAAAGATTTCAAAATAGCGTCTAGCTTTGAGTAAAACTAAATCAAAAATGATTTATTTGTTGACTATTTGACAATAATGTCAAATAGACAATTCTACCTAAAAAAGTATAAAAATATACATCGTTTAAAGTCTCCTTGACTTGATGATAATAATATACATCGTCCAAAGTCTCTTTGATATGTTGACAAAAAATACAACATCTAAAGCCACCCCTAATCGATGACAATATATATACATCAGAGTCCAGTTTCCATGATTTCACCAAGGACTATTTTAATCAATTTCTCTGTAAAGGAAAGAATTAAACACAATGAAATTTACATTACCTTTACAATCCAAGCAATACCTTTTTTTAGCCTTCACGATTTATCATTTGTGGTTTGCTTTTCCATGTCTATAATGTTCCTTGCAATTCCTGTACCTGTTTAGAAATAGAACATTATCCTGCCTAGCTATACGCGAACAAAGACACTTGTAGAACTAGTTTATACTTAATTATGGGAAAAGAAAATCTTTATTACTATCTACAAATAACGACTCAGATTAGAAACACAGTATGTTATAATTTCCGCAGAGTTATTAAAGTTTACAAACGAAAATCATTAAGTGGGAATATCAATTTACTTAAAGTATCACACAGTACAAGCCTCTTATGACCTCGCAGGTAGATCTGTAAAGCTGCAAATATTCTCCAATCAACTCTTCCTCTTTTGACATTGAAATCTGATTTTCTCAACGTTATTTAGCTCACATAACCTGGAAGAAACTATAAATTTCATTAAGTCACATTTCACCTTAACTCAAATACACACAACAACTTTGAACCGAAAATAAATAAAAGATGGAAAACCACAAAATTGAATACTTACATAACATTAGTTTCACTCCACTTATTCTTTACACTTGGGAATCAAACCCTGAATGTTAGCGTCTTGAAATTATACGCAAATAAACCTTCCTATACTATATCCTACACGAAGCAATCCCTATCTTTATCTCAATTGAAGGAATCCACAATCCAGGATCATAGCCTCCTTCAAAAGATTCGTCTCATCAGCTGTATGAATTCTATCTTTCGCGAGCTACAAAAATAAAAAAAAAATAACTCACATAAATCCAGCTTACTAACGACTTTTCTTTCACAGACGTCTCAAAGTAACAACAAGGATATTTGGAGCGTTTACCGATTCCCTTCTTCCATTTTTCTCCGTTTTTCCCAAATTTTCCTTGCTTGACGGTCCAAAATCTCTCTCACCTGAAACTTTAAAAAAATGTTAAAATTCTATTTGAGCTCCATTGCCCTCACTATTCAACAAATCCTGATTCTTAGTTTTCTTCTGTTGCTTTCGTTTATCAAATTTTTAGCAACTATTCCCTTTTATCAGCAAAAATAGCTTTTTTCCTTCATTTTTCCTTTTCGACTCTTTCCCGACCCTGTCTCGACTGTCACTCCTTGTCATATTTTTCTACTCCCCGTTTATCGTTACACTTCTTGACACTTCCTCTAAATAGTATTTTATGCATTTAAAAATTTTTTAGGGTTCCGCAAGTGCACAGCCTCCCCCAAAATTTTATTATTTCGAAAAATCTAAGAAAACAATTTTTTTTTTTTCGAGAATTCTAAAATTTTCAATTTTAAATTAATTTTTTTTTTTTATTATTATTATTATTATTATTATTTTATTAAAATAAAACCTCCTATATTGGCCCTTAAAATTTTTGATTCACAAATACAATAAACAAAACAAATAACTAAACTACTAATATTATAAATCATTAAACTAAATTAATTTTTTATTCAAAATTATTAAAATTATTTAACATGTTTATCTAAATTTAGATTTATTTCAGTTCAACCCTGATTATATAAACAAATTAAATTTGTATTAAATTATAAATTATTATAGTTCATTATATTTTTTTTTTAAAACGAAGTCAATTTATTAATGCCAATCAATTCACTAACAAATTGGCTCACTATATACTATAATCAAAATAGTCTTCTAATATTAATTATTAAATTAAAACCAATAAAATTATATTAATTAGGTTGTGACCAGGAATATCTCAATTCCTCTAAAGTTAAAATTTATGATATAGTCCCGTGAAAATCTCAATAGCTAACATCCTAAGTATAATATTTAGCCAAATGGACTGCATTATAAACTCCTTTGACACTTTGAGTTTCAGGATCAACGAGAATATACACATTAGCATATTTTATTCCTCCAATTCGATATGGTCCATCATATAATAAATCAAATTTCTTAGTTTTATTTCGACTAGAATCCGATTTATTAAGCCTCCTTAATTTTACCAAATCACCAACTTGAAAATCTATCAACTTATGAGTTCTATTGAATCTATCCTGCCGCTTCTGACTCGAAAGTCTAAGGTTTTCTCTAACTTCCTCTCTAATTTGGTCTAACGTTTTATTCGTGAGTGCCCGTGGTAGAAAACAGTCTACTTTAAGTTTCTCTGAATTTCCAAATAATATTTCATTAGGAGAAAATTTCGTACTCTCGTGGAACGTATTATTATACAATTCCTCAATCTCCAACAAGTAATGATCCCATCTAGTATGGTCATCATGACAATAAATTCTAAAGAATTTGTTTAATTCTTTATTCACTCGTTCTGTAGTGTTAGGTCGAGGATTACGAATAGTAGTATACAAAGTCTTAATTCTCAAGGCTCTGAGTCTATTTTTCCACTTGTGACTAATAAATTGTTTTCCGTTATCTGTCATAACAGCCTTAGGTTGTATTATTTCAGTGAACACTCTCATACAATAAAGCACTGAGTCTGCTGAAGCTCCACGAAGTCCGAAAAGTTTAATAAATTTACTAAAAGAATCCTGTATTACAAAAATGTAAATATAACCAGCCTCAGTTTTAGGTAGTGGTCCGAAGATATCAGCCATTACTAATTCACCCGGGTTTTCAGTTAAAATCGATTTACATTTCCCTACCCCTTTTATATAGTCAGGTCTAGAAAGCTGACAAACATGACACTTCTGAATACAAGACTTCACTGTCTTACCCATATTTATCCAATAACACCTTAATTGTAAATATTTCAAAGTTTTATATGCGCCAAGATGACCCATCTCTATATGTACCTGTTTACAAATCTCTTCTTGTAGAACCTTGGGCATAAACAAAACGTAATCTCCACGTACAGTTTTAAAATAAAGTAGATCATTATTGACAATACAACGCAAAGTTATACGCGTAAATCTATCTGTTCTTTCGGGAACTCTAGAAACATTTATTCTCTCCTTAATCCCACATATGACGTTATCAAGCCGTTGATATTCCATCATACGTTGTAATTTATTTTTCAAGTCACGGTCAGTAGAAACACCTACATACATAACAGTTGGATACCACACCTTCTCTTCTTGCAAAACTCCCCCTGGCGGATATCTAGATAAAATATCTACCCCAATATTTTCTACACCTTTTACATGTTCGACTTCGAAGTCAAATTGTTCAAGAAATAAAATCCAACGTGTGACTCTACTATTGTATAATTTCATTTGTTTCATGAAAGTTAATGCCTTATGATCTGTACGAACAACAAATTTCGCTCCTCTTAAATAAGTCTCAAACTTTTTCACAGAATAAATAATAGCCCACAACTCTTGTTCAGTTACAGTCCAACGTAATTCAGAACCCCGTAGCGCACGACTACAGAACCCCAAAATTTTAACCTCACCATTATTTCCAATCTGAAACAATGATCCGGCTATTCCGATCCCTGAACTGTCGGTCTGTAAATAATATAATTTATCCTGATCTGGATGGCTCAATAGAATCGTTGTAATAAATTCTTCCTTTATATTATTGAAAGCTCGATCTAATTCTTCATCCCAAAACCATGTTTGGTTTTTCTTTAATAACCTAGTTAACGGAGCAGTCAAAATACTATAGTTCTTAATGAAACGTCTATAATAATTACAAAGTCCCAAAAATCCTCTTAACTGTTTTTGTTTCTTCGGAATAGGGAATTCCTTTATAGCTTTTATTTTATCCGGGTTAGGTTTAATTCCCGAAGTTGTAACTATATGCCCTAACATTTTTACTTCACTGCAGGAAAAGTTGCACTTTGCAAAATTACAAGTCATTCCAGCTGATTCTAAACGATCCAAAACTATATCAATATGATCCAAATGGTCTTGCCAAGTCCCACTCGTTAGGACTGCAAGATCTTCCAAATAATTGACACAAAACTCTCTAACACCAGGACCCAATATAATGTCCATTGCGCGACAAAAGGACCCTACTGACGTCTTAAGTCCTTGCGGTAGCACGTTGTATACGTAAGACTTTCCATTAACTGTAAATCCAGTATATTTTTTACTGTCCTCAGTCAACTGTATTTGAAAATAAGCGTTATTTAAATCAATCAATGTTATAAATTTTACACCAAGAAAAGCATTAAGTATGTCAATCTGTAAAGGCGGTGCTTCTACTTCTGGAACCATATATTTATTGATTTCCCTAGCATCAAGTAATATTCTAACAGATCCATCAGGTTTTCCAGTGAAAGTTAGAGGACTACAAAAAATTGTAGTTTTTCTCGATATAATCCCTAATTCCTCCATCTCCCTCAACTTTTCTTCTACTTTTACCCTATGTGCATATGGTATAGGATAGGTTCGTTGTATCCTTGGAGTACCCTCAATCATTTTAATGTCATGAGTATAACAGTTTGCCCTTCCAAGTTTCTTTGTAAAAACTTGCATATGGGAACTCAAAACATTAAAAATTTGTTCCTTCTCTACATCAGACAAATCCATTCCCAACCGAATACTTTTAAACAAATCTAATAATTGCTTTTCTTCACCGCCTTCTTTTTCGTTTTGTTCCTCTATTCCAGATATTAGATTTATTCGATTCTCTTCTAAAAACCCACTAGAAAGATTTCGAAACGGAATAGTAATTTCTCCTTGTCCAACGATACCCAATTCTAATGTTTGTGGTTCTTTTAAATGCAAAACAGCGTTGTGCGCAACTAACCAATCTACCCCAAGGATAGCAGAACAAGTTAATCTAGCAATCACTAAAAATCCCGTATCAATATCAAATGAACCACACGTCAAAGGTATAGAGACTAGTTTTTTTATTTGGAGACTCTTTTGTCCAACGGCTCCCCTCACACATATTGGTCTAACTGGTAACGCAGGGAATTCTAACTTTAATTCTCCTTGTAAACTCTCTAAGAATTCTTCCGAAATACAAGTTACTTCACTTCCAGTGTCTACCAAGAGAACTATAGATTGTCCCAAAATTTGTAACTCTATTTCTGATTTAAATTTGGGCCCCTCATTCTCAAAGCAAACCTCTTCATCATATAAAGAGTTACCTTCATATTCTCTAATGAACTGATTATACATTGGTTGATTTTGTTTAATCACGGAAACGTCAAAAACTTTAATTAAATTTACGACTGTTTGTTTATTATTATAATCTTCTGAAGAATATCCTAAACCTTCTCTATCACAATTCGTTCTAGTATTATTCGGGGAAACAGGATATAAGATCCCTTCTTGGTCACAACCCAATCCTACCCCTGGCTTCCAACCTTGTTTTATTAAATATTTTACAGGAAAAAGATAATTTAGTTTTTTGTTAATTGCGGCCACCTCCTGCTTATTGGAAATGGCCCCAACTAGTTTAAATCTTCTTCTTGAATTATTTCATCAGTGATCCTTCCCCTTGAAGTCTCCCCCTCGATGTGAGCCACCACTTTTGGTTTTTTATAAAATGGTTTGTCTTTATTCGAAACGAATGGACTTTGACGCTTTGTTCCCCTATCAGCTCCAGTAGAGGAGTCAAAGGAAGAAGAACCACATTGTTTAGTCACGTCATCCAATTCACGAAGAAACTCTGTTGCCTCAATCAAAGTATTTCCTTTCTTCATCCGCCAAGCATATTGTACATCCTTCGGAAAGTGTCTCATCAAATCCTCCACTATTTGCCATTCAGGAATTGGTCTAGACATCATCTTTGCTTGCCCTGCTAAACTAACGAAATGTTCTAGCATTGTTCCATTTTCCTTAGACCAAGTGCCATTTACAATCATTCTTCTCAAGGTGTTTTGTTCGGCTTCTCCCCAATAAGCATCCAAAAAATCTCTTTTGAAATCCGACTGTGTAAACCATCTCTGTCTATAAATTCTGGCCCATTTACGAACATCACCTTCTAAACAACTGATTATAGTTTCAATTGTAGCATCTTCATTAGGCATCCTCCGTAAATAATTCTGAAGATCCTCCAAAAACGACACTGGATGTACCCCAAATCTTCCAGGAAAACGTGGTTTTTCGACTCTTGTATCAATCACCGGGCATATATTAATCGGTGCTTCATGCCTTTCAGACGAAGCTGATGCAGCGTTAGTTTCCCGAGCTTGCGACAGCTGATTCTCTAAGTTCGACACCTTCTGTGTCAGAATTCCCATGTTTCTTCGAAGTTGGTGAAACATAGTGGAGTTGCGTAAAGAAGGTCGTGGACGTTCTTCTTGCTGACCTGTCCTTTCTAATTCATCTTGTCCCTGAGATGATCTAAGATTATAACGAGGAGGCATTTTTTCTTTTCTTTGGATACTGAAAGTTTATTACGAATTATAGGTTGGAATTTTGTTTAAATTAAAGAATAGAAAGCTTATCTAATATTCTTTCCTTAACTTCCCAAAACTGTTGCTTTATGGAGCTAATATTTTGATCTCCATCGATAATCTCTATCCTGTCAAAATCTTCCTTTATATTAGGGTTCAATAACCATTCCTCATGAATGTTGTGAATCCTCTCTATATAATCTAACGTTATCCCTGTCTCTTCAGGTCGACCACGACTTAGGGCTCTCTGATAAGAAACCATAGGGGAAGTCCTAAGATAAACCACTAAATTAATTCGAGTAACCAATTGTTCTTTGAAATAAGAATAGGTTTCATCTAAAACTGCAAACTCAGCCGGGTGCAACAATTCACTCTCTTGCAATTCCCTAATAAAACAATTTTTGGCTGAATAGATGGAACGTTCCATAACTTTAATCTTAGCGCTAGATTCTTTCGTATGATTCTCTAACATTGTTAGAAGAACATAATTTTGAAAACAGAAACCCCACTTCTTAGGATTTTCCTTAAATAACTGGAAGAGATTGACGCCAGATAAATTAGTCCATTTATCAATTGGTTCTGGTATTATCTCAAAATCAGAGTTGCCTCCCAAAACTGCCAACAAAGTAGACTTCCCTGACCCTATGTTTCCTTCTATTGAGACTGTAAAATTTCCCATCTTTATTCTGAAACAAGGAATGCATCATATTTTCTATGGTTTCCAAAACAAATAACCCTAAGCTAAAACCAATTCTAACGTCCCGCTTATCAACTTTAACTTAGATAGACTTTACTCTCAAGTTTCTTCAGTTCAAAACTCGAAATTAGTGTATTTTTCATTTTGTTTCTTTTTCACTCTTCAATACCTCTCTCGCTTGAAACCAGCATATCCTGGTCACGGCACCTGCTGTACAGATCTGAAGTCCCTTCATATAGGATCCTCAAATCAGATACGTGAAAGTTTTGGCCAAGGTTGATCGTCTAGAATAATATCCTTTAAGAATATTATATTTTTCCTGAATCCTACGTCATTCCGTTTTATATATTTATAATATCTTGTAATTTACAGATTCTGCTCGGTGGAGAGTGGCAATAGAAGAATGAAAAAGAAACACAATTGTTATTTTAATACTTATATTAGAATATAAACCTAATCTTCACATGTCTAATTTGTGTTATTTATTTTATATTGGATCACTATTTATTTATATTTAGTCTCATATTGACGGGAGTAGTTCATCTGAATTCATGTAGTTTCATCAATTTAGGAAAGGTTTCATCTCATTTACAATGCAATATTAGAGCCGATAAGTTTCTGAAAAGAAACCTATGTTAATATAAACGAAGTAATAAAAATAATGTGGGGACAATCCCCAGGTTTGGGGCACCGCCATCGCCCCAAGCAGCTCGTCCTAGGCCTCCTCTACCCTAAGTCCTAGGTCCGAGGCATATCATCACCCAGCTCACGATGACATGACGCTAAACTACCCTAACAATCCAACTGGATCGTCAGGATTCTGATCGTCCTCGCGGAGCTGGAAATCCCACCGAAAACTTAAACTACAGTAAAGACTAGGGTTAATGTATGTGGAGAGCGGAACTAACTAACCACAGTACAACCCAGACGGTGATGATGTCTCCCCCCGGTATGTTCATGCCCCGCGTCAAACCCGACTTCCACGTGGCCCACCTTTAAGGGACGATCACTGACTCATCCAGGGTTCACAGGGTATTGACTATTTCTTTTAGTCACCCATACCAGAGCTGGTCACCGAGCCCGCCAGGCACACGAAGCATACGGTCTTCCTTTAGGAAAACAGGGCACTCTCCATCATGAGCTATAAGAGCTCTTCCTGTAATCCCTCCGGGCAGACAATGACCGACATCATCGAATCCCTTAGTTTGTTTTGAAATAAGTTAAACTGAAAATAATTAGCCAGCTCCACACGTCCAAGTGTGAAGTCTGTACTAGATACGGGTATAGTATTATTGCTTGCATGGCCAGCCTAGATCAATAACGGTTTTATAACGAGAGACATAAAGAGTTTGAAGGGCAATCTCCCTCCCCCCAGTCACTGAGTGACTTTATTGCACCAACAAGGTCTCCGTATATCCTTCATAGCTCTCACTTGTGATGCGTAGCTAAATCTCTTTTCCGTTACCAACCCACGCAGGACAAGAATTATGTAGAGTAACCCCAGTCTAAACACTCATTTAAATAAAATGATTTGCATCTAAACTATAATGGGATTACCCAGCATATTTCGAAGTAGAACATATAAGAAGTAAGTATGACAAAAGATTACTGAAGGTAATCCTTAAGTAAAAGTGAAGTATGATGACCAGAACCGAGAAGATACGGGATAGTAGTATCTAAGCTAGGTTGGGCCAAACATTTATGATTTAAGATCTTAAGGGAAAATCAAAAGCATCGAGTATTCAAAACCAAAAACACTGGGAGAATTTAGCGTAAACAACACTAGCTAAAACTCGATGTTCTTTAAAAGAGGACTCAAAAGAAGTATAAAAATGGGGTTATTGTATATACTTAAATATTCGGAACTTATCTACAATGAAAAGAAACTAAACATTATAATTTCTGTTCCATTATTGTTTTCAAGAATCTATTTAGTAAAGTTAAGGTGGTTTCACACTGAGTCAAAGTATAATTTTAAGTATGTTAATTTATGACAAGTTTTATTAAGGGAAAATTAAAACTTAGAATCTTATAAAGTTTAGATTCCTGTATGATTCAATGAAGATTAAATAAATTATTTAACTACTTTAGGATGACACACATAAAGTTCAGAGGTCCCCCAAGGTCAGAGTGTCGTACAGCCGTCGCAGCCTTATGGGCGAACGTCGTCAACACACTTTACAAGAAGCAACCCACGAACGAACGTAATGTCTCCATCAAGAATATTCTTCCTATTGATTCAGGACAATTCTAATTTATTCCTTATAAACAATTTAATGTCATTAGACTAAACTAGAATGTCCCTTCACATAAGAAGAAAGTTTTATGTTGTCTAACTACTCTACATTTGGTAATCTAACGCTAAGATCAGGAGGTCCTCCCGCGGTATATGCCACTCAAACGACGCAACCAATAGTGGGCAAGCGTTGTCAGCACATAACACAAGAAACATTATTTCCAAAATCCAACGTTAAAACACCTTGCTAATATCCCTCCATTTGTACTGGAGTAACACCAATTCATCCCACACATACAGAAGGGGGAAATCAGGATGAATCAGCGAAACCTCACACAAATAGAAAGAGAAGAACTTTAGTATCAGACCCTTTTAGGCTTGAGGGCTCCGGCCCAAGAATGATTAAAATAAATAAATCCGAAGGTTGATATTATCAGATAGACTTAGACAGATACTCCAGCGACACGCGACATACATTTGCCACATCCAATATAGTGGACATCGGGGACACATGTCACGAGGGCATCCATCCACGCTTGGTTGAACTAAATAAACCTGAGAGCAGGTATTTCTTAATCTCAAAATCTGGGACTCCTATAGAATGTAAGTAAAAGGAAAGATAAGCACCTCCTATGAACTTGAGTACTGAAATGTAGTAATGTTCTCAGCATGTTCCAATTTTGGGAAATTGAGGCAAAAGATTCAAAATCACTATCAAAGCAATTTATTATTACTTGAAATATTATTATTTATAATATCCACTCTACTTAAACTTACCCTTTATTTCACAATAAAATATCACAATCTATATCCAAGTTTTAGTTTTCAGATATATTATTTTAAGATTTTGAATTGACGTTCTAATTCTTTTGATCTGACGGAATATTTTTCTTAAATTTTATCATATGAAGACATTAGTATATTAAAAACTGGAATTTTGATTTAGGGCCAAAGATTTTTATATTATTTTCTAAAAAAAGTAATTATTTAATGTATTAATATTTTCTTCCATTTTGATTTTGGGTTTTGATTTATTTTTTGTTAAAGAGATAAAAAATTTATAAAGATTTCAAAATAGCGTCTAGCTTTGAGTAAAACTAAATCAAAAATGATTTATTTGTTGACTATTTGACAATAATGTCAAATAGACAATTCTACCTAAAAAAGTATAAAAATATACATCGTTTAAAGTCTCCTTGACTTGATGATAATAATATACATCGTCCAAAGTCTCTTTGATATGTTGACAAAAAATACAACATCTAAAGCCACCCCTAATCGATGACAATATATATACATCAGAGTCCAGTTTCCATGATTTCACCAAGGACTATTTTAATCAATTTCTCTGTAAAGGAAAGAATTAAACACAATGAAATTTACATTACCTTTACAATCCAAGCAATACCTTTTTTTAGCCTTCACGATTTATCATTTGTGGTTTGCTTTTCCATGTCTATAATGTTCCTTGCAATTCCTGTACCTGTTTAGAAATAGAACATTATCCTGCCTAGCTATACGCGAACAAAGACACTTGTAGAACTAGTTTATACTTAATTATGGGAAAAGAAAATCTTTATTACTATCTACAAATAACGACTCAGATTAGAAACACAGTATGTTATAATTTCCGCAGAGTTATTAAAGTTTACAAACGAAAATCATTAAGTGGGAATATCAATTTACTTAAAGTATCACACAGTACAAGCCTCTTATGACCTCGCAGGTAGATCTGTAAAGCTGCAAATATTCTCCAATCAACTCTTCCTCTTTTGACATTGAAATCTGATTTTCTCAACGTTATTTAGCTCACATAACCTGGAAGAAACTATAAATTTCATTAAGTCACATTTCACCTTAACTCAAATACACACAACAACTTTGAACCGAAAATAAATAAAAGATGGAAAACCACAAAATTGAATACTTACATAACATTAGTTTCACTCCACTTATTCTTTACACTTGGGAATCAAACCCTGAATGTTAGCGTCTTGAAATTATACGCAAATAAACCTTCCTATACTATATCCTACACGAAGCAATCCCTATCTTTATCTCAATTGAAGGAATCCACAATCCAGGATCATAGCCTCCTTCAAAAGATTCGTCTCATCAGCTGTATGAATTCTATCTTTCGCGAGCTACAAAAATAAAAAAAAAATAACTCACATAAATCCAGCTTACTAACGACTTTTCTTTCACAGACGTCTCAAAGTAACAACAAGGATATTTGGAGCGTTTACCGATTCCCTTCTTCCATTTTTCTCCGTTTTTCCCAAATTTTCCTTGCTTGACGGTCCAAAATCTCTCTCACCTGAAACTTTAAAAAAATGTTAAAATTCTATTTGAGCTCCATTGCCCTCACTATTCAACAAATCCTGATTCTTAGTTTTCTTCTGTTGCTTTCGTTTATCAAATTTTTAGCAACTATTCCCTTTTATCAGCAAAAATAGCTTTTTTCCTTCATTTTTCCTTTTCGACTCTTTCCCGACCCTGTCTCGACTGTCACTCCTTGTCATATTTTTCTACTCCCCGTTTATCGTTACACTTCTTGACACTTCCTCTAAATAGTATTTTATGCATTTAAAAATTTTTTAGGGTTCCGCAAGTGCACAGTACCTTACATATAAGTTTCCCTAGCGGATTATCAAGTCGTATTCCGGTCAATCGCACGTCGGTAGAAACTTTTTCAACTCTATTACTACGACATAAGGTCCAAATCTGTTAGTACTAACGTGCTGTTGAGTGTACAAACAAAATTTGTTGCATTTAACCTTCACAATAAGCCCTTAACGGGAATTAGTCGTGCTACAAATAAGGCTGCAAGCACTGACCTCTAAATTTGTAAGGTTAATTTTTTGGACCTGATATGCGTATGCCCACCTTATTACAAAGGTCAAAAGCAACAACTTTTTGTTCTACGACTTTGCTAACAACGCACAAAAAATTTTCGACTCCCCATACTTAAGTGGTCACGTGACCGACCCATTTTGTATGGGAGTTAAAAAATTTCGTGCGTTGTTAGCAAAGTCGTAGAACAAAAGTTGTTGCTTTTGACCTCTTTAATAAGGTGGGCATACGCATATCAGGTCCAAAAAGTCAGTGGCTGCAAGGGAAAGCCTTCCGAATACTCAAAGGGCATGATCAGTCAATGTAACTGAACAAATTTCAGCGATTAAAACTCTCAGGAAATTTAAACAAAAATTGGCCTCTCCATACAAAATTGCAAACTTGATTTGACAGTTAGAGGCCGATTTTTTGTCGTGTCCTGAAAGTTTTATTTGCTGAAAGTTGTTCAGTTACGTTGACTGGTTATGCTCTTTCAGTATTCAGAAGGTTGTCTCTTATCACTACATAATGTAAAACAAAGTCGCTTTCTCTGTCCCTATGTCCCTTTGTATGCTTAAATCTTTGAAACTACTCAACGGATTTTGATGCGGTTTTTTTTAATAGATAGAGTGATTCAAGAGGAAGGTTTATATGTATAATAACATCCATTAAATAGTGGAGAAGTACTGTTATTTTTGAGGTTTCTAATGTGATGTCGTAAATAATTACATTTTTTCCGCTTACATTGCAAACGCAGGCTGAACCCTACGAGTTTTATCAAAATAATGTACTAAGTATTGTACACATTGAAAAGGTCTACAGAAAAGTCCGTGATGGTATATGTCTATCTCTTATGGATAACCCACAATAACTTTTTGTCATTTACTTTTTACGACAAATAATGGCTAATTTTCGAAGCGATTTTAACCAATACAGCATTAATCCTTAACCAATTAAATACCTTGAATACATTGTTCATTTAATATAGATCTATATGGCCCTTTACACCGTATGATTTAAGTGAATATTTTCGAAGATATTACAGATTTAAAAATTGCGGGACGTAGCGTTTGCGGCGGTACCGGCCGGCCGCCCGGTGCGGCAAGAGCGTGCCTATAAATAGCGCGTCTGAGGCCGCGGTTTTCCCTATACCACTTTGAATTATATACAACGGTCACAGTTTTTCTGTAGTGTATTTAGTATCAGCATTGCACCCGTGCGAAGCCGGGGCGGGTCGCTAGTTTATTTTATTTTTATTTTATTTATTAATTACGAAAGGTACATGCATTTCTTACAAACTAAATGATCGCCAAACTGTGACAGTTTGTTGGCGAAGAAGGCGCAATACTAACAAAATCATGCACCTGGTACTAGCTATATATACTTACTTAAATAGGTACATCAAGCAGGCAAGTTAATATACAAGGATTTACAAATTAACCAACTTAAAAGGACCCTACCTGCCCCTGTTGCTGTTCTATTTTATAAATTTAAAGTAAAGCAAGTAGGCCTATACCGTATGGTGCCGGCAAAGAATAGTACCATCCCATACATACCCGTGGGTGTCGTAAGAGGCGACTATGGGTTATAAACTGGAGGATGGGCAGCAGCATACTCCTGTGTGTCATACTGTCTTACTTACTGCGGTCACCTACAACCGCGGTCCATGGTGCCAGCCGTAACGCTGACAAGCGAGGTGACTATGGTACTTCCCCTCCAAATTTTTCCAGCAAATGCCAGAATTCTGGAGGGAGCTCCTTGTCCTGTAGTGGACATTTCATGGGATGTTATGATGATGAAGGAGGCCTATTACAATGGTTTTGACTCGGCGTTAATTTTCCCTGCCTGTGCAAATGCATATTCGGGTAGGCGTCTTTAGACATGGCTGATTCATTTCACTTACTAGCTTATTAGAATTAAGAGGGCCGATAACAGAACAATTGACATGAAAATCTCGATTTTTGACGGAACTTATTTAGCTGTCTTGCAAGTACGGTCAACCGCTTGTTGGTAGAAACTTTTTCAACTCTATTACCACGCCATAAGGTCCAAAATTGTTTCTACTGATGTGCAGCCGTGTGTACGTACGATTCACAAAACGTAGTGATCGAAATGTTACAGAAACAACTATATTTTTTTGTAAATAAAAATTTTCGAAGTTTTGAAAGGTAAAATAAATTCGAGCAGTCTATTATTTTTTAATATCTGTCACTAACAACACAAATTCAACCAGAGCTGAATCAGTCGTGTCTAAAGAACTCTGTTTATGAGGGATTTTTTGAAATACTTACTATTTATTGTTATGATTATGTGATTTGTAGGTAAGTAATTGATATATACGTCGCACAAAATAACTTTGGCCCTGTTATTGATGCGCAGTAGTCAAAAATGGGCCATTTTTTTCTTCTGCGCATCAATGACAGGGCCAAAGTTATTTTGTGCGTCGTATACCAATGTTTTTGTGGTGAACATGTAAAATTTTTGTTTGGTAAAATAATGTTATCTTTTTGTAACTGCCATAATACTTACCTACTCCATTTGGATAGCGAAATGTAGCTGAATTATTAATACATTATTAAGATTAAAATCTTGTATTTAATTTAACGTTTGACAAGAAAATAAAATAAATTACTAGGTACTTCCGTAACTGAACAACTTTTGATCTACAACTTACAAAAAAAAATCGAGTCTCCATACAAAATTACAATCTGATCCGGTCAATTTGTATGGAGAATATTTATTTTATCTTTATTTTTATTTCCAAAAGTTATAGAACAAATGTTGTTCAGTTACATGTGTAGAACTACCCCCCGAGGGGATTTAATAATTAAGAGTAAAAAAATGTGCACATGCAGACTATGAAATTGAATAACTTTTCTCAGTTAAAGAGGTCAAAAAGTGATACGTGCGCGTGTGTTTTCAAAATCTTTTGATAAGCGCCATAAAATATAGCAATTTTACCTGAAAATAAAATTGTTATTAAGTATACTTACCTTGTTATGAGCCTAATATTTGAGTATCAAACCTTGTTTCCGTATCCGGTGCGACGTTTCAGCCCCAACTTCACTACTAGTTGCATGATTTCCGGCGTGAATCCAGCTGCAAGTGGTGGGAGGCGAGCGCTCGAGCGCCGCCGGCCCACGTGCTTGCTCATTGGCACTCAAATAACGGTGCCAACGCTGTTGTAAAACGCGTTGCGCCTGTGTCGCTGCCTGTCTCTTGTACTTACGTAGGTACAGCAGCAGTAATGTACTTAGGCTCATAACAAGGTAAGTATACGAGAGATGGAAAGTGTGAAAGTGATATTGAAAGAAGAGTGAATGCTGGAAACATGGTGAATGGTGCCCTGCACGCCTTTATGAGGAGTCAGAAGGTGTCTCACAAGGCTCGTTTGGCTGTTCATGGGGGAGTTTTGGTACCAACACTGATGTATGGCAGTGAAAGCTGGGTATGGCAGAAGAAGCATGAAAGTAGAATTAATCCAGTGGAAATGAGAGCGCTAAGGAGTATGATTGGTATTAAATTGAGTGACAGGATTAGAAATAGTGTGATAAGAGAACGGTGTGGCGTAAAAGAAGACGTAGTGACCAAAATCGAGAAAGGGATGCTGAGATGGTTTGGTCATGTAGAGAGGATGAATGAACGAAAATTGACGAAAGAGATCTACCAGGCGAGAGTGAATGGAAACGTTGGAAGGGGAAGGCCTAGGCGAACGTACCAGGACCAAATTCAGGACGTTCTGAATAAAGGCCAGGTTAAAAGTACCCTAAACCGACGAGCATGTATGAAAGGATTGATGAAAGTACAGGAAGCAAGGGAAGTATGTCAAGATCGTAGCAGGTGGAGGACTGTGGTCTCTGCCTACCCCAACGGGAAAGAGACGTGATGTTATGTATGTATGTATGTATGTATACTTAATAACAATTTTATTTTCAGGTAAAATTGCTATATTAAGTTGCCTGTACCTTGTTATGAGCCTAATATTTGAGTAGTGTTTGATATCGCTGCTGGATTGAACGCCAATGTGCTATGAGAATACCAAATATAATATAATAAATTATTATGATATTTATGATTGGTAATAAATGACCAAAGAAATGTACAGGTTGTGACAGTAATTGATTTTGGGCTAGCGTTGAATGAAACTACCTTTCCATAGAAATTATGAAGGTAATAGGCGATTTCCAGTTACCGCGGGTGAAGATTTCATTGACTGGAGTGTACATACAATGTTGTTTAGCCAGCTTACAGAAGCTGTGGCTACGCACTGGCATGGACTCAGCGCCTCGCAAAGCGGTTCGCACCCAGCCGCCGATGGTGAAGCGGGTGGCTGGCTTCACGCATCGCAAGTACTAATAAACAAAAGACTTGAATATGTTTTGGTTAGATTGACATTCAGACTGCCTGTAAAGAAGCTATGTCAGTCTTTAAATCAATTTGGGCCCCAATATTAGGTATTGAATTTACCTCCAAAAGGCAATTCAACTGATCAGTTATCAAGAGTGTCAGGTTATGTACGCACGGCAGCAAGCAAGTGGAAACACCACCAGAAAAAGTCGAACCAACGCCACGCAACAAAAGCCCGAAACCAGAGACTCGCTCAACGCCATTTGCTTCCACTGACGTGCGGCCGGTGTGTACTGTAGAGCCTTCGTGGTGTTATAGCCACGAATGCCTTATAATCGGGTAAAATTAAATTATTTTCAAAGATTGTCAAAACGAATGTTGCTTTGTTTTTTTGATTCAGTAGTTGTATGCCAACCGGGAAGGCAATAGGTTCTTCGTTCTGGTCATCTACCAGCATACGCCGCTTCTCGGCAACGAATATTTTAAAAAGTGTGGCATCGAGCCCTTGTAACCGCGATTATAATTTTTGAGTGCATTCTCTCAAATAAAACAAGTTTTTACCAGATTAATTATATATTTTATTTCAGTTAAGACGTAAGGACTCTCGCTGAGGGTCTTTACAGTACCCTGCGGCCAGACCACAACTAAAGAATAAAAAAGGTCTGGTAAGAAATTTTGTAAAACACAACTAATTTAATTTAGAGTTTAGCTGGCTTTTGCAAAACAAACCCTTTTAAAGATTATCGAACTATAATATGTAAACCTAATGTAGGCTGACAAAAGGTTGACTTGACACTACAGATTTGTGTTAAGTTAAGACTGTTAAAAAATGGAGTTGTCAGACAATTAAAGAAAATATGATTCAGTTGTAAGTCCATTAAACGTGCCAGGCCTGCCGGCAACGGAGCATGTTAATGTGGCCACTTGCGCCATCTTACCCAAGCAGGTGATTAAAGTAGATTTTCTACAGCTCTTATTAAGAATGTCAATTTGGTATTTACCCCATGAATCTAGTGTTCAGGCGCATTTGGTCCAATTCGCAAAATGTCCAGAGGGCTTAAAATGTCTAATTCGCAACTTGTCCAACTCGAAACCTGTTAGCTGTGTTGAGGTTGAGGACTGTTCATCATACAAACTTTCAAAGTAATCTGATTTACCTGTGGTGGCGCGCGACTGGTAGGTATATCCAAAAATACCTGCCGTGGTTCTGGATTACTATTGGGGGATCCTGGCCTCTGGCCTGTAGGTTCAGATGCAAAAACCCTTTTTCTCAGAACGGAACGACCATGATATAAATTCTCGTCGCACGACTCAGATGTGAGGCGAGTAAGAAGTCTGGGAATTAAGCAAAGGGGTGAGAACAGTAACGCCAACCTGTAATGCACCTGTGATGCGTAGTAAAATATCTCGTCGTGTCGTGGTCGTTCACAGAGATACGAGTATACATACATATCTTACCGGTCAACTAAACAGGCTTTTCTGGATGTAAGAGGTCTATTCCTTGACTTTTGTAACATAGTGAATCAGTGCCACTTTGTAGAGGTTTTCGCTCGCGACAAGCGATCTACGTATCAGTGGCGCTGCTAACCTTGTACTCGTAAACATCGGCTCCGTGTATTTTATTAGGTTAAAAATAGTTAAAGTGTATATTTTTAAATGTTCGTGGTTATAAATTGTAAAGTAACGCACAAAACTACAGTGAGAGTGTTTGTGATAATTTTGACCTGGAGATAATAGTGAAATATACTAAAATACATAACAGTGATATTATTTTGTTCTATCTTTTAATCAAGTTGCGGTATAATCTTCCTCTTATTTTAACGAGTGTTCCTAGTGTTTTTAAGCAAAACTACAACAGTATTATACTGAGCAGTGTAACTATTTTGGTGTTTTCGTGCAAGAAATTGAATCTTTTATGCATACTACCTACATCAGTTGAACAATTCAAGCTCAAGTCACACAGAGGCGCGCCAACTGACCGATCATTTCGCCGCTAATACTATAACAACTTTGGTATAGCGGCAACGATTCACGCCCCTGATACGAACGACTGCGGGTCGATCCTGAGCAACCTCGATTGTTTTTGCATTTTTATTTTGCTTTTTTTTTTTTTTTTTTTTTTTTTTTGAATTTTAACAAATTATCAAATACAAGCATTCCTATAATACATACTACGGATCATTAAGACACTATGGCTACAAAACAAAATAAATGTGCGACTTGCAAAAAGGTCATACCTAAAAAATATTATCTACATTGTTCGGTATGCAAAAATTACTACGATCTGGATTGTTTGGCTATGAAGGATAATTACTTTAATTTGATGAAAAACAAAAATAATTGGAGATGTGGAAAATGTACGAGCATTGTAGCTGGACCTGGTACTCATATGCTACGTCGACAGCGTCATCCGGTTATACCTACCATTCCTAGGCGTACATCTACACCGAGAATAAACGAAACTCAAAGTACGACTAAAACCATTGCGCCCAACACGGATGCTACTGCTGATGCTATTTCCACAGATATAGTAAAAGCATGTTCAAGAATCACAACAGTAGAGCGTGACGAACATAAACAGTTTACGATACAGAATGCAGAAGGAAGTAAGGTAGATGAATTAGCATTTTCGTGTATTAAAGACCAGAGCTCACTGAAAGTAGATAGTATAAAGGATATTAGTACTGGAAAATCCTCACTAGCTTCAGATGAACAAAATAATACAAATGATGTAATCATAAACGTTCCAACAAGTAACTCTTTTCATCTATTAACAGAAGATGAGGAAAATGGTACAAATGTAGATTTAAAGCTGACTGACAAGAGCGGTACGACTGTATCTCGAGTTTCACCGCAAAACTCTCACGCACAATCAAACGCTTCTATTGTAATATCAAATTCACTCATAGAGTATGTTACTCACCGAAAGAAAAACAATAAATTTCAAAATGTTTCCCTCGATGGAAATTATATAAACATAACGCGACAAAGCTTACCTGACCCTGTAGCTGATTCGGACGAAGTAGTCAAATTGAAGCAATTAGTAGACTAAGATCGGAATTACTCTCAACAGAGGAAGCTATGGAAGAATTTATCGTTGAAAACAATACTTTGAAACGAAAAATAATCAAATATGAGGAAACGCTCAAAATGTACAAAGCTGTTGGAATTGGTAATCCTAACAACCATTTATTCTATTCACCAAAAAATAGACGAATTTTATCAGGAATTTTACATATGACACCATCTAAAGAAGAACAGCTGAACAATAAATCTAAGATCGAGCAGTCTAATTCAGAGCACCAAGAACACCATGAAGACATCAGTTTCTCTGACAGAAATACCACACCTATGTTGAACTCCACGGTTAAAGAAAACTTCAACGATTCTATCGTTGAGAAGTTGCAGGAAACCGGTCTAAACAATCGTCAACATAATATCAACAGTCTGAAACCTAAACGGAGGGTAATATTATTGGCTGATGAAACGGGAAGAAGACTTCGTGACATTCTGGAAAAGCTATTGGGTGACGAGTACTGTGTGACATCTGTTTTGAAACCATATGCTTCCTTGGTGGACATTACAACGAACAACCTCGCGTTAAATAGGGGACTAGATAAAGATGATTATGTGATTCTATTAGCTGGCTCACACGACAACAACATTATCAAGTTTCAGTCTGCTTTATACACATTTTTGAATGCTTTTACAAGCACTAATGTCGTGTTCGGGGAAGTTTGCAGCAATTCTCATCTAAATGAGACTAAATTGAATGAGTTAGTTCGAATCATAAGTACGAATTTAGAAAATTTAACTTGCTCAAAATTATGCTGTTATAATGATAATAAAATTGATAAGTTTAACACTTGTCGATTGTTAGACTCAGGGTGTCCACATTCTTGAAAATCAGGGAAAGTCAGGGAAAAGTCAGGGAAGCTCAAGGTGGTCAGGGAAAGTCAGTGAAATCGAGGAGCCACCTGGAAAGTCAGGGAAAAATTAAGAATTTACAGTTTGCTTTCCAAAATGTCCCAGTGATTGTAAAATAAGGGATATATCATTCTCTAGTGACTAGAGTCTAGTCTGACTCTTAATCCAGACTATTGAAGCAATTTTTTCCAGGTTCCGAGTGACCTACAATAAGGCAAAATTTGTGGTCACAATAATTAGATTACTCCTTTTAATTTTTATAAATTTCAATAGTTTTGGTTCAGTGAAATCTTTTATTTACTCCTGTAATTCATGCTCTAGTCTGACTCTTAAGGGGCTGATAAGAGCTGAATTACCTCCCTTTCAACAAAGGGCATAATGCGCGTGCTAGAACGGAGCGGATTCGCGCTGTTTTACGTTTTTCGCTCATTTCTGCATTATTCTCAAAATCTGTACCCATAATATTAATGATTAAATAGCTATATTATAACGCATAATATATTGAATAATGTGTAAAAGTTTTGGCATCATAGATTAATGGGTACTTAAGAAAAACGGTTTAAAAGCAAAAATCAGACTTAAAGAGGGGTAGAGGTTGTTTTTTTTTTATGGCGTACAAAATTTATTTAATCGCATTTCTGAGTCGGCCATATTATTGTAAGGATGCTTAATTATCACATTTTTTTTCAAAGGCCATATACGTCACTTTTCGTTAAAAACCTGCTCTAGTGAAGCGTATTTAGCTCTTATGAGCCCCTTAATCCAGACTGTTGAAGCATTATTTTTCAGGCATTTTTTTTTTCTCCAAAGAGTGACCTACATTATGACATTGTTTTTGGTCTTAACATTTTTTCGAAAATATATTCATTTATACTTGCGGCACTCTGGACCGGTACCTTTTCGTGCCGTTCGCGGTCGAGACATCAGGTTGCTGGAGTGCAGAGGCCCTTGAATTTGTCAGGGAGATCGGGCGTCCACTTAGGGCACAAGGCGGTGACTGCCGCTCCTGGTCGTTCCTAGTGCAAAGAGTGTCCATCGCCATCCAACGCGGAAACGCCGCAAGTGTCATGGGCACCTTTGCACCGGGATCGATCCGAGGCGGCTTATTCGATCAATAGGTTTGACTTATGATTTAATTTATGTATTATTTGACTGTTTTTAGGGTTCCGATACCAAAATGGTAAAAAAAAGGAACCCTTATGGTGCCGGTCTGTCTGTCCGTCTGTCTGTCACACCTCTATATCTCAGCAACCACTTATGCTATCGACCTGAAATTTGGAATAGTTTTTGAATATAGTTGCCCAACTTAAGGCGGTTGCTGGGTGGCAGCACCTTACTTTTAGAAATAAACTTATTGCGTCGCAAATACAAAACTTTTCAGTAGTATTGTTCGTTTGGCGGCAATATAGGGCAGTTATATATGTTATAACCCATGACATCATAGCTTAGCTTATCATTTATAGCTTTGTATTGGTAAAGTGCTAAAAGTGGCCGTTTTTGGCAGTTTTACAATACAAAGCTATTCACGATAAGCTAAGATGTGATGTGATGGATAATAAAATATAGAACTACCCCAAATTGCCGCCAATCAAACAATCCTTATTAAATGTTTTGTATTTATGACGCAATAAATTTATTTCTCAAAGTGGCAGCACTTCTGCTCAGCAACCACCTTGCACATGAAAATTTTTAAAAAAAAGTATTTATTTATTTAAAAGAATTACATACTAATCTTAATACTAATTTACAATTTATGTAAGGTGTAACAAAAACCTAATTAGGTTTGTCCGTACACCTACAGATTCGACGGCACTCTGCGACCGCACGCAACTTAGTTCAATATTATTTTCAAATGAATACATACTATGAGCGTAAAGCCACGAACAAATCTAAAAAGATCAATTTGGCACACATTGCTGGGAGGCTTGGTTATATTAATTGCAATATCCTTACTTCAACGAGCAATGTATACCGAATCAATCCCCGAAATGTGATTGAGTTGAAGCGCACTGAGTGAGACAGATTACAAAACAAGTTGTTAGGAGTAGGGAGCAGCGCGCACACACAGGGTGTTTTCTTGAAGTGTTACTTTACTTGATTTTCGTCTATAATTTTTTTTAATAGTTTATTTTTTATGTTCTTTTCGTTAATAATGATCTTCAATGAATTTGGCAGGTTGTTAATTAGTTTAGGTACAATATATTTTAGAGTCTGTTTTCCATAGAGGTTTTTAAAGCCGGGGACAATTAATTTGGCATTCGTTACGCTGCGGGTTCCCTCCCCGTGATTAGCATTGTGTTTGAGGGTTTCATTAAAATAATTCTCAACTAAAATTATATAACTAATTTTGTCTTGGATAGGTATTATTTTACAGAAGGAAAACAGGGCATGATAATTATCTTTATATTTATTTTTTATTTTAAAAGAAGATGCATAATTGTAACTGGTATATCGAGTTAAGGTGTGTTTTAAACTGGTATATCGAGTTAAGTATGATTATTAATGTAACTTACTACTTACTACTCTGGCTCAGCGACCCAAAGTGAGTCTTGGCCTCCAATACGAGATGTCGCCACTTCTCCCGGTCTCGTGCGGTCTCTTGCCAGTCGCTAGCTTGGAGCTCGCGTAGGTCTGCTTCCACCGCATCTTGCCAGCGATACCGGGGGCGCCCAACCGGTCTTTTGCCTGTTGGACATCCTAGATAGGCTCTTTTGACACCACGATCGTCATCCATCCTAATAAGGTGGCCAAGCCAGCGCAGTCTGTGCGCCTTAAATTCGCCTATGATGTTGGAGTCAGCCAGGAGGTCTTCGACTTCGGTGTTCTTCAGGAGTCTCCATGTTCCATTTTCCCTCTGTCTTGGGCCGAAAATTTTGCGGAGAATTTTCCTTTCGGCTACCAGGAGTTTATTCTCCTCTTTGAGAGTTAGTGTCCAAGCCTCACATCCGTACATGAGTATGGGTCTAATGACAGTTTTATAGACTCTGATTTTGGTGCTTTTACTGAGAAGCTTGGACACTAAAACCTTGTGTAAGGCGGCGCTACATCTTAAAGCGTTCTGAATGCGAATATCGATTTCCTAATGTATTCATGTATTGTTTATTAATGTAAAGGAGGCCAAAATAGGGGGGGCCAAATTTTAAATTGTCGCTACTAGGTCGAGTGGGGTATCATATAAAAGGGCTTTAATTGTACATTTGAAAATATATTTTTGTATTTTTTTAAGTTTCTTAGTTTTCAAGTTATGATGAAAAATGTCAAAAAAAATACTATTCCCCCCCCCCTTATCTCCGAAGTTTAAGTAATGAAAAATCTGAATTAATTACAGTTGACAAAGGTTTATGTAAACTTTACAGCAAAAATAAAACGATCTTTCTAAGTTGCACAGTTTTTCAGAAATCTGCAAAAACCCTTTACAAACAAATTTACTTTTGCGGTCTTGAAAATGGACTTTATTGCTTCCAAAAATACTATAGGTATATCGGAAACCTCGGCGCGCGAGTCCGACTCGCACTTGACCGGTTTTTTATCTGTGTTTTTGACTGTACTAACTAACTATCCTCTTAGTTCAATAAATAAATATTTTCGGTTTATACTTTATTTTTCTTTAAAATGAATAAAATTGGTCAGGGAAATTTTTGAAAATGGTCAGGGATAGTCAGGGAAAAGTCAGGGAAATTTTTTGGGCATTAGCTGTGGACACCCTGGTTAGTCTTAGATATGATCATGTTGAATTATAGAAATAAAAAATGTAATGTAGCTTCTAAATTTACGACAGCTAAGAGAAATTCTACTGTACAAACAAAGTGTGATTTTTTTCGTTGATGATAATATAAACAGTAATAATTTTACACTAAAAGGTAATACTAAAAGTAATACTGAACAGACCTCTTATAAAACACTATCAATTTATTACCAAAATGTATGTGGTATAAATACAAAAAAACATGAATTGGAATTGTATTTTCATACTGAGTCTTTAAATCCCCATTTTCTTTGTATTTGTGAGCATTTCTTGAATATTGATAGCATTCATAGTTTTAATTTGACAAGTTATGATTTGATAACTTTTAATACAAGGACAAATATGAAAAGGGGGGGGGGGTCACTTATAATGGGAGCGATTGACAGACAAGTTGAAGAATTAAACATTTGTAAACAAATCTATAAACAAGAATCATTTGAGATTTGTGGCATCAGGGATATCGAAACGAATGTAAATATTTGTTGTATATATAGAAATCCAAAAATCAATTTTCCTAAATTTATAGAACAACTTGAAAAGCTTATGAATCACTTTTTTGGCAAGAAATGTGTAGTTTGTGGTGACTTTAATATAGATCTACTGAAAGATACGAAAGAAAAAGCTGAATTTTTATCTCTACTGACATGCTACAATTATAAACATTTGTTCTCTTCTGTGACTTACGTTAGAGGTAGCTCGGGCTCTTGTTTAGACAACATATTGACAAATTTATCTGAACAGGACCTAGAAAAAACTGGGATTGACCATAATGGCCTGTCTGATGGTCATGCAGCGTTATATTGTGACATCAGAGTTGAATCAGCAAGTAGAAATAGATCGAATGAAATTGCAATATTTACAAACAAAAGGTCGTACACTGATATAACAAATCAGGCTTTTCGTAATAAATTGCAAAAGACAGATTGGGGGTCACTAGGGATAAATGGCTTTCTAAAAACTAGCATCCTCGTTTTTAAACAGAGCTTTAAAAAGAAAAGAAGAAAGATAAATTTGAGGAAGGACAACAAAATATACTGGATTACTAAAGGTGTAAAAATCTGTAGTAGGATGAAGCGATTCCTAATAAGTAAAAGTGAAAATGAGAATAGTAGTATAACAAATTACAGGAATACATACTTAAGACTTTATAAAGGTGTAATAAGGAAAGCGAAGAAAATTGCAGTTCAGCATTCTATTAGCAGAGCCAAAAATTGTTCGAAAGCCATTTGGAAGGTGGTAAATAGGTGTAGGAATAATAAAACTGATAAGAGAAAAGCAAAATTAAGACTTAAAATACAAGATAAAATTACTGAAGATCCATTAGAAATAGTAGAGGCCTTTGAGAAAAAGTTTAATCTAAATAATTATAATTTAACTGGTAACGCGGAGCAGGCTATACATATAATGGCCGAAAATACGAGAAGAGTACCTGAAGAAATATCCTGGGAAATGATAACAGTAAGTGAAGTAATTAAAGTAGTAGAGAATATGGAACCTAAGAGATCATGCGGTTACGATGAGATGCCGATAACGGTAATAAAGAATAATATTGATCTGCTAGCAAAACCTTTAGCGAATTTCTTTAACAAGTGTTACGAGGAACAGGTTTTTCCGAATCAATTGAAAATTGCCAGAATCACTCCAATTCATAAGAAAGGATCCACTAGCGATCTGAACAATTACAGGCCAATATCACTATTACCATGCCTATCAAAAATTTTTGAAAAACTAATAAAAGTTCGACTTATGCGACATGTAAATCGAAATAATATCTTGAGTAATAGACAATATGGATATCAGAGAGGAATTGGAACTTCGGAAGCAATCAAAACCTTAATTGATGATGTTATTACCAAACTCAATGCTAAACAAAGAGTAACTGGCTTATTCCTTGATTTGAGTTCTGCCTTTGATGTTGTTGACCATGAAATCCTGCTGAAGAAGCTAGAACACTATGGTATAAGAGGTAATACGTGGAACTTGCTTAAATCATACCTTAGTAACAGATACCAATATATTGAAGTTAAAACGATAGAAGGTAGGGAAGAAAAAGTCATCAAATCAGGGCTTACTGAAATAAAAAGAGGCGTACCACAAGGATCAGTACTAGGGCCAATCCTCTTTATTCTTTTCGTAAATGATGTTATCAATTATTTGACTGTCATGGTTCCTGATATCAGCTTAGTAACCTTTGCAGATGACACAAATGCGGTGGTTTCTGCTGGAAATATTACGGAACTTAATGCTAAAGTTAATCAGACACTGATGCTTTTTCATTATTGGTTCTCAACAAACAATCTGGCTCTAAATTCTAATAAGACAAGCGTGTTATTATTTAAAACAACTTCCAGAAACCACGAACAGTTGACAGTCACCTTAAATGAAGATTCAGTAACTCCCGTTGATGTAGTTCGGTTTCTTGGTGTACGCATTGATGCTTATTTAAATTGGAAAGACGAACTAAATGCTTTAGATGGCTCACTTAGTTCTGCGTGTTATGCGATTAGAAGTTTGAGGGATGAGCTTAACTTAAAACAGTTGAAAACTGTATATCACGCCCTCATAGAGTCCAGACTCAGGTACAGCATTATGCTATGGGGTAAAAGTTATGATTATAATTTAAATTAGGCTTTCGTTCTACAAAAAAGAGCAATCCGCACGATGATGCGTATTCCACAATGGGAATCTTGTCGACCTCATTTTAAAACATTAAATATTTTGACATTACCAAGCTTGTATATTTTAGTATTATTGTGTGACCTTGTGAAAAATTCGTTCGAAACCGAGGAAGAAAAGATGACACGTTTAAAAACTAGAAGAAAAGATATGTTAGGAACAATCAAACCTACGTTAAATGTTGTCAAACATAGCACTAGGTACCAAGCTATTTGTTTTTTTAATCGATTGCCGATGGATATTAAAACATTAGGCAATGCAAAGACATTTAAATACCATTTGAAGGCCTTCTTGCTAGAAAAGTGTTTTTATTCTTTCGATGAATTCTTTATGTCCCAAATTGATTAATTTATAATTTTAATTTTTTTACGAATAATGAAATGTATTTTTTTTTTGACGATATACCTAGTATTTTAACTCTAATGTAATTTGAACATATACTCTTATTGTTTATAATGCCAAATAATTTTTAATCAATGATTTTTTTAGAATTTTGCATGATCTAATTTGACTTTTAATTTAATTGTAATATATAAATGTAAGAATTTCAACACAAAATGTACTTTGTTATGAAATAAATGAACTTGAACTTGAACTTGAATAAAATGGTAATGGTCTGGAATGATAATACTGTAAGAGTAATTTGGCAGGTATCTACTAAGGACAGTCAAAGACCTTGTGCGTCAGGATCTGTAGAATCCACTCTCGCTTCGCCAGTACGCTACCGTTCGGTTACGCCCAGTATTATATTACTCTATGGTTCGGTGGTCGCTTTGAATCATTTGGCTAGTATTTTTCTTTACATACCCTCATTGTTCCACCACCTTCAGGATTGCCAGCATTCCGAGTAGAGAGTCATATTATGGGGTGCCCACATACGAGGCAGTATGAGTATTGCGTTACCCCACTCGGAGCCGAGCTTGACTCATCTGTCAAAAGAAAACATTTCGGGGGCGCAAAAAGCAAGGGCGACCGTATGAAGAAGTTTTGACTCGACCAATGTAGATTCGTGACAGCACTCTGCGGAGGAGCTGATTGTAGTTTGAATTCTTAGGACTTGAGACGACTGGTGCTGAGTTGCAGTGAAGCAAGGGTATTCAGATAACTTCTTGATAAAACTTGTGAAGCGGTCCCAAAAGATTCTGTACTGACTTGAGTGTATAATGGGGGACGCGTTTCCAATGTATTATTGTTTAAGGTAAGATGTCCGTTTTTTTGTTGGACTAAGGTACCCATAGTATGCCAAGGTACTCGATTGGACGCTACGGTAGCACTATCGAAGCTTACAACCAAATCCAGACTCTGAACAGTCGCTATTACCAGATTTGTGTATTCCACTAGCAGTGAACTTGATTGGAATAACTATTATCTTCGTGATCCATTTAGTTAGGCTGGCAAAGACCTCGGGTGCTGTTGCCAAACTAAAAAAACCGGTCAAGTGCGAGTCGGACTCGCGCGCCGAGGGTTCCGATATACCTATAGTATTTTTGGAAGCAATAAAGTCCATTTTCAGGACCGCAAAACTAAATTTGTTTGTAAAGGTTTTTTGCAGATTTCTGAAAAACTGTGCAACTTAGAAAGATCGTTTTATTTTTGCTGTAAAGTTTACATAAACCTCTGTCAACTGTAATTAATTCAGATTTTCCCTTACTCAAACTTCGGAGATAAGGGGGGGGGAATGGTATTTTTTTTGACATTTTTCATCATAACTTGAAAACTAAGAAACTTAAAAAAATACAAAAATATAATTTAAAATGTACAAGTAAAGCCCTTTCATATGATACCCCACTCGACCTAGTAGCGACAATTTGAAATTTGGCCCCCCCTATTTTGGCCCCCTTTACATTAATAATCATACTTTTTTCAAAAAATTTTCATGTGCAATTAAGTTGGGCAACTATATTCTAAAACTATTCCAAATTTCAGCTCGATAGCGTAAGTGGTTGCTGAGATATAGAGGTGTGACAGACAGACGGACAGACAGACAGACAGACAGACAGAGCGGCACCATAAGGGTTCCTTTTTTTTACCATTTTGGTATCGGAACCCTAAAAAGGAAGCAGTTTCATTGCCTTCATGTTCCTGCATAGGATATGCGGAGGAACCGCCGATGAGCGAGGGCTACTGGTAGGTAGATGAAAGTAGTTATTTGAAAAATCTAATTTTGTCATCCAGTTTTGTGGTTGGAGGAAATCTGGGATCTTATACATATTCAACGAAACTTCTACTAAAATAGTTTAGCAACCTCAAATTGAAGATAGAGCGATATGAAGGTTTTCAGATTCCTTTCTTCTTTATAAAAAACATAGGCGAAACAAAACTTGGGATTAGTTTATCTGTAGCACCTTGAGTTGTAAGATTCTTATTTGGCCTGTCATTTCTTTAGAACTTTTGTACGAAAAATTTGTTAAAATTTTGAAGAGATGCACTAAAAGGAAAGAAGGCAGTCACAGAAAGGAATCCGATAATCCACTCGAAGCATGCGTAGTACATTAACGGGTGCTCCCAGATTCCTCCATACACTTACCTTGTGTTTGGACCTCCCTGCTCTAAAGTCCTGATGATAGTCCAACGCGGCTGCTTTGCGCGCGCGTAATAGTAGCAAGCTCGAGACGGCTTGGCTTCCACACATCGGGGCGGCCCTGCGCCGGCGGCGCCGGCTGCTGTGCATCGACACCACTGCGCGTGGCAGCACTCGCCCCCGCCCCACACGTGGACGGGTCACGGCTCTGTGCGAGAGGCTGCTCGTTTACGGCCCTGCGCGATGCCGGTTGCAATCCATTGAAACCACTTTAGGTGGCAGCACTCGCTCTACACGTAGGTAGGCTACATACCATGATCATTGGTCTGTAATAAAACCATTAAACTAAATAGGCTTTCTGCGCGCGAGGCTGTTCGTTGGAACTACCTACCTTCCTTGCGTAGGTAGTAGGTATGATGAAAAACTCATAAGGACTTTGTTAATACCGCCTTGTTTCGAAATTCAATCTGAAAATGCTTTTAGTTTTCCTGCATAAATCGTCTGAAGTCGAAAATATCTTACGCTTCGGGATAAATAACTGAAAGGAAGCTTACGTAATAAAGAATCACTTATGCTTCGAGACAAAAGCCTATAGGGATGCTTACGTAAATCTAGAATCAAATCACGTCTTTGTTGTGTAACGTCAGCACGACGTCTGCAAATCAGTTGAAGCAAATTCAAAAACAAATTTTATTGTATCCAATTTTCCTACCCAGAATGGGGCAACTTGTCGTGCTAGACTAAATACTGTACTAAATAATAACGCCTTTCTATAACGTTTCGTTTTGAATGACTAATCATACAACAGAGCTGCAAGCGAACGTTTTAAAACTGCTAAGGACAATTTCTATCCAAAGAAAATTCAAGATGACCTTCAATTTTTTTAGATTTTTGCTTTGAAGGTAGTTTTTGTTGGTGTAAAGCACCTTCATGGTTGACGCCACTATTAGCTGGCCGTTTTTATAAGTGTTTTATATATTTTGATAGATGTCTGTTATTGTCGTTCGATTTTGTTCATCACACGGCTCTCATGCCTTTTGTATCTTTCCTAATAAACCAGCTTATTCTATACCATTGTGCATCGCTCTGCCTTTCCCCTGAACAAGGGTTATGGGCCCAGAGCTGGTAAAAAAATAGTAGTCGTAAAAATATTTGGTAAATTAGGTATAGTCGGATCCAAAAATGTCTTCGAGTATACGTATCCAAACATTGACAAGAGACAACTATGATACCTGGAAAGTGCAAGTGGAGGCTTTATTGATCAAAGGCGATTATTGGGAGTATGTTAGTGGTGAGAAGCCAAAGCCCAGCGACGGAGATGCCACTTTGTCAGCGTGGAAGGCAGCTGACAGAAAAGCTAAATCCGAGTTGATTTTATCGTTGGATCCAAGTGTTGTTCATCATGTAAAGAAGGTGGGAACTGCACGAGAAGTTTGGCTGAAATTGGAGAGTATGTTTGCGTCGAGAGGTCCTGCGAAAAAGGCAACGCTGTTGAAAAGGCTGATGTTGCAGAAGATGGGCGAAAATCAAAATGTAAGCGAACATCTCGATTCTTTCTTTGAAGCTGTAGATAAGCTTGAAGAGATGGGCATCCAAATCCATGATGATTTATTGGCAATCATGCTTTTGTATAGTCTGCCTCCTAGTTTTGAAAACTTTCGTTGCGCTATAGAGTCTAGGGACAACCTTCCTAAACCCGAACAACTTCGAGTAAAGATCGTCGAGGAGTATACCTCGAGAGGAAACGCTCAAGTTGAAGATATCGAAGGTGCTATGTATGTGGGTAGACGTCAGAAAAACGTGAATGGATCTGGAGCTGGAACAAGTAGTCAGAAGAAAGGGAACGGAACTGGAACGAATTTTAAGTATAAATGCTTTAAATGTCATATATTTGGACACAAGGCATCGGACTGTAAAAAGAAGAAGAAAACTTCGGAAACTAGGTGCGCTGAAAGTTGCGCAGAACCAGATGGAACTGTAGAATGTGAAGCATTAACCATCAATCAAATTTCAGACTGCCTGGCTGTAGGAGCTAAGCGCTGTCAAGAATGGCTATTTGATAGCGGATGCAGTGCTCACATGTGCAACGACGCGGCAAGGTTTGAGGAGGTACTGCCTTCGAGCCAAAAGTTAAAGTTAGCCACTGAATCTTTTACAACCGTGCAAGGTAAGGGTACAGTTAAGATATTAGCATGCAATGACGACCGTACGCGCTTCATAAAATTTGAAGATACTTTACTAGTTCCCGACTTACGAAGTAATTTAATTTCAATTGCTAAGCTCACTGAACGAGGCTGTGTAGTCACTTTTAAGCGTGATGTAGCATACGCAGTCAAGGATGGCGAAGTAAAGCTGACCGCTGACCGGCGAGGTAATTTATATTACTTGAGGGAAATGGACGCTTCAGCGTCTGTGGTATCAGGAAGTAAGAATGTCGATCTGTATAGATGGCATGAGCGTATGGGACATTTGAATGGAAGAGATCTTATGAAATTACTTAAGAAATCAGGTATTGACCCGGTAAATACTGATTGTGACTTGCGTGATTGTGATGTGTGTGCTAAAGGGAAAATGGTTTCGTTGCCTTTTGTGAAGTCCAGTGGACCCTGCAATGAGAAGTTGCGAATAATTTATTCTGATGTGGTAGGTCCCATGAGAGTTCAATCGAACGCGGGAAATAAATATTTTGTTACTTTTATTGACGACTGTACTCGTTGGTGTGAAGTCTTCATGCTAAAAAATAAAAGTGACGTATTGTCAAAGTTCAAGATTTTCAAGTGTCAGGTTGAAAATATGTCAAATAGGAAAATCAAATGTTTACAATCGGATAACGGTGGTGAATTTGTAAATAAAAATTTTGATTTATATTTACAAAGTGCGGGAATTACGAGACGACTAACAACGCCGCATACACCCCAAAGTAACGGAACAGCTGAACGTATGAATCGTTTATTGCTTGAAAAGGCAAGATGTATGCTTTTATCCTCGGGACTAGCCGCAAGTTTTTGGGCAGAAGCCGTTGCGACGGCGTGCTACATACGTAATAGGTGTCCATGTAGTAGCTTGAACGGTGAAATTCCCTATGAAAAATGGTTCGGGAGACCTGTGAATATCGAATATTTTAGATCGTTCGGTACAAAAGTACACGTCTTGAACAAAGAACCAGGAAAGGATAAGTTTGCACCAAGAAGTTCACTCGGCATTTTTGTTGGTTATCCAGCTGAATCTATTGGATATAAAGTGTGGATACCTGAAGACAGAAAAAGAATAGTGTCGAGGGATGTTCGTTTTCAAGAAGGTAAGCTACCTTAAAATAATGATAATATTTTAAAAGAGTCACTCATTGAACCACACTGTGAAAAGAAAAGTGATAAAAAAACTGTTGAAATAGAAATTCAAGCGGGACAGTCGGGTTCTTTGACGGGACAACCCTTAAGTGTAGAAATCTCATCAGAAAGGCCACCAGATTTGCCATTGAGCGATGAAACAAGCGGTAGTACGTATACTAGTGGAGACGGTACTAGAGTTAGTAATGATAGTGATGGCAATGAGGCTTTAGAGAGGAATATCACTCTAAAAAGAGGTCCTGGAAGACCAAGAATTGAAAGAGGGCACGTCGGGCGTCCTCGAAAGCTGTATAATATGGTCGAGATTGAAGAAACTGAAAATAATGAAAGCGAAGCATCAACAGAGGAATACGCCGACACTGATGACTTTGCTGGAGTTATTGAGATCACGTTAAAACAGGCCTTGAGTAGTGATGAAAAAGACAAATGGCAAGAAGCGATATTATCTGAGATAAGGAGCCTTGTAAAAAATAATACATGGAACATTGTGAAGAAGCCTCCTGATAGAAATGTCGTAGGTTGTCGATACGTACTGACAACAAAGTTAAACGTTGACAAGACAGAGAAAAAGAAGGCGAGATTAGTTGCGAAAGGGTATAGTCAGCGAGAAGGGCTGGATTATAATAAGACTTTTTCTCCAGTTGCGCGAATTGGAACTGTACGTCTGTTGGTTGCTTTAGCCGTTGAGATGGGAATGGACATAGACCAAATTGATATCAACACGGCATATTTAAACGGAGACTTAAACGAAGACATTTATATGAAGGTTCCAGAACTGTTGGAAGAAAGTCTAAAGAAACTAATCGAAATAGATAGTAAAAGTGAAACAGGAAAAAAGGCAATAAGAATGCTTGAAGAAATAAAAGCAGGTGGTGACACATGTCTTCTAAGGAAATCACTATACGGTCTCAAACAAGCTGGACGACAGTGGAATATTAAGCTGGATTCAAAGCTGAAAGAGATGGGGTTGAGACCTACTGTGAGTGAACCTTGCTTGTATCATAAACATACTAAAGATGGAGCTGATCTTTTTGTAGTTATCTATGTCGATGATATTTTGATCTGCTCGCAACGGAGAGATGTGATAGATAAGTTCAAACAAGAACTGGCCAAGAAATTTGAGTTAAAAGACTTTGGTCCTGCAACTTATTGTCTTGGGATAGATATAAAGAAAAGTGGTAATGGTTACTACTTGTCACAAGAAAAATATATTAAAGATATATTGAAAAGATTCAACATGGAAGACTGTAATCCTGTTCAGACTCCAATGGAGACAGGAAAACAAGTGATAAGTGAAGAGAAAAAGGTTGCAGAGAAATCTTTTCCTTATAGAGAACTGATCGGAGCACTCATGTATTTAAGTGTGGCAACTAGACCAGAGATTGCTAATGCTACGGCAAAACTTGCACAGTTTGCAGAAAATCCACAAGATACCCATTGGAAAGCTGCAAAGCGGATCTTGCGATATTTAAAAGGTACAATAACGCATGGTTTGTTATTTAAACCGACAGGGTTATGTATTCAGGGGTATTCGGATGCAGACTGGGGTAGTTGTGTAATCGATAGACGATCATTTACAGGATATGTTTTTGTACTAGGTGGTGCAGCCATATCTTGGACTTCACAAAAGCAACGCATTGTTGCGACTTCTACGTGTGAGGCTGAGTTTGTGAGTTTGGCGGAAGCTATGAAAGAGGCTGTATACTTAAATAGTCTGCTGAAGGAGCTAGGTCTTCACACATTGTCTAAGGTAAGAATGCATGCTGATAACTTAAGTGCTATCTGCCTTGCTGAAGATCACGGTGTATTTCACGCAAAGAGCAAGCACATTGATATTAGACATTTCTTTATTAGAGATGTGCTGCGTGACAACAAAGCCATAACTTTGGAATATCTGGCGACTGACAAGATGTTGGCAGATATCCTCACCAAACCTTTGCCTCGTATAAGGCACGAGCTACTGACGGCTGCGTTAGGGCTGCGTGACGTTAAGCCATGAGTTGAGGGGGTGTGTTGGTGTAAAGCACCTTCATGGTTGACGCCACTATTAGCTGGCCGTTTTTATAAGTGTTTTATATATTTTGATAGATGTCTGTTATTGTCGTTCGATTTTGTTCATCACACGGCTCTCATGCCTTTTGTATCTTTCCTAATAAACCAGCTTATTCTATACCATTGTGCATCGCTCTGCCTTTCCCCTGAACAGTTTTTAATCAAAACTCAAGTTGCATCTTTACTGCAGTTTTTAGGTCTTTAAAACGTTCACTTTAGAATTAGTAACGGCTTTACGTATTATTACGTATTAGTATTACGCGTATAGATAAATCTAAAAAATATTCAAGTCTACTTATCCGATCATTATCCGATACTCGTTTCTAGTATGTATGTGGGAGAAAAAGAGAAACAAAATATATTTGAAATAATTTGAATATAATTACCAAGCAATATTTTATAAAATAAAGACCAAAAGTCAATTTATTTCTAATTAATCATATCGCAAAAATAATAACGTAATAATTTTAGTAAGAATATAACAATATTATTTACCTGACAATACACAGAAACACGGTGACCTGCTAGTCCAACGGTCGGAACACAACTGACCGCCGATTGCCTACGCAAGCGCTTATAAAGCATTGCGTAAACAAGGGACACGAGTGGGGGTAGTGGGGAGCGCAGCGCAGGTGTGCAACTACGTTACCCAATACAGCGACTCTTAATCCATGCGTGGCATTTTATTTACAAGAAATATATTTATTTTTTCTAATTACAATAATATTTTCCCACACGGCCATTCTGACGAGCAGCCAGCTCAACTGGCTCGTGAAGACAAAAACTTAAATCTTAACGCTAATTCTACATAAATTAAACTGCCTCGGTAAAAAGCCAACAACAGTGGCACGGCATTAAAATAGCGCCTCGGTAAGAAGCCAACAACAGTGGCACGGCATTAAACTAGCGCCTCGGTAAGAAGCCAACAACAGTGGCACGGCATTAAACTAGCGCTTCGGTAAGAAGCCAACAACAGTGGCACGGCATTAAACTAGGGCCTCGGTAAAAAAAACCTCATGGACGCAGCCTTTCAACGGCCTCGGAAAAAGTCACATGGGTGCGGCCAAAAGACACAGTCATTACCCAGTACAATCCCGACGTCTTGGCCAGGACCCAAGGAGTGTACAGGGCAAGAAATACATAAAAAAAGAAATTAGTCTTCCACTTCAAGTGATTCTGCTAATTCACGACCCATATCGGGCGAGACAAGCGTCAAATTATCATGTGAAACATACAAGTCATTACCTGTACTGTGTACTCTTATAGTATATCTTTCGTTATCATGTACCTCTGTTATAACGCATGGGCCTCTGTATTTGCTATCGAGCTTGGTGATGGTACGAGGATTTTGTTTAAGTACGACAACATCCCCAGTTTTGAAAGGGGTGATGTTTGCTTTACGTTTATCAAATTGCTCTTTTTGTTTTAAAGCTCTTTCGTCTATTCTTTGTTTAGCCGCTATGCGACGAACATTCAGGTCCGTGCGTTCAATGTCATTAGCCAAAGCTGAAGTGGGCGGGGGTGACTGATTGCAACCAATGAGTAATTGGAAGGGTGTCTAACCGGTACTTTTATTAAAAGTGCAATTAATTGCCAACTGTACTTCACCTACAGCATCCTTCCAACTTCTCTTGGCAGTATTTTCAACAACTGTGAAACAGTCCGTCAGAACCTTCACAAGCCTTTCGACCTGACCGTTTGCCCGGCTGACACCACTAGCAATGAAGTGTAATTCAATACCCCAACGCTCGCAACACTCTCGCAGTTCTTTGCCAGTTTAAGAAGCTGCTTGATCACAAATTATTCTCTTAGGTGTGCCAAATGTAAAAATTAAATCTTTCAAACAATTCACTGTAGCAGCTGCTGTGAGGTTTGCGACCAGTTTTATAAAACAGTACTTCGTAAAAGCATCTATGAATACCACAGCATATTGTTTTTTAAGCTTGTTACCACTAAGCTTTCCTGTGGTATCCATATGTATTGTGTGAAAAGGTTTTGGGGTTTTGTTAATAAGGTGCAACGTAATTTGACGTGATCCGGATTGGCTTTTATTAATTTTGCAAACCAAACAATTCTCAACATATTTTCGCACACTCCTAGTAAGATTCGGAAACCAAAATTTCTCACGAACTTTTTTCAAAGTTTTCTCCCAACCTAAATGTTTGAGAGAATCAAGATAGATTTGGATAATATGCCATCTGTAACTTTTAGGAACAAACAAAGACTTTTTAATCTTTTTGTCTTTTGTGCTATAGATTCGAAAGAGCAATCCATCTTGAACTTCGTAACTAGAAGCTGCAATATTGCAATTTTGAATTGAATCAACAATTTCTTTGGTTTCTGTATCATATTTTGTTCAACCTCTAACCAATCATAATAATTTAAAACGGTATTAATGTTGAGAGTTGCAGGGTTTCTGCTTAAAAAATCAACGTGTGGGATACGTTCTCCCTTCCTATACTCGATCTCGAAATCAAACGACTGCAGGTAAGCCCACCACCGATGTACGCGGGGAAGTAATTCCTTTTTATTTCGAGATGCTTTTAATGAGTAGCAATCAGTTACGAGCTTGAAAGTCCTACCAAAAAGGTAGTGTCTGAAGTGCTTTATAGACTTTACAACCGCTAAGGTTTTGAGCTCGTAGGAATGATATTTTTTCTCTGTATCAGTGGTGCGCATACTGAAATACTCAACAACTTTTTATTGGGTTCTTTAATCGAATAGACAGTTCTCCAGTATTGACTTGTGTCACTGAATTTCCAGTAGTGAGAAGTTCAGATTTTGTGTCCAACAATTTAAGCAGTCTATCTTTTGAAGTAGAGGTTACGTCAGTATCAATTTGAGCCAAATTTAGTTTTTCAACAAAATTTATGTTGTAGGTAGTTCTAGAAATTTTTGTTTCCGATTTAGAAAAGACGACTTGTAAGCCGGGGATGTCAAAAATATTTTCATCTAGCAACATATCGTACTGTATGTAGTGATCAGGCACCAGTACAAACTCAAGCTCCAGATTCAAACCGCCAATGCAGATCAAACAATTATTTTTTCTTGAAGAACAGAAAGCGTTCTCTCCAACCCCACGAAGAAGAGTGGTTTCATAAGAAACTTTGCCACTTATAGAATCTCCAACGCTTTCGCGCATCAAAGAGCATTCAGCCCCACTATCGACCAAACATATAAAATCACGATCATCAATCTTAGCTACTATAGAACGGATATTGCTTACCATCAAAGAATTTACAGATTTTTCCGTTTTAGGGTTCTTATTTAAACGTTTAAAACAGTTCTCGATCTTATGGCCGGTTTTATGACAAAACCCACAAGTAGTATGGGGTCGGGACATTGATGGTCCTGGTTGAGGTTTCCCGTGTGAGTGTTTGAGCCTGCCTATTTTGAGGGTTAGCGGCAGTTTGTGGTGGCTTAGAATCATTATTGCTGTTAAGTGTAGTACGGCAATCCCGCTGCAAATGACTCGTCTTAAAACACTTTTGACAACGTCTTAATTTATAATCAGAGTGATAATATTTTGATTTCTTTGGAATGTCGTGGTTTTCAGAATCGATCATTGGGCGTTTACGTTTATATGAATTCAAACTTTGTATCAATTGGGGTAAAGTTTTGGTGTCAGTCGCAACAAATCCGATCTAATACGAAAGTCCTACATACCTGATATCACGGCTTCAACCAAATTCAGCTCGGTCACCTTGATGCCAACCGCCTCCCACTTGCGGGTCGCATACTCTGCTAGACTGCTGGCTTTGTCGCTGGTATATTCCATGAACGCCGTCAAATCATCGTAGTATCAAGATTCATCTGCAAAAGTTTCAACAAGGTTATTTTTCAACTCATCCCATGTAGTAAGGACAGCGTAATTGCGACGAGACCAGTCAGCGGCACGTCTTTTTAAATTTTTTCGAGCTAAATTCAGTGTTTCTCGTTCATTTAGTTTATATTCTGACTTTAGTTCTTCTACATGACGGCACCAAACCTGCACGGTGTCCGTCCGATCATCAGGATCGAAAGTAGGCAAGTAAATGTGGTCCAGGTTCCTGGATCGAGGCAAAGGATCAACACGTGGTGTTGTAAAAGCTGTTGAAGTATTTCATGCATCATGGTTTTCATAAATTCAAGAGGAACAAAACCGCCCTGAGGGTTAGATCCAGTTGCTTCATTCTGGTTGTTTTTCGTTCTAGATGTGGTACCCGGGCCACTTAGTGGTTGATTTGGGCGTAGACCCAAAATGGGCGAAGCCATCCCCACTCCGGAATTCCCAGTTGCATCGGGTAATATTTGGTTCTCCTGATTCGACATTCCGTATTGTTTCTGAAACTGACAATAGTGATTAATACTTTTGTATTACGATGACGATCACAAATAATCAGAAACGCTTGACCACTATGCTAACAAACTTGTAACACTTCACTACTATTCCAACAAAACCGTAAAGGTCACACTATACTATTTGTATCATCAGACTTTGTGGGTGTTGGAACCCAATCGCACTTCTGATGTGGGAGAAAAAGAGAAACAAAATATATTTGAAATAATTTGAATATAATTACCAAGCAATATTTTATAAAATAAAGATCAAAAGTCAATTTATTTCTAATTAATCATATCGCAAAAATAATAACGTAATAATTTTAGTAAGAATATAACAATATTATTTACCTGACAATACACAGAAACACGGTGACCTGCTAGTCCAACGGTCGGAACACAACTGACCGCCGATTGCCTACGCAAGCGCTTATAAAGCATTGCGTAAACAAGGGACACGAGTGGGGGTAGTGGGGAGCGCAGCGCAGGTGTGCAACTACGTTACCCAATACAGCGACTCTTAATCCATGCGTGGCATTTTATTTACAAGAAATATATTTATTTTTTCTAATTACAATAATATTTTCCCACATGTAGATCTGCGTCCGATTGGGATTGCCAATACGCCGGCCACGACGGCTTCTCCGGTTCTCCTTCGCCCTAGTAATGAAGTATACGTTGGACTCATCCGGACTTACGTAACGCGGGGCTTTAACTTTCACCTTTTTCAACGTTTTTCTCAATAGAAAACGCTTTTATCACAAATCTTTTACTGTGAATAATGATTAAAGCCAAAATGTAACACAATAATTATAATAAATTATAAGAAATATGATAACTGATGTAAGATCACTAAAAAACGTCCGCACGGGTCGGGAAACAAAACGCCCATAGAGTAACTTATATATTGGGGAAAACGCCAATGAGCAAGCACGTGGGACCGGCGGCGCTCGCAGCGCTCGCTTCCCACCACTTGCAGCTGGGTTCACGCCGGAAATCACGCAACTAGTAGTGAAGTTGGGGCTGAAACGTCGCACCGTATACGGAAACAAGGTTTTCTACTCAAATATTAGGCTCATAACAAGGTACAGGCAACTTAATAAGGAGTTTTGTATGGGACTTTTTAATGGAAAAGTAACATAGTAGTCCGGTCCCTTATAGTCTTATATTGCCGAATTCACCAAATTGCACCAAATTTTTTCTAGGTACTAGTTAGGTACATAGCTTTCAATTTTTGATAGGAGCCAATTCTTGAATTTTCTATGGAATTTTTTTTGAAATTCAAGAATTGGCTCCTATCAAAAATTTAAAGCTATGTACCTAACTAGTACCTGGAAAAAATTGGTGAAATTGTAAGTAGTGTCTACGTGAAACAGCTAACTGACCGCACTATAGCTACTAGATTGAAAGCAGTGTGAAAGCACGACGTAGCGATGCGTAATATACTCTTACAGGGTGTAAGGGACAGCCCTCCGAGCACTGAAAGGGCATGATCAGTCAACGTAACTGAACACATTTCAGCGAATAAAACTTTCAGGAAATGAAAGAAAAAATCGGCCTCTCCATACAAAATTGCAAACTTGATTGGAAATTTTGTATGGAGAGGCTAGTTTTTTTTCGTTTCCTGAAAGTTTTGTTCACTGCAAGTTGTTCAATTACGTTGACTGGTCATGCCCTTTCAGTATTCGGAGGGCTGTCCCTTACACCCGTTATTGGAACGACAGAGACACGTATCGCTACGTACCTACTACTGTCACGCTGTCCTGTCATTCAAATCGACCATACGAAGATTAATTACCTCGCACGGCATTGGTGGACAAGCGGACCATACGCAGCGTATCTTGCATGATGAAACTTGCGCCGCGTTACGCGCCGACATTGCGTTTCATATAATTTTGACACACCGCGGTTATGTCCTCTTTGGACACACCGTTAACACCAAAGAGATTTGAACCTCGCTGCGCTCGGTCATAGAGGGATTTGAAGGCTTGTCAAGTGTTGCACTTTTGAAACGTCAAGTTGGAACCAGGTTTGTTTTGGTTCTTTTTACACTCCTGCTAATTTAAAAAGTTATCTGATTGTTCTCTTGACAACTAGTATGACATTGTCTTTACTTTCAGTCAAAGAGATTTTAACCTCGCTGCGCTCGGTCATAGAGGGATTTGAAGGCTTGTCAAGTGTTGCACTTTTGAAATGTCAAGTTGGAACCAGGTTTGTTTTGGTTCTTTTTACACTCCTGCTAATTTAAAAAGTTATCTGATTGTTCTCTTGACAACTAGTATGTCATTGCCTTTACTTTCAGTCGACTATGAAACTATTTGTTTTGATCTTGTCGTGAGCGAACCGGCTCTTTAGTTTTTATAATTTTACTGTTTTTAAAATACTTATATCTAATCAAATAAGTGTTGTACACAAAAGCCTAAATGATGAACAATACATATATCGTACCGGCATGCGGATCTCATTCTTCTAGGAAGCAGGACATCGAAGAATTCTTATGCTTTCATTTGTAAGTAATATTTATAAGCTTATTTTGCAAAAATATGTGTAATACTCATTAAAGTGACAAAAAATTGTACTAAAGTTTAGGTAATTCAATTTAAAAAACCCTTCCACAAAGAAATATACTGCAAATTTCAAGAACCATTCAAGAATATAAACATATCGAGAATGGTTTTGATTATCCACCATTAGAGATGTAAGTAGTGGTTATCGATAATGTCTAAAAAGTTATCGAATTAAATCAGATGCTAACTTTATTTGAAGTGGTGAAGTTAAAAATTGGTCAAGCTTGACAGTTGCAGCGCGATTTTAGCTTCTACAGCTATTGAAATAATAGGTCCTTCACTATGAAATTGCCGAAATTTTGTTACAGATTAATGAGATCATAATTCCTATAATTCTAAAGCTATTTTTTCATTTGTCTTATATTTGAAAGTTGAATTCAAGATTAAGTATAAATTTTTGCATAAAATAAAGTTTTAATTTTTAGTTTGATTTTTAAAAGTAAAGGTTTGAAAATGGTTCGTTTTTAATGTCTTCCGATTTCATCATTAGATTTGTTATATTTTTTACTGATAATATTTTACGAAAATTAACTTTTAACTTCTTAAAGAAGCTAAATTAATGTCTTCCCAATGATGCTAAAAAAATATGAAAATTTGCCATACAAAACGCCAATTTTATAGTTTAAGACCCGATAAGAACGGTACAAGTCCAATGTGTCAAGCTTGACGTACTCTTGACTGTACCATATCATTGGTAGTCGATATTTATTTATTTTCAGGTCCCTTCAAGTTTTAAAGATAAAGTGAAACAGCATAGCAGCGGCATTGCAACTAGGCATTAAAACTACTAAATAAACAACACTTGCAGAGAGACTTGAGTGAAAATGGTGACAAAAATAAGAATTATTTTAGGTAGTAGGTAACTTAATTAGTAGATTCATAACTTTTTAAATATACTTACGTAACGTTCTGTAATTTTATTTGTGTCTTTTCATTTACTCTATGTCCAGCAGTGGACGTCTTTCGGCTGATATGATTAAGATGATGATTTGCTCTTCATTTTAAGTGAATGAGAGAGTAAATAAAGCAGCTTAATTCATTTATGATGACTTCCTAACTATAAGATATAAGATATTTATTTGCGATAAATGTAGTCAAAAGGTTCTTAAGTTATAGACAGTCCTTACATTTAGATTTAACAAAATCATGCAAATTAAAAATAAAAACATAAGAAATTACCATAGACTATTAAAATTTAAATATTAATAATGTCAAATAATGATGTAGTCATAAAATTGAGATTATATATAAACATTAAAACACCAATTTACATTCTAGTCATAAAAAAAAGAAACATACAATGTCCCTGTTTACAAATATTATTATTTTATTTATTTAAAATTTTGAATTTAAATAATCTTTTATATTATAAATACAGAAATGCGAAAAAAACACTCTACGCACCCCTTGGAATAGACTCCATCACCCAACTTACTAACTACCTTCTTTATCGAGTCTAGTTGTACTGCGTGGACGTGCGTAAGTCTCTGTCATTTACAAATTCTGACAATTTGTGGTTTCGCGCTTGATGTATGAACTGTTCGGGGTGCGCTATTATAAACATAAAGCAATTTCCAGACAACATAGTGAAAACTGCAAGTAGTTTCCTGTCGAGTATCTTATTTTGCAACGTCAAATTTTTATTCTATTCATTTGATTTCTCTTCAAAGAACATTATTGTAAAGAGCATACAAAACATTCAAATTCAACGATTTTTGAAGTCACAAAATTTTGAATTCATCATGAGCGTCTAACATCTGCTCAAAGCCTCGTCAATATTTTAATGTGTGGGTGTTAATACTATCGTTTTAAAAAAGTCGAAATACTACATTATCGCTATCGTCATATCAAGTGCCAGCACATCTCTAGCTGGTCAAAAAGCGTTACAGCGACGTTTGAAAGTAGATAATCATAAACATGTTTATCTCTTTTTTTCTAATATGACTCTTAACATGAGTAAAAAGCCAAGCTATAGCCGACAATTTTCGGATCCCTCTATGACCGAGCGTAGCGAGGTTCAAATCTCTTTGCTTTCAGTCGTCTATGAAACTATTTGTTTTAATCTTGTCGTGAGCGAACCGGCTCTGTAGTTTTTATAATTTTCCTGTTATTAAAGTAGTTTTTATAATTTTACTGTTATTAAAATACTTATATCCAATCAAATAAGTGTTGTACACAAAAGCCTAAATGCTGAACAATACATATATCGTACCGGCATGCGGATCTCATTCTTCTAGGAAGCAGGACATCGAAGAATTATTATGCTTGCATTTGTAATTGTAATATCATTGTTTGTAAGTAATATTTATAAGCTTATTTTGCAAAAATATGTGTAATACTCATTAAAGTGACAACAAATTATATTAAAGTTTACGTAAATCAATTTAAAAAAAAACCTTCCACAAAGAAATACACTGCAAATTTCAAAAACAATTCTAGAATATAAATATATCGAGAATGGTTTTGATTATCCGCCATTAGAGATGTAAATAGTGGTTATCGATAATGTCTAAAAAGTTATCGAATTAAATCAGATGCTAACTTTATTCTTCTAGTACCTACGGTCTCTGTAAATGGTCACAATTCAATCTACCAAGTAATAAAAAAACTAGCCAAGTGCGTGTCGGACTTGGCATATTTAGGGTTCCGTTGTGTTGTAATATTAAAAATTAAAGAATTATAGTTACAAAGAAAGAACGTGATTCATCAATATCAATATTTTTTTTTTTTTTTCATTTATTTAGGTCAACAAACAGTTTCACAATAAGTTATTACTTATGAAGTAGACATAAAAAAATAAATAATCGTGAAACCCACAACATTGACCCCATATTTGTAAGTAAAATATACATAATAATAAACATTATCACCAAAAGACAATGCAACTTTTCCCTAGATCTCTATCTCAAAATTTAGAAAGGTAGAGTGAACCTTTGTCAAATAATAGACCTTATAATTACTATCAACTTTTTTTATGTCATCAGAATAATCATAAAGGGTGAAAAAAAGGTAAACCATAGAGGTTTTGATCCCGGTGAGAAAAAGTAATGAGGTTGCAAATGTCAGGAAATGTGCGATTTTATAATTATTGAATTAATTGACACGCTTTCAACTCCTGTGTCTAATATACAAGTAAAAACAGTATTTGCATTGACAAAACGTGTAAAATGAGCTTATTGGAAATAGTATGCCTAAAAAACTCGCCATAAACGGATAAGTCATGTCATGTCGGTTGGAATGAACATGGTATTAAATCAGAGTACCTATCAACTCTTCATCATGCTCAAAAATTAGAAAATTCGCTATACAAAACGCTAATTTCATAGTGGAAGACCCGATAAGAACAATACAAGTCCAATATGTCAATCTTGACGTACTCTTGACTGTACCATATCATTGGTAGTCGATATTTATTAATTTTCAGATCCCTTCAAGTTTTAAAGAGAAAGTAAAACAGCATAGCAGCGGCATTGCAACTAGGCATTAAAACTACTAAATAAACAATACTTGCAGAGAGACTTGAGTGAAAATGTAGACAAAAATAAGAATTATTTTTAGGTAGTAGGTAACTTTATTAGTAGATTCATAACTTTTTAAATATACATACGTACCGTTCTGTAATTTTATTTGTGTCTTTTCTTTTCTTTCTTCCTTTGTAAATGAGATAATAAATAAAGCAGCTTAATTCATTTTTGATGAATCCTTTTTTTAATAATATTAACTATAAATACATAAATGCGAAAAAGACACTCTACGCACCCCTTGGAATAGCCTCCTTCACCTAACGCAACCCGCGCCCGCGCGATCGCCGGGTTCTTTATCGAGTCTAGTTGTACTGCGTGGACGTGCGTAAGTCTGTCATTTTCAAATTCTGACTATTTGTGGTTTCGCGCTTGATGTATGAACTGTTCGGGGTGCGCTATTATAAATATAAAGCAATTTCCAGACAACATAGTGAAAACTGCAAGTAGTTTCCTGTCGAGTATCTCATTTCGCAACGTCAAATTTTGGTTCCATTAATTTGATTTCTCTTCAAAGAACATTATTGTGAATAGCATACAAAACATTCGAATTCAACGATTTTTTAAGTCACAAAATTTTGAATTCATCATGAGCGTCTAACATCTGCTGAAAGCGTCGTCAATATTTAATATGAGAGTGTTAATACTATCGTTTTAAAAAAGTCGAAATACTACATTATCGCTATCGTCATATCGAGTGCCTGCACATCTCTAGCTGGTCAAAAAGCATTACAGCGACGCGAGGTTTGAAAGTAGATAATCATAAACAAGTTTATCTCTTTTTTTCTAATATGACTCTTAACATGAGTAAAAAGTCAAGCTATAGCCGACAATTTTCGGATCCCTCTATGACCGAGCGTAGCGAGGCTCAAATCTCTTTGGTTAACACTACGCGCAAGATACGTTGGAGCGTTGCGTGCGTTACGCAGCGTTATAAGGCCGCCACACTATGCACTAAATCGTTATTACTAGTTTTTTTCAGGGTGTTAATTTGTTTGCGTGCCATAGCTCAGGGGCGGAACATAGTTCGAAATACGAAAAACCAAATTGGACCTTCCATACAAAATACGATATAAGCTGATGCAGTTTCTATGGGAGGTCAAATATTTACTTTCGTTTTTCGACCTATGTTCCTTGAGAAAATTTGTTCAGTAACTGATACTGATTCCGCCCCTGAGCTATGGCACGCAATTAAGTTAACACCCTGTATACAAGGTTTAACAAAAAGGGTATATCAACCCTGAAGGATGTGATTCTGCCCATGAAACTGAACAACTGTTCCCTGAGGAACATAGGTCGAAATGCGAAAAAAATTTTTGACCTGAATCAGCTGATCGCGCATTTTGTATGGGAGGTAAAATAATTTTTTTCGTATTTCGATCTATGTTCCTTAAGGAAAGTTGTTAAGTTTCATGGGCAGAATCACATCCTTCAGGGTTGATATACCCTTTCTGTTACATCTTGTATAGGCCGGCCACACACTCGTCGATTTAAGTGAAATAATTTATTTGCATGAATATACATTTGTGGCGTAGGAAGGAGGCAGAGACGTAGGTAGTGTGCCCGCGTTACTCGTCATGCCGCAAGTATTGCTCCTCGTCATGCCCTGTTTTGTCGGTTTTTTGGGCGTGAGTCAAAGGCACGGCAATATGAGCGCGAGTAGCCAGCCACATACTCGCGTGATTATCGCGTGGACGATTTTTTATACTTTTGCGATAAGCAGATGTCATCCACCATCACCTTTGGCACGACGTATATTTCTATTTTTGACATTGATACAACTAGCTTTACTAAAAATGCAAAGCACGCACCCTGCCACAGTAACAACGTCCATCGTATAGCAATGGCTAGTGATGCGTACCTTGTACGGAGCGTCGCGATTAATCGCGCGGGTAGAGCAGTATGTGGCCAGACAAAAGTAGAGCGAGGAGCAGCACGTGGACGTCGAAACTGTAGCAGGTTGCGCGCTTTATATTTTTAGTTAGGCCAATTATATCAATTTCTTAAATAGAAATTTACACCATGTTAAAATAGTTGGTGTATGACATCTATTTATCGCAATGAGTATAAATTATTGTAAATCGTCATCGCGAGTGTGTGGCTGGATACCACTCATATTGCCGGTCCTTTGCCTCCTTCCCACGCCACTCGACCAGTGCGTCGTCATCCCACGCGAGTATGTAAAATTCCAGCTACGGCACAGATTAAATAATAGTACTACGGCTACAATGAACGTAAGTTGCGCCGCGTATCTTATGGTATTACGCGGCGTAAAATACACCGTCTGGTCCGACATGATGCAGAGAGCCTAGAAAAGCACCGCCAGGTCAGTACTACGCACCATCAGTTTGCACGACCAACAGACAGGGATGCAGCAGCGTGAGAGATGAAATACTGGTATAACATAGGTACCTATTCTACGAAACTGAGAAAATAGTTTGTTCAGAATCGAGAGTATAATCAATTTCACGGGTTTTTGCTAGGGGTAATTTTATTTTATTTTATTATTTAATTTTTTGCCGCTTCTATTCTAAATATTTCTGTGGATACGGGGCGCTGGCGGCCGGCACCGCGCGGTTCATGAGCGGTGAGGAGGGGAAGGAAGTGGGCGTGGCGTGCACGGAGTGCGCGAACTAGAACAACGATGAAACTAGAACAATGATGAAACTTTAAAATAACTACGAGTATCTAGAAAAAAATCTATTTTTAAGATTTTTTTACGGGAATGGATTTATTTTAATAAAATTCAGTTGGGGTGTATGATGGTTTCGCTTATTCCATTAACACGTAATATACCACTAATCTTTTCTCTCCTATAGCTGCATCCCTTTTTGTCAGTCGTGCATGCTGGATGGTGCGTAAGTAGCTGGTTTGGTTTCTCAGAGGTTCAAATCTCTTTGACTGGTTTGTCGCATGTATAGGAGTGCTCGGAATCGCCGACCACGGACTGTACGACTACAGAGTGCGTATCCAATATTTCGCATTCCGAGGTAGTACAATAAGTACGTGGTCGTTCTTGGCTGGGCTTTACGAGCTCGGGAAACTAATGTCCGGCCACATATTTTTGAAAGTTTTATTTTGGTCAACTTTACATGATCACTTCAATTCTTTCTATTGGTTCTACGATTGGTTCTTTATCTTCAGGTGGCTTATTTTGACCAATTAAAACAAATCTTTTTTGCGCTTCATCTGGATACTCTTTCGTCTCATGTATTAAAATGTTTTTTTGTGTTACATTTTTCTCTTGTTTTGCGATGTTGATGTCAATATCGGAAACTTCAGTAAATGTTGTCTCCTTTGTCTCAGTTGATACTCTGGCCCTTCGTTCTTTTAAGTTTTCACCTAGTTTTAATTCTAGGGCGGAAAGAATGGTTTTAGCTAGATTATCTTTAAAATTATCAAACTTAAATGTGTTAGTGGTAGCTACGGGAAATTTTAACGTATTATTTTCTGTCAAGCCTTTTATAGCTTTAATTTCACTGCTCAGGTATATTTCTTTATCTGTTGGTCTATCTTTTGACAAAATTACTTGGTGAAGATTTATTAACTTCTTTAATTCTGCCTCTGTGGGTCTATCTCTCAACCTGTTCATTTTGTCAAAGTTTATTTTCTTCTTTGCTTCTTCATCTGTTTCTCCATTTCTTAACCAGATTACTTTGAAGAAGTGTAGAAGCTTCTTTATTCCCTCCTCTGTCAGTCTGTCTCCCATTGAGTTCATAATGTCTAAGTTTATTTCCTCTTTAATTTCTTCCTCTGCTGGTCTGTCTCGCATCCAGTTCATATTGTTAAAGGTACTTTGCTTCTTTTTTTCTTTTTCTTTTAGTTCGTCCCTCAACGAGTAAAACTTTATTATTTTCTTCATTTCCTCCTCTGTCGGTCTATCTCTCATTGAGTTTATTATGTCTAAGTTTAAAAGCTTTTTTATTTCTTCCTCTGTTGGTCTATCTCGCGGCCAATTCGTTTTGTCAAAATTACTCTGCTTATTTATTTCTTTTTCTGTTGGTTCATCTTTCATCCACTTCACGTAAAAGTTTATTATTTTCTTCATTTCCTCCTCTGTTGGTCTATTTCTCATCGATTTCAGTATGTCAAAATTAAGATACTTCTTTATTTCTTCCTCCGTTGGTCTGTCTCTCATTGACTTATTTATGTTTAAGTTAATTAGCTTTTTAACTTGTTCTTCTGTCGGTCTATCTCGCATCCATTTCATTGTGTGGAAGGTTCGTTGCTTCTTTATGTCTTTTGGTTCATCCTTCATCCAGTAAAAATTCATTTGCTCCTTCATTTCCTCTTCTGTTGATTTCATAGATTTCATTTTGTCATAGTTTATTTTATTCTTTAATTCTTCCTCTATTAGTCTATCTCTCATTGAGTTCATTTTGTAACCTTGAATTTTATTTGGAGTAAATGCATTTGGCCCGTTTAATACCTTTAACCATTTATTGTTTATTACTTCAATTGAGTCATCTAGATGAATTATTTCTGGTGGAAGGTGTTTAATTTCTGGTTCATTTTCATTGTTTTCAACGGTCCTATTGCTTTGCTGTTCTTTTGAATTTAATGATTTGTAAAATGGTCTGAATTTAGAGTTAACTCTTACTACTTCAATCTCGGGTAAAGAACTTTCAGTTTTCAAAATTTCATTTTCATTTCTTAAAACTTTTATTTTATTCCCTAAAACTTGATTTTCTCTTATAACGTTCTGGTTATTTTTCGGTATTTCTATAGTGAGTTTTTGTAATATATTAATGTGATCTACTTGTCCATTTTCCACGTCGTTTTCTTCGTGTCGTTTCAATCTTTGTCTTTTATTCATGTTGTTTATAGAATCGGTTTGTAAATCAGTGTCTTTGTAGAATCTAGTTAGGAGTTTGTTAGGTATGTAGTTTTTTCTCACTTTTCCTTTTGCCACCTTTTCGTCTTTTCTCTCTTTTTTGAGTTCACTTTCTTTTTTAGTTCTTTTCCTTTTATGTTCTGTCTGTTCTACGTCTTTTTCTTTTTCCTCTTTATTTTCGTCGCTTTCTTTTTCATCAGCGTTGCGTATGGTGTATTTTTTTACAGTATCATGTTTAGTTTCTGAGGATGTTTCTAATGATCCTTTGCGTTCGTAGGAAACTTTGATATATTTGTTAATATTGGAATTTTTCGTTTGCGCAAGGTTTGTTGTTGTTTCATCTTCTGATTCGCTCTGAAATTATAAGGTTAATGTATTTGTATCAATCATCAATCATAACATCCCATGAAAACGTCCACTACAGGACAGGGAGCTCCCTCCAGAATACTAGCTTTTGCTGGAAAAATGTAGAGGGGAAGTACCATAGTCACCTCGCTTGTTAGCGTTACGGCTGGCACCATGGACCGCGGTTGTAGGTGACCGCAGTAAGTAAGATGTAAGATATAAAGGAGGATGCTGCTGCCCATCCTCCAGTTAACCCTTAGTCGCCTCTTACGACACCCACGGGTATGTATGGGTGTGTACTATTCTTTGCCGGCACCACACTGGGCCATGTATTTGTATAATGGATGTTAAATAAAAATCCCTTTATACGACCTTCCTAGTTCGGTTAGGACATTGCGGGATGAATCACAGAATGAATAGTTGATGATTCCGTGCTTCGGAAGGATATTGGAAACACTTAATTTGGATAACACAATTAGTTGTGCGTAGCAGTTAGTCTAATGGGAAGTCGCGACATTAAGCCGTTGGTCCCGACTACTATCAACGAATGTAGTCGATAAAGAGCCATGTCAGAGGCCTTTGGCGGCTAAGTAACACCAGGGTTTGTGAGGTCGGCCATCGACCTGTCAGACGTCAGCAGAAGTACCTATAGCGGAGAAAGGAATCACGTGCAAACTGATTTCACTTCTCTCAAAATCGGTTACCCCGCAATTAAAGTATACCTACACAGCTATAGGTACGTCTTTAACCTTGAGCGGGTCTCTGGTTCCGCTTACTGGATTAGTTTCTACATGGTTGCTACCGTGCGTACCTGTGGTGCGTACCTACTTGTAGTCTGCAGTGAATATTAAGTTTGTAATGGAAAAATACTTTTTTTCACCCATGTACACACGGCCGCACATCAGTAGAAACACTTTTGGACCTTATGGCGTGGTAATAGAGTTGAAAAAGTTTCTACCGACAAGCGGTTGACCGTACCTTTGGGAAATTTGTTCGTCGTGAATAAGAATAACATACCTACTTTGGTATAGGTCTAATAATTATTCGCAACAGAAACCAAATGTAAGGAACCTCAAAGCTGGGCCAATAATAGAGATAGTTTAACTTATTACAAAAATATCTTTTTTTTTCGAATAAGTACGACGAATAGGTAACAGAGTTAGCATTTTTTATTTTCTTAAAACATCATTTATAGGCTATTTTAATATCTTTAGGCTAGGCTAGGCTAGGTAAAAGGTCTAAGGATAAGGATATAAAAAGTTATTTATTTAGCTAGGCTTACGACAGGCTATTTTAATACTTATATCTTCAGAATAAAAAATAAAAACTGTCACCTCTCTTAGTGACAAAAACGCTTTTTTTAAATCTATGAAAGGCTATGACTGTTCTGCCGACTACCCGTATGAGAATCGATATTTAACGAAAATAAAAATAAAAACTGCATTATTCGTATTCGAAAAAAATATATTTTTATAATAACTTAATGATGCCAAGTTTCTGGGTTCCTCTTGGGTTTCTTTTGCGAATTGGGTGCCTACCTCCAGCTCGATGTCTTCAACTGTCGTCATTTTAATTGCAGCTGATGTTTTTAATCTGAATACTAAAACTGAAAATGACATGATTTTACATTCTGAAAGGTACTATCGAAAATTACTGCCTAACCAGGGGATTTACTCTTAATTTCCTCATACCCACCAATTTCCTCCCTTCTACCATCGGGAGTCCAGACGCAACGCAGGTTACCACCTACGCTTGTTTGATATTCCACACATTCGCACAAAGCGCTTTGAAAGATTTTTTATAATGCGTATGACCAAAGAGTGGAATTCTCTGCCTGCGTCTGTGTTCCCGAGTTAATAACCATAAACAGAATCTATTCAAGTCGCGATTGAATAGGGTTCTCTGGGCAAGCTCGTTCCATCGTCGACCTCATCTCTATCCTCAAGACGAGATCGAGGTCAAGAGTAAGCCCATTTACAATAAAAAAAAATGACAATGATTAAATCGAAATCGTCACTATCGATTCGAACAATCATCCGACCAATATTCGATGGTTTCTAACGTTCCTATTAAAATTAGATCGTAGAGCCAAGAAGCTCGTTGGTGATGAGATGCTGGTGAAAACCAAGTTTCACAGTCTGGCCCACCGTCGCAAAGTTGCATGTCTGTCGGTCTTCTACAGATTGTACTTCGGAGAGTGTGCTCTAGAGCTGCACGAGCTTATTCCACCATCTCCCTTCTACCATCGGGAGTACAGACGCACCGCAGGATATCACCTATACTTGGTTGATATTCCGCACATTCGCACAAAGCGCTTTGAAACATCTTTTATAATGCGCACGGCTAAAGAATGGAATTCTCTGCCTGCGTCTGTGTTCCCGAGTTCATATTTATAGCATTTATTTATTATTCAGTCACAATATAGCTCACAGCATTAGCCAAAGCACTATAAAGTTATAAAAAACAATTACTAGATTACTAGTTTACAAGTTAATGTCATCATTATCATAATTCTATAAAATTAATTAAATTATATAATTTAATGTCACAAGTTAAATGTCATAAAAGTAAATGTCATATACAATTAAATACAAATGTCATTAAGAAAAATATTACATTGTGTAACAAATATCTTAACACTAGTAGTTCCATACAGGTCGGCATTAGGTACCTCGGTCAGTAAGAACGAATTCAATAAATTGATGGCCCGCGCAGTAGGCGCAGCGTCACCTCGCACAGTGCGCATGCGCGGCACGGCCAGCTGCGGGCGGCGCGCGCGCGGGTTGCCCGCTCCATCACCTCGGCTGTATGCTTGCGGAACGTACAGCCCGACACGTTCCACCACTTGAGGGTTGTCTACTTTATTATTCAATGCCAGGTAATAATATTTGAGAATGGCAAGTTTACGCCTCAAATTAAGAGTCTCCAAATTGGTTGACCCTTACCTCTACCCTTCGCTATTCGTTGGAGGCATGGTTGGCCATGCCTCCAACGAATAGCGAAGGGTAGAGGTAAGGGTAGAAGCCATACGTTTTTTTATATAGGAATCTGGCAAACTTCCTCTGAACCTTTTCCACCATATCCGAATATTTGCCCTCCACAGGATCCCATACGGCGGCGTTATACTCCAGACGACTCCTGACGTACGAGATATATAGGGCTATTGCTACTCGCCAGTCACTAAAGTTGTAAGTGGTACGCATGATAAAGCCAAGCATCCTATTCGCATTTTTACAAACATCTACCACATGGGCACGAAAGTTGAGTTTTGGGTCCAAAACCAGTCCCAAGTCCTTAAACTCAGTGACATGAGCTAATTTTTTACCCAATACCTCATAGTCTACTTTAAGTGGCGCTAGACTATTAGTGAATGTCATAACCTTGCATTTGGAAATGTTAAGCGGTAGACGGTTAGTTTCGCTCCATTCGGCAACAGCGGTTATATCATTCTGCATTGCCTCAGTATCTGCCCTATCTTTGATTGCCAAAAAGAGCTTCAGGTCGTCTGCGAAAAGTAAGCACTTTGCAGCACTGATAATTCTCGGCAAATCATTCACCATGATCAGAAAGAGCGTCGGACCCAGTGTGCTGCCCTGGCTAACGCCTGACCTCGTATAATAGGTTTCAGATTGACAGCTCAGAAGCTGGACGTATTGTTTACGATCTCGGAGATAGTCAGCAAAAAACCTAAGCAGCTTAGATGTAGCACCCAAAGCTCCGAGCTTTCCGAGAAGAATGTCATTATCCACCAGATCGAATGCTTTTCGGAAATCGAAAAATGCTCATCATATAACCCGAATCTATTCAAGTCGCGATTGAATAGGGTTCTCTGGGCAAGCTCGTTCCATCGTCGACCTCATCTCTATCCTCAAGACGAGATCGAGGTCAAGAGTAAGCCCATTTACAATAAAAAAAAAATGACAATGATTAAGTCGATATCGTCACTATCGATTCGAAAAATCATCCGACCAATCAACTGCTGCACAGGGTAAAATGACACTGCAAAAATGATTCGTATATTTTGGAGAGGAAAAACCATAGCTCAGAATAAAGTGATAGTACTATTATACATCGTTCATTGGCTCTCCGCCTGTCACCCATGCGCAGAAAATAACCGTCACAGCCAAACTTATTCTGCGCACGCTATACATTGACTTATCATGTCCTTTCAATTATAGGAAACTTATCTCTCACACCCTGTATAACATTCACAGCTTATAACTAAATCTTACCCAAGATGGCTATAAAAAAACTACGTTGCATCTTCTACCACATTTTACACTTGAATATTCTAAAACAGGTCCATTCCGTAAAAAAAAAATATTCACACAGATTTCTCACAGCAGTTAATGCTAAAATAAGTACAATAAGAAAAATAATGTTTTTAGGGTTAAGTACCTGAAGCATTCAATCAGTAAACAAAATAATATCCAGATTTTTTTGTCTCCACTTCGTGAATTACATGAAGTAACCACAATTTTCTCCAACTGTACCGAACCTACCTTACGTGTAACTCCGTGCCTTCTGAAGCAGGGAATCATCAATTACGGAAAATTAGGCCGATAGAGCGAAGAACTCGACGCCTTTTGCATGACTTGGCAACAGAAGGCTTTGGATAGGGACCAATGGAGGGAAGAGAGAGAGGCCTATGCCCAGCAGTGGGAATAAGTAAGATAAGCTAATTCAACCTGCAGTCTCAACCGGGGAAGTCTTTTATGAGTGTGTTAGAGTCTGTTAAATAAAAAAAATCAAATACCTATAGTTTATTCATTGTTGGATATTAAAATCTCTTAATGACGTCAGCTAAACTACCGTCAGTTAAAGTATTTAACAAAATCTGCTTGAAATGAAATGGAATAGAATGGAATGGAATGGAATGCAATGGAATGGAATGAAATGAAACGAAATGAAATGAAATAACTTTATTTGCAAGATTTTGGTTAAATATAAGATGTACAAAATAGCAGGGTCTTGTAGTAAAACTAGCGCCATCTAGTGCAAGTTGTGTACATGTACTCTTTGAAGAATAAATCGTTACTCTGATTGCAACTGTCATCTGCGTATTATTAGGTTATGGGCCCGACCGCTAGTCGAGACCCAGATTTTCCGGACCGAGAGCCGAGGCTCTTACCACTATATAGGTTAGTATGATTATAATCGAAGTAGCCAAGGGCTGTAAGGCATCAATTGCAGCCCGAGATATTTATAGTTCGAGGGTGCAATTGATGCTTACACCCGAGCTAACTACTCTGCTTTACATCTCGATTGTGAGGTAAGTAGGTCCTTATTACCACCAAATTGTAGGTGACCAATTAGCGCTCTAGGGTAATAATGTAGCTTGAAAAGCCCTAGGGCGGTAAGTAATTAAAAAAACACTTCACTCTTTCAAAACTTAATTACTTAGCGCCTTAGGGCTTTTCTAGCTACATTATTACCCTAGAGCGCTAATTGGTCACCTACAAGCCCCATTTGGGGGTAATAAGGACCTACTTACCGAATATGAGACATGTAAAATATCTAACGCACCATGAAACGTCCACTGCAGGACAGGTAGCTCCAGCTTTTGCTGGGACAATGTGGAGGGGAAGTACCATAGTCAGCAAGCTTGTTAGCGTAGCGGCTGGCACTATGGACAACGATTTTTGGTGACCGTAGGACGCTGCTGCCCATTATCCAGTTCATAATCCTTAAGTCGCCTATTACGGCACCCACGAGAAGAGATGGATTTATACTATTCTTTGCCCGCGACACCGGGCCAGAAAGAGAGAGATAAATAAAAATATAAGTACGGGACCATTTTCTTTTCACTGTGCAATAATTTATGATATACTCGTATTCTTGCATGTTTTTATATTTGAATTTTATTGCGTTTCAAGTTTTTTATGTAAAATAGCAATCACATTTTCTACACAAAAGTTATGAAAATGTGACTCAAAGAAGCATCGTAAGTAAGAATTTATGTTTTGTGTGGGACAAAATTTAAGTTTCAAATTCAACTACAATTTCATAAAACAAAACCGGACGGACACCTGCGAGTCGGCCTCGCGCGCTGAGGGTTCCGATAGAACTGGGTTGGTATTCTGCTAAATTATTAACTTCAAAACATGTTGATATTTGCTAATGGCGACAAAAGTTGTAAGAAGTTGCATATTACATATTTTGTGCAAGCTATGAAAATTTGGTTTCATACATAAACAGCAATGTATAGTGATTTATCAGAATAAGGATAAAATTTGCATTGCCTCTCCCTCTAATTGAGACAATTTCGTTGCCCCTCTCGCTCTGATTAGGACAAGGATTGTAGACGCAGTCGCGCAGCGAACAACCCTACCTCATCGGGTACCTCATACCATTTAGGTATGAGGTTCCAAGTAAGTAATGTGAGTAAAGGAACATGAAGGGGTAAAAAAATAAGCAGTTTTTTGCTGACTGTACAAAACGTGCCAGCTTGCGCCCAGGCAACCCTGTTTTTTTGACTCACCATATCATTGTGCAGCAGCCTAGATTGGTCGCTGTTTGGTTTCCAATGAGGTAGGGTTGTTCGCTGCGCGCTCTTATCTATTGAAAGAAAGGAAAAGACAAATGTTTATATGAAACTAAAAGGGATGGAAGAAAATGTGACATAAATATAGATTTTACATCAAACTAAATACCAACGAATAAACAAAATTTAGGGGTTCGTTTTTCAACATTTGAAGATGGCGGTCGTGTTTCTATTTCAATATTAGTTTTATTTGTTCATTGAAGAGTTTAATGAATTATTTGATTGGGTGTTATGCAGTAAACGTCTAGAAGATTGGAATACATTCATTTATCAAGATTTTTGGATGGAGAGAAGCGGCCCATCGAGACTTCAATAATTTTCCCCATCAACTTATCGGAGTCATCATAGTACACAGGCCCTCGTCCTCGTGATGTGGATTCCTGTGTAAATCTTTCACTTGACATTGGCGAACTCGCCATAATTTTATAATAATTTGTTAACTTGACATTGTGCAAAATACATCTGAGATGTGACGCCATTAAATAAATATCTATATCTATCTATCTAAACAAAATTTATTTGAGTACTATTTCGTTAAAAACATTGAAATAAATAATCACATGAAGCTTGAAGCAAGCACAGGTTTTTTAAAAATAAACAAAAGGCATTAAAAAATAAAAAAGCTGTGCTGGACGATTTTGCAGAAGTCATGCTCTGACACCCATGAAGTTCGTGGCACGATGCTCAATAACATCAGTTACATCTGAGATGTGACGCCATTAAATAAATATCTATCTAGAGTTTCACAACAAGTGGGTCTCAAAATGAACATGGATAAGACGAAAATGATGTCTAACGCCCTTGTTGTACCCACTCCACTCAAAGTCGGAGACTCTGAAAATAGGATAATAGGTAATATTGTACCTGAGGAATAAAGAATAATCCCCAGCTGCTAATAAATGCTTCTTATATAAACCAAGTAAGTAAACTGTTGAAATGAACCAAGAACAAGACTGTAAAGGTAGGTTACTTTAGCTGGTCTGTGTCAAAAGAGAATGAGGCCACTGTTACGCTCAGTATTCCGTAACCCCTAACATACATACTTACAACTGCCTCTCAGCTTGAAATAACCAAGGAATAACTACTTATTAATGCAAATTTAAACATGCCTAACCAATTCAATGGGTTCTACCTTTATAGGTGTCTATAATTTTATCTTAACAGAGAGAAAACTAGCTATGAAGATCATATTGATCATAGCTACCAATATACAAAGTTACTGACGATATATCTAAAACAAATATTCTTCTGTCAGAAAGGTAGTGAACAGAATCAAATCATCAGGTATGACCAGGGGTATGTTAGGTCCGTCACGATCATGACATCCCAAGAAACTTCCACTACAGGACAGGGAGCTCCCTCAAAATCATAAGCTAATCCTTTATATTAGAAGTTACATATCCGTGTAGGACCAGATAAGAATATAGTAAGAATTTTTCTTCCGATGAATTTAGTAAACGGCTACTAAGTGTACACAAACTGGCGCCAAACAGTATCCACCTTTTATATCTTTCTCATCGTAGCTCTTGCAAAATGGTAGTAACCTCATCTCCAAAGACTTTAAGAATCTAACTTCTAGGGTCAATGAGTCTTGTTTTACAACCTCACATTCTTCAATTTGCAGGTACGAGAAGAGCAGCAGACACAGCATTCAATCTATGCTACTCAGCTAGTGAACATGCATATCCCTTTGGAGCGCGATCAGCTCTCTCGAAAGATGTGGATATTACCTACTGAATCTTGTTGAGCTATTTGTACGGAAAAACTAAAAAGTAATTGGGTAGCAGACAACACTTCAAGATAACAGTAAAGCCTGCGAGCTATTTTCTTGGAATGGAGATAAAAAGAGACTCTGATGGCTCCATTTTGCTGCATCAAAGAGCGTACACTCAACGTGTGTTAGAAAGGTTTGGCATGGGAAAATGCAAGCCAGTGCCAACGCCAATTCTGAAGCCAAATGATTTCTCGAGCAGTTTCACTTGCTGCTACTATTTCAGCTTCGGTGGAGGAAATGGCAACGGTGCTTTGTCGTTTGCTGCTCCAGGAAATGGGACCTCCAGCATACATGCATAAAATACCTGAGGTTGATCTTCCAGTTTCCATACAACCTCCATGATCTGCATCACTGTAGCATTCTAAGTTGAGGACTTTATCTGGTCTGTAGACAATGCCTTCCTTCATCTATTGTCCCTTTCAGGTATCGCATTATCCTCTTGACATTAAGAATGTCCTCATTTGTAGGTTTTTCCAAATTGCGAGATGCTACGCTGACTGCATAGGCTATATCTGGCCTTGTGCCAGTCATCAAATAAGCTAGGCTACCAACTGCTTGTCTGTATGGGAAAGACGTTATAATTTCTCCATCTGGTTGATGAGTGTACGCTCTTTGATGCAGCAAAATGGAGCCATCAGAGTCTCTTTTTATCTCCATTCCAAGAAAATAGCTCGCAGGCTTTACTGTTATCTTGAAGCGCGCTCTTATTTGTTCTAGAAAGCAGTTAGCCTCTTTCTCGCTACTGGACGCAATTAAACCGTCGTCAACGTATAAGGCAAGAACAATTTTCTCCTTCCCTTTTGTCCTTACGAACAGACAAGGATCATTTTGACTTTGTTTAAACCCGATCGTGACGATGTAGTCCGTGATGCATCTGTTCCAGCAAAGAGGGGCTTGCTTCAATCCATATAAGCTTTTCTTTAACTTGAAGACTTCCTTCTCTTCGGTATAGCCTTCAGGCGGCTTCATAAAAATTTCTTCAGTTAAAGTTCCATAAAGAAAAGCTGTGGACACATCGAACTGTGCTAGTTTCAACTTTTCCTTTGCAGCAACGCTTAGTACTGCTCTTATCGTGCTGCTTCTAGCAACAGGGCTAAAAGTTTCATGAAAGTCTATGCCCTTCTTTTGTGAATATCCTTTAATTACTAGCCGGGCCTTATATTTTTCAATAGATCCATCTGGGTTAGTCTTTATTTTAAATATCCACTTACAAGGAATAGCTTTTCGACCCTTTGGCAGTTCAACAAGCTCCCATGTTTCATTATCTCTTAGTGAGTTTATTTCACTTTCTATGGCTTTTTGCCATTTATCTCTGTCTTTACACGACATAGCTTCCTTAAAAGTTTTTGGATCAAGCATATCTTCAGCATCTATAGCCATTATGCAATCTCGGAACCTAATCGGTGGCTTAAGGTTCGCTCGATCTCTCAAAGTCATCCGACTTTCTTCTCTTTCAATGTCTATGTCGAAATCAGAATCATTGATTTCAGGGATTTCATCTTCTTCAGAACGGATAGATTCAAACATAGATTCATTTTGATCATCAATGTCATGATTTATGCCTGACGAAGATGGTTCTACAATCTTAGTTTCTAGTCGTTCTTCAGTTTTGAATACGTTGTCCCTGTCGGATGAGTTTACATTTTGTTCTTCGATCTCCATATAATCATCAACTCTTCTTTGGAGATTTGGAAAAGCATAGTAAAAAGTTTTCTGAGGAGCAGAAGCAGGAGTTGACCTTTCTGGTTCAGGTATATTCTCGTCTGATTTTCCCAGTAGAGGTATTTCTTGAAATATTACATCTCTGGATCTTATCAGTTTAGATGCTTCTTTGTCCCAGATTCTATAACCTTCGTCTCCTTCATAACCAATGAGTATTCCTTTTTGAGCTTTTTTCTGTAGCTTCTTGCGATTAGCTTTAGGAACATGTGCATAGCAATTGCATCCAAGGATTCTGAGGTGTTTTATCGCTGGCTTCTTTCGGTACCATAGCTCATGAGGTGATTTGCCTGGCACGCTAGTTGGCCCTGTACGATTTAACACATAGACAGTCGCATCTATAATCTCTGCCCATAGGCCATCAGGAATCTTCTCATGTGCATGCATGATTGCACGAGCTGCTTCAACAACAGTTCTGTTTTCACGCTCTACACAGCCTGCTTGTTCCGGAGTATGGGGCATTGTGAATCGTTGCTTAATTCCGTATTCAGTTAAGATATTTTTAAATTCTTCGCTGACAAACTCTCCACCATTGTCACTTAATATTTCTTTGACAACATGTCCCACAACCTTAGCTTGTTGAAGAAATGTCTTAAGCTTTGAAGCTGCTTCAGACTTTTGACGTAGAAAATATATGTGTCGAAATCGTGTAAAGTCGTCTTTAAATAGAATATAAAATCGTAACTTATTTCCGATTGAATATGGAAAAGGTCCGCAAATATCGGTATGAATTAGTTCTCCAGGCTTAGTAGCTCTAACTCTTGTTCCAAATGGTTGCTTGTGAGCCTTTCCATATACACAGCCTTCACAAATGTCAGATTGTGTGTTGTCTATTTTCAATCCAAGTTCTTGTTCAATTACTTGTCGAACATGTCTTTTGTTTTGATGTGCTAGCCGTTCATGATACAATTGTAGTGGATTAGATAGCAATAGGTTGACTTCCAGATTTTCTGGTGCTACACATTTCATTTTAAGTTTATATAGTCCACCTTTTATATCTCTAGTCCCAATTACTTTTACTTCTCCATTTACTTTCAGTAAACATTGCTTCGGCGTAGACTCAAACGTACTTAAGGACGAGTTATCGTGTACAGAGAGAACTGAGAATAAGTTTCTTTTGATATTTGGAACATACCAAACGTCTTTCAGCAGAATATGTTCAATATTGCCGTTGACATCTGCTTCAGCTCAAATATTGCCTATCCCAATGGCTTCGATTGACTGTCCATTAGCAGCAGTAACTGTATGTGAACTTTTAAAGTGTTCAAAGCTCTCGAAAAAATCGCTTGTGTTAGTAACATGGCTTGTCGCACCATTATCTACGTACCAGTTACTTTTGTCCAATGGAAATCCTTCATCTATGGCTAACACTGTCAGGTTTACATTTTGGTTCTGCTTCTTATCAATATTTGACGGCTTTGGTGGACGTCCATCGTTCTTCCATTTTTGGCATTTATGAACTGTATGTCCAAATTCTCCACAATAGTTACATTTGAAAACTTTCTTCTTTCTCTGTGTCTTCACAGTAAATACTTCTTCTGTATTATCTGTTTCTTCATTACAACTCAAGGCTTTTTCATAAGCACTAAGCTGCGATGTGAGGTTCTCTATTGTTCGATCCTTTTTCGATACTAGGAGCCAACTCGACTTGAAAGCAAAGTAATCTTTTGGTAAAGTGCCAAGTATTTTACAAATCAGTAATATTTCTGGCAAATTTGCGTTGAGTTGTCCATTCAGGTCATGCCAAATGTTTTTCAACTTAGATATGTGCTTCCTTATGTCATGTTCAGGATCCTTTTTGTAATCAAAGAATTCAAGGCATAGATCATAGCTTTTGTCTTCACTACTTCCACTATAGAGACGTTCTAGCTCATCCCATACCTCTTTAGCGCTTTTGTAACGCATTACCTGGTCGAGTATCTCATCCGTCATGTTCGTCGTCATCAAAGTTAAGACTGCACTGTTAATAGATCGATATTGTAGCAAATCTTTTTCATATTTTGTTTTAGCGGCAGCAACAGCAGCAGCATCGCCAATGTTACCAGGTTCATCAGGCTTACGAATCTTTCCAGCTAAAATATCTTCAGCTCCAGGAATCGCCCTGCACACTGTTTCAATCCTATACCTCCAATGCTTGTAGTTTTTTCCATCCAGGTGCATTACTTGTACTTTTGAGGCTTCTGCAATCGACCTTTCCATGGTGACGTCAGACCAAGTAACAGGTTTGCGAGAATATTATTTTATTCTTTCCCAGACGAGGTAAAACTTTGAGCAAACTATTTTTCTCACTTTATATCTCTGCTACCATATTAAAGTAAGCGGTAATTGAGGTATTTTGGATAAATACAAAGGCTTTATGAAAATTATAAACAAATCGATATATTCAAAGACAGTTTTTACATGAAGAATAGTGACAGTAAACAACGGTTGCTAGGCTACACTCATAGACCAAAAAGAGTATATACAAGGAGTATATTCTGGTCTTAACAACAACCTCTACAAAGAGATAATTATTCACCCTAACGCCTAATAGACGGAGAGCGCGTGGTCGTCAACCCTACCTCATCGATTACCAAGATGCGACTAATCTAGGGTGATGCACGTTAAAAAGTTATATCCGAATCAACAGGGTTGCCTGGGCGCAACCTGGCAGGTTTTGTACAGTGGGCAAAAAACTTCTCATTTTTTGGGCAAAAATTACCTCATCGATTACCAAATAGGAACATAGTAAATTCGATAGTACTCATCAAGGAGTGCCTAAATCAACAGGGTTGCCTCACTCAATCCTGGCACATTCGGGAGTCAGCTTGATTTTAAGGTGGTCAAAAATGACAAAAATTACCTCATCGATTACCAAGTAGGTACTTATTACAACTGATAGACCTCTTCAAGAAGGGGCAAAATCAACAGGGTTGCCTCGCCAAATCCTGGCACATTTGTGAGTCGGCCTGATTTAAGTTTGGCAAAAAAATATAAAACTTACATACGATTATGAGTAATGAATTGAAACTTATACCATTTGAAGGTTCTAGACATCTTTATAATGTTTGCTATAGTATGCCGACACTTAAACTCATGTTTCATATTATTATACAGGATAGAAAGTTAAGATGGAGTACACACGGCAGCTACTATAAGCATTATAGCTACAAAAAAACTTTGTATAGAGACTAACCCTATCTTTTAGAGATATTTTGACCTACATCCACAGATTTTGGAAAAAATGTACAGTCAACAAGAAAAATGGCAAATATCACTTAATTTTTTTTTTCATTCCATTTGTTCTGCTTATGGATAAAGAACATAATTTTCTATGGGGTAAACCGAGTCGTATTAGAACTTTCACTATTTTCCCATACATGTAATAGTAGAAACAAAAATTTTATTTTCCCTTTTTTACGAAACGTTCAATCCTCTTGTTACTAAGAAACAGAAGTCTGTAAAAAGTCCACCAGGGTAAAGGTATTAGAACTCTCAGAATCCGCAAAATAAATTTTCTACTGACTTTTAGGGCCATTAGCAATTTTTAAGTGGGCAAAACACTTTTTGTGTAAGAATTACCTGTACGAATGTAGATGTAGTGGATGTTTGTGTGTGTCTGTGTTTGTGTGCATGTGATGTATGTGTGTGTGTAGTGTATGATGTGTGTGTGTAGTGTATGATGTGGGTGTGTATGTTGACGTAGTGCTCTTTAAGAAGTGGCAATATCAACAAGGTGCCACGCCAAATCCTGGCACTTTCGGTCTGATTTTATTTTATTACTGATTGAATGACTGGTATATCGACGCATAGCCCAACCGCTGGACCTAGAGACTTGAAATTTTGCACATTGATACCTTATACAGTGTAAGCAACAAGGTTGCGTCCCCCGATCCCGGCACATTCGGAAGTCGGCCTTATTTTAGGGACGTCAAAATTCACAAAAGTTACCTCATTGATTACCAAGTAGGTAGGTACTAAATGGCAAAATGTATTAATTTTGTTATGTTCATGTGTAATTACTATGTAAGTAGTATATTCTTATCTATTCAGTTCAAAATAATAAAAAAATTATGTAGAATATAATAATTATAAGTTATTTATATGTTGTTGTAGGTAAATTAATGAACTTTAATTTTAATTAAACTTTCTGTACTTTACTGTACCGCTGCTATTCACTTTATCACTGCCTTAGGTTGGCTGGCAGAAATCTCGTCTAGAGATAAGACCTCTATTTTGTTGTTTTGTTTTACCTAAATGTGCAATAAAGAATATATACAAAATAGGGTCACCTCGCCAAATCCTGGCACTTTCGCGAGTCGCTCTGATTTCAAATGATTAGTGGTGATTTTAATATTATTATGCTAATGTTATCAAGTTAATTTTATTTATATTATTAAGTTCGATTATTTTTAGGGTTCCGTACCTCAAAAAAAATGAACACTTATAGGGTTACTAAGCTGTCTATCTGTCTGCCGATGCAATGTCTGCCATTTGGATCAGACCCCCAGATAACTCTGAAATTACTGTTCCTAGACTACTCGTATGTTAGGACAAATGAGAGGTCTTGTCGATATATTTATTTTGTTAAACAGCTGTCAAATTCAAAATCGCTGTAACTCGAAAAATACTGACAATAGACTACTTGTATGTTTGGACAAATGATAGACCTTTATTTCGTTTGACAGCTGTTGAATTTTAAAAACCTATAACTTGGAAACTACTAACCTTAGACTACTTGTATGTTCGGACAAATGATAGATCTCATCGAGATCTTAAATTCAGTTAACAGCTGTCAAAATAAAAACGGCCATATCTCATAAGCTAGCTATGCTAGACTAGCACTGTTTGAGGAAAAAATTTATGTCTCAAAGAGATCTACATCACAAGTATCAAATTAATATTTTTGTACATTAAGTATTTTCATATCGTTAGTTAACGAGATATGAGGCTTAATTTCACTAGAAGTGAAGACCTAGTCCAGAACACAATTTTTTTCCCCAAACAGAGCTAGTCTTTCATTACTAGTTTACAAGATATAGCCGTTTTAATTTTGACAGCTGACAGTTCAAACGGAGATCTCAACAAGATCTAGCATTATTTCCAAATATACGAGTAGTCTAGGGTCAGTAGTAACTGAGTTATAGCGTTTTTTAGTTTGACAGCTGTCAACCGAAGTATAGATTTCGACGAGATTTATTAATTGTCTGAACATACGTGTAGTCTAGGGTCAGTAGTTACCGAGTAATAGCGATTTTGAATGTGACAGCTGTCAACCGAAATAAAGAGCTCAACGAAATATATCATTTGTCTGAAGATACGAGTAGCCTAGGGTTAGCAGTTTTTGAGTTTGTGTGTGAGTAGTCTAAGGGCAGTAGTTTCTAAGTTATAGCTATTTTAAGTTTGACAGCTGTCACACGAAATAAAGGTCTTGACACGATCTATCATTTGTCATAACATATGAGTAGTCTAGGAATAGTGGTTTCAGAGTTGTAGCGGTTTTAAGTTTGACAGTTGGCAAATGAAATGTAGATGATGACGAGATCTATCATTTGTGCGAATATATGAATAGTCTAGGGACAGTAGTTACACTTATATCGGTTTTAATTTTGACTGATATTAACAGAAATGAAGATCTCTTCAAGACCTATAATTTTCTTTCAAGAGCTAATTGACTACGATCAACAGTTTCCATGACTCCAATTTAAGTTCAAAATAATTCAATTTCAATTAAATTTTTATTCAGTTATGATTTAGTTTCAAGTTTGTTCCATTTTGATTCCAACTAAGCTCAAATTTAATTTCAGTTTAGTTCTAATTCAGTTCCACTTTAATTTCTAATAATTTCCAATATAATTCCAATCTAATGTAATTAGAATAGAATAGAAATTGTTTATTTCTGTACTCAGTACAAAATACAAAAAAACAGAAAATCAAATCAAAAAGGATGTTATCATTATATTTTGGACTGCGCAAAGAAAACGGCACTAACTCAGCATTATTGTTGCCAGCGTGAACTAGCAACACTGATATTCTGTTAGCACTAGGAGCTGCGCACTAAAGACAAAGTTTACAATTTACATCCGGATGATAGCTGAAACCGTGTTTAAGCACAAAAATATTGAATATACAAAACACTTGAAAGTTACGTAATAAGGAATTAGCAACGGGTGTCAGCAAAACATGAAAGGCATATGTGGTATAGGAAAGTACCAAAAAGTGGCAAAATCAACCCAGTTGATTTTGCCACTTTTAAAAAGCACTATCGAATATACTATGTACCTATTTCACAATCGATAAAGTGATTTTTAAAGAGAAGTTTTTTCCCACTAAGAAAACGTAAATTGCCCTAAAAGCCAGTTGAAATTTTATATTATGTTTTCCGAGAGTACCTTGACCATGCTTGACCTTACATAGACTTCTATTTTTTATCAGCAAAAAGATCGAATGGTATGAAAAAAGGTATATAAAATATCAGTTTTTTCTATTAAATGTATGGGAAACAAATTTTGCGTTTTCTGAGAGTTCTAATACTTTGACCTCGGTTGATCCCACAGAGAATTGTTCTTTATCAGTAAGAGGATCGAATGAAATGAAAAAACAAATATGTGAAAATTGCAATTTTTCTTGTTGACTGTACATTTCTTCCAAATCTGTGGATGTAGGTCAAAATATCTCTAAAAGTTAGGGTTAGTCTCTATACTAAGTTTTTTTGTAGCTATAATGCTAATAGTAGCTGCCGTGTGTACTCCATCTTAACTTTCTATCCTGTATAATAATAAGAAACATGAGTTTAAGTGTCGGCATACTATAGCAAATATTATTAAGATGTCTAGAACCTTCAAATGGTATAAGTTTCAATTCATTACTCATAATCGTATGTAAGTTTTATATTTTTTTGCCAAACTTAAATCAGGCCGACTCACAAATGTGCCAGGATTTGGCGAGGCAACCCTGTTGATTTTGCCCCTTCTTGAAGAGGTCTATCAGTTGTAATAAGTACCTACTTGGTAATCGATGAGGTAATTTTTGTCATTTTTGACCACCTTAAAATCAGGCCGACTCCCGAATGTGCCAGGATTGAGTGAGGCAACCCTGTTGATTTAGGCACTCCTTGATGAGTACTATCGAATGTACTATGTACCTATTTGGTAATCGATGAGGTAATTTTTGCCCAAAAAATGAGAAGTTTTTTGCCCACTGTACAAAACCTGCCAGGTTGCGCCCAGGCAACCCTGTTGATTCGGATATAACTTTTTAACGTGCATCACCCTAGATTAGTCGCATCTTGGTAATCGATGAGGTAGGGTTGACGACTACGCGCTCTCCGTCTATAAAAAGTCGTCACAGTTTTAACAAACACACAGTGCTTCCACGATTATTGATAGATTCAGGGTGTCTACTCTCAAAGTCCGATATATCGAAACGATACTAATCGAAACATGCAAAGTCAAAACTTCGTCCCTTGACAATAGCGTAGAATATTGGTTGTATGCTAACTACTGGCAGTTTGAAAATTCATCCAACCAATATTCTACTGTATTGTCAAGGGACGAAGTTTTGCATTTGCATGTTTCGAATAGTATCGTTTCGATATATCGGACTGTGAGGGTAGACACCCTGATCCATCCAACATCATCGTTCCATGGGAACAGTCTCAGAAAGTGGATAACGACTAGTGTGAATAAGACGCTTTGCAAATCCTTAGCCTCGGCCAGCATTACGTCTCTCTCGAGGCTGTTGAATGCATTTTTAATGTCGAGCTTTAAGATCACAATTTTATATTAATTAACTAATCAACAACCAATTTGGAACATCTTACCAAACTTTGCAATTTTCTGCTCAGTGGCCAAGTTAACCCAGCCGTTTGTCCGTTCCTGTATGGGGCAACTCTCTGTGCGCTAGAGAAAAAGGATGGAGGTATTCGTCCGATCGCTATTGGAAGCGTTTTTTGACGCTTGGCCGCAAAAGTGGGGTGTCGTGCGGTTAGAACTGAGATGGCATCTTATCTGAGCCTTCATCAGTTGGGGTTTGGTACCGAGCTTGGCTGTGAGGCGGCCATTCATGCAGTACGCACATTCGCAATGGATCCAGCTAATGCTGGATGCATAATCCGAAAATTTGATATAAAAAACGCTTTTAATACTTTAGAAAGGGACGTGCTGCTGAAGGAAGTCTTCGATAAGATACCTTCCCTTTATCCGTTTCTTTTCCAACTCTACTCCTCTCCCTCCAACCTTTTTTTCAATCAGGCTCCCATCCTTTCTCAAGTTGGTGTCCAGCAAGGGGATCCTCTTGGCCCACTTGTCTTCAGCCTCGGCATCCAAAAAGTGATCGCTGACTTGCAGTCTCCTCTCAACGTTTGGTACCTTGATGATGGTACCATTGAGGGCAAGACGGAAGTCCTAGAGCGAGATTTGCAAGTTCTAATTCCAAGATTGAAGGAGCTGGGGCTGGAGGTCAACACGGCCAAGTGTGAATTTTTCCCGTGCGGTCCAGAGGCCTGCCGTGATTTTCCGCATTTTGAGAGTCTCGTCCCTGGGATGAAGGAGTTGGACACCAACAGTTTCTCTCTTCTTGGCTCTCCTATTTTCTCTTCTTCTATCCCCGAAGCTGTCTTATCGAGACAGAAGCTTCTTGAAAAGGCGCAGGAGCGTCTACAAAACTTGTCAGCTCATGTTGCCCTGACTCTGTTGCGGATGTGCTTCGCCACTCCAAAGCTGATTTATCTTTTTAGGACCACCCCAACTTAGCTCTTCCCAGAGTGCCTTTCAGAATTTGACGGCGTGCACAAAAACTGCATCGAGACAGTACTGAACGTCTCGCTAAGCCATACCCAGTGGGACCAGGCGTCCTTACCAATAAGACACGGAGGCCTAGGCGTGCGGCGTGCCGCGGACGTGAGCCTGCCCGCCTTCTTAGCGTCGGTTCATGGGGTTGCAAACCTTGTCACTACTATTCTCCCTGACGGTGACAGGGTGAGCATTCCTCATGGATCCGATGCTCTGATGGCATGGTCGGCTTGTCATCCCGACGTACCTCTTCCCACAGCTCCTCACTATCAGCGTTTGTGAGATGAGGTTGGGTGTAAGGCTATTGCTGCACAACTCCTGACTGGGGGGCTGTGGGGTCGGATGTGGCGAGACTACGGGCGGTATCGCGGTCAGAATCCGGAGCGTGGTTAAACGCGCTTCCATCACCTAACCTGGGCACGCATCTTGACAATGACTCCTTGCGGGTGGCGGTGGCTCTCCGCATGGGCTGCGATGTATGCGAACCACATCGCTGCGTCTGTGGTACTATGGTGGAGGCCAATGGCCATCATGGGTTGAGCTGTTGTCGATGTGCATAGTCCGCGTCACCACGCTCTCAACGATATCATCCGTAGAGCCCTCGTATCGGCGAATGTCCCTTGCGTGTTAGAGCCCCCTGGCTTGAGCCGCACAGATGGCAAGAGACCGGATGGTCTGACGCTGGTCCCGTGGCATAAAGGCAGATGCCTGCTATGGGATGCCACCTGCGTCAGTACTTTTGCGGCTTTCCATCTAGGCTAGACAACCCAGGCAGCAGGGGCGGCCGCTGAATCCGCAGCCTTAAAAAAGAGGGCCAAGTACGCCGACCTCACCCACCAATACGAATTCGTCCCACTGGCTGTTGAGACGGCGGGTAGTTGGTGCGCGGAGGCACTGATCTTTGTCGGGCAGATAGGGCGTACGCTGAAGGAGAGAGGTCTTGACCCCCGCTCCGGCTCGTTTCTTGTCCAGAGGTTGTCCATTGCGATACAGCGTGGCAATGCTAGTAGCGTGATGGGCACCTTTGGACCGGGTGCGACCTGGGGCGGTCTGTTTCATTGACTGTTTGTTTTTGGTGTTGTAATTTAGTTGACATGTTTTTTATTTCAATAAATGAATTTGACGTTAACGTAACAAGATATTCAGTTTTTGATAATTTACAATTGGTTGTTTAGCAGTTTAGTCTATAGATGCCTCTCAAACATGCGTATAATCTGTAGGTACCCGCTGAAAAAAAAATGCGCGCCATATTTGCGCTGTTTATTATTGAATGTGTCGACTTCTACCATTAAAAAACTGTCTCTTAACCGTCTAAAATACTTATATACGAAATACAATTTTGAAAGTTGTAAAAATCAAAGGAAAACACGAACATATGCAACCGACACAATGTTGCGGTGGATTGTCGAATAGCAAAGTTTTGTACTTATTTCTATTCGCAAATGTGTTGGAAACCGTCATAAAACGCACGAATTATGCTCTTTACGCCGACTGGCGCATTGCCATCACACTATCGGCTCCATTACGCCCTCGCTTGCGGCTCGGGCTTCAATTTCTAAGCCTCGTCTGTAATGAGCAAAACAGTACACTAGCATCTTAATGTACTATCTCAAATAGAGGATCGGACCAGAATAACCACTTAATTTGGGTGATTCGGGTACCTCTGAGGGTGTACTACCTTTCGCTTTGGCTTGACAATACTTCCTGGGATATATCTTGTATAATAAAAAACTAAAGGCTAGGTGTGTAATAAAAAAGTTATATTTAATTTTAATAAGGTCAGTATTTATAAACATAACAAAGAAACTAATCGTACCTCAAGTCCGAACTTAATAAAATTAAAAGTAATATTTATAAATACCAACCTAAATCAAGTATTCAAAACAAATGTTTCAGCTTAGGTTTCTATGAGTATAAATTCCTATTTATTAAATGTAGTTATGTGTAAGTTAATTTACATAAGCTTATTTTCTGTCGACGTCAATTTCATTTTCCGCAAGTTCTCGCTCCCTGTCCTGCTCTTCTTGGTTCTGCTTCTGTAAAAAAAAAAATCAAAGGTCGATACGAGGAAGTCCGTCTAAGTCCAACTGCAATTTCTGGGGCTATGGAAATTCCTTGCTTCCTCTAAGTTCGGCCTGATTAGCCCCCTGCTGTTACTCAAACGTAGCCACAGAGCTTAAAATTAACTTTGAAAGGATTTTTTGAGAATGTTTGAACGATATTCGGTTTCCTGCAATAAAACTGGTCAAATGCGAGTCGGACTCGCGCGTCAAGTGTTCTGATATACTAAAAGTATTTTTAGAAGCAATAAAGTCCATTTTTAAGACCGCAAAAGCAAGTTTGTATATAATAGTTAATGCAGTTTTCTAAAAAACTGTGCTACTTAAAGAGATCGTTATACTTTTTGTTTAATATTTGCATAAACCTCTATCAACTACATTATCCTTTCGCAAACTTCGGAGATAAGGGGGGGAATGGTATATTTTATTTGTCTTTTTTTTTCATAACTCGAAAACTAAGTCGTAAAAAATACAAAATCCTATTTTGGAATGTAGGTACGAGAAAAACTCTTTTATATGATATCCCGCTCGAACTAGTAACGAGAATTTTAAATTTCGCTCCTAGTATTTGGGCCCCCCCCTACAATAATAAAAATGAAATTTTTAATTCTTTCATTTGAAATTAAGTTGGGCAATCATAATATTTTAAAACTATTCAAAATTTCAAGTCGATAGTATGTGTGGTTGCTGAGATATACAGGTGTGACCACGGAATACAAAGGTGTGACAGACAGACAGACGAAGTCGCACCATAAAGGTTCCGTTTTTGCCATTTTGGTTCGGAACCCTAATACGGACCTGCCAGATGCCATGGTCCCACCGGTTGAAGAGGTCGGTGAAGGATTCAGGTTCCAGTCCCTGCTTGACCACAACCACTACAATTTCTTCGCTGCTATGAGTCGCTAGGTATGCCTGGAAGTCAATGAAATTAATTATTACCTGCTTATAATGTTATGACGCGTTCATTTCATTATAGTATTGTAACCCGTCCAACAAAGACCGGAAAAGGCTGAATAAGGGAAATGATTGATGGGTGAGCCAATTTACTGGATGGTAGCGGTCGAGGCAAGGGGGGTGGGGGGTGTACAGGTCCCTTTTTAGGGTTCCATACCCAAAGGGTGAAAAACGGGACCCTATTGGTATTATACCTTCGCTGCATGTCTGTCTGTCAGCGGGCTGTATCTCGTGAACCTTAGTTTTAGAGATATTCATGAAAAATAAAATAAAAACCGGCCAAGTGCGAGTCGGACTCGCGCCCTAAGGGTTCCGTACCTACCTATCATATGATATACTAAAAGCTTTTGCTCTTTGATTTTAAAAACACCGCGACCATCCAACTTGACCCCTCTTTTATAGAAAAGTTCTTGAAACGGGAGCTCACCTTAATTGGTTACTATTAGTTGTGAGAAAAATTGAAATATTTGATGATTTTAGACTTTTCCTTTAATTGTACTGTGAGACCTAGCTAGCTACTAGCCAAATTTCATAATTTTAGGTCAATGGGAAGTACCCTGTAGGTTTTGCATTTTTGCATAAATGTATGGAGATGAGGACATAAAAAGCCATATCTTTTGATTGCGTCATTGTAAAAAATTTAAATTTTCAGATCTTGTGTGGTTTATTCGTTATCAATTTCAACCTGATACCTCTTCTCGTTCGTGAGAAAAAGGGTCTTGACAGACAGACAGACGGACAACAAAGTGATCCTGTAAGGGTTCTGTTTTTTTTTATTTTGAGGTACGGAACCCTAAAAAGGGACCTTTACACCCCCCCACCCCCCTTGCCTCCACCGCTACTGTCTATCACTTTTAGTATGTTGTTGTGGACACTTTCTTCTACAACTGTGCTAAAATTTGTTTACCCACCAATTATTTCCCCTATATTTCCTTCGTTGGATATTATGTGAAAAATCTACATCGATTCGTTTTTGGTCCCCAGTATGTTGCTCAGAACACCAATCGGAGCAACCTCTAAAGTAAGTAACATGGACCGAAAAACGATATATTTTTCATTGTTTTCACAATAAAAATAATCGTGCACCGGCTATAAAGAAAGTAACGTGCCTCTAATCTAAAAGTATAAGTAAGTAAGTATAAGCATATAGTTCAAGACGCAAAGACTTTGGAAACCCACGGATATGTAGAGCGCATGACTGAAAGTAGAATGCAGTTATCACTATTTATTATAAGTAAATCCGAAAAGTGTGAACAAGCTAATACTAGTTTTAACAATATCATCAACCCCTGAATTATAATGATCTAAGATCCTTGCACCAACAATAGCGACAAAAGCGACAATTGGCAGTGAAAATTCTACTAATGTAGCGCCAAAAATCATGTCTGCATATTACGAGATATATTCGGTTAAATAATATATTATTTATAAATTCTACAAGAAAGCTAACCTTTTTTAGAACAAAAGTCATTTAGCTGTACAACTTACGCCTATAAGACCTGAGGTGAGGTCAATTAGCGTGTAAGTATGGCTTTCTGGCATGATCCTTTATGTGGCATGACGTAAACTTTTTCCCGTTTTCAACCCTTAAGTATATTCTTGAGAAAGTAGTTCAGTTTTAAGTTCAGAGTAACATACAAAAATTTGACCAGGGGTACCAAATTAACCATTTATAGATCAGGTAGAATGTGGGTAGAATGAATAAAGTTTAGTTTGAACCTGTTACCTCTGCTATCCTGAAAGCGGATTTACGAATGTGGTCTGGGGAGTTGTTGCCGAGCCAGACATACACCTTAGAGTCATCATGCAACACATACACTTCGTCTTGCTGGAGCTCCTGTGGACACAAAAAGTAGATTTTACAACAAGTGCATAAAACGATTTTTTATACAAGACTTACGTGATAATTAAGCTGCGTATAAAAGTGTTTTATAGTCGAGTAATAAACTCTGTTTTTCACTTTGATTGCGAGGAAATAAAACGCAAAAGTATTCTCTAAATATACTTTAACAATGTATTGTTCTGCTTTAGTGAAGAATATGTTGACACCACCGCGATTACTTTTTTGACCAAATGCATTTTATTAATCACTAAAATTGCTATTTTATTAGATTATTAGTCTTTTACTGCTGCGACCCGCTGCTCAGCATGTACGCTTACTACAAGTAACTGCTATCCACACTTTTCTTTATTCACTGGGGCACAGAATAAGGTAATCGTACTATCATCCAGAACGGATACTCTCTGCCCCCCCCCCCCTAGAAATTGGCCAATAGGACAATAGTCAGCTTATCCCTGTATAAAGCTGCAGATAGACGCTCAATAGGCCTATTAAAGTCGCCCCAAAATATCAAAGTAACCCCGGTCCGAGGGGTAGGGGTATAGTATAGGTTCGTAATATTACCACCCCTCCCGAAGCGTGTCAGTCTCCATCCAGGCTGAAACCACCTCCTTGCATTGTGGATCATTAGGCATTGCATTGGAAAATACTTACGCTCTGCTTAAACTCGTGTTCGGGCAGTTGCTCAAATTTCACTTTATTTTCGTTTGTGATAACTGCTTCATACAGGTGTCGTTGAACTTCACCAGATGCTGATGAGTTGTCCGCTTCAGAAGAATCTGGAAATAATATATTGTGAATACCAGGGTTTCAATTTCTAAAAATAATAAGTTTACCAGTATCAAGATGGTATGGGCCCTGAGTCAAGTGGCTTTCTATCATCGCAAGTAAACGCTATACAGCGTGAATTTTTATTAATTTTAAACCCGAAGCCAAGTCTTCTTCTTCTTTTCGTATCAATGGCAAATTATTTTATAGTAACTTAGCCCAAAATGTGGCTACAGCAATAGCTCTTTGGTTATCTTCAAAAAAAGTCCTCCTTGGTGCAAGAAAAGCAAGTGTGTCATGGATTGCAAAATGCCGCATTCACATAAGCCCAGTGATTCTACTTATGAAAACAAATAACTTTACCGAATAAAAAAATTTTTTACTTGAAAATAATTTTTCACCTTCCTATACAAAATGAGTCAATCACGTGACCACTTTACTATGGGGGACGAAAAAACGGGATTGTTGCTTGTTTTCATGAGTAGAATCACTGGGCTTCGGGTTTAAAACGAATGAAAATTCACGCTCTAGAATAGAATAAAAATGTATGGGAGTGGCATTAGCTGTCACCACAGATAATATAATACTATACTAGTCAAGGAGGTTTTAGTAGCAGGCTCTTGCTGCTAAGGAGAGAGCCATAAGCGTAGCACTTTCTTGCGAGGGACCTCCATACTAAAATGTATGGAATTTATTTTAATTCCTAAAAACGTAAAATTTTTATCTTTCTCTCTGAGAAATACCAGGCCACTCAGAAAGTATTGCGAAAAATAGTTTTTATATATGGGAGACTGGCCGGTCAGAATCTTTTTCGAAAATATGATTACTTGTAAGTAAAAATATGTGTGTTCCATTTTCAAAATTTCCCTCCACATTTTTTGCGAGCCAATTCAAAGTATCGTGTCTTACTGAAAAATGGATCTGCGCCGGGAACATTTTAGAGCTATGATTTTTTACGATTTCAAGTGTCGCCTGAAACCGGATGAATCGTTCGATAGACTTCAAATGGCATTTATGGATGAAGGCCCCTCCAAGGCAACCGTGTATCGTTGGTATAACGAATTTAGGCGCGGTCGACCAACCTTGGGGGATGAAGAAAGAAGCGGTCGCCCTTTGACGGCTATTACGGAAGAAAACGTGCTAGCAGTGAAAAATTTAATCCAAGATAATAGGCGAATTACATATCAGGAGATTCAGCACATATTAAAGATTGGATCAGGAAGCGTTCACGAGATTCTACACGGGCATCTTCGCGTGAGGAGGATAGTATCGCGCTGGGTGCCGCACTACCTCACCGACGCTCAGAAGCAGGCCCGGGTGGAATGGTGCCGTGATACGCTGAACAAATTTGAAGCAGGCTCGTCTCGGCGTGTTTACGACATCGTAACAGGTGATGAGTCCTGGATTTATCAATACGATCCAGAAACCAAGCGCCAGTCGACAGTTTGGGTGTTTCAAAATGAACCAACGCCTACCAAAGTGAAGCGATCTCGAAGCGGGGGGAAGATTTTGATCGCCAGCTTTTTTAATTTGACTGGCCACTTGGCCTCAATTCCCTTACGAGATCAAAGAAGCATCAACGCCGAATGGTATACTACCAAATGTTTACCAGAAGTTTTTTCTGTTGTGAGCAACAAGCGACCAAACACAGGGCTCCGCGGACTACTGCTCCACCACGACAATGCGCCTGCACACACCGCGCTCAAAACGAGGGACTTCCTGGACAGCACACCAGTCAAACTCCTGGGTCACCCTCCTTACAGCCCTGATCTAGCACCGTGTGACTTCTTTTTATTTCCAAAAATAAAAAATCAGCTCAAGGGGATACAATTTTCGTCGCCGGAAGATGCGCTGGCTGCGTTCGAGCAGGCTGTAAACGAGGTGTCTACGGCGGACTGGAAAAAGTGTTTTGAAAACTGGTTCAGACGCATGAATCTTTGTATAGAGGCTGGTGGAGAGTACTTTGAAAAGATTTAATAAAAATATATGTACCTGTAGAACAATTTTTTTTAGTGTCGCAAATATTTCTGAGTGTCCCACGTATGTGACATGGGACTAATAAATGCTACTAATACAGTTTTTCTGGTGAAAGCACTTACCATTCAGGAAAAAAACGGTTTTAAAAATAACGCATAAAATGGCTATTACAGATTATTTACGCTTCCGTTCTTAGTATTAATGTTCAATTCACAAGTAAAAAACGATATATTTTCACTTTCGCATACAAAGTTTATACTAAAACATTAGAATTTTAAAGATATCTTGATTTTTATAAAACTTAACTGAGTTTTTTGACCGACTAGCATGGGCGACAGTGAGACGCTTCACGCTTCACTAGCTCATACAAAATGTGCATACGGCGGACTCTATAGTTTTTTACTCTGAGATACTAGTACAGATGCCTCACGTCATAGAACGAATTTGTGCCGAAAATTGTTCGGGCTATTTTTCCCATAATTTTCTTAGAATAAATTGATATCGGGATGTTAAAATTGAATTAATGTCATAGTTTACACCTTTACCTATCAACCTAGTAGTAACATTTGGTTTAATAATTAGAAACAAAAGTGCCAAAAGAATTCGGGCTATTTACTCCGTCGAAAAAACCGTAGTACGGAATGGGACCCCATGCTGTCACGCAACGTATCGTTAGCCAATGTCAATCCCACACATTTTCATTCTTTTCTACTAGCGTTTGCGATTGTAGGAAGCCACTTGACTCAGGGCCATTCTACACAACAAAATACTGAGATTAGCGCCTTTTTCTTTGCACAGTTCAAAATGTTTAATAATATCTGTACTTTCTGCTGAAATTTTATTGTAATTTTTTTTTTCAAGTCTTACTCTTAGTACTTTTGTTGTACATTTTGTGCTATGTGGTGAAATAAATATGTTCTATTCTATTCTTTCTATTCTATTCTTTCTATTCTATTCTTTCTATTCTATTCTTTCTATTCTATTCTTTCTATTCTATTCTTCTCCTCGTCAGAAAGAGTATAGTATTCTTGAGAGAGTATAGTATTATTTGCTCAGGGCCTAGGAAAACTCAAAAAAATCTATATACAAAATTGCACTGTTTATTCGCTTTATCAGTGATTCTATACTGAAAGATAAATTTTATGTTCTTGCATCTTTCTGCAAAATATTATTTAAATTATCAGTTAAAAGACGTCAACTGCTAGACAAAGACATCCACAACTTGACCATCAAAATGAGACGGCTAATTTTCAACAATGGACCGGGGGCCGAGAAGGTTTCTTTTATGTGCAATAATCAGGGCAAAACGAGATGTCTTAGGCCGGTATTTCACTGGGACACCACGGTGGCGCGACTGGTTGCGCCACTGGTGTCCGTAACTAGACACTAGTAAAGACACCAGTCAAAACACCAGAGTCGCTACACCCTGCGGCCACAGCATTAAGGGCTATATTTCACTGGGAGTGGTAGCGCGACCAGCATCCGAGCTGGTTGCGCCGCCAAATTGGTTGCGCAAACAAATGGACACCAGGTGAGTAACTCTCTATAGAGCTGTATACATTTTGTTGTTAGCGGTGACTGGTTGCGCTGCCATGGTGTCCCAGTGAAATACCGGCCGTAGTAGATAAGGGACTATAAGAGGATCACAAAAAACAAATTGAGATGCTCTAGACCAAAGCCCAAATATTTTAAGAGGTAGTTCTGTCTGGCAATGAAACTGAGCAACTTTTCCTAAGGAACAAAGGTAAAAAAATGCGATAAAAAATATCAACCTCCCATAAAAAATGTGCTGTCAGCAGATGCAGCTTGTATGGGATGTCGAAATATTTTCCTGATCAGTTTCATGGGCAGAATCACCTCTTAAAATTTCCGGGTTGATAAAAAATAAGGGTACTTAGGTACTTTTCTCAACAAATAATGTTTCTACCATAAAAATCGAATCCACACCAGCCAATTTTGTTCAACCACTAAACTTACCAGGAAGGGAGCGCACGATCCTCGATCTGGTCATCCCAACGTCCCTCCACGTGGAGAAGTATTGCTTGAAGACCGCCGGCTCCGTGCCTTGAGGGATCCGCGCCACATGGACCCACGAAGGGTACTTCTTAGCTGTCAGGTATTGCTGAGCCTTCGTCATAGCTTCCGATTTTTCCTGAAATCACACCGTAATTATTTATGACTTCAGTCGCCTTGAATGTGTTGCTTATGTATTACGAGTAAGAAGACTTACACTGTCACCCGTGTGGTGCCGGCAAAGAATAGTACCAACCCATCTCTACCCGTGGGTGTCGTAAGAGGCGACTATGGGTTAATGAACCAAAGGATGGGCAGCAGCATCCTTCATGTATCGCATCAACAAGAACCGCGGTGCATGGTGCTAGCCATAACGCTAACAAGCGTGGTGACTATGAATGGTACTTCCCCTCAACATTGTTTCAGCAAAAGCTGGAATTTCGGAAGGAACTCCTTGTCCTTTAGTGGACGTTTCATGGTATGTTATGACGATATTGTCATTTACGGAGTATGTGTGAAATCATGACTTACACAGGGAAATGAAATGAAATGAAATAATTTATTTGCATTAAATGTAGTACATAAGTTGATGTCATCCGGATAATTTGTCTCATACTAAAAAGGGTATAATAAAAAGGCTATACCAACCCTAAAAGATGTGTGATTCTGCCCATAAAACTGAACCACTTTCCGGTAGAAACATAGGTCGAAATAAGAAAACAAAATGTCCTCTCTTAGAAACAGAATCAGCTGATAGCGCAATTTATATAGGAAGTCAAAATATTTTCTGTATTTCGATCTGTTTTCCTTATGGAAAGTTGTTCAGTTTCATGGGCAGAATTCTGGGTAGATAAACCTTCAGGGTAGATATACCCTGTCTCACTTTCGAAGCTGACAGCCTGACCCATCAGGTTACGACGCGGGATCAGGGTCACATTATCTCTTGTTTACATGACATCTATGAACACACCAACGTAAGTGCGAGCTCCAACTTGTGATCTTTATTTATTATTATTTATAATTTATCGCACACAAGAAAACACAATGGACAATACATATAAAAAGACGATACAACAGGTACTACTTATTTCACTAAAGAAATGTCTTCCAGCAGACCTAGGCGAGCGTGAATAGTATTGGAGAAGGCAGATAGATCATGCGCAAACTCAAAAATTATACATAAAAGTAACAATAATAAATTACACATAGGTATCTAATTAAAATATATAAACCTTCTACACAAATAAAAAAAATAAATAATAATAAATATATGATATATATTTGTATATATTTGTATGTATAAAATACATATTATGTTATGATATTATACATAAATAATACCTAACTAATAAATAAATATATGGCTAACTAAGACAGGGAAAGATAGTGCTCTTTGACTCGTTTTTTAAAGATAGCGATAGAGGGACTATCGCGAACAGTGTGTGGGAGGGAGTTCCACAGCCTAGCCGCATGAACAGTGAAGGAGTAGGAATAGAAATCGGAGTGGTGGGAGGCGATACACAAGTTAGTCCTGACGACGCTGGGGCGGCAAGGCTCAACTTGTGACCGAGAGAAACAAAAACGCTCACGTAAATAAGACGGGCACGAGGGATTGTACAAAATGGTATAGAGGAGAGAAAGGATATGTGTATTCCTGCGAAAACGAATTGGGAGCCACTTGAGCTGTGAACGAAAGTGAGACACGTGGTCGTACTTGCGCAATCCGAAAATAAATCGAATGCACAAGTTTTGGAGGCGCTCAAGCATATTTAATCGCTCCTCAGTGACGTCCAAATAGCATGAGTCGGCGATCTTTTTAACTATAGCCCAAGAACTTTTTGAATGTTTTGGCCTCAGAGGCTGTGGCGGCATATTTTACTGCCCAACCCACATATAGATGCTTCCTTTTGTGTTTCAGTTTTCGGGAGATTTCTTTATGAACCCTTTAGTATAATGCCTAAGCGTTAGCTCAAATTTGAGTTCTGTCAATAAATACAAACCCAAAAACCTTCTTCATTTCATATCATAACAGACCTGATGTGATTTTTTTTTAATTTCCTGTGTTCAGTTAGGTGGGTATTAGTTTTACAAGTTGAGATAGTATAGCAAATGCTTAGGTATAGGTGGCAGCATAAACGCAACGTTGAATGCGCAGATCGGAAATTTCACAACATCTGGCAAGACCACGGTAGCCTAGTGGGTTGAGGTAACAGGGATCTGTGGTTGTGAAATTTTGCGATTTTCGATTTTGTAGAACTGATCGTCTTATCTCTAACTTACTTTGTAGAACTGATGGTTTTATGTTTAGCTTACTTTGTAGAACTGATGGTCTTATCTCTAGCTTACTTTGTAGAACTGATGGTCTTATCTCCAGCTTACTTTGTAGAACTGATGGTCTTATCTCTACCTTACTTTGTAGAACTGATTGTCTTTTCTCTAACTTACTTTGTAGAACTGATTGTCTTTTCTCTAGCTTACTTTGTAGAACTGATGGTCTTATCTCTAGCTTACTTTGAAGAACTGATTGTTTTATCTCTAACTTACTTTGTAGAACTGATGGTCTTGTCTCTAGCTTACTTTGTAGAACTGATGGTCTTATCTCTAGCTTACTTTGTAGAACTGATGGTCTTATTGATGGTCTTACTTTTTCCGTGGACTGTTTCCCAACCCACACGTAGATGCTTCCGCTGACGGTGTCTAGTATGTACACCTCCTGGGGTTTCAGCTGCTCCTGTTTGTATGGTTTCGACAGGGGCGTGATCTTGACTGTTCCGGTGCTGTCTGAGATCTCGGAGAGAGTTACTGATTGCTCTTCGCTGCGTTCAAATTGCTGGATAAAGGAAAGAAGGAATATTGGTTAGTATGGCTCGTATTGATAAATCCCATTCAAGTGTGAATACATATTTATAACATCTTGAGTGCGATCCCAGACTTGAGAGGAATGTATTAATACAACCGTATGATTTCACTCGGTGTATTTTCAATCCGAATTTCAATTTAAAACAATGCTGGGATCGTTTTGTTTTTATCAAAATTATATACCGATTTTTTATATTTTTTGCACTAGAAAAAACCGGATTCTTAGTAGGTAAGTAGGAAGGTACCTAACTGCCTTCATGTTACTTAGACCAAAAGATTATCAGATTACTTAAAAAAACTAGGGACGAAAAAAATTATTGTTTCGATACCTATAAGCCTCGTTTTAAGGGACGATGTCACAAAAAAAATATTATTTTTCAACCCTTGAGTTGTTCAGTTTTTATGGTCAGAGTGATATACAGTATGCAAAAGCTCGTGTTATTTCTTTGTTCAAAGTATAAAGTGAAAGTTCACTGTTTGCCTACTTTTTTTTTACTATAAATAAAATAAATATTTTTTTTTTATTTCAGGTCATATAAAATATAACAATTGAAGAGAACCCATAGACTTATAACTATAGGGTGACTTTTAATTAGTTCTTGATAGAAAAAGGTATGAATGTACTCATGATACTGAACAACTTTCCCCATGGAACATTGGTCGAAATACGAAAATCAAGTTTTGACCTCCCATAGAAACTGCATCAGCTGATAACGCATTTTGTATGGGAGGTGAAATTTGGTTTTTCGTATTTCGACCTATGTTCCTTGGGAAAAGTTGTTCAGTATCATGAGTGCATGCATACCTTTTGCTATCATGAACTAATTAAAAGTCACCCTATATACCGATTTTTTATATTTTTTACACTGGAAAATACTGGATTCTTAGTAGGTAAGTAAGTATACCTATAACTGCCTTCATGTTACTTAGACCAAAAAATTATCAGATTTCTTGAAAAAACTAGGGCTGAAAAAAAAATCTTGTTTCCATACCTATAAGCCTCGTCTTAAGGGACGATGTTACAAAAAAAATCTTATTTTTCAATCCTTGAGTTGTTCAGTTTTTTATGATCAGAGAGATACGAGTATAGTATGCAAAAGCTCATTTTATTTCGTTGTTAAAAGTATAAAGGGAAAGTTCACTGTTTGCCAATTTTTTTTTAATATGTATGGGCTTACTTACTTACTTCTGTAGTAAGTAAAGCCAGCCAGCTAAGGGAGCAGTGAAGTTTCATTAGTTCTCAGGACGTGTAACGTGCTTTTGCTGTCTCAATACAGGGTGTAAAAAAGTACGATGATCCTTCTAAGGGGTGATTCTACATCACTAATAGATTGTGTTCTAAATATAAAAAAAATACTTTAAAAAAGTAGTTTTAGCTCAACAAGAAGTAAAATTACCTTTATGATCAACTGGTGACGCACACAAAGATGTTTTTTGCTATAATATCCAATCACTAGCAAGTACCTATCCATTTCAATAAATCCCTGTCATGTAATTCGAAGGAAAATCGAATTTTGTGATCACCAAAACTAATAAAAAAAAAATCAAAACAGGTATTTTTTTTTACAATAGTGACTTAGAATCACCCCTTAGATGGATTATCTTACTTTTTTTTATAGTTTCAAAACAAGTCAGTAAGTAAGGAAGTAGGCAGACAGTGGTATAAGGTACCATATTTACCATCACGTTGCCCATCTATTAGTTAGCTGACATAAAAAGGCATTCTGGCATTCAAGGCATCTGTAAGGAGCTGAGAAATTACCTGGTCATCACCACCAGCGCTTTCGTCAGGAACCAGCTGCCTGGAGCCAGAACCAAGAGCTGTGAAGAACTTCTGAACATCCACTTCACTTGAATATTGGTCTAAAATATAAAATTAAACAAGTAAATAAATACCTACGTTCAGGTTGGTATTTATAGAGAGAACCAAAAAAAAATTATCACACTAATAAAACAAAGGTGAAAGTTTGGATGTTTGGATTTTATTACTCTTTCATACGCTACCTACTGAACAGAAATTGCTGGAAATTGGCAGAGTTGTAGACTATTATTTAGATAAACATAACATTGACTTATACCAGGGAAAATTTGGGATTTTTTTTGGAAAATGCGTTTAATTTTTCTTTTTTGCTAGACCCACTCGTAAGAAGTCGCGGGAAACAGCTAGTCCTTATAAAAAGAACTTAAACTTAAGAAATATAATCTTAAGTAGTTACATGATTTTTTAAACATACTTGGGTAAATCACGTTATTGGTATTCCGATATTATTTTATATCCGCCATCAGTCGCCAGGCCATACAGATGGTATTGGAGATTAATAGACGTCCGTGTAGTGCTGGCAAAGAATAGTAGCAAACCCGTATACCTACCCGTGGGTGTCGTAAGAGACTTATGAACTGGAGGATGGGCAGCAACATCTTTCTGAGTATCATACCATCTTACAGCGCGTTCGGACCAAGTTTGTTCATGACGGTTATTTTCCGCGCATGGGTGACAGACGGAGAGCAAATGAACGATTCGCTCGCCCCCTGGGGAGCCGCGCTCACCCCCGCGACTCATTTTTTGACTTCTGCGCATTAACGGTCACGGATAAAGTTATTTTGTACGCAGTATACATAATGCGATCACCAACAACAGCGCTCACCAGCCGTAAAGCTTACAAGCGTGGTGACTATGGTAAATCCCCTCCAAAGTACCATGCGTTTTTACTGGAGTTCTGGAGGGAGCTCCCTGTCCTGCAGTGGACGTTTCGTGGGATGTTATTATTACGTTACGTACGTGTAGATACTCATCAAACCTCAAGACTCAAGTTGAGCCTCTAAGGGTAGTATTAATAAATCCCTCTCAAGTATGAGATTGCTCTCAAGATGTACTTTACACATACAAATTATGCATCTTGAGTTATATATCAGACAGGGACGCTAAACAAAAGTTTTTCTCAAACGATTACCAATAATCTCCACATGTGCTCTTCCGTTATGGTCCTGGTCGCGGATCTGGTTGGCTACCGATATGGCCTTCAGCCGCTCCACATTCTTGGCTTTATCACCGACGTACACGTATATGTCGTGGCTCACGTCTAGGATGAAGACGTCCCCCTTGTTCATGGAGGAAATCACTGGATCCACCTGAAACATTTCAACTTTTAAGATCGCGACAGTTAAAGCTACGGTTGCTGCAATGGCTGACAGTTGTTGCAACGGCTGACAGTTGCTGAAACGGCTGACAGTTGCTGCAACAGCTGACGGTTGCTGCAACGGCTGACTGCTAAGGTCAGAACTCCAACAAGGTTAAACCGTAGATATTTTCCATAAAATTTATTGATGAGGATACGTCTAGGCTTTCGTTTTTGAGGTCATTTCGTGCTAAGTGGATATATTCAATTCAATTTATTTCAATTGCATATAGGCTATACATACCTAATATATCACGCCTTGTTCCCGTCGGGGTAGGCAGAGACCACAGTTATAGGCTATCTAGCGGCAATAATTGCTACTACTTCGAGCTTTGAATGAGTCAGTAGGTGAGGGTAGGGATGAGGTAGGGTGATCGAAGGGTGACGGGGGGGGGGGGTGAAAGGGGGGGGGGGTGAGGGATGGCTTTGGGGGAAGGGGATGAGGGCATGTTGAGTGGACGTGTGTGGGAGTTTAACGTGCTCTTGACTGTACCATGGACGAATATAATAAGAAGGACTGACAATCGTAATCCGGAAAGGCATAAAACTAGATGGCGCTAATAAATAGCCTGAGAAGTTATTACGATTTATCGAGTATTCCGCTAAAACAACATAGTACCAAATTTCAATATTAGCGTTTCTTTATATTGAAAGTATGTTGAAATTTTAAATTATTTTTTAGCAGAAAACTCGGTAGTTCATAATTACTTTTCAGGTTATTCGACAGCGCCATCTAGTTTCAATGAGTTTTATGCTTTTCCGGGGTACGTTTTCTTTCGAAAGTCCTTGAACGCCTTGTTCAACAACAGCTCAGCGTATTTATTAACACTCATAACTTACTTAGTCCCTTCCAGTCTGGTTTCCGCCCTGGTCACAGCACTGTCACTGCTCTTACCAAAGTATCTGATGATGTGCGCTTTGGCATGTCGAATCAACGGCTTACGGTCATGGTATTGCTTGATTTCAGTAATGCTTTTAATACATTGGACTTCGACATTCTCCTCTCCATGCTACGCTCTATGCATATCTCAGATACGGTGGTGGAGTGGTTCAGTAGTTATCTCAATGGTAGGCAGCAATGTATTCGCGCTGGTGACAAAGTTTCCAGCTTTGCTAATATAACTGCCGGTGTTCCCCAGGGTGGTGTTTTGTCTCCTCTCCTTTTCTCCATATTTATCAACTTCCTTTCCCCTCTCCTCTCCTGCTCCTACCACCTGTACGCTGATGACCTTCAAATTTACACACAAGCTCCTACTGATGAACTTGATCTTGCCATTGCTGCTATTAACAATGACCTTGTGACTGTCCTTTGATGGAGTATTGCTCATGGCCTCACGGTTAATCCAAGCAAATCACAGGTTATTGTTATTGGTGGTTCTAAGCAAATCAATCGACCAAGCTATGTTGATCTCCCCCCTGTTAGTTTTAATGGCATCCCTCTTCTCTACAGTAAAGTAGTCAAAAACCTTGGTGTCCACTTTGAATACACTCTATCCTGGTCTCACCACATTTCCCAGATAATTAGGAAACTTTTTGCAGCTGTAGGAGCACTTAAAAGGTGGAAGAATCTGCTTCCCGTGAGGACAAAGGTCGAACTTGCGCAATCACTTCTTCTCCCTATTCTAGACTATGCAGATGTTTGTCTCATAGACCTCAATGAGGAATTTTTGATCAAGCTGGAGCGTCTCCAAAACATCTGCATAAGGTTTATATATGGGTTGCGCAAGTTCGACCATGTGTCTGAGTATCGGAAGAGGCTGGGGTGGCTTCCAATCAGGTTACGGCGGGAAGAGCATGCTCTTGTTCTCCTTTACAATGTTCTGTACGACCCTCGTTCTCCGCCGTACTTGAAGGAGTGCTTCAAATATCTGGGTTCCGACACTTCCGACCGCGAGCTCGCTCTTCGATCAAAATCGGATAATATTTTAAAATTGCCTTTCACCCGATCTGGCTACTTCAGGGAATCCTTCACTGTGAAGGCTGCTTGTTTGTGGAATGATCTTCCTCGAGAGATTCGTCACTCAAAGTCTCTCGCCATCTTTAAATCTAAGTTGCGTGCACATCACCTAAATAAAATAGTTTAGTTTTCCTATTATTAACACAAGATATATATTTATTTATTTCATATAGTATATTTATTTTATATATTTATACCGTATTTATGTACCTATATTTATATATTTGTCTTTTTGATATATTTATACATTTTTATTATAATTGAATATTATATGATTATATAATTTGTCTTATTTTGTTTACTTTTAATTTATTTATCATTTGATTTAAATTAATTGCTGTTTTCTTTCTCCTTGGTTCCAATTTGTATGTTCTAATTTGTATGTGAGGCATATCTTGAGAGAAATCTTAAACTTGAGAGGGGTTTATTAATACGACCCTAAAGTAATGGTGGTATTTATAAAAATCACCTAAGTCGAATAAGGGATACTCAATGAGCGCGATTTCAAGACTCGAATAAAGTGTGAGCTCAAATTATAAGTCACATCATAGGATGTATACTGTCACCACTGTATTTTCTGTTCAAACAAATTAAAAAGTAAAACAAGCCGACTAAACTATAGTTACCTACTGCGTCTTTTATCTATTTTAATCACGACCAGCAAATTACCTCTCTCGCTGTCATGATTAGTGGTATGCCCTTACAAGTTCTAATATGTATGTATTTAGCACTTAAGATAGTATTATATCACGGCGATACGACAAGCAAATTAATGAATTATTAAATTGTAGGTATAGCACAAGCCCCGTGTGGTGCCGGCAAAGAATAGTGCCAACCAATACGTATATCCGCGGGTGTCGTAAAAGGCGACTAAGGGTTATAACCTGGAGGATGGGCAGCAGCATCCTCCTTTGTACCTGACATTTTACTTAATGCTGTCACCTACAACCGCCGTCCATGGTGCGAGCCGTAACGCTAAAAAGCGAGGTGACTATGGTACTTCCCCTCTACATTTTTCCCGCAAAAGCTAGAATTCTGGAGGGAGCTCCCTGTCCTGTAATGGACGTTACAAGGGATGTTATGATGATAGCACAAACCTGTCTGACTCTGACATTCCTCTTGCCTTTGATCTGGAAGAGTCTCTTCTCAGCACCAGCGTTGGTGGTCACGTGGTTGAAGCCAGAAGCATGGCCGCCGTCCAGGTAACGTATAGCTGGGATTCAAAATAAAAGGTTTAATTCAGTGCAAGGCAAGATATCCAGAAAATAATTAAGGTTTCCTTAGCTAAAGTTGGCTGAAAGACATCAAGATCTCCACAACTAATCATTCTATCGGATGCACTGGCGTCCTGGTTTTTTCCAGATTGTTGATCAATCGTGTGGGTGTGTAATAATTATTTATTTATTTAATTATTTATTGTACACATGAAAAGAACACACAAAATATAGATTAACAAAAACGACACACACACGACACTGTTTCGTTCTAAAAGTTACTGTTTATCGGCATTTTAACTTACCAGGCTGGAAGTATCCTGTGAACTGACTGCTTTCGTAGCCCATGGTCTCGCGATGCTGAATTGCCGCACCATTGAATCTGATAAATTAAATTTAACATACATTTTGGATGTGATACACCGGCCAAGTTTGCCCTTGTACAAAGTCACACAGGCACTGTACAAATCATATTTAAACTTTGTGGGAGGGGAGAGAAAAGTTATGGGCGTTGTAATTGTAAGTCAGTTTGTAGGCAGTGCGAGAACATCTGTAACTGCTCGTACGCTGCCTGACGGATCTACGTCGAGGAGGACATAAGGCAGCGTACGAGCAGTTATGGCATTGTAAGGCAAGGGCGCTAGTTTTGAGAGAACTCCAAAAAACCCACTTAGGGTCATTTTATGACTTGAAAGAACTGACGTCTCTGATTTAAGAACAGTTGTGGGCAGTAAATAATATGCTCGTGATTGATATATTGTTAAGGGTATTGCAATAAAGCCCTCTCAAATTTACTTAGTAAGAACTCTAGTTCCAGATACAGACTGGTCTAGTGTACTTATAAAAAAATGGATGGTTATAGTGTGACAGCGGTTGCGGTCAGACTATTACTGAAATTTTCATGCAGTGGAATAATGCAAGTTAAATCTCACTTGTCATCTAAGCCGACGGTTAGAATTGCGGCCGCACCGGATTCGTCTTGAGTAGATTCTGCACCGATCCAGTAGTGAATGTCCCATGACAAGTTGCCCTTTTTGTCCGCATTTGTCTGTTTTAATATTCAAATAAGATCAATGTAGGTAGGAGATATTTTTCACAAAAGTTATGATTTCTTCCATAAAGGCAAAGCATATTTTTTTATCGTCAATGAGCTTAGTCTTGACCTCAATCTAGTCTTGAAGACAGAGATGAGGTCGACGATGGAACGAGCTTGCCCAGAAGAAGCCTATTCACTCGCGACTTGAATAGATTCGGGTTATATGAACTTGGAAACACAGACGCAGGCAGATAATTCCGCTCTTTAGCCGTGCGCATTATAAAAGATGTTTTAAAGCGCTTTGTGCGAATGTGCAGAATATCAACCAAGTATGGGTGATATCCTGCGGTGCGTCTTGACTCCCGATGGTAGAAGGGAGATGGTGGAATAAGCTCGTGGGGCTCTGTAGAAGACCGACAGACATGCAACTTTGCGTCGGTGGGCCAGACTGTGAAACTTGGTTTTCACCAGCATCTCATCAATCACCAAAAAGCTATAGCTGACGAGTGATAGTTCTTTGTTTGAAAACTCTAATAGCCAGGTTTGCCACTAATCTGGCAAATCATAATCTAAGGGTATGGTTTGTCCTCTGGGTAGCGAAGGTGCCATGGCAGTCGCTCTGTGTAAAAACTAGTACCTTCGTCAAGTCCCTTAGGTAGCCGACGTTGTAATAGCGGAACAAGGCGAAAGCGATGATGATAACTAGATAACACCCAAAAATAAATAAATAAATATTTTTTAATAATTATTTATTTTACATTAATCAAACGAACAATATTTGTATATACAGGGTGTTAATTTAAGTGCGTGCCATAGCTTAGGGGGTGTTTCAGTAACGATAAAGGAACACAAAAAAAAAACATAAAAATCCTTCTTAGAAAAAATGGATGAGGTAGGCAGATACATACCTACCTGAGACCTTAGAGTATACATATAAGCAACCTGAAACTCTTTCGCGCGCTTTTGATAGCGCGGTGCTTCATCCGGGTCATTGCCCTCCGCGTTACTTTAGTTTCAATGGAGTTTAAGTATATTTTTGTGGGATTTGTTTTTATTTTCTTTTGTTTTCCTTTATCGTAACTGAAAATCTATGCTATGGCACGCAATTAAATTAACACCCTGTACATTTGTAAATAAATTTTTAATCGGTTTAGCTAGGTCTCATGTTTTGGGAAAATTCGTTTTCCCGTGTTTTTAAACAAAATACCGCGTCTTAGACAAAAACCTACAGCGCCTTCTGTCGGCAGGTAGCATAGCTTGCTCACCCGATTATATTTAAATCTTGTGGCGGCTATTATAGAGCGAAGCTCGGTCCTCCAGGCACTATTTATCTATTTATGTATCAGGGTAGCCTTTGCCTAGTTTGGGATCAGGTGTTTGTTTGTTTTTTTTTTTATGTCAATGGGCTTACTCTTGACCTCGATCTATTTTACCCCAATATTAATTTATTTATCAACTAAATTGTTGTTCTTAGCGGGGATCCTATCCAATCCAACGCCAATGGGGCAGTCACATTGGGCAGTCAACAAAGTTACCAGTTTCTTAGCAGACAAAAAAGTTAACTGAGAGCGACATTTTTGGTGCTAATGGGATAAATTTCAACTCAAATACTTGCCTTGAGTATAATATACGAGTCTCCTTTGTAAAACTTGCCATGGTCCTTCGCTGGGACTGGAACCGGCTCAAAGTCCTGTAAAACAAAAAAAAAATAACGTTCATCCATACATCATAACATCACGCCTATTTCCCGTCGGGGTAGGCTGAGACCACAGTCCTCCACCTGCTACGATCTTTACATACTTTCCTTGCTTCTTGTACTTTCATCAGTCCTTTCATACATGCTCGTCGTTGCTCTAAGCCTTTATTGGATCACAGTATTTATAAGTACGTAAAAACTTCACTTCAGTGACTTAAATATTATTTATCTCAGAGTGACTTGTTCCCTCTATTTTTTGGTTACCAAGTTAAATTATCCTGGCAAAGACGAGCTCATGTTCCATTAGGTACAGTCAAGAGCACGTCAAGCTTGACACATTGGACTTTGTAACGTTCTTATTTCAATCGCTGCTAGAGTCGCGCTTCAAGTGTCAAGCTTGGCGGGCTCTTGACTGTACCTAGCTGTTTGAGCAGCATTTAGATCAAGCTGCTTGAAATCGTATTGCAGATGTCACAAGCCTTTAAGGCGCAGGCCAGACAAAAGAGGTGCGCCGCACGGCACGCCTTCAGCGCACCTCTTCTGTCTGGCTTGCACCGCGTCGTTCTCCTACATTTTGTATGCATGTGATTTGAATAGGCGACGAGACGGCATGCCTAAGGCGCACTGTCGGTGCACCACCGGCGCACCGCCGCCGGCACGCCGCCGCACAGCACAGTCCGCTGCCATCGATTGCGTCGTCCAGCCGAAAAGTGTACCACGGGGGCGTTCGAAGCGCGCCTCGGGCGCACCCGAAGCGCGCCGCGCCGGTTCTGTCTGGCTTGCAGCTAAGGTGTTTTCTCAAAGTTCTACAATCTACCGTCAAAATGACATAGCTAGATTAGAATTACAGCAGGAAAAAAACTAGGTATGCAATAAAGCAGGTCAGATCGATACGTGTCTCTGTCGTTCCAATGTGTAGCGTATTGCTCCGTCCTGCTCTCTCACTGCTGTCATTCTAATAAAGCTCTATTATGTGTCTTTCAAAAATACACAGCGTTGTATATGAAGAAGGCTGTTTGTAAATAGGTGATAGGTAGGTATAAATACTGCAAACTTACTTGAAATTCCCGCGTTTCTCTATACTCACGGCAGAGCAGCCCTAGCAGCTAGCTGTCACTGTGTGCTGTCAAATCTGACATTGGCGTTTGTAAATTTCGTCAGCAATTGTTTGATGAAAACTTTTAGTGATTATTTAGAGAAATAAGCTAATAATTTACACTTATTATTGTGCACAGTGTACCTACTTATTACGAAATAGCAATAGCAAAAGCTAGATTCATGTGATAGTCCGTGAGAAATGTGAGAAAGTGGTGAGAAAAAAGCAACGCATACTGCGTATATCTCCGAATGAAAGCATGAAGCATCATCCTTTTTTGGATGGTATGAAGGGACCTATGCCCTATTTGTAACTCCGTTATGACTACGGATCATTGTCATGAAGGTACACCATACATATAAGTAAGTTTCACTCAACCTTTTACACAGCAGACTCATTTACAAAGTGTTGGATATTCCCCTATCTAAAGGACAGTTCCTTTTAGAGATTATAAATACCTACCGTTTGCGATTGAAAATGGTGCTTCATTAACAGGCAGCCATCACCATCAAAACTTGTTCAATTATGGCAATGTATACCTACCTATACTTGCCTGCATGCATACACCTACCTACCCCAGACTTGGCAAGGCATTAGTACAAGAAAGCCAGCCTTATCAGTTTCAATAAAGTAATTATTTGTTTTGCCACAAACTACTCGGCACTAACAAAGAATGTCATAATTTTTCTTTACCTAGAACAGAACAAGTTGTAGCAGGTATATCCAATGCTTTACTATAACAAATAGAACTACTAAAGCTAGGGCCACAAAATATCAGTAATTAATTATATCATATTATTACTGAGTTTTAGCAATCTGTGACATTGTCATGTTGAATGCATATGGGAGCAAGTAATGTAGTGATAAGATTCAACCAACGTAGTAGCTTTACTGTTCCTTATCTCTAAATCTTATATCAACGCAGATATCCTCACAGGACTCCTCCCTGCTCAAAATACCTAATTTGGTAAGATGCCCCTAATGCTCCCATTATAAGTCCTTCGGAAAGGGTGGGGGGGGGGGGGGGTCACAAAACATGGCTGAAACCCCTGCTACTATAAGCAAAAACAAAATTGAAGAAAAAGGGTGCCGGTTGCGGAAACCACCAATACAATTTATAATAGAAAGCAGCCTGCATATGCATGCAAGTACTAGTGTCCAGTACCATACATACAACAGAAAGGTTCCCTAATAGAAGTAAACCTGTATGGGTGCGTCTGGAAGGCAATCTCAAATATTCAAGTTCATTTTAAATACTACAATATAAGCTACAGATACGAGTAAGCGTTGTAGCTTCCTGTCCTGTAGGGGACGTTTCATGGGACGTTATGATGATGAAGCGTTGTACAGCTTCTATCGCATGACTTTAACTTATAATTTGTAATTTATAGGTCCAGATCCAAAACTAATACTAGAGAAATGTGTCTAGACACACAACAGTGTGCCAGCCAAGTTCAAAATTTTCATCCTCAGGAGAAAATTATTTTAATCATGTAATTACAAGACATTTCTAGTTATTAGTTATAAATCCTTAGTATATTATATTACAAAATTATAACAGTCCTATTACAGAATAAATATAAATAAATAAATTATTTATTTTCCAAATAACTGGCTTCTATAAATATACATTTTGTGTACATGAACAATATGCATCTCCGGCAAGACAATTTTTTTTTACATAGGTGCCAAATTTAGAAGGGCAACGAAATTTTTAATAATAAGTTTCAACAGATAAATAGTGCACTTGCTTTCACTTCTGTTCAGCTTTCCTAAACATAGTCTTGTGGTTGTTTCGAATTGGATTGCGGAAGTCCTTCGAGCCCAAAATTTCATTTATGGACAACATTTTTCCAGCAACCATAAGCGTCTAAAATAATGGACCAGGTCACGGAGACCCTTGTTGTCGTTATCACAATATCTTGTGAGTTATAAGATCGATGACCGATCTCAAAACCACTGTAAGAATTGCTGGGTTGCCATAGCCCTCTGACATGGTTCACGCTTTTAATCATGAATTATAGCAGATCGGTTGTCGCGGAGACGGCCGACTCTGATATGGCACTTGCTACCCCTAACTACTGCGGAAGTATTGGGACGACTGTGCGAGCCAGAAACTGAAATTTTGGCACCAAGAAGGTTAAGCTTCAAAATGGGCTGTAATGCAGAAGCGTTCAATTAAACTTGAGACTCTGTTCTGTGACATTCGCAGATGTCTGCTCTCGACACTGGTATCACCAGCCTGGTCAAATAATACCCCCTGATAATAAGCCTGAAACAGAGAGCTTTAAAATATATTTATAATAAAATATGCCCAACTAACACAGAGTGTTGTCAGATCTGCTTACTGTGTCAAGACCAAAACTGATTGCTGTTATTTTAGATTACTCCAATGGTCTACACGAATTTGCTATGCCCTAACAGAGCACCACAATTATAGATTAGGACCTTATATAACGTAAACCATGTACCTGATAAATGTAACATTGCAATAAATTGCAAAAAAAAAATTGCAGTTACTCCTCAAACTGTGGTGCGCTGGCAGATAAAGGCAGTGAGTTGTAACTCAATAGCATTGCACGGACAAAAAGAGACTCATTATACTACACTAGACACAAAGGATGGGGATGGGTGAAGACACCTTAACATTTACAAAATCTACAAATATGGAACTAACCGAGCAGCTTAATCTGACGCTGTCGGTCGCTTACCTGCCAAGCAGGGTTAACGGAAAAGCGGATTGCATATAAGTCGATAAATCGAACCAGTTCCAGAGTTGCATGTTACTCTAGGCTACGGAAGCCTGGTTGGTAGTATCCGAAATAACAAAACTACAAAAAATTACTGAGCAGCTCTATCTCACCCCATCGACTTCTTACCAACTAGGAAGGCTCGACGGAATAGCGAAACACCGGTCGAGACTTCGATCAGTTCCAAAGTGGCACTTGTTACCAGAGGCTACGGAAGCCATACCTGAGTGTGCCTCGAACTTGTTTGAAAAACAATATAAAGTAGGGTTACCAAATAAATTGGTAAGGTCTTTCTGTAAAACTATAAAATAGATTTCAAAGACTCGATATACCTACATTCAAATATTCATAAATAATGTTCCAATAAACTTCAGAGGAATCAGTGCTTTGGATGGCGGACGTCTAAGCACTAAGCACTCTTCATATACCAAGGGTCGTTACTGTTCCTACAAGTGCGAAAACAGACCAAGTTGCCCACTTAAATCTATAGAAGTTAAAGCTTGTAAGTATAAATTGGCGGACATCTATACTTACTATATGAAATACATTTGTTATTTTGTACTTTAGCAAAGTTGACCGCACGTTTGTGGTAACACTACCTGAGCGTGGCGGGCGTCTGTAGCGAAGAGCAATCAGCTAGCTTTGTTACTACAACTCACTTGCTAACATGGTAACAATAAAAATGATTAGGTACTAGGTTTTTAGACAAGTTACTACGTACAGAATGTGTATCTAACAAAACTATACCAATTCTGACACAAGGTTTCAGAGCTGAGGCAAGCAACTCATTTACTACAATACCTATCATTAAAATTCTACTGGAACTTTTAGGTTCAGAACTCCAAACTAAAATTAGTTAAAAACATCAAGGTTCAGAAAACCTATTTAGTGGACCCAAGCCTGCATTGCTTCATTGCTTCGCCTCCGGAAGGCAGATTACATGATTTGACGCTACGCGACATTCCAGGTAGAAATACGAGTATGTCATATAAATTATTTTACTTGAACAAATAACATAAATCGTAGCCTAAATTTAGGTCTGAACCAGACCCCTGGACAAGAGGCGTTAAGACACACAAATATGTACTTTCAAACAAAAACAAAAAAAAATACTTTTGACTTGACTCGAACATGACTGACTCAATCAAGAACAGTATGTAAGCACCAATTGGTCGATTATAGTCATTTATACTACGAATCCAACTTAAGTTGCTTCAAAAGCGGTAAAACTGCCTGTTAGCTATCGTCTAGTTTTAATAGGTTAACAATCTAGCTTAGCGTAAAGAGTGGAGATTTACCCGTCGGAAAATTTGACAATTACGGTACCAGGGAAGTTCCTGAACTGTAAGAAAATATTTACTCCTTATAGTAATTATGGTAATATAGTGAATTTCAACCCTCATGAGACCTTAATATGAATTATAAGAAATAAAGGAAAAATAATTATTTTGGGTCTTTGGCTAACTACTTAACGCAATGGTAATTGTAAAATATTTCCTAGTCCAGCATGGAACCATCAGTTGGTGATATAGGTACCTACAAATATCACTGTCATATACATAGTTTCTAATCCATGGAAACTAGTGTTGCTACTTAACACAGTGTTGTTAAATCTTTGAAGTCCTCATTGTGAGATACTTTCAAGTCCATGGGACAATTGATGGGTTGATAACTGTGCTTAAATGTAAGATTTTATTGCATGGTATTCCTTTCCTACCTTCAATTCCTTTAAAAAAAAAAAAAATCATTTTTTCAGCTAACCTACATCTTGATCCGTTTTTACGTCTTAACATTTCTAAGAAATAAATAAATTTTCAGTTTTTAACTTCTTACTTTTATCACTACGTGTGTTTATAAGTTTTACCTTGTATTTTGGTCTATTCATACATGGTTACTTACCAAAATTTTATAAAATATTAACATTGGCGTTTGTGTCTATCTCACCAGCAGATATCAAACAGGTCTTCATATACAACGCTGTGTATTTTTGAAAGACACATAATATAAATGTTTTGCATTACAACAAAACAATTATTATGTGTCGAATAAAATACACAGCGTTGCACCAAAGGGCCTTGCTGGTCTATGAAGACAACCAATGTCAGATTTGACAGCACACAGTGACAGCTAGCTGCTAGGGCTGCTCTGCCGTGAGTATAGAGAAACGCGGGAATTTCAAGTAAGTTTGCAGTATTTATACCTACCTATCACCTATTTACAAACAGCCTTCTTCATATACAACGCTGTGTATTTTATTCGACACATAATAATTGTTTTGTTGTAATGCAAAACATTTATATTATTTAGAATGTAGTTTACAGTCACGTGTTATGTCACTGAATCTCAGAAGCACCGTGGGTCACACATGTGAACCCAGATCGCTTCCTTTCGTCAAGCACCGCGGGTTCACATGTGAACCCGGAAACAGATTTTCGAATTTTGCCTTATTGCAGAAAAAACGCACCCACCCGCGAGATTCTCGTGGTCCTCCTGGGGTCTTTTTTTCTTAATATGCGAGCGAGCCTAAGCGACATTTCAATTTCAAATTCGCTCTCGATACATGTGTATTGTCCAGGGTGATATGTTGGTATGGCGATACTCTTGTTTTGTAACTAGTAAATCCTATCCTATCCTACTAATATTATAAACGCGAAAGTTTGTAAGTATGGATGGATAGATGGATGGATGGATGTTTGTTACTCTTTCACGCAAAAACTACTAAATGGATTTTAATGAAACTTGGCACACATATAGGTTAGGTCCTGGAACAGCACATAGGCTAATTTTTACCGCGGGAAAACACTCCATTCTCACGGGAAAAACGTATTTAATGCGGGTGGAACCGCAGGCGGAAAGTTTGTAAGTATGGATGGATTAGGGTGACCAGATATTATTTTTCATTTTACGGGGCAACAACGATCAAAATACGGGATTAAGGATTAAAATACGGGACAACCAATTTTTTCATAAAAATAGTATTTAGTGGTAAATTATATTAAAAATACTTAATTAAATATGGTTCGTTTTAATATATTTTTTATTTGACTTCGCGGCCTTCAAAATGTCCTCATTTTGAATCACAATCTTATAAAAGTCAATACACGACAAATCGAAGTGAACTTTTGCAGAAATACGGGACAGAACAACGTCGTCAACGTATTAGTTTTACTAAATTAAGGGGCATTCTTAAATTCAAAGCCGAAAAACGGGACGTCCCGTAAAATACGGGACGTCTGGTCACCCTAGGATGGATGTTTGTTACTCTTTCACGTAAAAACTACTGAATGGATTTTAATGGAACTTTACAATAATATAGCTTATTCATCAGAATAACACATAGGCTACAATTTATAAACCTGCGCAGACGAAGTCGCGGGCACCAGCTAGTCTTTGATAAACATGTCAGTGATCGTGTCACACCTATAATATTGACAAATTAAGATTTGTTGATAAATTTGTATTTTAGTGTACCTATAACATTTTGGATTTCAAAAGCCACTAAAACTTCAATTTCAATTTATTGATTAATAAAAACGTTAAAAATTACAGAAAAATCCAAGGCTTTTAACATTTCATAAATTTGTAAAAGTAAACATCAATAAAATTATATAAAATATCAAATCAAAAATTAACTTTTTACCTGTCTACGCCCATAAAAAACAGAGAACATAAATACCTGTCTGAAACTATTTTTTTAAACAGTTAATCATAGCAAAACCAACGGAAATAGATAAAACGATCTTCATTAGTTTTGTTATACTCCACATGTTTGGAACTTGGCAATGCGCCAAGCGGTAAAAAATACCTGTAAAATAGGACCATTCCTATCTATCTTCGTTCTTAATTCGATTCTTGCTATTTCATGAAAATTCGAGTCTGATTGATGAACTGAAACTCAAGCTACTCCAAATGCTTTGCTTGTAGCTGAATTAATAGAGTTTTTTTCCTTCTGAATATTCAATACAGTTAAGGACCTAACTGAGACGTTATTGAAACCGTTCTTGTTGATTTTTCGAATCCGTCCGTTTAGCCGTGTCTAAATTTTATTTTTTTTATTTCATGACAGTACTAGCGGCCCGCCCCGGCTTTGCACGGAAGGCTCTAAGTTTGAATTTATACATACAAAAACCTATAGAGAAAAGCACTTTCAGTTTTTTTTCAGATTTTGACGATTGTCAAAAAATTCCTAATTTTCTTTTCATACAAATATTAAAAAAGAATCAGTAAAGTCAATCGAGTCGCTCTCAAGTGATGCTCCGTTATTATAATCCTATACTATTAAACGAGCAATATTTGTAATCCATATTATAAATTATTTATTCAAATAAATTCAAAGAATAAACACGTCACTTAAAAAAAAAATTAGTCATTAAAAATCCCACCCCTAATCGTTCCTGGTGCAAAGGTGCCCATTACGCTTGCCGCATTACCGCGCTGTATGGCGATGGAAAGCCTCTGCACCAAAAACGATCCGGCGCGGGGATCATTCCCACACTCCCTCAGACGACGCCCAATTTCTAAAATAAAAGATTTCGCGTCACTGCCCCAACAACCCGTCGCCTCCACAGCGAATGGCACGAAAGCGTACCGCCGCTCAAGATCAGCATACTTGACCCTCTTTTTCTGAGCTGCGGCCTCAGCAGCTGCTCCAGCCAAGCACACGGTGCGGCTGAGATGCGACGTGGCAAAAGTACTTAATACGTATTATTAAGTACGTAATATTTGTAATCGGTTTCTCGAAAATTGCTCTAACGATTTCGATGAAATTTACCAAACTTGGGTTTTCGGGGACGAAAAATCTATCTAGATAGGTCTCGTCTGGAAAAATTCGTCTGCCTCGAGTTTTTAAGCATTTTTTAAAACACCGCGTTTTAGACAGAAACTCACTGCGCCATCTATTAACGGGTAGCATAGCTTGCTCACCCGATGATATTTTCATGTTGAGGTGGCTATTATAGAGCGAAGCTCGGTCGCCCAGGTACTGTAAGATGATACGAGTACGATACACAGAAAGATGCTGCTGCCTATCCTCTGTTGTGTAAGCTTTTAGTCGCGTCTCACGGGTAGAGAGGGGTTGGTTTGGTAGTATTCTTTGCCGGCACCACTCAGAATAGTTCGCCTGGTAATAATTTAAACATCATATTATCATATCCCTTTTAAACCGAAAAAAATAAAATATGGATTTGGGAAGAACCCGACACACATTTATCAGATTGTGACATCTGTTGGTAAATATTTTGATATTTAGCAACTAAAAAAAGACGACATTTTGTTCGAGTTTTATCTAAAGCATCCTCTGACTTTGAACTCGATTATTGTTGCCAGGTGTAGATTGCTTTTTTCTGCCGTAAAACAGCAGTGTTTGCGCTGCTGTGTTTCGGCTTGAAGGACAAGGGAGCCAGTAAAATTACTGGCACAAGAGACACACCATCTAAGTTCTCAGGGTGGGCAACGAGCTTTGCTGTCTTATTAGTGACTATGCTACTAAAAAGACAGTGGGCGCTATTCGTGGTGGTTACCACTTACCATTAAGTAAAATTACTGGCACATGAGACACACCATCTTAGTTCTCAAGGTGGGCAACGTGATTTGCTGTCTTGTTAGTGTCAATTATTCTACTAATAAGACAGTGGGCGCTATGGGCGGTGGTGACCACTTACCATCAGGTGGCCCACAAGCTCGCTTGCTCACTTGTTACAGAAAAAAAAGTACCTACTTTGTGTACAGGGGGTCAAGCTAAAGCTATATTAAATACTTTAAAAAAAGGACGGGTTGCACTCCGGGAGTGCCGGCAGAAGTGAAAACTTGCATTTTTGAATATTACGCTTTTTGTAAGGGTCAATCGCGCCATTGCTCGCGTTCTTCTTTGATGTCTTTGAATAAAAACCCGTATTGTAATAACAATACGGTTGTTGACGCTTTTTCGATCAGGCTACGGATCTGACGCGAGATCTGAAGCGAATTTAACATTTTTTACCCATCAAAAAAGTGCCAAGCGCCGCTAAAGAAGTTTTCACTTCGAAAATAGCATTTTACATTTGCAACACCAGTTACAAAAAAAAAAACCGGCCAAGTGCGAGTCGGACTCACGCACTGAGGGTTCCGTACCACCACATAATCATAATTGTATTAGTTGAAATTTCAGTAAGTTAATGTGCTAGATTTTTTGAGTCTGACACGCGCTTGACCAAATTTTATTATTAGTTGTTATTTTATAGCTTATGAACTATAAACATACCAATTTTCAAGTTTGTAAGTGTTCTCGTTTGTAAAATAGAACTAAAACAAAAATCGCCTCCGCGACCATCCAACTTGACCCCTCTCTCATATGAATGTTCTTGAAACGGGAGCTCACCACAATTGGTTACTCTTAGTTGTGAGTAAAGTTGTAATATTTAATGATTTCAGACTTTTCCCTTTATTTGTACTGTGAGACCTAGCTTCTTGCCAAATTTCATAATTTTAGGTCAACGGGAAGTACCCTGTAGGTTTTGCGTTTTTGCATAAATGTATGGAGATGAGCACATAAAAAGCCATATCTTTTGATTACGTCGTTGTAAAAAATTGAAATTTTCAAATCTTGTGTAGTCCATGGACCTTAACATTCATTATCAATTTCAACCTGATACCTCTACCCGTTCGTGAGATAAAGGGTCTTGACAGACAGACAGACAGACAGACAGACAGACGGACAACAAAGTGATCCTATAAGGGTTCCGTTTTTTTCTTTTGAGGTACGGAACCCTAAAAAGGATTTGAAGTTAAAGCTACTTTGAATCTATTGTTGAGCTGACCCTTTCAGTATTGTTGGCAATGAAAGAGACGGAAATAGATTCATATTAAATAACCTTTCTAAGGCTCTTGTCGTATGGTGCCGGCAAAGAATAGTACCAACCCATCAACCGTGGGTGTGGTAAGAGGCGACTAAGGGACTATGAACCGGGGGATCGGCATCAGCATCTTTCTGTTCATCGTACCATCTTACATACTGCGTTCACTAACCGCAGCGGTCGCCAGCCGCAACGCTTACAAGCGTGGTGACGACGGTGACTATGATAATTCCCCTCGAGTTTTTGCTGTATTCTGGAGGGAGTTCCCTGTCCTACTGTGGATATTTTATGGGATGTTAAAGATAAACATTATTTTGGAAAACGGGCGATAAATAACATAGTATTTTTTCTCGTTTTAAACTCTTGCATATTACTGTTTTAAATTCTTATATATTACTACTTAAATATCATCTGCAAATTCAAAATCAGGTTTTTCTTTTAAAAGTAAGTAAATAGTAATATTCATCTCGTAATATTTGATGGATATTTTTTTTCTTTTGGAATAGTTTTTCTGAAGGCTATTTAATATTTATAATCTAATAAATCACTTGGTTATGTTTATTAAGCATTGATACTCACTTTTATTTTTGTATGAGTAAAAATAAAATATTTTTGTTTGAAGTATTATAAATGAGCCTGATTTTTTCAATAGGCCTCTTTCACCCTATTCTGTGAATGTATGTGGGTACTTAACACATATTAAAACATGCTCAAACAAGCCGGTGATAACGGGTCCTTGTTATCACCTATTCAACCGTTCACTGTATTCTAAGTAGTGTTTTTCCGCAGTTCTGCTTATAATCCATTTTATTCGTTTATTCCAGCAATTACCAACACAATTAACAGCCATGACTCTAAAACCAGAGTATATAGGGTGACTTTTAATTAGTTCTTGATAGAAAAAGGTATGAATGTACTCATGCATGATACTGAACAACTTTCCCCAAACATAGGAAATACCAAAATCAAGTTTTGACCCCCATAGACACTGCATCAGCTGATAGCGCATTTTGTATGGGAGGTCAAATTCGGTTTTTCGTATTTCGACCTATGTTTCTTGGGAAAAGTTTTTCAGTATCATGAGTACATGCATATCTTTTGATACCAAGAACTAATTAAAAGTCACCCTATATTTGACGGAAATAATAACATTGTTTTACAAACTTGTTTTTTCTGACAGCTATATAGCCGATTGCTTTTGACAGAGCTGCAAAATGTGTTGGTAAACGTTGAAAAAAATTGATCGTACCTAACTTGTTCAAATTAAAGGTTGTCAGTAGATAATTTTTGCAGGTGGAAAATGTTATGTTAAGAAAGTAGGTACCTGAATAACTGCACTACTATTCCGACCCCGCTTCTATACAAATTTTTCATTGCCTTTGGTTGGCTGGAAGAAATCCCTTTAAAGATAAGTCTCCCTTAGTGTCCGTCCTTTAATTGTATTGTTTTCTGTTATCTTCCTTTTCCTTTCCGATCACGAAAGTTAAGCAACAACGTCGGTTTACGGATGGGTGACCGCTAGTTGTAATGACAACTTGAGCGTTTTTCGTGTTACGGAAGGCACACCAAGCTGTCAGCTTCTATCTTCTTTTACAGTAGTCGTTTAGCAATGTCAGAGACCATTTGGTGGTTTGATAAATGCTTGTTAAAATTCGCGACAACTTCAAACAAACCAAGACACTTTTATATTTATCATACGCGAATGGTGTCACAATATTGGTTCAGTTTTAGTCACATTCAGTGTACATTGCTGCACAACCCTATTTTACTACCAAATCGAATCTAACACAAGCAGCATTCGATATCAAATTGAGTTAACTCTAGATTTAGATAACTTTGTTTACTTCACACATGTTTCACTCAACAGCTATGCGTAATGTGTACAAAATAATGAAGTCAGTGTGTTTCATTCAGTCTTGAAATAAACTATGTTCAATCGGGTTTCAGTAGTGAGTGAGTGACGCATAGATACAGAATTTTTGTTTAGAAATTGACTGGTAACGTATCAACCTATGTGCTTACTGTTTAGATAAAATAATAAGTGCTTAGTGGTTGTGCTTATTTTAAGTCTTTGTGTGATGCATCAACTAATTACATCATAAGTATCTTAAATACCAAGAAGTAAGTAGTTGTTTGGATATTTTTATTCGCATCCCTGAAGTTGGTACAATCAATATTATAAATAGGTAAAAATTTGTGAGTGTTGTTGTTTATGCTTGTAGTCGATAGGTATAATACTGTACCTACCGATTAGATTTGATTTCCATTATAAGGCTACATTGTTTGCATTTGTTAGATTCGAGGCAAAAATTTCTGAACATAAATTTAAAGCCGAAATACAGGGTGTTCCCTGAAGGATGTGAATCTGCACACGAAACTGAATAACTTTTCCCAAGGAACATAGGTAGAAATACGAAATGATTTTTTTTACCTCCCATAGAAACTGAATCAGCTGATATGGCGGTAAAATTTTTTTTTCGTGTTTCAACCTATGTTCCTTAGGGAAAGTTGTTCAGTTTCATGGGCAGAATCACATCCTTCAGGGTTGATATACCCTTTCTGTTACACCTTGTATAAAATAATGATTTACCTACACGATGCAGTGTTTACCTTAACAGGAGCCTAATGGGCATAGCCCTTCAGAATCAAATAACTTGAATTTATGTATGAACTAGCTGTTACCCGCGACTTCGTCCGCGTGGGATTCTATCTATCTGACCATCCATCCATCCACCCTTCCGTCTATCTGTCGTCCGTCCGTCCAACCGTCCGTCACACCATCCCTGTCCCTGCCCCTCTCCCCCTCCCTCTCCTCCCTCCTCCCCTTCCCTCTCCCTGTCCCTCTCCCTATCCCTACCCCTAACGCCATATTAACCGCTATCCCTATCCTCATATAATCATAGAAACAACACCAATATAGATTTTTAGACCCTACCCAACTGAACTTCATCCCCAGGGGATGATGGTATTTCACGATCACCACGTTGGATTTCAAAATTGTTGTAGTTATCGTAATCAGCAACCCAATAAACCATACAAACGATACCCATATTGGTTTTTAGACTTTTTCACCCTTTTCCCTTTTTAGGGGTTGAATTTGGGGTGGAATTTCAATAACAACCACGTTGCATAGAATCACAACCCTTATGCCTAAATAATAAATTATGTGGATTTTACTTTAAAAATAAAGGATTCTCAACTTCATCCCCTTTCACCCTTTAGGTTGTCGAATTTTCAAAAACTCTGAGACACGTAAATATAAATTTTTAGTCGTTAGCCTAAATACAATACAAAGGGGTGGAATTTTGTAAAACCCTTTCTTAGTGCACCCTAAGACCTCACAAAAAACCTACATGCCAAATTTGGAATTTCTAGACCCAGCGGTTTGGGCTGTGCGTTGATATGTCAGTCAGTGAGTCAGTCACCTTCTTCATTAACATTAAATGCGTTTTCCCGTGGGAATGAAGGGTTTTTCCGCGGTAAAAAGTAGCCTATGTGTTATTCCAGGACCTAACCTATATGTGTGCCAAGTTTCATTAAAATCCATCTTTCTTCATTAACATTAAATGCGTTTTCCCGGGGGAATGAAGTGTTTTCCCGCGGTAAAAAGTAGCCTATGTGTTATTTCAGGACCTTACCTATATGTGTGCCAAGTTTCATTAAAATCCATCCTTCTTCATCAACATTAAATGCGTTTTCCCGTGGGAATGAAGTGATTTCCCGCGGTAAAAAGTAGCCTATGTGTTATTCCGAGACCTAACCTATATGTGTGCCAAGTTTCATTAAAATCCATCCTTCTTCATTAACATTAAATGCGTTTTCCCGTGGGAATGAAGTGTTTTCCCGCGGTAAAAAGTAGCCTATGTGTTATTCCAAGACCTAACCTATATGTGTGCCAAGTTTCATTAAAATCCATCATTCTTCATTAACATTAAATGCGTTTTCCCGTAGGAATGAAGTGTTTTCCCGCGGTAAAAAGTAGCCTATGTGTTATTCCAGGACCTAACCTATATGTGTGTCAAGTTTTATTAAAATCCATTCAGTAGTTTTTACGTGAAAGATGTACAAACATACTTACAAACTTTCGCGTTTATAATATTAGTAGGATAATCTACAGCCAATTTCTATGAACAAGTTGTTTACAGTTAAAATTTCAGAAAATTTAATCCTAGTTAAATTCGTACAAATTGAAGGTCGCACAAAGTTCGGAAGAAAGACATAAAATGAAGAAATTCGAAGGGATGGCAACCCTAATCTCACCTCAATCCTCCAAATCTCGAGCCCGGCTTGTCGTCCCGCGTTCGCGAATGCCGGGTGCGTCATCGCCTTCGACCGGGCATCCTGTTGACAAATAAACAAACCGTTTATAATAAACTTTATACTCTGTATGCAATGCTATTCACATTTTGGCTCTATTTTCCAGAGGCTATCATAGATTGGTGTATAAGGGCTCCCGCACACGACCGAGAATCGGTGACCGATTTTTTGTTGGCATCCCGCTCTGACGTGTTATCACCTGAATCTTCCGTCCTTGTCCTGGCCGATAATCGCCCACCGATTCTCGGTCGTGTGCGGGAGCCCTAAGGCTGCAGATAGTCAGTGCAGAACCCTACAGAGCAGAATACGCTCAAGGTCGTTACTGACGTGTGGCTGACTGTACCTAATAAATATACGGGATGTTGTAAGGGACGGTGTACAGAAAACTAAAAGGGCGTGCTCAGACAACGAAACTGAACAACTTTCCCAAAGAAGCGTTTTTGGGAAATAAATAAAATTTTTGACTTCTTGGAATCATTTTTTTTTTCGTTTCGCATAAAATTTTCTTTGAGAAAAATAAAGTTTCGTTGACTGAAAACGCCCTTTCAGTTTCCGTTACACCCTTTATACAGCGGATACAAAAAAATTCTGAAAAAGCACAAATTTTCTTAGAAATTTTGTGTGAGTATCACAGAAAATTATACGACTATATCGGAGACAGGTCCGGTCATGAATGAGTACAGTTCTTGTATCTACACATTTTATTCTGACGGTTGTGAATAAAATAAAGTTAGCGGGTAGTTTCTATAATTGCTAGCGCCATTTGGTGAATTAGATCACTTTATTTCTTTGGTGGGGGCTAGCAGCCATTTTGTATAAAATTATTTGAATCGAGCTCAGTTGTCTTTTGGCAGTGGAGTTTACTATTATTTAATCTGTGGGAGTGGTTCAAGTCAGTGATTTCTTGACAGTTACAGGAGCAGCGCTTTGACCGAGAGCTAAGTATCACAGTTGTTTTGTTAACCTAGGCTTTGAGGTTAGATTGTAATACGCGAATATCTGCTTTGTGATAGTCAACACACAGTGCACTTAGGTTGAGACATGGACTAAGTTAATGGTGCAATTAAACCAACAGGCAGGGAACAGGCTCTGTCTATAAGCTAAATGCCAATTAAGGACCCGACAGAAAAATGTGAATGATGTTATGCTAGCCCGTCGGGTATGTTTTGCCCATCCATTCCTCCATTCTTATTCCTTTTGATGCGACAATAACTATTTAATGATAACGATGTATTGTGGTCAGCCTTTATGGAGTAAATTCAAGAGAACCTTAAAAATCCCAGATAAACTTAAGATAACCCAGGAGAATCCGAGAGTACAAAACAATTCTACAGAACCCTGGAGACACCGAGAGGACTCAGAAGAACCCAAATTACCCTCAATTGGAGCTAATAGCATTTTGTTAATAATACAAAACCTATAATATCGTTTGTGTAATTGTTTAGTGTGCATAGAAGCAAAAACAAAGAGCTAAATCTTTGGAATGAGATATTGAAAAGTCCGAAATTGTTTATACCTACGCAATGATTGATTAATAAACCAAATCAATCGGTCATGTGTTCTTGCGCTGTTCGTTAATCATCGTTTGTTTTCAAAATAATCACACCTCGTTCTTGTTCTAAATTTAGGATGAAATTGATCAAGATTTTGCGAGATCTTTGATTTATTGAATAATGGATATATCAAGCTAGCATGTGGCTGACATTCAAATCATAGGTAAGTGGAATTAAAACCCGTACTTATCAAGGGGCTACCCGCCATCCACTAGCGCCCCCATCAGTTAATAGTAGATAGTAGCCAAGGGCTGTAAGGCATCAATTGCAGCCCGAGATTTTTAGGCGCACGAGCGCAGTGAGGACGCCTATAGTTCGAGGGTGCAATTGATGCTTACACCCGAGCTAACTACTCTGCTTTACATCTCGATTGTGAGATAAGTAGGTCCTTATTACCACCAAATTATAGGTGACCAATTAGCGCTCTGGGTAATAATGTAGCTAGAAAAGCCCTAGAGCGGTAAGTAATAAAAAAACACTTCACTCTTTCAAAACTCAATTACTTACCGCCCTAGGGCTTTTCTAGCTACATTATTACCCTAGAGCGCTAATTGGTCACCTACAAGCCCCATTTGGGGGTAATAAGGACCTACTTACCGAATATGAGAGATGTAAAAAAACATTACTCGTTAAATACAGAACTATCGGAAATCCGGAAAGATTAATTGAAGAAAAGGTGCCCTTGTTTAGTTCGAACCTATCAACTCTGTAAAATAAAGTTCACTGTAGTTACAGATACACAAAAACCGGCCAAGTGCGAGTCGGACTCGCGCACTGAGGGTTCCGTACCACCACATAAACATAATTGTATTAGTTGAAATTTCAGTAAGTTAATGTGCTAGATTTTTTGAGTCCGACACGCGCTTGACCAAATTTTATTATTTGTTGTTATTTTATAGCTTATGCACTATAAACATACCAATTTTCAATTTTGTAAGTGTTCCCGTTTTTAAATAGAACTAAAACAATAATCGCCTCAGCGACCATCCCACTTGACCCCTCTCTTATATGAATGTTGTTGAAACGGGAGCTCACCACAATTGGTTACCCTTGGTTGTGAGAAAAGTTGTAATTTTTAATGATTTCAGACTTTTCCCATTATTTGTACTGTGAGACCTAGCTTCTTGCCAAATTTCATAATTTTAGGTCAACGGGAAGTACCCTGTAGGTTTTGCATTTTTGAATAAATGTATGGAGATGAGGACATAAAATGCCATATCTTTTGATTGCGTCATTGTAAAAAATGGTAATTTTCAGATCTTGTGTGGTTCATGGATCCTATTATATGGTATTAATTTCAACCTGATACCTTTACCCGTTCGTGAGATAAAGGGTCTTGACAGACAGACAGACAGACGGACAACAAGGTGATCCTATAAGGGTTCCGTTTTTTCTTTTGAGGTACGGAACCCTAAAAACTGCTAAAAGTGGCCCTTTTTCGCACTTTTTGTATCTGTGACTACAGTGAACCATATTTTACAGAATGTATAGGTTCTAAATAAACCTAGGGTACCTTTACAATTATTATCATGTGGTGGTACGGAACGCTCGGTGCGCGAGTTCTATTACTATATACGAATGACGACAGTTCTCTCTCTCTCTGGCCCTGTCGGAATGTCTTTTAGCTGCTTATAATTTCTTAAAACAGATTAAACCAATACCAACTGGCCATTGACTGACTATCGCAACGATACATTTGGGGGCCATCCAAACTCATTCCTTTATTCAAGGGAGTGCCTATCTCAAGTCAATTTCCCTCTAACGGTGAAAACAGATAGTGATCGCCATAATGCCAGTCAGTCATAATGCCACGTCTCTACTAGGCTCACTGTGAGCAGACTGATTCTGAGCGGCGTATCGGTCGCTCACTCAATTCGTTCCGTCGGCGGCGTAGTGAGATGACTGAGCCGCCGACCGGGAGCATATATAAATCGCGGCGACTCAGCTGCTTACTGAATGAATCCGCAAGCGTAAAGCCGCGCGTAACGCGGCAAATTGCGTACAGTAAGCGCTGAATGGACACTTCGTTTAAAATATATAGGGAGGCGTACTGAGGCAGAAACAGAGCGGCTCACTGTGAGTCTAGTGGGGACATGACCTAAGGTCGTCCAACCTTTCAAGTCCACCATAGGTCACGCTGACCTTACAAACCCATTGATCGAAGTTAGTCAGAAGTTTTGAACTATAGGCACAGGGCAAAGACAAATAGAATAAAAAAAAACCGGCCAAGCGCGTGTTGAGCCACACGCAGTTATAGGGTTCCGTAGTTTTTTAGGATTTTTTATGGTAGGTTTTTATTTAGTATTTTATAACGTTCATAATATAAACTTTTTACCTTCTAACGCTCAGCAAAGTCCTAGCACCTGAATATTTATATATTCTTTATTGCACAAAAATTTGACAGAAAAGACTATAACTAAAGGACATACACAAAGGCGGGCTTATCTATAATTTGTTATTTTTATAATTTTTCAGTTTTTCGGCTCTTTAAATCGAAAAATTATATATGAAGACTCATATTATTTTTAAAAGACCTATCGAACGACACCCCACACTATGGGGTAGACCCTAAAAAAGATTCAAGATTTTTTTAACACTTTTTCGGCGACGTTTGAAAACGGCGATTATACGATTTGCCTGCGACACTTACATTACATTGCTGTGATTTGGTTGGAAGGGTAAAGGAAGCTGATTCAGACTCAGGTGGAGCATCACGCTGTGGTGCTTACAGATTACGTGGTGCTGTGGACATGCTTTTGCTGAGATAAGTAAATGATATTCCGGTTAGATAGATAGATAGTTATTAATTTGATGGTATCACATACTCTGTACATAAACTTACTAATCTGGGGTATCACATCACATTATTATTATTCCCATAGATTATTCCCAATATTATTCCCGAAGGTTTTTTTTAATTTATTTATTTATGGCAATCACCCTACTAGGGTATTTGTGCCAAGGTCAAGGTAACAAAAAAGTATCCAAATCAAAATAAATATTCTATGTTTTGCTGTGAGTTTTGTACATTGACGTAAGAAAAACGTTCAGCTTCTAAGAGGCTCAGCAGACGAGACACGGACTTTGTCCGCCAGTGTGGCCGGTATTGCGAAAATTATAGTTTTCATAACAATAAAAGTATTATTTTTCGAAATTGCTCTACGTTTTAAAATAAACAACAATCAATCTGAACAACCTTTACGACTAAATAACTCTGTGAACTGTACAACTATTCAAGCTGTTCTCCTTCCAAATCAAAGATTTTGGAAAATACGCGCATAGAAGCGGAACGTTTTTATCATGTCAATGACTATAATTATATCGAAAATAATTGCATTATGAGACACACAGGCGGACTGTCGATGTCGCAACAAAAAGTCTGCCGTCTGCTGGGCCTCTAAACGCCCTGCGCGTAGTTTTCTGACTGTCCTCCAAGACTGTAGTAGTGGACTTTTGCTTGTTTGCTAGATTTTGGAAACCCTTGCGCAGGTCATTTAAAACCGCAGCGTTTTTGTTTTTACGTCATTGCACATAAGTGATACAGTGTGACATATTATAGATGGAGTAAGATGGAGAGCTGTCAAGGGGTCGTCGCGTTGAGCCAACGTTGACCCATTTAAAGAACAACGAAACAGCCCTAGACCCTGGACCCTTTGCCTAGACCCTAGTTAGTAAGTGCTTCTACCATTATTCAATTCAATTCTTTATTTTGCTTGCCACATGGTATAAAGATCTTAAATAATAACATAGTTCATGCATGTGGCACCCCGTTAGGGCACCGCAAAAGAGAGATGACAAATTCAATTCAAAAAATTATTATTCTAAACAGTAAAAGTAGGTATTATAAAATTTAAACATTAATTAAAATTTAATATTACATAAAAATATCCATATATAAAATTTAATTCAATTCATAATTTCATTCGTCAGTTCTGTCGTCAAGGAACTCGTCTAACTTATAATAATTATAATTAATTATTCATAGATCCTGTCGCCTGCCATCTGTGCGTTGGTGGGGGTGGCAGTGGTGGGGCAGCAAAGGTGTTGAAAAATCAATTGAAGTTGAGCCATAATATATCTAAAGAGCTCTGTGGCTATACACTACGGTATTATACATAGTAATTCACAGAATTATAACATCTATTCCTTGTCATTTTACTCGGTGAAAAAATAGTGCTTGGCAAGCGCTGAAAAGCCAGTTTCTCCTGTATAATCAGACAGACAGACATATTACCAAAGCCCACTTAAAGCCCATTGTTATTACCACAGTTTTTCAGGTGAAAATACTTATCATTCGGGAAAAAAAACCGGCCAAGTGCGAGTCAGACTTGCGCACTGAGGATTCCGTACCACCACATTATATTAATTAAATTAGCTGATTTGAGTTGAATATTTTTCTATTTTTGTGTGAAAATCTTAATGCGGTTCAAAATCTATCTTAATACATCTACTTATCAAGTTTCAAAATTATAGTTCTTATAGTTTCGGAAAAAAATTGGCTGTGACATACGGACGGACAGACAGACAGACAAAGGGTTCCGTTTTTTGCCATTTGGCTACGGACTAAAACGGTGTTAAATGGCTATTACGCTATAATCTAAATCACAATCAGTTGTGGCAACCTGCAGATCAGATTGCAACGTAAGTAGGAAGATTGGGACTGACAATTGATTGGAAGTGATCTCAATCTGCCTACATACGTTGCAAAATGATGGCAATCTGCAGATTGCCACAACTGATTGTGATTGAGATTGTAGCGTGAGTAGACACTTTTAGTATTAATGATCAGTTCACCAGTAAAAACAGATATATTTTCACTTTCGCAAACAAAGTTTAGCTAAAACATTAGATTCTTAAAGATTCCTTGATTTTTGTAAAACTTAACCGTGAATTTTACCGACTAGTCATAGTCGACTAGGAGACGTTTTACACTTCACTACCTCGTACAGACAATCTATATGATGAACTTTAACTCTGTGGCAGATCACTTCTCACCACAGTTTCAGAAAGCGTCATAAAAAAAGCTCCTCCAAATCTTCAATCGTAATTCTCTATTTACCTATATATTGGAAAAATAATGTGTCAGCATTAGATTTAAAGGAGCTTCAACGTTAAAAACACTTTCTGCAAGTGGCGGAAAAGGTGTTGCTATTCTCATCCAGCAACAAGCACGCTAAAAGCTATAAATTGAATTCCTCGCGCGATCACAAAATGTTTACGACCTCTGCATGATGTCATGCTTCCATGGGTAGTATATAAATAGGTCACAAGGGAAATGGGGAAAAAGGAAAAATCGGACAAGTTCGAGTCGTAGTCTCGTACTGAGGGTTCTCAAATCTAGGAAAATGAAGCAATGCTATTGATTGGAATTTTCGTAGCTCACGGTTTAGCTTGGTTTCTACCACCGTTAAGGTCGGACTGACAAACATCAGAAACACAGTGGGTTCCGTGGGATCCCTTTTAGGGGACAGAACCCTAAAGGCGTGACAGCAAAGATGTGATAATACTGAAGGGTGTGAATCTGCCCATGAAACTGAACAACTTTTCTGAAGGAACATAGGTCATAGAACAAAATATTTTTTTTACCTCCCATAGAAACTGAGGAGGTCAAATTTGGTTTTTCGTATTTCGATCCATGTTCCTTGGAAAAAGTTGTTCAGTTTTATGGGCAGATTCACACCCTTCAGTATTATCACACCTTTCTGTTAAACGCTGTATAGCTAGATCGGCTTATTATGAAACTACGTATTTTATATTCTTTTCATAAAATATACCACTTTATTTGAATTTGGACCACGGAATCTGCTTCATAGCAGAAGACGTAGCTTAAGCCACGGTTACACCTAATTCGGCATAGATTGCTGGGAGGCTTGGTTATGTTAATTGCAATATCCTTATGTCAACGAGCAATGTATGCCGAATTAGTCTTTGAATTCAGCTAGGAATGATCGTGGCTTTAGGCAGGTCCCCACAAGGTGGACCGACGATCTAGTCATGGTCGCGGGAAGCCGCCGGATGCGAGCAGCGCAGGACCGTGAGTCATGAAGATCTTTAGAGGAGGGCTATGTCCAGCAGTAGATGCCTTTCGGCTGATAATAATGATGTATGGATTTTTCGTAGCTGGAGGATCGCTGTAGGTTCTATAAAGAGCTATTTAAAAAAAAAACGCAGGAAAACGAAGAAAACCAATTTTCCCAGACATGAGACCTACCCGAAAACGGGTAGAGTGGGCGGGTTGGTTTTATTCTTTGCCGGCACCACATGGGCTATACAGGGTGTTAATTTGATGGATTAACGATAAAGGCACACAAAAAAATATAAAAAAAATCCTACTAATTTTTTTTTTCATCAATGATAATTTTTTTTTTATTTATTAGGTATTACATTTTGGCGGTCCTAAGCCCGTTCAAATATGAAGGGAAAATTGGAGTCACACAAAAAAAAAGAATTACTTGATACTCGCGCACTGGCTCGGTGATAGCGCGGTGGCCCTCCGCGTTAGTTTAGTTTCAATGGAGTTTATTTTTTTTTAATTAACACCCTGTATATATGGGGTTTAAGGGACAGCTTTCCGACAACTGAAGGGGCATGATCAGTTAACGAAACTGAACAACTTTCAGCGATTGAAATTTTCAGGAAATGAAAAAAAATATATCGGCCTTTTCATACAAACATCAAATCAAGATTACAATTTTGTATGGCGACGCGAATTTTTCTTTTTATTTCCTGGAAGTTTCGTTCACTGAAAGTTGTTCAGTTTCGTTGACAGAACATATCCCATCAGTTTTCGGAAAAGCTGTCTCTTACAATCTGTTAATGATTTAAAAAAGATCAACCTATAAAATTATCATCGTATTTTTTCACACACTGTATGTACGAGTATGTTTTGCCATGACCGTGTTATGTGGTTCTTCAATACGATGTAGATTTTGTTTTAAAAACCATAAAAAACTTGAAATTGCGGTTTGCCAAAAATAACCCAAAAATATCCCTTTAATACTAGTTTTATTAGCAGATATCTTTCATCTCGCCCGTAAACGAGCAGATTTATTTCCCGTTGCGCACATTAAAAGTGTTATTTTCATTAATCTTGTTGCGTAATTTGTTATGTTATCAACATGGATATAGCTAAATGGTGTTCAATTGAGTGAGCTCTTATCGAGTACTTAGAATATCGAGTGGCTATACCCACCTTCAATGATCGATTCGTTAATTCCAACATACAAATTTTGCAGCTGACCAGAACCTATTAACTAATTACTACGAAATTTTCAATGCAATGCAATGCCAATACAATACAATGCAATGCAATGCAATGCAATACAATACAATACAATACAATACAATACAATACAATACAATACAATACAATACAATACAATACAATACAATACAATACAATACAATACAATACAATACAATACAATGCAATGCAATGCAATGCAATGCAATGCAATGCAATGCAATGCAATGCAATGCAATGCAATGCAATGCAATGCAATGCAATGCAATGCAATGCAATGCAAGGCAATACAATACAATACAATACAATACAATACAATACAATACAATACAATACAATACAATACAATACAATACAATACAATACAATACAATACAATACAATACAATACAATACAATACAATACAATACAATACAATACAATACAATACAATACAATACAATACAATACAATAATACAATACAATACAAATATACTTTATTGCACACCACAGGACAGAAATTTACAAAACAAGAAACATCAACTAGAACGTCCGGGGTCTGCGACTGTAGGTGCCCTTGAAAATCCACGCGAGCGCAGCTCTGAAGTCTGGTACTGAGGCTGGTACCCAGAGCAGAAGTGAAGTGTTTTTCTCTGGGTACAGTGGTACCCGCAGACGCTCAAGTTGCTATTGCTCAGCATTCGATAACTTATTTTTCAAGCCCAGAGCACAGGTTGGGTAAAGTATACTGACGTTCCCAGAGTGATCAGACATGACATGACCTAAAGTAAAGCCAACGTAAAAAGTCCATTTTAACTTTACTTTGCGGATCATAATTTTTCATACGTTTGACAGCAGTCACAGCGGGCCTATACTTTACGTATAGGTAAGCCTGCTACATATTCGATACAGAACAAAGTAATAGTTCTATCATACAGAACAGCCACTTCACCCCCCTTGCAATCCACCCCGCACCCCCGCGGTCCTTGTCTTTCGTAGTGAATATGCAGGCCTGCGCGACCTTCCAATTTCAAATTTCAAATTCGCGCTTATAGTATATGTAGTTTCCGTATTGACGTACGAAAAACGCTGGGCTTCCAAACGCCCCCTGGCGTAGTTTCCAAAATCTTTGAGTTTCCCTTAGACTATATAATACTGAGTTTCCGCATTGACGTAAGAAAAACGAAGAAACGCCCCCTGGCGTAGTTTCCAAAATCTTTGAGTTTCCGGGATGTGCACCAGATGAGGTTGGGGTCAAATGCACACCTCTTTGACATTAAAAAAAAAACCGGCAAAGTGCGAGTCGGACTCGCGCACCGAGGGTTCCGTACCACCTCATAATCATAATTGTATTAGTTGAAATTTCAGTAAGTTAATGTGCTAGATTTTTTGAGTCCGACACGCGCTTGACCAAATTTTATTGTTTGTTGTTATTTTATAGCTTATGCACTATAAACATACCAATTTTCATGTTTTTAAGTGTTCCCGTTTTTAAAATAGAACTAAAACAAAAATCGCCTTTGCGACCATCCAACTTGACCCCTGTCTTATATAAATGTTCTTGAAACGGGAGCTCACCACAATTGGTTACCATTAGATGTGGGAAAAGTTGTAATATTTAATAATTTCAGACTTTTCCCTTTATTTGTACTGTGAGACCTAGCTTCTTGCCAATGTTCATAATTTTAGGTCAACGGGAAGTACCCTGTAGGTTTTGCTTTTTTGCATAAATGTATGGAGATGAGGACATAAAATGCCATATCTTTTGATTGCGTCGTTGTAAAAATTGAAATTCTCAGATCTTGTGTGGTTCATGGACCTTAATATATTGTATTAATTTCAACCTGATAACTTTACCCGTTCGTGAGATAAAGGGTCTTGACAGACAGACATACAGACAGACAGACAGACGGACAACAAAGTGATCCTATAAGGGTTCCGTTTTTTTCTTTTGAGGTTCGGAACCCTAAAAACTACCTACCATGTTTTGGTTACAAGTAAACCAAAGAGATTTGAACCGCGCAGCGAGGTTCAAATCTCTTTGAAGTAAACCGTTGTCAAAGTTATGTGCAATTTTTTGACAAGCGCACATCGTATCGCAAGTAGATTTTCTAGAAAAAAAGCTTGCGTCGTCTTTTGTTTTAATGTTTACGAGCATAATAAATTCAGCTGCAGTTTCTCACAAGTTGATTTTTGATGCAAAAAATCTTGATTTATTTTTGTACATGCGTAAACTACGGCTTCGACGAACTCCGAATTTGAGGACAGGACAGTCGGACAGTCTAACGCGAATACTCTTGTCGTGAGGACGCGCCGCCGCCATCGCGGTTGCCAAATATTCGAAATTCGAATTATTTCGAATTAAGAACGCGAAAACAAAAGGTGAATACGTATTGTTTATTTTTGTGCATGTATTGTTTTGTCACTGAATTCATACAATTCGTTAAAGTCACCAAATCTTGGCTAAAAATTTCAACGTGGTGGTACCGTGGTACCTATGATTTATGTATCCTACTAAAAACTTCAAAAGATTTGCGTTACAGCTTGACCAACTTTTCTGTAGAATGGCCAAAAGCGGAACTACTTACGTCATTTTGACAACCTCAGAGTAAAAATGCATAGAGTCCTATATGACGGACTAGTCGTGTTAAGCGTCTCCTAGTCGACTATGACAAGTCGGTCAAAAAACCAGGGTCTAGGTAACGTTTTACAATTCAAACAAATCTAATCTTTCATCCAAACCTTGTAATATGCGAAAGTAAAAATATATTTTTTTAACTTGTGAATTGAAGCGTAAATGATCCGTAATAGCCAAAAATGCGTGATTTTTAACAGCGTTTTTTAGGGTCCCGATACCAAAATGGTAAAAAATGGAACCCTTATCTTATGGTGCGGCTTTATCTGTCTGTCTGTCACACCTGTATATCTCAGCAACCACTCATGCTTTAGACTTGAAATTTGGAATAGTTTTAGAATATGGTTGTTCAACTTAACTGCACATGAGATAATCAACAAAAAGTTATGATTATTAATGTCAAGGGGGCCCAAATAGGGGTGGGGGGGCAAAATTTCAAATTGTCATTACTAGGTCGAGTGAGGTATTATAAGAAAGGACTCTTCTTGTACATTCTAGAATATACTTTTATATTTTTTTACAACTTAGTTTTCCAATATGATAAAAAATGTTAAAAAAAATCCTATTCCCCTCCCCTAAAAACCATCTCCGAAGTTTGTGGAAGGAAAAATTTGAATTAATTACAGGCGATAGAAGTTCATGTAAATATTACAGCAAAAATAAAACGATCTTTCTAAGTTGCAGTTTTTAGAAATGGACTTTATTGCTTCCAAAAATACTATAGGCACGTCGGAACCCATCGCAATCCGCGCGAGTCTGACTCGCATTTGACCGGTTTTTTTCTTGAATGGTAAGTATTCTTACCAGAAAAACTGTAGTAACAAGATTATTACTTTTAAGTTATATATTTCTTAAAGAGAAAGACAAAACTTTTACGTTTTTGGGATATAATTTTTTTTTCATACATTTTAGTATGGAGGTCCCTCGCTAGAAATGGATACGGTTATTGCTCCCTCCTAAGCATAAAGAGCTGCTACTTAAACCTCCTTGTGTCAGTCAGTGTTGCCTGTGCTGTTCTTGTTTTCCTGCATATTTCCAAGTATTTTATGAGAAAGTCGTACCAATAGCGATCGAAAGTGGTGTGCGAGAAATGATTCTCATAATGACATCGTTCAGAATGCAGAAAATGCTCCTTATCTGCATCGATGCAGAAAAGGAGCAAGAATCTCCAATAACACCATTTGTTCATGTATACAAACGCATTGCTGCCGCTACACGTCAGTGTTACCCAGATCTTCTTCTTTTAGTGTCGACGCAAATCCAATATTGATCCAGATTATTATTGCAGTAACAAGTAGAAGCACTAGTTAAAGACCTGCGTAAAGTTTCATTAACCTAGGTTTAAAACTCTAACCACTAGAGCATTTTGAAAATCTCACATTTTGCCAATTGTAAAAACATGCTGCAATTCCGTGAATTCCGTAGAATTTACCTTGTACTTGATAGGAACGGTACCATCATCACTTTTAGACATTTCCAATAAGATTTAACTTTTCTTTTCTTGTTTTGGAGAAATTTTGCAAATTATCAGGAAAACAGGTGCTGCTGGGGATTTTTGAAATGAAAACTTTTTTAGCGGCGCCCAGCACTTTTTAAGATGGGAAAAAAATTATAAATTCGCATCAGATGTCGCGTCTTTGTCACGTCAGATCTTATACCGAGTTAGAGCAGGCTCAATATATACAAAAGTTCTAAAGTGTGATAAAGACCAAAACATCTATTTTGTCTTTGTCGCGTCAGATCTTCAGATCTCGGATGAAGTATAGGAATGGATTTGCAAATAAGCGTACCAAGTTAGAGGAGGTTCAATTTATACATACAAAAGTTCTAGTGTGATAAAGATCAAAACATCTTTTTTGTCTTTGTCATAGTCTCGGCTCTTTTTTTTTGCAGTCAAACTAAAAACAGTTGTCAAACTAAAAATCGCTATAACTTGAAAACTACTGACCCTAGACTACTCATGTGCTGAGACAAATGATAGGTCTCGATGAGATCTACATTTCGGATGACAGCTGTCAAACTAACAATCACTATAACTCGAAAACTACTGACCCTAGACAACTCATATGCTGAGTCAAATGATAGGTCTCAATGAGATCTACATTTCGGATGACAGCTGTCAAACTAAAAATCGCTATAATTCGAAAACTACTGACCCTAGACTACTCGTGTGCTGAGACAAATGAAAGGTCTCGATGTAATCTACATTTCGGATGACAGCTGTCAAACTAAAAATCGCTATAACTCGAAAACTACTGACCCTAGACTATTCGTGTGCTGACACAAATGATAGGTCTCGATGTGATCTACATTTCGGATGACAGCTGTCAAACTTAAAATCGCTATAACTTGAAAACTACTTACCCTAGACTACTCATGTGCTGAGTCAAATGATAGGTCTCGATGAGATCTAAATTTCTGATGGCAGCACTTCAAAATGAACTGTTGTAATTTACTTATAAATTTATAATTGAAACAAATAACAGGCTTGGTTATTTTTTATTACTTCACTTAGTTACTGATTATTAACTGTTATAGTTATTTTATACTTTTTATTGCTAAAAGAAACCTTGCAAAACTTTGAAGAAGGTGTGTTTTTGTTAAAACTATTTTTATTCAACGTAAAGTTAGGCAATTGACCGCTTTTAGTATAATTCTACAACTATTCCAAATTTCAAGATAGCATGAGTGGTTGCTTTAATACAGGTGTGAATGTGACAGACGGACAAACAGACAGACAAAGTCGCACCATAGAAAAGGGTTCCTTTTTTAACCGTTTCGATATCGGAACACAAAAAAGGTAGAATTTGTTTATTTTTGTAATAGGTGGCAATCCTTTTCGATCGTAGCGCCATCGTAAAATTCTACAGATAAGTTGGTCAAGCTGTAACTTCTAATAAAACACCACCTTTTACGATATTTTTTTTTGTTTCGTTTTCTTTGGCAATTACTCATATATCACAGGAATAATCTCAGAACAAAAACCTCCTTGCTTCGGAGGTCAAATTTCTTTGGGAATAATGAACAGTATATTCTAGCTGCAATTATTTTTACCGTAAACGATTATTTCGGTCTTTCATTGTCGGTTATTTATTGTTTATTTATTATTTATAGCCAGTCAACCTCACGGTTGTGAATTCATATTTTGGATCACATTCTATCAGAGTACAAAAAACAGCACGTCGGTAGAAATAGGTACTTTGGACTTTATGGCATGGTAACAGAGTTGCAAATGTTTCCACTGACGTGCGGTTGACCGTACACACTAGTGATTTGATTTATATCCTCTTTGGTACACACCTGAATAAAGGGTGTAAGGGACAGGTTTCCGAAAACTGAAAGGGCATGATCAGTCAACGAAACTGAACAACTTTCAGTGAATAAAACTTTCAGGAAATGAAAAACAAATCGGCTTCTCAAGCCCCATGTCAAAATTCGCAGGAATCAAAAAGAAAACGTAGTTATTTACGCGATAAGGTATAATTTTGCATAATTGCAATACAAATTTTTCATGAATTTTCCATTTTACGGGAATGTAATATGTCAAAATTGTAATATGTCAAAATTTTCCTGATGCCGCCGATCGGTTACAGGTTAAATACAAAATTGCAAACTGGATTGGACAGTTGTTTGAAGAGGACGATATTGTTTTTTTTATTTCCCTGAAAGTTTTATTTACTGAGGTGTTCAGTTACGTTGACTCATCAAGTCCTTCTATTATTGGCCAACCTGCCCCTTACAACCTGTATATTTTTACAAACATATTTTTTTTACAATCGACTACCTACTTGCTTGCTACTACTGATGCAGAGTAGCAAGCAAGTAGTCGAAGGATGATCGTAAATTATTTTTACAATTTTATTTGAATAAACATTGTCTTTATTGATTTAGGATTTACAAAATCAGGATTTTTTTTACGGTGAAATTGGCATAAGTACTACCATGTTATGAAGAACGTTATCATCATCACCATTTTGTGTAGATTATAAGATCGATGATCGACCTCACACATTTAATTACCAGTTCTAGTTATAGGTACCAGTTATTAATAAAAAGTATTATTTTCCATTCTAAAACCTGGTCACACCACGGACTCAACATACCTACATCGAGCGCAAATTTGAAATTGGAAGGTCACGTAGCATACGACGAATTTAAGTAGGTTTAGTTATCATAAGTAGGCAAAATTTTTATTCTCAATATTGACATTAATTTATTTAATTTATCTTTGACTTTTTTAATTATTACTGAACAATAAGTAGACAAAATAATTATTAAAGTTAGACAAATTGAATTTTATTTTTGATGTTGTAGTTCTGAATTGTAATTTTGTTGTGTTTAAATATGTATTTTTAAATTTGTGGGTCACAGATGCCTGAATAAATAGTTTTTTTTTTTAATAGGCATTCAGTATATGAGGGTCTTTTGTCCACGAGAATCTCACGGGCGGGTACGCGCGGGGGTGGGGGGTAGATTGCAAGGGGGGCGGAGAGTGTCTGTTCTGTATGCTTATTACCTTATTCTGTGCCCTATTGAGTCGCCCAAGGTCTCTGATCAGAGGTATCTAACGACTTCTTCCGTAGGTAGTAGCCGAGACCAACTGGTAACGTGCCTTCTGAAGCACGGAAAAAAGATGTTACCACAGACGTGCGGTTAAATGAAAAAAGATCTTTACCACAGAAAGGAGATTTTTTTTATATTTTTGTATATTTTTTCCCCCGATCATATTCAAGAAAATGTAACTTACTGACTTGAAGATAAAATCCTTAGGTAAATATTAACACTTTTGCACAAAAACACTATAGAATTTGCAATATTTTTGTTCTAATATTTTTTTTTAACTGCTTTTATGACAAAGACCTTAATATTAAACTTATTTACTAATGCTATAAAGATAAAGTAACGTGTGGAAATCACCTTGTTATATTATATGATCTGCGCTTGTGGAAACCATTGGAAACTAAAGATTCGAAAGAATGCAAAAGTATTGCCAGGAGGAGAGAGTTTTAGTGCAGTTCAAAGGCACAAATTATCCTAAACCATTAAACGAGCAATATTTGTATACAAATATTATATATGTAATCGGTTTATCGAAAACGGTTTTAACGATTTCGATGTTTACCATGCGGGGGTTTTCGGGGGCGAATAATCGATCTAGCTAGATCTCATGTCTGGGAAAATTCGTTTTCTCAGTGTTTTTGAGCATTTTTTTAAAATAGTACGTTTTCGGAAACCCTACAAACCCATCTGCTAGTGAGCTTTGGTTAAGATTATACAGAGCAAAGCTCGGCAAGCATTTTTGTATAAAAAATTCCACGATAAGTCTTTTTAACCAAATAAAACGAAAAACAGTGCAATTTATCTCCCTACTAGAATAACTAATGCACCCATCGTGTACAGTCAAGAACAGGTCAAGTCAAGGAGGTTTTAGAAGCAGCCATAGATTTATATAGTCAAGATAGGGTCTTCGGAACAAGCGGTTCAAAATTTCCCCATACAAGAAAAAATAGCGCCATCTGTGAAAAATCGCGTGAACTACGTTGTGTAGTACTTCGGTCGGTGCTAAACACGGAACGGAAATAATATGGCGGGAAAAAACAAAACAAACTTTTTACTGTTTATATGTGATTTAGGCCTGGTTTTTCAGTTTCAATAATTGGATTATAGTCAAAAACAATAATAAGAAATAACAATAATAATAATAAAATAAATTGTTTCTTCAACTAAGAATAGTCCATTTTGTTGGTAAGTTTATTTGCATCCAATGTTGACAATATGACTGACAACGATTGACATTTGTTGGTCCTAAACGTCAGATTTCGGACCAACGAATTGGGGACATTGTAACGTGCCGATGGGCTAGTTCTATCTATCTATCTATCTATTCTATAATATATAAAGCTGGATTCGGGTGACTGACTTATAGAAATTATTAGGGTATAAGGAGTACATTTGGAAGGGTATGATGTATGGAGAAAATGTTTGAAGGTGTCTGAAACCAAAAGGAAAATTGTCAAGTGTAGACCACGAGGTCCTGATGAAAAGATGTTGAACTGCCCGCCAAAACGAAAATAGATGGAGGGATGCTGTCATATAATGAAATGTTGCAAACCTTGGGCAGTTTGACGGTAGGTTGAAAAAAATTAAAAAAAATAAAAACCAAGATGGCGGCGGGTCGATAAACGTTTGTATGAAAAACTTTGAGGGGGAAAAACACCCCGAAGGAGAAATTTTAGAGGCCATAAACTCAAGTCAGATCTGGAGTGAGTGGGGTTGTTTATCGATGTGAAGAAAAAAAATGTGGTGATGACCTTCTTGGTGAAAAGTTGGTGTACTGCCCGCCGAAACGGTAGGAGATGGAAAGTGGCCGCCATACAAGAAAATGCTGCAAACCCTGGGCAATTTGACGGCAAATTTAAAAAAAGTTGGATTTCTGAAAAACAAGATGGCGGCGAGGGGTTAAAGTTTGTATGAAAACTGTTCGAGGGGGAAAATCGCCCCGATCGCGGATTTTCGTGGGTATAGGCTATGTTAAGGCTTGTAGCTGTTCACAGGAGGTATAAGAAAATTTCAAAAAAATGTGGTCTCAACGGATTCGTTTAAAAGCTGGTGAACTGCCCGCCAAAACGGTAAGAGAAAGAGAGTGGCCGTCATACAATAAAATGTTGCAAACCCTAGGCAATTTGACGGCAAATAAAAAAAATTTCAAAAAATTTAGAAACAAAATGAGGGCGAGCTGAAGACCTTTGTTTATTCATACATTTTCGACGGGGTAAATCTTCCGAAAGCGAATTTTCGTGGATATAGGCTGTAGTCAGTTTTATAGAAGGTTTCAGTGTGTATAAGAAAAAAATATAAAAATGTGGTCTCAATCGGCTCGTTTCCGCGCAACGAGTGGATACAAAAAGTAACTCGGTGGCGAAAATTTTTTTAGCCAACAGAAAAGTTAAGTTTGTATTGCATACATTTTGTACACACTTTGTAAGTAAAACAAACTTAAATTTGCTTATGCGAAACTCGGCTTTAAAGATTTTTTTAGGCAACAGAAAAACCTTTGTTTCTTTATACATTTTCGACGGGGTAAATCTTCCGAAAGCGAATTTTCGTGGATATAGGCTATAGTCAGTTTTATAGAAGGTTTCAGTGTGTATAAGAAAAAAATATAAAAATGTGGTCTCAATCGGCTCGTTTCCGCGCAACGAGTGGATACAAAAAGTAACTCGGTGGCGAAAATTTTTTTAGCCAACAGAAAAGTTAAGTTTGTATTGCATACATTTTGTACACACTTTGTAAGTAAAACAAACTTAAATTTGCTTATGCGAAACTCGGCTTTGAAGATTTTTTTAGGCAACAGAAAAGTTAAGTTTGTATTGCATACATTTTGTACACACTTTGTAAGTAAAACAAACTTAAATTTGTTTATGCGAAACTCGGCTTTGAAGACTTGGCAACTTGCGAGGCTGCAGGCCGAGCTGGCGAGGCCGAAGGCCGAGCTCCGCGTAGAGCGAAGCTCGGAGCGTCCCTCTCTTACTTTGCCTGTCCCCATCCCCTCCCCCCAAGTAACTTAAACCAATATGGCGAGGCCGAAGGCCGAGCTCCGCGTAGAGCGAAGTTCGAAGCGTCCCCCAGCATTGCGTGCTCCCACATACATCCATTAGTTCAAGGTTCATACGAGGCCGGAGGCCGAGTCGCGAGGCCGTAGGCCGAGCTTCCGCGTAGGGCGAAGCCCGAAGCGTCCCCCCTTACTAATACCTCCCCAACTAAACCCCCCCCCCCCCAAGTTAGTTTCATCATAAAGCGAGGCCGAAGGCCGAGCTCCGCGTAGAGCGAAGCTCGAAGCGTCCTCCGGTTGACCCTGCACCCTTCTCTTACTATAAGTAATGTACGAGGCCGGCGGCCGAGTTGCGAGGCCGCAGGCCGAGCTCCGCGTAGGGCGAAGCCCGAAGCGTCCCCCCTTCGTTGGAAAAATGGCCGCCATCTTGAATTTTTTGGTTTCTGGACGAATTGCTTTCAAAATCGATATCTGAGAGTCCGAGTCGACTGCGATGACGAATCAGATGACAGAACTGAAAAAAAATGGCCGCCATCTTGAATTTTTCTATTTCTCGACCGATTGCTTTCAAAATCGATATCTGGGGGGCCGAGTCGACTCTGATAACGAATCTCATGTCAAAATTTTAAAAAGTGGCCGCCATCTTGAATTTTTTTGTTATTGGGCCGTTTGCTTTCAAAATCAATATCTGAGGATCCGAGAGGTCTATGATACCGAATCAAGAATAAAATTTTGAAAAAATGGCCGCCATTTTGATTTTTTTTGTTACTGGACCGATTGCTTTCAAAATCGATATCTGAGGGTCCGAGACGTCTTCGATACCGAATCAAATGTCAGAATTGAAAAAAATGGCCGCCATCTTGAATTTTTGTTTCTTGACCGATTGCTTTCAAAATCGATATCTGCGGGTCCGAGAGTTCTCCGATTTCGAATCCAATGTTAAAATTGAAAAAAATAGCTGCCATCTTGAATTTTTTTGTTTCTTGACCGATTGCTTTCAAAATCGACATCTGAGGGTCCGAGAGGTCTCTGATACCGAATCGAATGTCAGAATTGAAAAAAATGGCCGCCATCTTGAATTTTTTTGTTTTTCGGCCGATTGCCTTCAAAATCGAAATTTGGTCCTGGATAACAAAAGCAACAGCCACAACACCTCACGCGGGCTGCTTGCAGCCCGCGCACCCACGCGACCTCTAGTCTATATTATATAAAGCTGGATTCAGGTGACTCACTGACAGAAATTATTAGGGTATAAGGAGTACATTTGGAAGGGTATAATGTATGAAGAAAATGTTTGAAGGAGTTTGAAACCAAAGGGAAAATTGTCACGTGTAGACCATGAGGTTTTGGTGAAAAGTTGGTGAACTGCCCGCCGAAACGAAAAGAGATGGAGGGACGCTGTCATACAACAAAATGTAGCAAACCTTGGGAAGTTTGACGGTGGGTAGAAAAAAAATTAAAAACTTTAAAACCAAGATGGCGGCGGGTCGATAAACGTTTGTATGAAAATCTTTGAGGGGGAAAAACACCCCGAAGGAGAAATTTTAGAGGCCATAAACTCAAGTCAGATCTGGAGTAGGTGGGGTTGTTTATCGATGTGAAGAAAAAAAATGTGGTGATGACCTTCTTGGTGAAAAGTTGGTATACTGCCCGCCGAAACGGTAGGAGATGGAGAGTGGCCGCCATACAAGAAAATGCTGCAAACCCTAGGCAATTTGACGGCAAATTAAAAAAAAGTTGGAATTTTGGAAAACAAGATGGCGGCGAGGGGGTAAAGTTTGTATGAAAACCATTCGAGGGGGAAAATCACCCCGAACGCGGATTTTCGTGGGTATAGGCTATGATTGTGCTTGTAAATGGTCACTGGATGTATGGGAAGATGTCATAAAAATGTGGTCTCCATGGACTCGTTTAGAAGCTGGTGAACTGCCTGCCGAAACGGTAAGAGATAGAGAGTAGCCGTCATACAAGAAAATGTTGCAAACCCTAGGCAATTTGACGTAAAAATAAAAAAAAGTTGGAATTTTGAAAAACAAGATGGCGGCGAACCGTTAAAATATCGAAATCAAACTCGCTCCAAGAACTTTTACCAGAGACTTTATGCGGGATATTTTAAAATTTTATTGTATAGAGAGCTTAGGTGTGTATTTGAGAAAAATACGAAAGGTTGGAGATCAGGTCGATGTGAAATGTTGGTCAACTGCCCGCAAAAACCATGAGAGGTGAAACTTGGCCCGCATACAAGAAAATGTGTCAAACCCTGGGCAATTTGACGAGAAATAAAAAAAAATTCAAAATATTTAAAAACAAGATGGCGGCGAGCAGATAAGTTTTGTATGGGGCAAACTCGCTCCAAGAACTTTTTCCAGAGACTTTTTAAGGCATTTTTTAAAATTTAATTGTATAAAAGGCTATGGCGTGTATTTGGGAAAACTATAGAAAGTTGGAGATCAGGTCGTTGTGAAATGTTGGTGAACTGCCCGCAGAAACCATAAGAGATGGAGTATAGCCACCATACAAAAAAATGTGTCAAACCCTAAGCAATTTGACAGCAAATTAAAAAAAAATCAAAATATTGAAAAACAAGATGGCGGCAAACCGATATAGTTTTGTATCGAGCAAACTTTTTTAGCCAACAGAAAAGTTAAGTTTGCCTTGCATACATTTTGTACACACTTTGTAGGAAATACAAACTTAAATTTGCTTACGCGAAACTCGGCTTTGAAGATTTTGTAACTTGCGAGGCCGAAGGCCTAGCTCCGCGTAGAGCGAAGCTCGGAGCGTCCCTCCCTTACTTTACATCTCCAAACCTCCTCCCCTAAGGATCCTAAGCCAACATAGCGAGGCCGAAGGCCGAGCTCCGCGTAGAGCGAAGCTTGAAGCGTCCCCCAGCATGTCGTGCTCCCGCATACATACATTACGTCAAGTTTAATACGAGGCCAGGGGCCGAGTCGCGACTTTGCCTGTCCACATCCCCTCTCCCCAAGTAATGCAAACCAACATGGCGAGGCCGAAGGCCGAGCTCCGCGTAGAGCGAAGCTCGAAGCGTCCCCCAGCATGTCGTGCTCCCACATACATCCATTAGATCAAGGTTCATACGAGGCCGCAGGCCGAGCTCCGCGTAGAGCGAAGCTCGGAGCGTCCCTCCCTTACTTTGCCTGTCCCCAACCCCTCCCCCCAAGTAATTTAAACCAACATGGCGAGGCCGAAGGCCGAGCTCCGCGTAGAGCGAAGCTCGAAGCGTCCCCCAGCATGTCGTGCTCCCACATACATCCATTAGTTCAAGTTTCATACGAGGCCAGGGGCCGAGTCGCGACTTTGCCTGTCCACATCCCCTCTCCCCAAGTAATGCAAACCAACATGGCGAGGCCGAAGGCCGAGCTCCGCGTAGAGCGAAGCTCGAAGCGTCCCCCAGCATGTCGTGCTCCCACATACATCCATTAGATCAAGGTTCATACGAGGCCGCAGGCCGAGCTCCGCGTAGAGCGAAGCTCGGAGCGTCCCTCCCTTACTTTGCCTGTCCCCAACCCCTCCCCCCAAGTAATTTAAACCAACATGGCGAGGCCGAAGGCCGAGCTCCGCGTAGAGCGAAGCTCGAAGCGTCCCCCAGCATGTCGTGCTCCCACATACATCCATTAGTTCAAGTTTCATACGAGGTCGGAGGCCGAGTCGCGAGGCCGTAGGCCGAGCTTCCGCGTAGGGCGAAGCCCGAAGCGTCCTCCCTTACTAATACCTCCCCAACTAAACCCCCCCCTAAGTAACTTTCATCATATAGCGAGGCCGAAGGCCGAGCTCCGCGTAGAGCGAAGCTCGAAGCGTCCTCCGGCTGACCCTGCAACGTTCTCCAACCATACGAGGCCGGAGGCCGAGTTGCGAGGCCGCAGGCCGAGCTCCGCGTAGGGCGAAGCCCGAAGCGTCCCCCCTTCGTTGGAAAAATGGCCGCCATCTTGAATTTTTTGGTTTCTGGACGGATTGCTTTCAAAATCGATATCTGAGAGTCCGAGTCAACTGCGATGACGAATCGGATGTCAGAATTGAAAAAAATGGCCGCCATCTTGAATTTTTCTATTTCTCGACCGATTGCTTTCAAAATCGACATCTGGGGGGCCGAGTCGACTCTGATAACGAATCTCATGTCAAAATTTTGAAAAGTGGCCGCCATCTTGAATTTTTTTGTTATTGGGCCGATTGCTTTCAAAATCGATATCTGAGGGTCCGCGAGGTCTCCGACTTCGAATCGAATGTCAAAATTGAAAAAAATTGCCGCCATCTTGAATTTTTTTGTTTTTTGACCGATTGCCGTCAAAATCAATATCTGAGGGTCCGAGAGGTCTCCGATTTCGAATCCAATCTCAAAATTAAAAAAAAAATAGCCGCCATCTTGAATTTTTCTATTTCTCAACCGATTGCCGTCAAAATCAATATCTAAGGGTCCGAGAGGTCTCCGATACCAAATCAAAAAAAAAAAATAAAAAAAAAATGTCCGCCATCTTGATTTTTTCCATTTCTTGACTGATTGCCTTCAAAATTGATATTCTGTCCCGGATAACAAAACCAACAGCCACAACACCTCACGCGGGCTGCTTGCAGCCCGCGCACCAACGCGACCTCTAGTCTATAATATATAAAGCTGGATTCGGGTGACTGACTTATAGAAATTATTAGGGTATAAGGAGTACATTTGGAAGGGTATGATGTATGGAGAAAATGTTTGAAGGTGTCTGAAACCAAAAGGAAAATTGTCAAGTGTAGACCACGAGGTCCTGATGAAAAGATGTTGAACTGCCCGCCAAAACGAAAATAGATGGAGGGATGCTGTCATATAATGAAATGTTGCAAACCTTGGGCAGTTTGACGGTAGGTTGAAAAAAATTAAAAAAAATAAAAACCAAGATGGCGGCGGGTCGATAAACGTTTGTATGAAAAACTTTGAGGGGGAAAAACACCCCGAAGGAGAAATTTTAGAGGCCATAAACTCAAGTCAGATCTGGAGTGAGTGGGGTTGTTTATCGATGTGAAGAAAAAAAATGTGGTGATGACCTTCTTGGTGAAAAGTTGGTGTACTGCCCGCCGAAACGGTAGGAGATGGAAAGTGGCCGCCATACAAGAAAATGCTGCAAACCCTGGGCAATTTGACGGCAAATTTAAAAAAAGTTGGATTTCTGAAAAACAAGATGGCGGCGAGGGGTTAAAGTTTGTATGAAAACTGTTCGAGGGGGAAAATCGCCCCGATCGCGGATTTTCGTGGGTATAGGCTATGTTAAGGCTTGTAGCTGTTCACAGGAGGTATAAGAAAATTTCAAAAAAATGTGGTCTCAACGGATTCGTTTAAAAGCTGGTGAACTGCCCGCCAAAACGGTAAGAGAAAGAGAGTGGCCGTCATACAATAAAATGTTGCAAACCCTAGGCAATTTGACGGCAAATAAAAAAAATTTCAAAAAATTTAGAAACAAAATGAGGGCGAGCTGAAGACCTTTGTTTATTCATACATTTTCGACGGGGTAAATCTTCCGAAAGCGAATTTTCGTGGATATAGGCTGTAGTCAGTTTTATAGAAGGTTTCAGTGTGTATAAGAAAAAAATATAAAAATGTGGTCTCAATCGGCTCGTTTCCGCGCAACGAGTGGATACAAAAAGTAACTCGGTGGCGAAAATTTTTTTAGCCAACAGAAAAGTTAAGTTTGTATTGCATACATTTTGTACACACTTTGTAAGTAAAACAAACTTAAATTTGCTTATGCGAAACTCGGCTTTAAAGATTTTTTTAGGCAACAGAAAAACCTTTGTTTCTTTATACATTTTCGACGGGGTAAATCTTCCGAAAGCGAATTTTCGTGGATATAGGCTATAGTCAGTTTTATAGAAGGTTTCAGTGTGTATAAGAAAAAAATATAAAAATGTGGTCTCAATCGGCTCGTTTCCGCGCAACGAGTGGATACAAAAAGTAACTCGGTGGCGAAAATTTTTTTAGCCAACAGAAAAGTTAAGTTTGTATTGCATACATTTTGTACACACTTTGTAAGTAAAACAAACTTAAATTTGCTTATGCGAAACTCGGCTTTGAAGATTTTTTTAGGCAACAGAAAAGTTAAGTTTGTATTGCATACATTTTGTACACACTTTGTAAGTAAAACAAACTTAAATTTGTTTATGCGAAACTCGGCTTTGAAGACTTGGCAACTTGCGAGGCTGCAGGCCGAGCTGGCGAGGCCGAAGGCCGAGCTCCGCGTAGAGCGAAGCTCGGAGCGTCCCTCTCTTACTTTGCCTGTCCCCATCCCCTCCCCCCAAGTAACTTAAACCAATATGGCGAGGCCGAAGGCCGAGCTCCGCGTAGAGCGAAGTTCGAAGCGTCCCCCAGCATTGCGTGCTCCCACATACATCCATTAGTTCAAGGTTCATACGAGGCCGGAGGCCGAGTCGCGAGGCCGTAGGCCGAGCTTCCGCGTAGGGCGAAGCCCGAAGCGTCCCCCCTTACTAATACCTCCCCAACTAAACCCCCCCCCCCCCAAGTTAGTTTCATCATAAAGCGAGGCCGAAGGCCGAGCTCCGCGTAGAGCGAAGCTCGAAGCGTCCTCCGGTTGACCCTGCACCCTTCTCTTACTATAAGTAATGTACGAGGCCGGCGGCCGAGTTGCGAGGCCGCAGGCCGAGCTCCGCGTAGGGCGAAGCCCGAAGCGTCCCCCCTTCGTTGGAAAAATGGCCGCCATCTTGAATTTTTTGGTTTCTGGACGAATTGCTTTCAAAATCGATATCTGAGAGTCCGAGTCGACTGCGATGACGAATCAGATGACAGAACTGAAAAAAAATGGCCGCCATCTTGAATTTTTCTATTTCTCGACCGATTGCTTTCAAAATCGATATCTGGGGGGCCGAGTCGACTCTGATAACGAATCTCATGTCAAAATTTTAAAAAGTGGCCGCCATCTTGAATTTTTTTGTTATTGGGCCGTTTGCTTTCAAAATCAATATCTGAGGATCCGAGAGGTCTATGATACCGAATCAAGAATAAAATTTTGAAAAAATGGCCGCCATTTTGATTTTTTTTGTTACTGGACCGATTGCTTTCAAAATCGATATCTGAGGGTCCGAGACGTCTTCGATACCGAATCAAATGTCAGAATTGAAAAAAATGGCCGCCATCTTGAATTTTTGTTTCTTGACCGATTGCTTTCAAAATCGATATCTGCGGGTCCGAGAGTTCTCCGATTTCGAATCCAATGTTAAAATTGAAAAAAATAGCTGCCATCTTGAATTTTTTTGTTTCTTGACCGATTGCTTTCAAAATCGACATCTGAGGGTCCGAGAGGTCTCTGATACCGAATCGAATGTCAGAATTGAAAAAAATGGCCGCCATCTTGAATTTTTTTGTTTTTCGGCCGATTGCCTTCAAAATCGAAATTTGGTCCTGGATAACAAAAGCAACAGCCACAACACCTCACGCGGGCTGCTTGCAGCCCGCGCACCCACGCGACCTCTAGTACTTATATATAAGTAAATGGTAGCAGCTCTTGCTGCTAAGGAGGGAGCCATAAGCGTAGCACTTTCTTGCGAGGGACCTCCATACTAAAATGTATGGATTTTTTCCAAATCCTAAAAACGTAAAATTTTTATCTTTCTCTCTGAGAAATATGTGACATAGGACTAATTAATGCTACTACCACAGTTTTTCTGGTGAAAACACTTACCATTCAGGAAAAAAACGGTGTTAAAAATCACGCATAAAATGGCTATTACGGATTATTTACGCTTCCGTTCTTAGTATTAATTATCAATTCACCTGTAAAAAACTATATATTTTCACTTTCGCAAACAAAGTTTCTACTAAAACGTTAGATTTTTAAAGATATCTTGATTTTTGTAAAACTTAACTGAGTTTTTTGACCGACTAGCATGGGCGACAGTGCGACGCTTGACACTTCACTAGCTCATACAGAATATGTATATGGCGGACTCTATAGTTTTTTACTCTGAGGGTCAAGTTGACAATGTTAGCGCGACTCTATTGGAAAAAGAACGGTACAAGTTCCAATGAGTGCTTGATGTGCTCTTGACTGTACACACGGCCACACATCGGTAGAAACACTTTTGGACCTTATGGCATGGTAATAGAGTTGAAAAAGTTTCTACCGACAAGCGGTTGACCGTACCTACAATTAGCATTTCAATTTGAATTGCTTCGTCGAAACAAAACAGAAGGAATCGCAAAGTGGCATTCCATATCTACCCACAATACCTAAATGAATACCATCTTTCAGTCTACAGGGTGTAACAAAAAGTACGACGATCCTTCTAAGGGGTGATTCTACATCACTAATAGATTATACTTTTTCCTAAAATGTAGTTTTAGCTCAAGAAGAAATTAAAAGCTTAGAGGGTTCAATGACCTTTATAATCAGCTGGTGATGCTGACAAAGATGTTTCATCATATCATATCAGCCGAAAGACGTCCACTGCTGGACATAGGCCTCCCCTAAAGATCTCCATGATATAAAAAAATATAAAATTAAAAAAAATCCAGTCAACTTGCATGTACCTTTTCATTTCAATAAATTACTGTATCTAAGTAATATCATTCGAAGGAAAACCAAATTTCGTTATCACTTAAAACAAAAAAGTATTTTTTATATTTTTAGGGTTCCGATACCAAAATGGTAAAAAAAAGGAACCCTTATGGTGCCGCTCTGTCTGTCTGTCTGTCCGTCTGTCTGTCACACCTCTATATCTCAGCAACCACTTACGCTATCGAGCTGAAATTTGGAATAGTTTTAGAATATAGTTGCCCAACTTAATTGCACATGAAATTTTTTTGAAAAAAGTATGATTATTAATGTAAAGGGGGCCAAAATAGGGGGGGCCAAATTTCAAATTGTCGCTACTAGGTCGAGTGGGGTATCATATGAAAGGGCTTTACTTGTACATTTTAAAATATATTTTTGTATTTTTTTAAGTTTCTTAGTTTTCAAGTTATGATGAAAAATGTCAAAAAAAATACCATTCCCCCCCCCTTATCTCCGAAGTTTGAGTAAGGGAAAATATGAATTAATTACAGTTGACAGAGGTTTATGTAAACTTTACAGCAAAAATAAAACGATCTTTCTAAGTTGCACAGTTTTTCAGAAATCTGCAAAAAACCTTTACAAACAAATTTAGTTTTGCGGTCCTGAAAATGGACTTTATTGCTTCCAAAAATACTATAGGTATATCGGAACCCTCGGCGCGCGAGTCCGACTCGCACTTGACCGTTTTTTTTACAATTTATTGGTGATGAAGAATCATCCCTTAGAAGGATCATCGTAATTTTTTTACACCTGTATAATTCAGGGTGAACAACATTTAACCCTCTTTCACTCAAGAACTCCGATTTCTTTGATTTTTTGGGTTCGAAATATTTATACGAAAATAAAATACACGTGTTTTTAGATTTTTTTTTATTTAATGTTATTTTATAAGAAAATAAAAGAAATAGAGGGGTTCTACCTCCCCCAAAACCTCATACAAAAACCAATAAATGAAATAAATATATCAAAGGCAACATTGAACGTAAAGTTATAACACGTAAGTTTCCAAATTTCCAAACAGACACACAGAACACACGCAGAATTATTTTTTATAATTTTTTTTTCCTATACGCAGCACGAACAGTAATGCACACAGTTTTTGTAAATACCGACAGTCCAACAAACAACCTCAATTTTGAGACAACTAGTGACATCTAGTTAGGTTTCTTGGCACTAGTTTGGTTCTTTGGAGTGTAGACCAAGGGCTACAGTGCGTGATTTCATTATAAAACCGATTGTATTCATTTAGCAGAAGGCCGAACGGTATGTTGCGTATAGTCCACAGTATGCTACAGAGGGCTAATTTGTATCTCTAACCTTACTCTTTTTTCAAGAAAGTACCTGGGCGACCGAGCTATGCTCTGTATGATTATAATAACATCGGGTGAGCAAGCTATGCTACTCAAATCGTTAGAGCCGTTTTCGAGAAACCAACCACAAATATATATTGCTCGTTAAATAGTATAGGATAAATAAATCGGCGAAATAAAAATATTTCATGGGCGAGAGAAAAATACTCGTACAATTTAGCAGAATGTTCGGTACTGTTATCTGGCAGCCCCATGTTAAGTAGCGTGTGACCGAGCCGCTGCGCTGCACTGATCACATCAATCGGACGAGATAAGCGAAATAATATTGCGAGTTGCATTGAGTACAGTCAAGATCACGTCAAACTTGACATGTTGGACTTTGAACTGCCGGCTTAGCACGCTGCAGATGTCAGTTTATCTATTCCCATAGATTAAAGACTTTTTTTTTCATTTATTACATAAGCATGGTCACGCTTTTTTGACATCCGATAAGTGCGACACATTTTGAACGACAAGGACGGCTACATGTATTAGTGTATACAGCTATCTCTGTCTAAAATATCAAAAACGAAATTTGTGGATTTGCTAAACATTATCCTCCACTGACATTTCTTCGCGCTTGGAGGTGATAGATTAGATGACATAATTCCTCAAAAAAGTGACATTTCTCCGAAATATATTTTCTCTCGGACAGCGTGCTTAGCCGGCTGTTCTTATTTCAACATCATTAGTTAGGGCTAGATTCGCGCAGCATTGCATGTGTTTTTCTTGACTGTACCTAATGTTTTGTTGAGCCGTGCTCTTGTCAGTAGAAAGGAAGCGCTAGAGTGGTAGTTGCGAATCTTTCCGATCACGAAAGTTAAGCAACGTTGGCCGTGGTCAGAACCCGGATGGGTGACCGCTAGTGGCACAACAACTAGAGCGTTTCCGGGCTTCGGGAGGCACGTTAAGCCCTGGGCTCAGCTAATGTCAATAATAGCAGTCATTAAGCAGAGTCAGAAGCCATTTGGCGGCTTGAAAACTCTGGCAGGGAGGTTGGCCACTAACCTGGCGAAGCCTAATCTAGGATTGGATCTAGTTTTCCCTCTAGGTTGCGGAGGTCAGATGGCAGTCGCTCTGTGTGAAAACCAGTGCCTTCGTCAAATCCCCTAGGGTAGCCGACTCCGAAAAACCATGGCAAAAACGAAATAAAGCTAGGAAAATTATTATGCTCTTGTCGGTGGAGCAGTAATCGCCAATGTTTACTTGTTTCCGCTAGTTCCTCCACCTCCTGATACTACTCGACCTGTACTTTCTCTTTGATTTGTTAAAGATTCTTCTTGTCTAAAGAAGGAGAAGTAAAACCTTTCAGCTATTAAACCACAGCACAGATAATATAATACTACGAGTATACTAGTACAGATGCCTCACGTCATAGAACGAATTTGTGCCGAAAATTGTTCGGGCTATTTTTTCCATAAGGTATTTTCTTAGAATAAATTGATATCTGGATGTTAAAATTGAATTAATGTCATAGTTTACACCTTTACCTACCAACCTAGTAGTAACATTTAGTTTAATTATTAGAAATAAAAGGGCTGAATGAATTCGTGCAATTTACTCCGCCAAAAAACCGTAGTACGGAATGAGACCCCATGACCACAGGCAGGATTTGCACCTGCGTCTTCTCCGTCAGTACCGGCTGGAGACGCTTCACCAACTAGTAGGCTACTGTATACTGTGGTCCTGCCTGATGTTGTGAAATTTACGACCCCTATACGCATTTCAACGTTGATTTTGTTGCGTTGGTAGTGTTGGTACCGATGGATTAGACACAGGTTCTAATTCTGCCTGTGTTTGTAAAATTTTACGGTTTTGTACTTTGTAGATTTATCCGAACACAGGAAGTATTATTTGTGATTTTGATCGTTTTTAGAACAGAAATCACATCTCTGGCCATTGGATTTTAATATCAGACTGCCGCGTATTCTGTCGTTGGTCAGTCTTTTTCGGGGGTGGTCTGTTGTTGCCAGGTCTTTGACCGTTCTTTTCGACCATCGGACTTCTGCTGCGTTGTCTATATTATTGTCGGTCTTTGTCGTGGTAGATCTGCTTCTGGTAGGTATCTGTCCATTCTTTTTTATCAGCGGACTGGTGGGTAATCTGTTGTCAGTCGGTCTTTGTCTGAGATGATCTGTCGTTGGTAGCTCTCTGGCCAAGTAGTTTATTTCTTTGGTTGGCATACTACTGACTGTGCAACTGGGTAGTCTGCTGTTGGGCCGTAGATCCGGTCCTCTAATTATTTTAAGTTGGAGAGTGGCGTATAGAACCAATAATAATAATTCTCCATACGAGAGCTTATGTTTTGTTCTTACATTGTTTTGTTTGTGTGTTGGTTACGTCTTCTTCTTAGTCGTATCCTCATGACTGAGGGACGTGAAAATTGTAGGCTGCTACTTGTGCTGCCACACCTCTCCAGATCGCCCTGTCTTTAGCACGGTGAATAGCAGTAGCTTCAGATTCAGATAATTTTATTCAATGTAGATCCTTTACAGAATACTTATTGAATGTCATGCAGAATACAATGCAAATAGAGCGAGTCTACGCCTTCGCTTCTTTTATAGCGTCGGCCCATCGCATTGGCATACGTCCTCTGCTCCGGTGGTTACATACCTATGCGCAAAGCAATTCTTGCCCTGACGGTTATTTTCTGCGCATGGATGACAGGCGGAGAGCCAATGAACGCTTTGCACGCCAGGTTGGGGGTGACCTGCCGCTCTTAGCTCACCACCGTGACTCATTTTTCGAGTTCTGTGCATTAACTGTCAAAGGATAAAATTACTATGCGCCCCGTATAATTACCCCTTTACATGATAATTTAATACGCCTGATTAAAATCTTAAAATCTAACTTTTAGTTTACTTACCTTATCAGTAAGCGACGTGATGTGCGCAGAAACGGCAGGCGTACGCGTCGCAGTGCGCGCATACGCACAGGCCAGTAGCGCCAACGCGCATAGGACGAACTTCATTCTGGAAGTAAAGAAAACCAAGTTTGGTACATTTTTTAAATTTGGTACATTTGTTTAGAAGCGAAAATTTGTGTATTTTTGACAAAAGTACATACATACGGGTCGAATTTATTACCTCCTTTTTTAGGGTTCTATACCCAAAGGGTGAAAACGGGACCCTATGCCTCCGATGTCTGTCTGTCTGTCAGCTGGCTATATCTCATGAACCGTAATAACTAGATATAATGAAATTGTCACAGATTATATATTTCTGTTATGACAAAAAATAATAAAAAATAAAAATAAAGGGGTCTTCCATACTAAAAACTTGTTTTTAGGCGATTTTTAAAAACAGGAACACTTACAAGCATCAAAATTGGTATATTTATAGTGTATAAGCTATAAAATAACAATAAATAATGAAAATCGGTCAAGTACGTGTCGGATTAGCGCGCATTTAATACACATTTGCGTGACAGTGCGTCCATATCTATGGAATTTTTACCTTAGTGGTATGGAACCTTCGGTGCGCGTGTTTTACTTGTACTCGGCGGTTTTTTTAAATCGGCTTAAATAATTCCGTTCACACATTTAGCAAGCTACCTGAGGTTGATATTACCTATTATGCAAGTCAGTGAGTCATAATTTACTATGGACGGCATTGTCTATGTAATGCTTGTGAATAACATTAGCTGAAGTGATTCACATAATTAAGTCTACATGTTTTAATTAACAGTGCGGTTGATTTCCTCAATCCATTGTAAAATTCTTTTCAATACATTTGCTCGAAAAACGTACTTACAAGGACGTAAACATTGCTCGTAAGTAGTTACTTACTGAACTAGTGCGGTAAGTAAAAAAAGTATATTACCAAGGAGTTTTTACACTCTGACCATAAAATTATTTTGTAAAAATACTACGGTGGTGACTTTGGGGTGACGACTGCCTATATATTTAAAATAAAATGGAGAGTACCAGGAGAACATAAATCGACAAGAAGCTGACAGTACCCATGGTTGGTTCCTTTAACAAGTGTATTACTTTTACCTGTTTTCTCACAAATGTATTGAAAATCGTCGTAAGATACACGGCCGTAAGGGTTATGACAAACTCGTGCCGATGGTAAACCTTCGACTTCGTCTCGGGTTTACAAAACTTCAACTCGTTTGTAATAACCCTACTTACGGCACTTGTATCTTAAACTACTATTATAGAGTACCTACTCGTACTTATTGAGTGTCAGAACATGCAATAAAATTGTACTATGCAATTTGAGGGAGTAGGTAAGTACTACCGTTTCGGATCCTGCTATGGCAGTTAGCAGCACGGCCTATTTTAAAAGACGGCTTTTTATGTTATGTTATGAATCATCTATCATGACATCCCATGAAACGTCCACTACAGGACAGGGATATCCCTCCAAAATTTCAGCTTTTAATTGCTGAAACATTGCGGAGAGGAAGTACCATAGTCACAACGCTTGTCACAACATGGACCGCGGTTGTTGGTGACCGCAGAATGTACGAGTAAGATGATACGATACACAGGAGGATGCTGCTGCCCATCCTCTGGTTCATTAACCATTAGTCGCCTCTTACGACACCCACAGGTAGAGATGCGTTGATACTATTCTTTGCCGGCACCACACGATATGTATGTATATGAATACGAATTAAGTAGGTATATCGGCCGGTAAAACAATTCAAGTCAAAGGTTATGTTACCTACTATTCGATACAATAAACATAGTACGCACGGCAGCAAGCACGAAGAAACAAAACCAGTAATAGCTGAACCAGCACTACGCTACAAACCGCACTACAAACGCCCGGAACCAGAGACCCGCTCAAGGTCAAGTGTTTTCACCAAAGATTTCGGACCTCCTTGCTTCGCTCGGAATAGATACCTTGCTAATTTATTTTACTATGGGATGACATCTGCCAACATGTCCCAATTTTTTATGTCAAATTATCAGTGATCACTAGGAAATATTCAAAATAACCTGTCAAATCCATAGAACGACGCCTTCGCTACCTTGTGACGAATTATTTCTTTAATCCTCCTTCTAAGTACCCTTATTTTTCTGTGGTTTTCACTAACAGTGCGGTTCAAAAAGGAAATATTTTACCAACGCTGCAATCGGCGCATTCGGGTCGGTCGTTTTCGTTAGCGTGCAAACGTCGAACACAATCGAACATCTAAACGATCCGATATGACTGCGCTTATGTCAATGTCCTTGTTCGAATCGAAGTAGTTTTTAGCCACAAAGTATTTGGACCCTGTGAATTGTATCCATTTCCTTAGTTTGCTTTCGAACTCCAAACAAACCGAAAAAATCCCACGAAACTCAACTGAAATTAATTTTGACGTTTAATTTGACGTATCGCACACGCTGCACTATCTCATTTTCGTATGCAGTGATAGCGCGCTAAAGTGACGTCACTGATGACGTCACGTCACTTGAACGAGTGAATACGAGCAAGTTTTGAACCGACTCTGAGCGCGCAAACACCGCACACAGTGCTCATATGCGAGTAATGAACCGTAGTGTAACCTTCATCTCTTGACCCCTTGGGGATAAATATATCCATATCGAATGTGGAACTCAGACCGAGACTTTGGGTAGACTCTAGACCCACCGACTTAAATATAGCGACATCGTGCGGAAATTCCGCATCTTTACGTCGGCGGATTTTTACGTGAAATCAGACACACTGGAGCGGAATTTCTGCGTTGGAACGATCCGCGACGTATCTTTTCCTCAAGTATGACACACTAATAAATATATACATATCGAATGTGGAACTCAGACTCAGACTTTGGGTAGACTCTAGACTCCAGACCCACCGACTTTAAGTATGTAGCGACATACCTGCGGAAATTCCGCATCTTTACTTCGGAGGATCTTTACGTCAAATGAGACACACTGGAGCGGAATTTCTGCGTTGGAACGATCCGCGACGTATCTTTTCCTCAAGTATGACACACTAATAAATATATAGATATCGAATGTGGAACTCAGACTCAGACTTTGGGTAGACTCTAGACTCCAGACCCACCGACTTTAAGTATGTAGCGACATACCTGCGGAAATTCCGCATCTTTACTTCGGAGGATCTTTACGTCAAATGAGACACACTGGAGCGGAATTTCTGCGTTGGAACGATCCGCGACGTATCTTTTCCTCAAGTATGACACACTAATAAATATATACATATCGAATTTGGAACTCAGACTCAGACTTTGGGTAGACTCTAGACTCTAGGCCCAAAGACTTAATGTGGCGACATTACCTGCGGAAATTCCGCACCTTTACGTCAGCGGATTTTTACGTCAAATCAGACACACTGGAGCGGAATTTCTGCGTCGGAACGATACACAACCACAATAGCACAGTAAATATATAAGCTAAAGCAGTATGGAAACTCCTAACAAACGTCCAAAACAGGCGCACTCACACATGCGCACACCGCTATAGGAAAATAAGCAGTTTTCGCGCTGAAGTAAGTCGTGCGTGCTAAAACCATAATACAAACAAATAGGTACATAGAGGCTGACTTTTAATTAGTTCTTGATAGCAAAAGATATGCTTTTACTCATGATACTGAACAACTTTTCCCAAGGAACATAGGTTGAAATACGAAAAACCAAATTTGACCTCCCATAGCGCTCGCTATCAGCTGATGCAGTTTTATATGGGAGGTCAAAACTTGATTTTCGTATTTCGACCTTTGTTCCTTGGGGAAAGTTGTTCAGTATCATGAGTAGAGTACATTCATACTTTTTTCTATCAAGAACTAATTAAAGGTCACCCTATATAGAGTCCCTATAAGTATGTCCCTGTCCTTGTGCGATAAAAGGCGACTAAGTATCTTAACCTGCCCTTGCGTGATAAAAGGCGACTAAGTGTCCTCATCTGCCCTTGTATCATAAAAGGCGACTAAGTGTCTTTATCTGCCCTTGTGTCATAAAAGGCGACTAAGTGACTTAACCTTCCCGTGTGTCGTAAAAGGCGACTAAGTGACTTCTTAACCTTTCCTTGTGTCGTAAAAGATGACTAAGTGTTTCGATCTGCCCTTAGGTGCTATAAGGCGACTAAGTGTCTTAACATTTCCTTGCGTCGTAAAAGGCGACTAAGGGTTTCGGAAAAATTTGTTTAGTTTTACGGTCCGAAAACATGATGAAAGGAACTAAGTTGATAGAAGCACCCCAATATTTGAGTTCATCATACTATTCTTATTTCAAATTTCTGGGTTACAACCCTGACGCTCTGACGCAGAATAGTTCTTTTTTCAAAAAAAGGCCCGAGTTTCCATACTGCTTTAGCTTATATATAATATTTTAATTAGTATTTAGTTTTACGGTTTTTCTTATTTTATTTTTGAATTTATTTTTAAAATTTAGCCTGTTTGCTCTGTGACTAGAGAGAAAAGTTTACGGTTCTGGCAGAATATCAGCGCTGCAGTGCCGTTGCCAGTGCTGTATGCATTATGCTGAGCCAGCGCCTATACAATAGGCATACCACATACAGCATGCAAAAGGTCGACTGCCTGTAGAATAGACTTTGTCTTCTTGATGTTACGCGCGACTAAAATGTGAAACTACCTAATCTACCTATTTATTTTGAGTTGTGTATGTTAATATTTGTAAACTCCTGTGATCTGTTTTATGTGTTATGTTTATTGAATAAAGGTTTTATCTATCTATCTATCTATATATTTACTGTGACAATAGTGTAGGTAACGAAGCAGTTGACCCCAACATAAATTCCTCAGGCAGATTTTATTTGACAGGATGATAAAGTATCATGAATTAAATGCAAATTCAAAATATCCAAAAAAGATTTTTTCATACATTTTTTGTAATTTTTGTATGGAAAAATTAAAAGTACTTACCAATTTTTTTTTTATTTTTTTATAGAAGGTTTGTCTCATGTAGTGTAATATCCCAGCAAAGTTTCATCGACTGAGGATTTAATGCGGGGGTCTTCATGCAACGATCCGCTTCGTTGCTTAGATTACAAAGGAAATGTTACAAGTGACAAGACATTTCGGTAAGTTCCGACTCGGAAATTCCTAAAAACTCTTGTATGTGAGACTTGACGGAAACATTCGTCGCGGATCCTTCCGACGCGAAATCTCCGCAGGTGTGTCGCTACACCACAGCTACACTTAAGCTGTTGACTGTCAATCAGTGGGCCGTTTGCACTAAACTTAAGAATTTAGTATTTATTCATTGATAATTAGGATCACCAGCTAATGATACATTAATAAAATAATTCACAAACAATAATTTGAACTAATGGCTAAATGTCGTACACTTCGCCCAAGTTCTTGCTTAAGGACCGTCAAACTAATGCTAGGAATGTCCTAAATAAGTTAGGGACGATACTTAAGTTTATTGCAAACGGCCCAGTAGGTATTAAAAACTTTAAGAAGGACTTGGATATTATTATTATGATTATACTAGCCCTGGCACAGGCTTCGGTCTTTTAAGGGCTGGCCAACCACGTGTTGTTTTCAAGCTCCTGTCTATATCTATTTGTAGGCACATACTAGCAGCACCTTCTTAGCGACACCGAGTGAGGCCTCCTTGCTTTAGGAGTAGACTGGCAGCTGAGTACGAGTATTTAGTTAGCTGTCGATCTTATGAAGCGTCAAGGTGAAAGGACGTCACAACAAACCATCTTGGTGAAGGGTTGCGATTGTCCTAGACCCAAAACGAATCATAATAACTCCTGAACTAATGATTAGTGGTATCACAGCACAGGATGTGCAAACATGGAGTCAGCTGTAATAGCTACCCAGGGTCAGACTGGAACAGAAGGGACCGGGTGCCTCATCATAAGCCCGGAGCACGAAACGTGACGTGACAATAATTAGATCCTGGTTAATTATACCTGAACCCACTATATCCTTGTGAATCTTGTGATTATGATATTATGGCCTCCTGCGCCGATATATTTATTATATTTTGTGGTTAAACAAAGTATATTTGTTGAAATAATGTATCTAAATAAATAAATATTGCGGGTGTCCGTTTGCCGATACAATGTATTATTTTATGATGTATACAGTACAGCAAATATGTACTACAATTTACTCTTTGCTGCAGTAAAGAGCACGTCTGGAGTGAGCGTTTTTTTTAAGAAACCGACCAACAATTTCACATTCTAAAAGGAACATACACGCGTATGTAACGAAGCACTTACGTTTTGTTTTGTCTTGTTCTCAAAATTCATAAGACAGTGTCGGTTTACAATCAGCTGATGTTCTAAATTCAAAATTATCTGCTCGTTCGCAATGTTTTGACCTTTTTCATAACTTGGCATCGATCTATCGTTTTTAGATCGATAAATCTATCTTTTAATTTTAATTTCTGTATTATAAATGTTGGTAGACACCAGTATTAGTACCTAGGTGCTCGTTTGTTACTTCGTTTATCTTTAGGAATATTATCAACATTATTTGTGACCTCTAAAACCTTGTATATAATTTCATTTAAAATACCTTGTAAATATCAAATTAAACAATTGTAAGTACCTACATCTATCTCCTTTCTTTTCTCCTGATCCATCTATCTACCACATCTCCACCACTGCAACTTCTGAGCCTTCTACGAACCCTCGAACATCCCTGTCGTGACTTTCCACCGTTCTGTCCATCACAATACTACAACGAACCTACCTACAATACATAAAGGATAATTAATGTCCGTTTAGATTCTATAAGCGTTTGCTTTCTCTTTTTTTCTAGATTAAAGTACAAAATTCAAATTAAGAAAACGCACACTCCACTCGTGGGTTTCCAAAATCTTTGAAGTGGTTGAACAATGGAAATTACACCTCCTTGCTTCGCTCGGATAGAAACCGTGCGAAATAATTTTACTATGGGATGACATCATGTCAACAGAAAAATTAAAGGTAATTAGAAGGAGGATTAAAGAAATAATACGTCACAAGGTAGTATAAAGGCGTCGTTCTATGGATTTGACAGGTTATTTTGAATTTTTCCTAGTGATCATCGATGATGGGGTTGGGACATGTTGGCAGATGTCATCCCCTACTAAAATAAATTAGCAAGCCATCTATTCCGAGCGAATCAAGGAGGTCCGAAATCTTTGGCAATGTTACATGATTAATATCATCATCGAGCAATATGAAATATTCAAAATAACCCTACAAAATTAATAGGACGCCGAGGTACTGCACTTAACCAAATTATTACCTACTTTAAGCCGCTTTTTTACTCTCTTACTCAATAGACCTATGTAACAGACTGTCAAAATGCCAAGCTTTACAATCAAGGATGTCATATCTTTGCAGATCAACTTATTCCTATTTTACTGACCTCTTTTAACGGTAAAAAATGTCTTACTTTTAAGTAGAACAACAGAATTTGCTCATAGAGGAAAAAGTCGTGCCGCTCTCAAAGTCAAATCACAAAATATCGTTAATCGTAGCACAAAACAAAGGCTCAAATTGAATAAACATGTTTAAAACATGCAAAATACATAAACAACTTACATTTGTTTAATTTAAACTTTTCGTCACTAATGTAAAAAGCACTTTTATTTTGAATATCGCACCGAACGTCTTTGTCACACTTGCCTGCGCATGAGCACGCACTAAGGCCAACTGGGTCTTTATAAAAGCTGTAGTATCTGTGGTTGAATTGTAAAGGCGTGTCATATTAAGATGACGAATTAAATTTATTGCTGATATTTTTAATTTTATATAAAAATAAAGTGTTATAACGGGCTACGGCTGGAAAGATACAAGTAAATCTAAGAAGCTATAATACATGTGAAGTAAAGATGTATGCAGATGTGGTTAATTTGCTTATTTTGAGTTTCTTTTTTATATGTAACAAGTGGACAAACGAGCCGGTGGGTCACGTGGTGGTAAGTGGTCACCACCGCCCATAGCACCTACTGGCTTATTAGGGACGGATTTGACACTAATAAGATAGCAAAGCGCGTTGCCCACCCTGAGAACTAAAATTGTATGTCTTATGTGCCGATAATTACACTGCCGCCCCCTTACCCTTCGACCCGAAACACAGCAGTGCAAAGACTGTTGCTTTACGATAGAAATAGGCAAGGGTGTGCTACTTCCTCGGACGGATTTTGCATTAAAGCCCTACCACCTGAAATGACAAGACTGACGGAAAAAATCTGCAAGACAGGGTGAATCTAAATATTCCAAACTAAATTCAACCCTAAAGAAGTAACCTATAATGCTTTTTAGGGTTCCGTACCTCAAAATAAAAAAACGGAACCCTTATAGGATCACTTTGTTGTCCGTCTGTCTGTCTGTCAAGACCCTTTTTCTCCCGAACGAGAAGAGGTATCAGGTTGAAATTGATAACGAATATTAAGGTCTATAAACCACATAAGATCTGAAAATTTAATTTTTTTACAACGACGCAATCAAAAGATATGGCTTTTTATGTCCTCATCTCCATACATTTATGCAAAAAAGCAAAACCTACAGGGTACTTCCCGTTGACCTAAAGTTATGAAATTTGGCAAGAAGCTAGGTCTCACAGTACAAATAAAGGGAAAAGTCTAAAATAATTAAATATTTCAATTTTTCTCACAACTAATCGTAACCAATTAAGGTCAGCTCCCGTTTCAAGAACAAAAGAGGGGTCAAGTTGGATAGTCGCGGAGTTTTTATAATCAAAGAGCAAAAGATTTTAGTATATCATATGGTAGATAGGTACGGAACCCTTAGGGCGCGAGTCCGACTCGCACCAGGCAGGTTTTTTTTACGTTCATTCCAAATTCCAACCAATACATTTTGCAGCTATGTCAAAAGCGGTCGGCTTGTGGCGAAAAGCCTCGTTTCCAAGCGCAGAGTTTGTGTTTATGGTGTAGCTAGTTGTCTCTTGTCTAAAAACGTTTTCTGTCTAGAGAATCTATACCCTAGATAAGAAAATTTTATACTTCATCTCATCGGCTTACTATTTTTGATTTCGTAAACACCAAGTTCCTCGTATTTACATGTGCTTTATTCCTGGCGGGTCCATCTTCAAAGGCTAAAGCTGTCAGAAGAAACAAGTTTGTAAAACAATCTTCTTTTTTCCGTCAAATATACCTAATTTGGCTACTTTGGTTTCAGTGTGGCTGCAAAATAGATTGGTAAGCGTTGGAATAAAGGAAATAAATTGATTTTTAACTGATGAGCGTGTACGTGCGTGTTGATGAGAGTAGAAGTAGATGAAAGTCAAGATCGAAGGAGGTGGAAGAATATGGAATATGCTTACCCCTGCGGGAAAGAAGCATGAAGTTTATAATAGACCTCATAGGTTTGTTTGACGATCCACACTAGCCAGTTAAACAAAATGGTTTATATTTTTCTACTGTCTTTACGTGCTAGGCTCAACTAAATTATATCATTTATTACCGTTTCGACTGCCTTATACTCCTCTGCTAATCCTTAACAGTTTATGCATAGGTATAATACTAGCGGCCCGACCCGGCTTTGCACGCAAAGCTCTAAGTTTTAGTTCTTGCAAAAATCCCACAGCTTTTTTTTTCGATTTTGTCAATCCGGTAGATCTTTCCAGTTTTACTTTTTCTGCAAAAAAAATTCTTGAGATCACAAACACAACAAAAAAAAGAATCAACCAGAACTTCTCAAGTGATGCTCCGTCATAAATATGGCAATTCATTTTTATTTATTAGAAAGAAAGAGAAAGATGATTTATGCAGATGTAATTCCTCGATTTTTTTAACATATATACATACATATATAACACCACGCCTTGTTCCCGTCGGGGTAGGCAGAGACCACAGTTCTCCACCTGCTACGATCTTGACATACTTCCCTTTTCATACATGCTCTTCGGTTTAGGGTACTTTTAACCTGGCCTTTATTCAGAACGTCCTGAATTTAGTCCTGGTACGTTCGCCGAGGCCTTCTCCTTCCAACGTTTCCATTCAATCTCGCCTTGTAGATCTCTTTCGTCAATCTTCCTTCATTCATCCTCTCTACATGACCAAACCATCTCAGCATCCATTTCTCAATTTTAGTCACTACGTCTTCTATTATGCCACAACGTTCTCTTAACACACTTTTTCTAATCCTGTCACTCAATTTCACACCAATCAAACTCCTCAACGCTCTCATTTCTACTGCATTCATTCTACTTTCATGCTTCTTCTGCCATACCCAGCTTTCACTGCCGTACATCAGTGTTGGTACCAAAACGCCTCTATGATCAGCCAGACGAGCCTCGTGAGATACCTTCTAACTCTTCATAAAAGCATGCAGAGCACCATTCACCATGTTTCCAGCATTCACTCTTCTTTCGATATCACTTTCACACTTTCCATCTCTCGTAAACTTAGAACCCAGATACACAAACTCCTTCACTTGTTCGACTTGTACACTCTGTCATACACTCTTCTCTTTCAAGTACCATTACTTTCGTCTTGCTTACATTTACTTTCATTTCTTTCCTATCAAAAGCCACATTCATCATTGTTACCATCTCCTGTAACTCTTCAGCAGATGACGCAAGTATAACTTTTTTTTAAATCTTAGATTTATTACTTAACGCTCTTGTCGACGGACTAATTTTCAGGAGCAGAGCTCTGCCATCAATTTGGCTTTTTGATGCGAAATAACTATTGCTTTTTACACCTCATCCATGACCTTTTCGACGATGCTTCGCAAAAAGTTGCCGCACCTTATTAAGGTAGACGTCTAACTTGGGAAAAAATTACAACATCCGTTAAAATATAGACCCTTCAGCAGATTATTTATTCTTATGAGTTTAAGGACTTAATAGCACTCAGCGTTACTTGATCAAATTAAATATGCACTCTTATCGTATGTGCACGCTAAGATGTCACTTGCTTACAGCTTTTGGTCGGGTTCGCGGCCGCGCGCGCTCGTATACTCGGTTTGTTGCACTTTTTATTAGTATTATGTGGAATGAAAATAAAACATTCAAGCAAAAATATTAATATAATAGATACCTTTTTTGTGTGTAAAAACTAACTAGTGAACTTTTGCGGTTTTGGAGAAATTTTGGAAATTATCACAAAAACAGGTGCTGCTGGGGATTTTTTTTCTCAAACGCGTTTATCAAAATTACAATTCTATTCAAGTAAAAACCTTTTTGAAATCTTGATATATCATCCTGTATTTTTTCCTAATGGTTTTAATGGCCATTTATTTAAAATTTTCAACGTAAAGTTAGACCTTAATTCAAACTAATTGTTTACGTGTTTACATGTCATCGCAATGTTAGTGTGGCCGCGTCTTTACCCACTTATTGTGATGTCAACGGGGTCACCGGGTTATCTAGTGGGTAAAACATTTTAGTGGCTATTCTGTAGCAGATGTCTAGGTCGAATTACTGAGGTTTTTCACCAAAACTTGATCTTATTAGTCCAATCTACATACATGTATTCAGTTAGATCCCGTTTTTTCCCCTTTCTGATGAGCAGAGCCTTACTCATGCACTTGTTTTGCATAAAGGAAAATTCAAGACTTAGGGATCCCGCACACGACCGAGAATCGGTGACCGATTTTTTGTCAGCATCCCGCTCTGAGGTGTTATCACCTGGATCTTCCGTCCTTGTCCTGGCCGATAATCGCCCACCGATTCTCGGTCGTGTGCGGGAGCCCTTAGGGCGCCCGCCCACGACCGACTTTTTGTCGGACGACTTCCAATAGGCTTATAAGTGAGGTGAGAAAATATCGACACGCAATATCGATGATTTCATTTTTTGTTAGTAATGACGGTAGCTATGGGTGTAGTGAGAAATGTGAATGTAAGCACTGAACTATTACCCGCCACTTACGCTTCACAAATTTATTTTGTTTAGAGTTACCATTTGTTAGATTTGATAATCTACTTTTCTTTGGAATTCCACGCCAATGGGGTCTTATCTTAAAAACAAAAAATAAAATCATCGACATTGTGTGTCGATACTATTTTGATCGATCACCTCCCCAATCGTCCGATTGAAATTCGGACGACAAAATTACCCTTAGAAAGTAGTATATTCATTGGTCAAGACACTAGGTAGGTATGTTTGATACGGACAATATAAACAGTCCTCATGGGAAACCCAGGAATAGGTCTTAACAAGACTTTTTGGCGGGAACTCGGCGTGGGCTCTTGCCTGCTCGGTTGAAATTATTGTTTTTTGTGTATGTAGTGATTTAGTGGATAATAAAGATAGTGTGTTATCCAGTAAATTTGCTACGGAGTGCGCAGCTGATGAAGATTTCAGGCGATATCGTGTTTGAACCCAGTTTGTGTTGTCTCAAAAAGTCATGGACATTTCCTTCGTAAAGTCCACTATTGCTTTACGGGGGGAGCAATGAACAATTTCCCCACTCGACACTGGCGGTTCGCCATATTTTTAACTTCTATAAAAGTGAAGAAATTACAATAACTGAACAATTTTCTACAACACGACACTGGCAGAAATGTCTCCAAACATGGGTTGACGATTGCCAAATCAATAAAAAAAGGTATTAACAAATCTTTATACGGGGTGTAACGAAAACGGAACGGGCTTGTTCAGTCAACGAAACTGAAAAACTTTTCCAAAGAAACATTTTTGGGAAATAATTTTTTTTTTACCTTTAAAATCTTTCCATACAAACTGTTCGATCAAAGTGAGCAACTTGTATAGAAAAATCACTTTTTTTAAATCACCAAAAATGTACCGGGTACCGGGTTGTAGTGTCAAGATTGAAGATGATTTTAATTTCAAGCAGAATAACCCTCCGGAGATAACCTTATGTACAGTATCAGTTGAAAATCACAAGCGATTCGTAGAAATACATATTTACTATCTGTGTATTTTTGTAACATATAACAAAAATATTTGAGCTTTGTAAATGAAGTCATATCAAAGTTTTTGCATAAATTTCCCGCCTACTTTCCTAGAAATGTTATTGTTTTGCCAACTGTTTTACCGTTTTCCTGTTTTTATTGTTTAGGTTTTTCATAATAAACAGTTTCCTCCACAAGCACAGAAACTAATGTCACAAGTGGCGAGACTTGACGGACGGAAAGAGCCGTTGCAAATCGTTCCGATGCGTAATTGCGCGAAGTGTCGCTGCACTAAGGCCGATATTTCACCGGGACACCACGGTAAAGACACCAGAGTCGCCACACCCTGCAGCCACAGTATTAAGGGCTATATTTCACTGGGAGTGGTAGCGCGACCAGCATCCGAACCGCACCGTCAAGCCCACAGTCTTATAAACCGATTTTTATAACTGTGCACTTCGAGCCGACAGAACTTCATTGCAATGTTGTTAAGGTCAGCATAAACCTAATTTATTTGCTGCAAGTACAGTTAAGAGCACTTCGAACTTAACATATTGGATTTTGAACCATTCTTACCGTGATAGTTGTAGGTAGGAGCTAAAGTCTCTCAGCTCGAAGTGCACAGTTAAAACAATTACGTTATACCGCAAATGTACCTATATTATCTAATTTCCGATGCCCCGTGATTCTACTGATGAAAATGAGCGACTTTTCCGAAGAATTTTTTTTATTGTGATCGTCACATTTTGTATGAGTAATAACAAAGATTTCGGACCTCCTTGCTTCGCTCGGAATAGATACCTTGCTAATTTATTTTAGTAGGGGATGACATCTGTCAACATGTCACAACCCCATCATCGATGATCCATATAAAATATTCAAAATAACCTGTCAAATCCATAGAAAAACGCCTCCACCACCTAGTGACGAATTATTTCTTTAATCCTCCTACCTTTATTTTTCTGTGAGTAATAATGATGAAATTAAAAGCAAAACTATCACAGCTAAGAAAACTTTACTGGTGAATGAGATGTAGCCGAAAAACTGGAAATAATAAAAATATCAATAGCTATCAGGCGCTAGCACCTCGCTGAGCATTGGGAGTTATAAAGTTTATGTGTTTAGTTTAGTTTATTCATTTATTGCAGTCATGTACAAGTAAGTAGGTCTTAAATATAGCTTAAAGGTAAAGTACATGCACCCTGTCAAATTAGGGTATAGCAATTTAGACTAACAATATCTTTAACGTTCATCACTTTAATGTCATGTTGAATAAGAATGATCATGCATTTGAAGTTAACAATATCATTACCATTAAATTAATTATTTCATTATATGTGTGAACGTGAAAACCTGCTATGCGATAAAAAGTCATAAAAAAACTACGGAGCCTATACTGCGCGTGGCCCTACACGCACTTGGCCGGTTTTTTTTCTTTTCTATAAGTAAGTTGGTAACGCCTTCTCAATTACTTTACTACTTACTTTGCTATTTCCTTTTTATCAGGCGCTCGCAATCGTAAAGCACGCACGATTCGAGCAAAAAAAAAATAATGCGATCGCGACACAAGGACACTGAATGGCAGTGGAATAATAACCGACCATGGTGTGTTTCTAACGGGGAAACCAACCGAATCGAATGTTTAGTAGTAGTGTTTCTGCAATAGTGAGAGAAGGCCGTTTCGTTTCGAACTGTGAGTAGCGTGCTTTGTTTGTTTATTTACCGGGTAATGTTACTGTACAAGTGAAAATAGTAAATAAAAATTAAACGATTATACACATCGTTCATATTATACACGACGCGTGAAAAGTTTCTCTATACTTACTGTTTCAAAATCATAACATAATCTGTAGTTTTTGGTTTAGTGCTCTTAATTTTGGGTAAGGTTTTCCTGAGAACTTGTTGGAATAAGTATAATCATGTAACATAGGTATTATATAGGGTGACTTTTAATTAGTTCTTGATAGCAAAAGATATGCATGTACTCATGATACTGAACAACTTTTCCCAAGGAACATAGGTCGAAATACGAAAAACCAAATTTGACCTCTCATACAAAATGCGCTATCAGCTGATGCAGTTTCTATGGGAGGTCAAAACTTGATTTTCGTATTTCGACCTATGTTCCTTGGTGGACAGTTGTTCAGTATCATGAGTACATTCATACATTTCTCTATCAAGAACTAATTAAAAGTCATCCTATATGACGTAGGTACTTTTGCGGACATTGTTCGACATGTCCTTACACCTACCTACAAATCCTATAAATAATATACTTTTTTAGGGTTCCGTAGTCAACAAAGAACCCTTATAGTTCCGTCATGTCCGTCTGTTGTCTTTCCGCTGCTTAGCTCAGCACGACCCTTATTACTTGAAAGCTGTAATTTGGTATGGATATACGAGTAGGTACCTTCATACGTAATCGACGTCACGTCGACAATGAGGTATAATAAAACCTTGAAAAAAATATTTTTTCGGGTACCTCCCTTACACGTAAAGTAGAATAAAATAGAATAGTAATAACATTTATTAATTGTAATTCTCAATACATAAAACGATATACAGGGTGTAATCCTTACATGTGTCCAGGCGATTATTCCATAACAATTACAGATATCAAAAAACTTTAAACTGATATCGAAAGTACGTTACCTAATGAGTAAAATGTAATCAATAACTTTTTAAAAATAACACTAGAAATATCCAAAATTTTGACTTTAAACACTCCCATACATTTAGTATGATATTAGTAGAAAGGTTTTAGTTTCAGTGGTTTTAGTTTCAGTTTAAGTGGTCTAATAGGTACTAATTTTACCTTAATCATATTTTATGATTACGTATGATATCATAATGATGACTTTCAAGTAGATTCATGTGTAGGTAGATACATTATGGAGACATTATCTTACCACTTCAAAATAATAATAAACCTTGTTTCAATAACGTATTAATTTGAACTGGCTGAAAAGCAACATACTATAGCAAAGTACATAATGTAACTGATTAAAAGCTCCCACAGGACAGGCCTTGCCTAGTGTGGGAGTTTTCGCCAATAGCTAAATGAGACTAGGATTTAATCAATTAATTTGTAATACATTAATCGATTTAATCAATTAATTTGTAATATTTATACTTAATGTCCTATTTTTGTAAATCTCACAATATTTGATTGATAAATAAATTATTTATTATTTATTTATTATTATTATTACAAAAATAACAAAAAGAAAGATAGTCGTTGGTGTCCGTTCTAAATTCAAAATCTTTATCGCGGGTTGTCGTTCCCGCCAATTTATTGTGTCAAAATAACCTTTTAAAATAAGAAAACTAAAACCTTTCTCCTAATCTCATACTAAATGTATGGGAGTGATTAATGACAGAATTTTGGATATTTGTCGTTTTATTTTTAAAAAGTTATTGATGTTATTTTACTCATTAGGTAACGTACTTTCGATATCAGTTTAAAGTTTTTTGATATCTCTAATAGTTACGGAATAAGCGCCTGGGCACACTTAACGATTACACCCTGTATATCTACCATCAACAATAAATTATAGTAAGAGTTTCCGAAAAGAAATATGAGGCAACTATGTCGTGATGTGTATTGTGTGCGACAGGTGAAGAGAGAAGAAGAAGTGAAGTGGGGATTTTTTTTTTCTTGTCGTCCCCTATGTGGGGTGTCGTGAGATAGATGTTTTAAAAATATTATGAGTTTGCAAAGACCACGGCTATTATCTGAACATCACTATGAATATTTAACAATAATAAACAATATACAATACAATACTTATCAATTACTAACAACAATACAAATATACTTATACTTAACAATTTTAGATGAACAATATTTTCTTGTTTCATACTTTTTAGAGCACGATTTGCCCGGAGTCGGGTTCTAGTTAATGAACGATTTTTTTATTTAAATTATTTTCAGGTTATAAATACGTAATATAGTTAACAATATATATTTTTTTGAAATAATCCAACATCAGACCATAACAATTTTTTTTTTCGTTCAAGACTTAAACTCCTCTAGAGGGCGCCACATACAATTTGTTATGACATCTCATCATCCAAGCGGATGATCAAGACGTTTCTAACGATACCTCATTTCTCACATTACAATAAATAGTTAAGAACTGTTTGGAAGTTATGAGGTAACAGATGAACATACATACATACATACCGGTCAAAATCATAACCCTCCTTTTTGCCGTAGTCGGCTAAGAATAGGTAGGGCTAGGAAAGGGCTACCTTAGCTAGGGCACTTTCACAGACGGACTTTCCCGACAATGTTAGTCTGAAGGTACCTACTAGCTTTTGGTCCAAATACATACAAGTTGTTACAGAAAGGATATCAACCCTGAAGGATGTGATTCTGCCCATGAAACTAAACAACTTTCCCTAAAGAACATAGGTCGAAATAGTTACGAAATTTTTTTTTTTACCTCCCATACAAATTGTGCTATCAGCTGATTCAGTTTTTATGAAAGGTAATAAATTTTTTTCGTATGTTCCTTAGTGAAAGTTGTTCAGTTTCATTGGCAGAATCCCATCTTTCAGGGTTGGTATACCTTTTTAGTTACACCCTTTATAAATAAGTTAGAATAATTTTTATTCTTTGTTTAAAGGTACGAGTGAGCAATGCCTGAGGTCCACGAAGCCTTCAAGAGTTGCGGAGAAAAGGAGGGAATAGAAATCTGGAGGATTGAAGTAAGCGCAGCAGTTTCTACATACTTATTTTTTTTTGCAAAAATTCGCCTCATATGAAGTAGACGCTCAAAGTCACTCAATTGGCTTACATAATTATGCTTGGTTAGAGAGACCCTCGAGACCCTCTCTTTGCGGTAGACATCAAATCAGGAACTAAAGTAACTATAGGATGGCCGTGTTCCAAATCAGCAGCGTAAAGCCACGATAACACCTAAATGAATTCAAGGACTAATTCGGCGTACATTGCTGGGAGGCTTGGTTATGTTAATTGCAATATCCTTACTTCAACGAGCAATGTAAGCCGAATTAGTTTCTGAATTAGGGAAGGTGTGATCGTGGCTTAACTTTGTATAACGTTCATGAGTATGCTGATTTCAAAAGTAACTGTGCCACTCCTTCATATGCTCTCCCCTGTCAACGCTAGTATCCTTAAGGGTTCCCTGGAGAAATGAAATGAAATGAAATTATATTTAATAACAATGGTTACACGTCAAGCTGCTGTGACTTCCCATACAAACTAACTTTGGCGATAACTTCTAAACTACAAAACATATTATGACAAAATTTTGTACATACAATTCGGTAAGGTGTATCAAAATTTAAAATTGATTTTGAATTGAAACCAATTTAACAATTTAAAAATACACTTTTTTTAGATGGGTAATGAAAACACTTACCATTCAGGAAAAAAACGGTGTTAAAAATCACGCATAAAATGGCTAATACGGATTATTTACGCTTCCGTTCTTAGTACGAATGATCAATTCACAAGTAAAAAACTATATATTTTCACTTTCGCAAACAAAGTTTATACTAAAACATTAGATTTTTAAAGATATCTTGATTTTTGTAAAACTCAACTGAGTTTTTTGACCGACTAGCATAGGCGACAGTGCGACGCTTTACCCTTCACTAGCTCATCTACATCTACACTTCTACACTAATATTATAAAGAGGAAAGATTTGTACCTATTTTTGTATGTTTGTAATGAATAGGCTCCGAAACTACTGGACCGATTTGAAAAATTCTTTCACCATTAGAAACCTGCATTATCCGGGATGAACATAGGCTATAAAATATTTTTAAAAAAGTTAGGGTTCCGTATGAAAACTTCGATAATGTAACCCAAGGTGTGAAAAAAATACTTAATAGCATCCTTATATCGAGTACGCTGCCGAAACTATTAACAATAGAGCAAAGTAATAAGTACAGAATTATAGAAGCCATCAATATCTACAAAAAAGTCCGCGATACCATATGTTTAACTATTACAGTTATGTCACAATAACTACTTTTTCATGTTAAAATATGTAATAGTAACGCCGGTACAAACTATATAGGCCACATTATTCGTACCTATTAATCCTTATCCAAATAAATGATTTCGTATTCAAGGCTATATCAGTACCTGTAAATAACTTTTTGAATTATTCAAATCGGACATACCATTCAAAAGTTATCATGAGTGTAATCGTTATCAAAATTGAAATTAAAGAAACAGCGCCTTAAGTGACTGTAATGGTTTTATCTACAACAGAGAATAGACACGAAAAATTTGACTGGTCAAGTGCGTGTCGTTCCGTGTGGTAGCGGCAAAGAATAGTGCCAACCCATCTCAACCTGTAGGTGTCGTAAGAGGCGACTAAGGGTTTACAAACCGGAAGATGGGCAGCGACATCTTTCCGTGTATCGCACCATCTTACATACTGCGGTCACCAACAACCGCGGTCCATGGTGCCAGCCTTAATGCTAACAAGCGTGGTGACTAAGATACTTCCCCTCCACATTCTTCTAGCAAGGGCTCGAATTCTGGAGGGAGCTCCCTGTCCTGTAGTGGACGTATTATGGGATGTTATGATGGTTTTGATGAAGTGCGTGTCGGCTCGAGCGAATTTAATGCACTTCTGCGTGACTAAGATGGTATGACTGCCCATAACTAGGACAGTATTTTTACCTTAGTGGTACGGAACCCTCGGTAGGAGTCCAACTTGCGCTTGGCTGGTTTCTTTAGTAACCCCCGATGCAACAAGAACCTATATCTACCCGTGCGAATCCGGGGCGAACCGCTAGTACAGAATATGTATATGGCGGACTCTATAGTTTTTTACTCTGAGGTTTGAACCATGGGAAAAGTCATTAGCTACTTTTTCTGAACCCCACGCGGACGGAGTCGCGGGCAACAGCTAGTGGGTAATAAATGTTAAACTCGCGTCAGATGTGTAGCCTGATCGAAAAAGCGTCAACTGTCAAACGTATTGTTATTACAATACGGGTTTTTATTCAGTGACATCAAAGAAATACGCGAGCAATGGCGCGATTGACCCTTACAAAAAGCATAATATTAAAAAATGCATGTTGTCACTTCTGCCGGCACTCCCGGAGTGCAACCCGTCCTTTTTTTTATAAAAACCAGTTTCAAACCTTGATACATCTTATCGAGCTGTGTGTACAGAATTTTGTCAACATGAGTTTTGTATTTTAGAATATATCGCAAAAATAATTTGTATGGAAAGTTACAGCTCCAGGGCTCCCTTAATAACTCCATATCCTCTGTTATTTTCCCTGTCGCTTGGAAAGAAGCTTATATTGTCCCTATACAAAAATATCTTCTCCAGTTTCTTCTTCGATTATCACCCAACATCAATCTTACCCTTCTTCTCAAAGGACCTCGAAAGGCTTGTCCAACAGCAACTTTAATCTTTCTTCTTTTCAGTGAACAACCTTTTGAATCCATTCCAATCCGGTTTTCGAAACTACTTATGTTAAACTATGTTGACTGTGTTAACGCTACTGGATTTCAGTAAAGCATTTAAGATAGTTGGTTTTGACAGTCTGATTTCGATGCTTCATTCACTTAAAGAGTCCAGGCGCTGAGGTCTACGTCTGCCTCGACTCTTGGTCTGCCAAAAGAGCGATGGCGTCTTTCTTCTCAAAGAATTCGTAAGCGGTTACAAAATATCGTGACCAATGGAAAACCGCAATGAAGGGCTTTGTCCAACTTTTCGATATCATTATAACTAGTGATGGGCTGACTATGGGGTTTTCCGATCAGCCGACTAGCCGACTAGTCGGTTTTGATATTGCCGGATAGTCGGCCGACTAGTCGGCAGTGCCGATCATCCTTATTTCGTACTTGATCCCAGATATAATCTGCAGTTTTTTTGAGCCGCAAAATATATTAACAATGAGGTTACAATTTTTACTAGGCATTTTAAAGATTCCTTGAGCAACGATGATAGTGATGCACAGCTATGTCATGGCTAAGGACAGAACATAATAAATATTCAGATCCTGTATTTTTATTTCATCTCTTCATTCTCTGTCTTTAAGCCCATTAACGATAAAAAAAACGCAATTTAATCGATTTTTACCGCAACTAAGTAATCCGATAATTTGTAATAACATTTTAGACATGAAATACTTTTACTGCCGAATAATCAGTAACCGACTATAAAATATGCCGAATAGTCGGTTTTACCGACTAGTCGGTGTATAGTCGGCCCATCTCTAATTATAACATCTTATGAAACGTCCTCTGCAGGACAGGGAGCTCCCTCCAGAACTCCAGCAAAAACGCGTGGTACTTAGGAAGGGATTTACCGTAGTCACCACGGCGTTGCGACTGGCACCTTTGTTCTTGTTGACCGCAATATATAGGGTGACTTTTAATTAGTTCTTGATAGCAAAAGATATGCAAGTACTCATGTTACTGAACAACTTTTCCCAAGGAACGTTGGTCGAAATACGAAAAACCAAATTTGACCTCTCATACAAAATGCGCTATCAGATGATGCAGTTTCTATGGGAGGTCAAAACTTGATTTTCGTATTTCGACCTTTGTTCCTTGGGGAAAGTTGTTAAGTATCATGAGTACATTCAAACCTTTTTCTATCAAGAACTAATTAAAAGTCACCCTATATAAGATGGTACAATACACAGTAAAATGCTGCTGCCCATCCTCCGGTTCATAAGCCTTTAGTCGCCTCTTACGACACCCACGGGTACTATGAGTAGGTACTATTCGTTGCCAGCACCACACCTTTGGATATAATAGACTAAAAATAAAAGATTTATTTCAGATAAATATTTAATTAAGGTTTAAGTTAGTTAATGAATGATATGTAATGTAATGATTTTGTTAATTAGGTTTTTAATGGTTAGCAAATGGATATTTAGTTAAATACATGCAAAATAATTATGATGACAAAGAGCTAATTAGTAAACTCCAATTATTATGTACATTTTCCTTTCCCGTAAGCTAAAAATAGAACACTTCTGGGATAACAAAGTAAAATGCGCGTATACGGTACCTATAATAAGTCTTTACCTATGAAATTGCCGTTTTGTATGGCGAATTTTAGGTAAACTCAATTTTCAGTACCTACTAACATTTTTGCATTTTTCTTGGGAATTATAAATCCATTTTTTTTAGCATTATTGGGAAGACATTAAGCTAACAGAAATTTAAATTTAATTTTCGAAAAATATTATCTGTAAAAAAATATAACAAATCTAATGATGAAATCGGACGACATTTAAGACGAACAATTTTCGAACCTTTAATTTTATATATCAAACTAAAAATAAAAACTTTATTTTATGCAGAAATTGATAACCTTAAAGTCAACTTTCAAATATAAGACAAATGAAAAAAATTGCATTAGAATTATAGGAATTACTGTAAGAAAATTTCGGCATATTCATAGGTAAAGACCTATTATTTTGGTGGGGATGTAGGTAGTGTAGCGTTATCGCTTATATTCTTTTTCTGGTTCAGAACTTTTTTCTACTCACGAATATTGACTGGCCGTTTGTATTCATTGACAGTGGATTCAAATTTGAGTTTTTTCCGTTTTCTGTTTTTATTATTGTTTTGCATTCGAGATGAAAACACTTCAAAAACTGTCTAAAGATATTTTTATTATGATAATTGCTAAAAACTTTGAGTTATTCGAACTCTCCAAACAACCACAAGTATGATAAAATTTTCTTATCTAGGCAAGTATGTGTTGCTTCTTCCACTACTTCCCCTTTTACTGTCTCAAGTGTAATCAGCCCAGATTTGTTTCAAATGCCGCACTCCTGGTTTTATCAGTAACTCGTGTCCACGATGTGCGTCACAGTCCTCGAATAAGACGCCAAAATCCCGTAAGACACTGGGAATATCCAGTAACGCCTCATTCGGTATCTCCGGTGATTCACTCGAAATCTCCTGATAATAGATTTTTTCTAGAAGTTTTCTTTCATGGTAAGATAGCTCTTACACTATAATTGCAGTACTTTTAAACTTTAATTATTTTATTTTTAATGCAGTAGGTACAGTCAAGAACACGTCAAGCTTGACACATTGGACTTTGCCAGTTCACATCTCGAACACTGTTGGGCTTAAAGTGTCAAGCTTGACCTGCTTTTGACTGTACCATAGCACGTTTGTAGCTTTGAATTTATTATTATTATTATATCAATAGACAGCGGACAAGCGAGTGGGCCACCTAGTGGTAAGTGGTCACCACCGCCCATGACACCCAGTGTCTTGTATTGTATTGTACTGTATTGTACTGCACTGTATTGTACTGTATTGTACTGTACTGTATTGTGCTGTACTGTATTGTACTGTACTGTATTGTATTGTATATTTAATGGCATCACATCTCATTATAGTGAAATAATTTGACATATATGACTACAAACGTGTCTAAATAAATATACACATTTATGGTCAAGGAATACAATGAGCGGGTTTCGCAGCTAAGCGTCAACTGAGTATTCAAAAATGTCGATAGATGGCTCTGAAGACAGTTGCTAAAGAACTTAAAATAAATCTGTCATAGATGAAGCGTGAAGTAAATAAACTCCTTAGGCAACACTTACAACAGATAGGAAAAATAAGTTGACAGTAAAATTTTCCTACACAAACGCTATCTATCAAGAAAATTAAAACTAGTTTTTCTTTTTAAAAACCGGCTCATTGCACAATAATTATAAGACGTATCAGACCATAGATTTATTCAGAAACTAACCGTTTCCCGCGACTCATTCCGCATGGGCTTCAGGTTGTTACAAATAAAATACTATTAAAAATCCAAGATGGCTGACTTTGAAAGGGGCTCCTATCAAATATTAAAAGCAGTCGTATCTATAATACCTGGAAAAAATTTGGTGCTTAATTCTAGCGTGTCCACATAAAAGCGATATAAGCAGAACCAACTTAGCATAATTTTCTCCATTGAAGATTAAAATGTAATACTTTTTCAGGATTTTAACCCAGTACCAGTTCCAAAACACCAGTACGGAAATTTCTACTCAGGAGATTCATACATCGTTCTTAAGGTAAAAAATAACCTACCTATAAAAGAACCCAACTCCCAACTCCCTATTATTTATTGGAAAATATTGCTGGGTAAAAAAAACACCATAAATCAAACCTATAAGTTCAATAGTGACAAATAATATCTACCGAAAACTAAACCCGAAAATAAGAAAACAAGAAAATATTGTTATGTACAAAGTGTTGTATAAAATAAATATTCATAGTGATGTTGAGATAATAGCCGTGGTTCATATCAGATGACAATATTTTCTAGTCGGGTTTTAGTTTTTGATCTTTCTTTTTATTATTATTTTGGAGTAGAAATAAACCAGACTCAGACCATCAAACTGTAAAAAAGTCACTAAGAAGCATAGGCCGAAATAAGGGACTTTGAAAAACCGATTTCCAGACAACAGACGTGAAATCCCGGCTAGCATGGGACATCCACTTCTGGCTGGGATCAGGAACGTCCCAGGATGAAGCTGGTGCGGCGGCTATCTTGACTATCAATCTGGACGATGGCAAGTTTCTTGGAGCAGCCATCCAACACAGGGAAGTTGAAGGTTATGAGAGCAAGCAGTTCCTCGATTACTTCCAACCAGGTCAGTATTTATTGAGCTAAGACGAAAACTTAATAGTGTGAACTGCTTGGCAAAGATCTTGGAGCCAATTTTTGAAAGTCTTAAAATTATTGAAAGATTGTTAAAATTAAAATTGGCCCTGTTTAAACTCCTCAAATAGATAGGGTGATGGCGTCCAGCATTTCTATATAATTTGCACATGTGGCAGACGTGGATCGTTCGATTAAAGACGATGAGTAGAACCACAGAAAAATAGTCTGCCACCTTGGTAGCGCTGCGTTATCAATTAACAGGGCTTTAAAAATGTAAAAAAAAATCATGAGCTAAATCATTTGCTCATGTCTGCCGCTTGCACTGATGGTCAGAATCATCCTCAAAACGATGAAAGTTGAAGAGGCAGACCACCACACCTCTGCGTTTTGAAGGAATATTTTTTTTAGTTTTTTGTTATGATATTACAACGTGTATATCATTTGCTCATGTGGCAGACATAGATCTTTCGATTAAAAACGATGAGTAGAACAACAGAAAAATAGTCTGCCACCTTGGTAGCGCTGCGTTATCAATTAACAGGGTTTTAAAAATGTAAAAAAAAATCACGTGCTAAATCATTTGCTCACGTCTGCCGCTTGCACTGATGGTTACAATCATCCTCAAAACCATAAAAATCGAAGAGGCAGACCTCTAGACCTCTGATTTACCAAAGGCAGACCATTTGATTCATAGTCTTATATATAGGGTGACTTCATAGATTTATATAGTCAAGATAGGGTCTTGGGAACAAGCGGTTCAAAATTTCCCCATACAAGAAAAAAAAGCGCCATCTGTGAAAGATCGCGTAAACTACGTAGTGTAGTACTTCAAGGAGGTCTTTGTTCTGAGGTCGTCGGTGCTAAATACACGGAATGGAAATAATATGGCGGGAAAAACAAAACAAAGTCTTTACTGTTTATACGTGACTTAGGCCTGGTTTTTCAGTGTTATTTATTAGATAATAGTAAAAAACAATAATAGTAAGTAATTTTTTAACTAAAAAAATGAATCATCGTTTCATTTTTGTATTAGTAAGTTTGTTGTTTTTTATTTGGAAAACTTACATCTGTTTATTGAAAAGTCGCGTCTTACACGAATTAATTGATACATTTTTACTTATTTACTTTTTACATCTTAAATCTTTTGCTTTATTTACTTCTTCTATCATCGTTAGTGCACCCTTTTATGCAACAGGCTGGCATTTTTGTATGTAGTCGCGCGTTTTGCGTGGTCCGCTCCTCAGAACAAAGATCTCCTTGCTCGTCCGCTCAGATAAAGTTGACAATTTGTGATTGACATTTGTTGGTCCACAATGTCAGATTGTGGACCAACGAATTGGGGACAGTGTAACGTGCCGATGGGCCAGTACTAAAATATAAGTAAATGGGTGACTTTTAATTAGTTCTTGATAGAAACAGGTATGAATTGATACTGAATAACTTTCCCCAAGGAGCATAGGTCGAAATACGAAAATCAAGTTTTGATCTCCCAAAGAAACTGCATCAGCGGATGGTGATGGAGGTCAAATTGGGTATTTCGTATTTCGACCAATTTTCCTTAGGAATAGTTTTTCAGTATCATGAGTACATCATGTACATGCATATCTTTTGCTATCAAGAATTAATTAAAAGTCACCCTATACAACGTGTTAATGGAATAAGCGAAACCCTCATACACCCCAACTGATTTTTATTAAAATAAATCCATTCCCGTAAAAAAAATCTTAAAATTTTTTTTTTCTAGATATTGTTATTTTAAAGTTTCATCATAGTTCTAGTTTTATCGTTGTTCTAGCCCGCGCACTCCGCGCACGCTTCCCTCCCCTCTTCACCGCTTATGGTCCGCGCGGCACCGGTCGGCAGCGCGCTTATCCACAGAAATGTTAAGAATAGAAGCGGCAAAAGTTTAAGTAATAAAAATTTAAAAAAATCACCCCCATCAAAAACCCGTGAAATTGATTCCACTCTCGATTCTGAATAAACTATTTTCTCAGTTTCGCTCAAAGATTTCGGACGTTTCGCTTATTCCGTTAACACCTTGTATAGGGTACTTCTTAATCAACTGCGTTCCTTTGAGTGTGTTACTCTGACCATAGAACTTAACAACTTTCCCTAAAGTACGACAAAAAAATTACAAAAAAAATACTTCACTTAGTTCTTGGTTATAAACTGCTACGGTTATTTTGTAATTTTTAGCGCTAATAGAAACCTTGAAATACTCTGAAGGAGGTGTGTAGTTTTTGTTATAAATATTTTTATTTTACAAGTTTTAGTGTTAAGCAAACATCGTAAGGTACAGGCACCAAAAGGTGGTTGGTAACCCTAACTGATCTAAATTACTGACCTGATGATCACTCCTTCAAAGTGGTAAGGACAAACGACTGAAAGGCCTTCCGAAGCACGAATGACGTAGTGTTGTCATATCACTACAATCATGATGTCTCTAAAAAAGTTCGAGCATTTCATGGATAGTCTCTAAAATTGATGGTCAGTAATAAGTAACCAACTTATAGACAGGTACGCACTTCGGTGGAAACAATTTGACCTTGAGCGAGTATTTTCTTTAAGGCGTTTGTAACGTAGCCACAGAATATTCAAGCAATATTTATATTTGTAATCGGTTTCTCGAAAACGGCTCTAACGATTTTGATGAAAATTACTATACGGGTTTTCGGGGCGAAAAATCGATCTAGCTAGGTCTCATGTCTGGGAAAATTCGTTTTCACGGTCTTTTTAATCATTTCTTTGCGCGTTTTAGTGCGTTTAAGAAACTTACAGCGCCACCTGGGTTTGAGTAGCATAGCTTGCTCACCCGATGATATTGTCAGCTTGAGGCGGCTATTCTAGAGCGAAGCTCGGTCGCCCAGGTACTATAATAGTAAACAAGTTCAGCGTAGCGCTGGTTCGGCTGACTACAGGTTACACTGGTTTTGTCTCTACGTGTACAATGCCGTGCGTTCCATGGCATGGCATCTCTAAGATGTTCAATTTCCTGTGAAGAGCTTTCACCTGAGAGATTTTGCATTATTTACCTAACGCGTTGTTTTTAAAACACGTAGGTAATCGTGCCTATAAAGTTTGAGCGTTGCTTTCGATTTCCCTGGGATCCCATAATGAGATCCTGACTTGGTGGCCATGGGACAACTTCAGAAGTATGTTTGGTCGGATAAAAAAAGAATTTTTAAAATCGTTCTATTATTTGACAGAACGTTCTAATTGTTGTGCCACTAGCGGTCACACACCACGACTAACGTTATTTAATTTTAGAGATCGCAAAGAAAGACCAACTTCCACTTAGCCACGAGCGCTTCAAACTTTCGATCAATACGTGACTAAAATTTTGAAGAATAATCCTCCAACTCCTAACCGTTAAGGAGTTGGACCTTCCATCATCAGACCATCAACATGAGATGATGAATACCAGACGCAATACTTGTGTAGCTTTGAAAAATATATGAAAAACGTTATACGTGCCTATAAAATTTGAGTGTTGCCCTCGATTTCCCTAGGATCCTATCATCAGATCCTGACTTGGTGACAATGGGACCACCTCAGGAGTATACCCTTTCGGATGAAAAAGGAATTTTGCAAATCGTTAACACCTGACGGAAAAATAGGTAGACATACATAAAAAATACATACAGTGGAACATAGAACCTCCTCCTTTTTTGAAGTCGGTTAAAATTAGGCTTAGTTTCCATACTCCTGATAAGCCCATGTATTTACTGTGCCTCTAATTTTTTATTTTTAGGGTTCCGTACCTCAAATAACGGAACCCTTATAGGATCACTTTGTTGTCCGTCTGTCTGTCTGTCTGTCTGTCAAGACCCTTTATCTCACGAACGGGTAAAGGTTTCAGGTTGAAATTAATACCATTTATTAGGATCCATGAACCACACAAGATCTGAAAATTTCAATTTTTTACAACGACGCAATCAAAAGATATGGCATTTTATGTCCTCATCTCCATACATTTATGCAAAATAGTTGACTTAAAATTATGACATTTGGCAAGAAGCTAGGTCTCACAGTACAAATAATGGGAAAAGTCTGAAATCATCAAATATTACAACTTTTCTCACAACTAATGGTAACCAATTGTGGTGAGCTCCCGTTTCAAGAACATTCATATAAGATAGGGGTCAAGTTGGATGGTCGCGAAGGCGATTTTTGTTTTAGTTCTATTTTAAAAATGGGAACACTTACAAACTTTAAAATTGGTATGTTCATAGTGCATAAGCTATAAAATAACAACAAATAATAAAATTTGGTCAAGCGCGTGTCGGACTCAAAAAATGTAGCACATTAACTTACTGAAATTTCAACTAATACAATAATGATTATGTGGTGGTACGGAACCCTCTGTGCGCGAGTCCGACTCGCACTTGGCCGGTTTTTTTAAAGCATCGGCTACTTTCAATGCAATCTTTTTAGTAAGATGCTGGCTGGTATTTTGATACATAATTTTTTCATGTTCATTTGTTCAAAGTTCTGTCAAGATTTGAATGGATGACATCAATCAAAGACATAGCAGTTGCAGTCTCAGGAGACGCATTTTTGAAGCGTTCGTATTGGCAAGATTCGTATACGAATCAGTGATATCGCTATTTTTGAATATTTATACCTGTGAATTCTGTCTGACCAAAGATTTTGGAAATTACGCCAGGGGGCGTTAGAAGCGCAGCGTTTTTCTTACGTCAATGGGTCTGACCCACTCGTTTTGCGCACCCAGTAGACGTTTGCCCAACCGTTGGCCGCGCCGGCTCGGCAAGCTTGTTGACAGCTTTCACACGTTGTTGGTGCGGCTCATTCCGTGTAGGTCTGTCAAGCAAGCAAGATGGACGTATACGCGGAGACTATCGCTGCCGCTAAAATATACTTATACAGTGCTTTTAAGTTTTGTTTCCAGCTGCACCATATTTGAAAAAAAAAAAAATATTTTTACTTATTTAGAATAAAATAAAACGTCCCTCTGCTCCTACGCACTTATTTGAAATAAAGGCACGGCCAACGTGTGAACGCCGTTTGCGGCTCGTCGTGTAGAGCCCGTGTTGGATTTCTACCCTTGAACATTTCTACCACTCGAAAGTATATTTAATCTGTGATAAGAACGATATTGGGTCCCCCGCACATGGTCAAACAGTTTCGCGATCAGACTTCGCGATCATTATTATTTCTCTTTCTTTCTTATGGCTGCATCTCTACCGGATCGCAGCATCGCGGATTTAACGTGTGCGGACACTCGACGTTTCCTTCACACATTGGGTGCGCGCATACGTAACATCCGCGATCCTGCGATCCGGTAGAGATGCAGCTATAAGAAAGAAAGAGAAAGCTATAGGACCATAGAGACACCATAGATACACCTAGTCTATGGTCCTATAGCTTTCTCTTTCTTATAGCTGCATCTCAGCGGATCGCAGGATCGCGGATTTAACGTGTGCGGGGACCCATTGAGATATCAACTTTTTAATTAGCGTTCCATTCCTACGCAATTTATTACCGGTTTTTAAAATCAATGAATAATTTCTTTCCGGTGTTTATTCTTTTCTAAGTGAAACGAAATTATCTATGTACAAGTGCGACAAGGCTTATTATGAACGTGGCAAAAAAAGGAACTAACACCGCCACCTTGTGAAACGTCACTTTTGAGTGTTCTCCTTATACAAGCCAGCGCCCCCACCCGCGTTCATTATAAGCCTTGTCTACTTGAAAGAAGAAAGTGAATTAGGACGCACCCTATATTGGGGATATGATTGATTTAGTACGAATTTATAAAAATTAATATTTCTTAAAATCAGTGAGTAAATCGTCTGCCAATTTTTTGTTGTCTTCAGTGAAACCAAATGAAGCGAATAAAAGCAACTAGAATGATGAGCAAATGGTTTAGTAGAGCCTTTTTTTTTTACATATTTACTAGTACTTCCCGTGATAATGCAGAGCCCTATACGTCTGCCTCTTCGATTTCTTTAATTTTTAGTATGTTTCTGACCAGCAGCTCCATTGGCAGACATGAGCAAATGATTTAGTACCCTTCTTTTTTTTACATTTTTGAAAATCTGAAACTCAAAAACGCAGCGACGGACAGAAAAACTTTACTGAACCAAATCAATTTATAATAATCTAAACTATCATCTCTAGCGATATGAAATACGTGCAAATCATATAGCGAAATATTTTTCATCTCCCTTACTAAAAAGTAAGGATCAATATTTGTTAATTATAAACTAATGTTCAGTTTTAAAATTACTATCATAACAATTTCAGTTTTATGAGTTCATCGTGCCTTTTTGAAATTTTAAAAATCTCGAAAATCACCCGGTGACTTTCTAAAATTGGCTCGATTTTAAAAGTTTTCTAAGAGATTAAACTCATAGTATGTATGATACTGTCGAGCTGATAATTTATTTTTAATCTGGTATGAAAAGTACAGGTAGACTAGGCAGATAGCCCATCACAAGATGGCCTGACGCTCTGGTCAAGCTCGCTGGAAACCTTTGGATGTAGACAGCGCGGGCCGATCGTCGGTCGGTCATCTCTTGGTAAATTTGTCCAGCAGCGGACTTCTTTTTGGCTGATGTGACAATGAAAAGGAAAAAAAGAATAAAGCATGATCATCATTATCATAACATCCCATGAAACGTCCACTACAGGACAGGGAGCTCCCTCCAGAATTCTAGCTTTTGCTGGAAAAAATGTGGAGGGGAAGTATCATAGTCACCTCGCTTGTTAGCGTTACGGCTGGCACCATGGACCGCGGTTGTAGGTGACCGCAGTAAGTAAGATACAAAGGAGGATGCTGCTGCCCATCCTCCAGTTAACAATTAGTCGCCTCTTACGACACCCACGGGTATGTATGGGTTGGTAGTATTCTTTGCCGGCACCACTCGGGACAAAATAATAAAAGCGGAAGCGGAAGGAATAAAAAAGCATGATAGACGTAAATAAACTTGATCTGATTCGACCTTCATGTTTTAAAAATTATGTTACAGCTATCCGTTACATGGATGGAGGCCATGCGTCAGGGTTCAGTCATGTCACCGTCAATGCTGGAGCTGAGAAGAGGCTCTTCCAGATCAAAGGAAAGAGGAACGTCCGAGTCAGACAGGTCTGTATACGTTACGTTACGCTACGTTAACGTTACAGATTAGATTAATGAAGGTCTCCGCGTGAAAACCTATCAATAATCTAAGTGTAACAGCCATACTTCCGTCATATGGGGAGGCCACGTGTCAGGGTTCAGTCATGTGGTCATCAACGTAATTTCCAAAAATTAAGGGCAAGAGGAACGTAAGAGTCTAGTTTGTCTGCGTTGTAGTACAATAAAACAGTCTCTCAAAGAAAAGTGGCCTGAATAAACTTTGATTAGACTGTAAGTTTAGAACGAGTAAATAAATGATAAAATTATCTGTGACAATAGGCACCTCATACCCTCATAAGATTGCTACTTTTTCAAAAGTCAGTTTACCGTTTTGTCATCCACAAAATTCTATGACAAAATTATAAACAAGAGAAAATTAGAAGCAAGGAGGTCATTATTCTGAGATTTCATCTATGCTTTGTAATATCGCCATTTTGGATCTAACACTTTTTTTACATTACCTCTCAACAACTTAATAACAAGGTGTTAGGTCAGTCATTGATCTTACAACGAACTCAATAATATATACTGATGATAATAACGTTGCAGGTGGAGCCAAAGATATCTTCAATGAACAAGGGTGACTGCTTTATCTTAGATATCGACCACACTATCTACCTGTATGTAGGCGAGAAGGCTGGTCAGATGGAAAAAATGAAAGCCATATCCGTTGCTAATACTGTCCGCGATCAAGACCATAACGGACGAGGGAATATTGAGATCATCGGTAAGTTTCACTTGGTGTCCTGATGCTTTCTTTCACTTAAACTCTTTTTCACTGTTTTTCACTCTATCACCAAATAGTAAAGTTTTATAGGGAGGGTTTTTGTCACCCCCTTCAGTGAAGGAATTTCCTTGCAATCAAGGAGTATACAGCGTGAATTTGTGTTGGTTTCGCACCCGAAGCCCAGTGATTCTGCTCATGAAAACAAGTAACATTCCCAAAGAAAAAAATCTTTTACTCGAAAAAAATATTTCGCCTCCCCATACAAAATGAGTCGATCACGTGACCACTTTACTATGGAGAGGCGAAAAAAAATTTTCGAGTAAAAATTTTTTTTCTTCGGGAAAGTTGCTTGTTATCATGAGTAGAATCACTGGGCTTCGGGTGCGAAACCACTACAAATTCACGCTGTAGATATTTCTGCATGGCAATCTTTCTCCGCTGTGAATAATACAGGGTTTACGTTGAAAGCTGTCAGTCTTTGGAATGATTTGCCGTCTGATATTCGTCAGTCGAAGTCTCTTGCTGTTTTTAAAACAAAACTACATAATCATTTCCTTAATAAAACTCTTCCATAGTTTGCAACAAGTTTGTATGTATTTTATTTACCTGTATATATTTATAGATATATATATATATATATATATATATATATATATATATATATATATATATATTTATTTATTTATTTATTCTTATACTTACATTATATATATATATATTTATTGTATTACAGTAGTATATTAATATTATAAGTATATTGGCACACTACTACAGTTTTCATTCAAACTTTCCTGCATGCAAAGGTTGTCTGGAAGAGATCGCTCCTAGCGATAAGACCGCCTTTGTCACCCTAGATTTAAGAGTCTCCTTTTATTGTTAATGTGTTTTGTGTGTGACAATAAAGTATTTATCTATCTATTTATCTATCTATTTTTGGACCCCTAGCCAAATTTTTGTATGTTGCTCAGAACATGAAACTGAACAACTTTTCCAAAGAAACATGGGTCGGTGAACGAGAAAAATTTCTGGGCGTGCCATAAAATTCCACTGATGGTAGTGCAAGGTTTTTATGGGAGACCCAAAAACAAAATTCGTTTTTCGACCCATGTTTCTTTTGGAAAGTTGTTCAGATTGGGTAACATACTGAAATTTGGCTAAGGGTCCAAAAATAACCCTGTATAATGTCCGCGAGGGAATATTGAAATCATCGGTAAGATTTAGTGGGATTCCTGGATGTAGACAACACTAAGTTACGTTTGCAAATGGCCAGGTGGAGAAAGATAACACCTCAGTTGCCAATTCGGTTCAATTGCCAATCCTTGTCTCCAGATCCTTACTCAAGCGAGCGCGACTTCGAGCAGTTCTTCGAATCTCTGGGTGATGGTGACAAAGCGTCAGTTCCTGACGCGGCAGAAGGTGGCGATGATGAGGTAAACACAAAACATTGATGTATTAGATCTTTATATGATATGCTACTGGCCAAACCAAATTTAAAAGTTTGGCCTATCTTAACTTTTTTCTGGCCAACGAAGCCTACTACTATAGTCTGAATGGGAAGGAACGAGCAAGGACTAGTTGCCGCCGGGAGCGGGGACGAGCGATGTGCGTCCCCGTCTCGCCGGGAGCATTACTATACAGCGGTACAGGTCAGACTATAGTACACGGGATTTTATAGCACAGACCAAACTAGTTTGTGTTACCATTGGGATTGGACAATAACTTAGATTTAAAAAAATAAGAATAAGGTGGTCGACCGCATGGAGCGAGCTCACGGCAGTTTTTTTTTTCAAAATGGGTAAAATATTTTGATTCGATTTTAAATGAAACATCATTTTATTGTTTTGCTTTTACACGGAGCGTACCTACAGCAATGAAAAGAAAACGTAAGTACAACCGTACCTATCTCCTGGTAGTTCATTCAACATATTGGATTTAACGGTTTAAAAATTTACACTCATAAAAAAATCTAATTAAATAAAAAGATTATTGATCGTAGTCAAACTCTTGTTATGACTCTATGGGATTATTTTTGGACCCCTGGCCAAATTTTAATATTTTGCTCAAAACGTGTTATGTATCGGAACAACTTTCCCAAAGGAACATGGGTCGAAAAACAAGATAAAATTTCAAATCTTGTGCCGACAATAGTGGGAATTGTAAGGGATAACCAAAAATTTCTCTCGTTTTCGACCCATGTCGTTTCCTTTGGGAAAGTTGTTCAGATTCGTGTTCTGAGTAACATACAAAAATTTGGCCAGGGGTCCAAAAACAACCCTGTATAGGTGACGTCCCGTAACATGAATACTACAATGTTTGTTTCAGGAGTTTGAACACGCCGCGGAACCGAACCTTAGCGAGGTATCGGACAGGACCGGCTCGTTGAAGATCACTCCACTGAGCAAACCGTACACTCAGGAGCAGCTCAAACCAGAGGTAGGATTTAAAATTATACGCCTCCTATCTTGTACACACGGCCGCACGTCGGTGGACACACTTTGACCTTGAGAGGGTCTCTGGTTCCGGGCGTTTGTAGTGTGCCGCTGGTTCAGCTTATACTGGTTTTGTTTCTTCATGCTTGCTGCCGTGCGTACCAAACATGTGAACAGGTAAGCAAAAAGTAGGTAAGTAAAAAAGCAAGTAAGCAGGTAGGTAAGTAAGCATTTAAACAAGTAAGCAAGAGAATAAGTAAGTGAGGTAGCAAGTATGCATGTAACATCATCATCATAGCATCCCACGAAACGTCCACTGCAAGACAAGAAGCTCCTTCCAGAATTACAGCAAAAATACGCACGGTTTGGAGGGGAATAACTATAGTCAGTTTAGGCTCGTGTGGTGCTAGCAAAGAATAGTTTACCAACCCTTCTCTGCCCGTGGGTGTGTAAGACACAACTTATGTACAATACAACTAACTATCTAGTAAGTAAACGAGTAAGCAAGTAAGTAAGGAAACTCGTAAGCAGGTAGGCAAGTAAGCATTTAAACTAGTAAGCATAGAAGAAAGGATGTAAGAAAGCAAGTAAGCTGGTAAGCAAGAGAGCTTTTAAGCAAGTAAGCAACGTAGCAAGTATGCATGTATCATCATAACACCCCATGAAACGTCAACGTCAATGACAGCTAGCTCCCTCCAGAATTCCAGCAAAATCGCACGGTACTACTTGGAGGGGAATAACTATAGTCACCTTAGGCCCGTGTGGTACCGGCAAAGAATAGTGTACCAACCCTTCTCTGCCCGTGGGTGCATAAGATGCGACTAAGGGACAATGCAAGTATGCAGTCTAAGCAAGTAAGCAAGCAATCTAGTAAGTAAGCGAGTAAGAAGGTAAGCAAGTAAGCAAGCCAGTAAGTTTTGGAAGTTCTTACGCTGTGTACGGCGAAGTGACTTCAGATGCAGGCAAACTCCATAAAGTCATAGGACTAAGGGTGCCTGCACAAGACCGACATAAAATATCAACACACACATTGTCGATGATTTTTTTGTAAAAAGTATAAACATAATGCTAAGATAAGAGCCTTTGCCCAGCAGAGGGACAGTAGGCTATAGGTTAGTGAAAAAAAAAACCGGTCAAGTGCGAGTCGGACTCGCGCGCCGAGGGTTCCGATATACCTATAGTATTTTTGGAAGCAATAAAGTCCATTTTCAGGACCGCAAAACTAAATTTGTTTGTAAAGGTTTTTTGCAGATTTCTGAAAAACTGTGCAACTTAGAAAGATCGTTTTATTTTTGCTGTAAAGTTTATATAAACTTCTGTCAACTGTAATTAATTCAGATTTTTCCTTACTCAAACTTCGGAGATAAGGGGGGGGGAATGGTATTTTTCTTGACATTTTTCATCATAACTTTAAAACTAAGAAATTTAAAAAAATACAAAAATATATTTTAAAATGTACAAGTAAAGCCCTTTCATATGATACCCCATTCGACCTAGTAGCGACAATTTGAAATTTGGCCCCCCCTATTTTGGCCCCCTTTATATTAATAATCATACTTTTTTCAAAATTTTTTCTTGTGCAATTAAGTTGGGCAACTATATTCTAAAACTATTCCAAATTTCAGGTTGATAGCATAAGTGGTTGCTGAGATATAGAGGTGTGACAGACAGACAGACAGACAGAGCGGCACCATAAGGGTTCCTTTTTTTTACCATTTTGGTATCGGAACCCTAAAAACGATAAGGACCCATCATCATATTTTTTTTTAAATGCCTCCGTATTATTTTGTTCGTTCACGTTCGTCATTCACGTGGAATCCCAAAAAGTAGCCTGTAAAATCAAGCAAATGGCCACTCCAAAAAAAATTGTGGAGCGTAAGTTGCGGGTAGTTCACTGCTTACGTATACAATTCTCACTACATACAGCTACCGTCATTCCTAACAAAAAATCAAAACATCGATATTGCGTATCGACGTTTGATCATCACACTAATCATCCGAAGTTGGCTGACAAAAAGTCAGTCGTGGGCGGGTGAGTGCCCTTAAATTGTTGTAAAAATAAGGAGGACAAAATAGCTTATCTTTTGGTACCAAATACATTTTTTTAAATTTTTATTTATTCTTTTCCAGGAATGCTACATCTTGGACATTGGCAGAAGCGGTATCTACGTGTGGGTCGGAAGAAAATCTACTGAAAAGGTAATTTTTAAATACCTTTACGGTAAATAGTTTTTTAATATCGGTTGTCTGATAGACCGCCTTTGTCCTCCGTAGCTTTGTAGTCCATTTTTTAAATTCCAACGAAAATTTTGCAGCCATGACGTTAAAATCAAAGTACGTTTGACGGTAATAGTCCGGTCCCTTATAGTCTTATATCGCCAAATTCACCAAATTGCACCAAATTTTCTCAATTTTTGATAGGGGCCAATTGTTGAATTTTCAATGGAATTTTTTTGAAATTCAAGAATTGGCTCCTATCAAAAATTGAGAGCCTATGTACCTAACTAGTACCTGGAAAAAATTTGGTGAAATTGTAAATCGTGTCTACGTGAAACAGCTAACTGACCGACCGCACTATAAGAATAACATTGTCTTACAAACTTGTTTTGCTGACAGCTTTAGCCGATTGCTTTTGACATAGCCGCAAAATGTGTTGGCAAGCTTTGGGATAAACGAAAAAAATGGATATGTTGTTTGCTGTTTCACTACTTGTGTGCAAATTGTTCATTCAAATAATGGTATGAAATGCATGCAGAAAGTGGTTCCTTTCTGGCCTTTACATTCTTGCTTAGTGTACCCATCTGCGGCAATCCCACGTCGGAACGTTCCGCGATGGAACTTTCCGTCAAGTCTGACTTGCTAGAGTGGATTTTTTTAGGTCTTGTCACATGTGACATTTTCTTTGTGGTTGTGGATCTTTCCGAAACCGAAATTTCGCTCTAGTGTGCGGAAGATCCGCAATAGATCTTTCCGACGCCGAATTTCCGCAGGTATGTTGCCACACTTATACTGGTAGTCTACTTAAAATTATTGATATATCTATATGATATCTTCTATTGCAAATTCAAAACTTCGTTCTTTAGCAATAGAGTAGGATATTGTTTGGATGCTAATCACTGCCAATTTGAAAATTCATCCAACAAATATTCTACTCTATTGTCAGTGAACGAGTATCGTATCGATAAATCGAAAGTTTAGAGTATAGAAACCCTGGTTTTGTTCAGACTTATCTGCGGCCATATTGTAAGATATGTGATATGTGTGGTATGGGATGTGTGGTGTGTCTTGTGTGTGGTGTTGTGTGTGGTGTTGTGTGTGTGTTATGTGGTTGTGATATGTGTTGTATTGTATTGATTGTGAGTTGTTTATGTACGTAAGTTTTTTACTTTTATATTTCAGGAGAAAGCTGAAGCCATGAACAAAGCGAAGCAGTACTTAAAACAGAATAGTTTACCTTCTTGGGTGAGTCATCATCATCACAACAGCAGGAAAATGTTATATTTCGACGTTTTACATAATGCCTTGGCATCATACAATATTCCGAGAATTCTTTAATTCGGCATTTCACATAATGCCTTGGTATTTTACATAAAGGCGCGGAATTCGTATCAGGCAAGATAACCTAACCCAACCCAACTAATCCCTACTCAGGATCTGTAAAATACACCAGTTAATATGCACCAGTGATCTAAACCCATTTACAATCTGCCGGCGCCGTTTTACAATTTACCGACAGTTTACAATTTGCCCACCGTTTGTAAACGGCAAATTATACGATTTGCCTGCGACATAAGTATATATTCTGATGACTAAGTTACAAGTTTTTTTTTGTTTTTTTTTTTTTTGCGCAACTTAGGCATAGACTTGTTTGATAATAATATTTTTTTTGTTAGTTTGAAGACAGATATCTTTTTAATTACTCAGTATCTTGCCGTGATTTTCAGGTTTGTGTTTCTTGACCATTTATTCAAAATCGACTCGACAAAATAAAAATCTAAAGTTGCCTCTTCAATTTTCATTCATTCCCCTTTTTGTGGAATCGAGGTGTTTTATGTAGTAAAATTAATTAAGTATACAGAAAGGTATTCGTACATTCGACAGCACGTCAGTAGAAACACTTTTGGACCTTATGGCGGGGTAATAGAGTTGAAAAAGTTTCTACCGACAAGCGGTTGACCGTACGAGTAGTTGCTATCTAATGACCAACATAAAATTTTATTTTATTACTTAGTTTTTACAAAAAGTCGATATTTTATATCAGGCGCTTACGTCATTCAGTTTTGGTAACACGCACGCACAGTATACCTGTCGCAACCTAATGCGTTGCGGATGTGATCACTTCACCCCTTTCTTTCAAGCGAATTAGTCTAGGCAACGAAGCGGATCGTTGTATGAAGACCCTCGCATTAAATCCTCAGTCGATGAAACTTTGCTGGGGTATTACACTATATGAGACAAACCTTCTATAAAAAAATCCAAAAAAAAATCGGTACAGTTTTAATTTTTCCATACAAAAATTACAAAAAATCGATTTTTTTTGGATTTTTTTATACACGGTTTGTCTCATATAGTGTAATACCCCAGCAAAGTTTCATCGACTGAGGAATTAATGCGGGGGTCAACTGCTTCGTTGCCTCCACTAAATAGACTGCGCCCACTGTCATATAACTATCTTTTCACATAATCCTTTTAAGTTTTACTTATAAGTAGGCGAAGTTTCTATTTTAAACCAATTGTAAGTATCTAAATCTTATCTCCAGGTGCCTTTTACGAGAACCAATCGCTAGTGGCAGATTTGTATTTGTCGTACACACGGCCGCACATCGGTAGAAACACTTTTGGACCTTATGGCGTCGTAATAGAGTTGAAAAAGTTCCTAACGACAAGCGGTTGACCGTACCTTTCCTAACACTCAGACACAGACGTGTGTATCACACAAAATGTTTGAATGGGGGTTTCGAACCCGCGGCCCACGGCGTGGAAGGCTTACTACCAACCACACCAACTGGTCAGTCTAGAGCAATTAAAGTCACCATTTTTGGTGAAGTTAGTAGGGCTTTGTGCAAAGTCCTTCTTATTCACTTTGTAAACGACCATCACGGTCGATATTCACGATCTATCGCCTGCGGTTCTCCTTGGTAGTTACGACGTGGGGTCATTAAAAAGCGGGTTAACAAACTTCTCAAAGGCTGGCAACGCATTAATACCAGCCCCATTTTTCCCTGGTAGTTATAACGAAATGGGGTCATTAAAAAAGCGGGTTAACAAACTTCTCAAAGGCTGGCAACGCATTAGTACCAGCCCCAGTTTTCCCTGGTAGTTATAACGAAATGGGGTCATTAAAAAAGCGGGTTGACAAACTTCTCAAAGGCTGGAAACGCATTAGTACCAGCCCCAGTTTTCCCTGGTAGTTATAACGAAATGGGGTCATTAAAAAAGCGGGTTAACAAACATCTCAAAGGCTGGCAACGCATTAGTACCAGCCCCAGTTTTCCCTGGTAGTTATAACGAAATGGGGTCATTAAAAAAGCGGGTTGACATACTTCTCAAAGGCTGGCAAAGCATTAGTACCAGCTCAAGTTTTCCCTGGTAGTTATAACGTAATGGGGTCATTAAAAAAGCGGGTTGACATACTTCTCAAAGGCTGGCAACGCATTAGTACCAGCCCCAGTTTTCCCTGGTAGTTATAACGAAATGGGGTCATTAAAAAAGCGGGTTAACAAACTTCTCAAAGGCTGGCAACGCATTAGTACCAGCCCCAGTTTTCCCTGGTAGTTATAACGAAATGGGGTCATTAAAAAAGCGGGTTGACAAACTTCTCAAAGGCTGGAAACGCATTAGTACCAGCCCCAGTTTTCCCTGGTAGTTATAACGAAATGGGGTCATTAAAAAAGCGGGTTAACAAACATCTCAAAGGCTGGCAACGCATTAGTACCAGCCCCAGTTTTCCCTGGTAGTTATAACGAAATGGGGTCATTAAAAAAGCGGGTTGACATACTTCTCAAAGGCTGGCAAAGCATTAGTACCAGCTCAAGTTTTCCCTGGTAGTTATAACGTAATGGGGTCATTAAAAAGCGGGTTGACAAACTTCTCAAAGGCTGGCAACGCATTAGTACCAGCCCCAGGTGTTGCAAGGGCGGCAGTGACACTTACCATCAAGTGAGCTGACTGCTCGTTTGCCTGTTTTTTTATTAATCTAAATGTTTCTTTTTTTTTTCTTGATTTTCCAGGTACACGTATCCAAAGTACCCGAAGGTATGGAGCCGGCGGCCTTCAGAACTTTCTTCGAGAACTGGCACAGCGTAGATTAATATGTCTTTTTTTTTTGTTTCCAACGCTTGCCAACACATTTTGCAGCTATGTCAAAAGTTAAGCTGTCAGAAAAAACAAGATCTGAAAGAATGTTATTAATAGGTCTTTACCTATGAAATTGCCGTTTTGTATGGCGAATTTTAGGTAAACTCAATTTTCAGTACTAACATTTTTGCATTTTTCTGAGGAATTATAAATCCAATGTTTTTTATTTTTTTGAGAATTATTGGGAAGACATTAAGCTAACAGAAGCTTAAATTTAATTTTCGAAAAATATTATCTGTAAAAAAATATAACAAATCTAATGATGAAATCGGACGACATTTATGACGAACAATTTTTGATCCTTTAATTTTATACTTATATCAAACTAAAAATAAAAACTTTATTTTATGTGTAAATTGATAACCTTGAAGTCAACTTTCAAATATATAAATCTAATGAAAAAAATAGCATTACAATTATAGGAACTATGATCTCATTAATCTGTAAGAAAATTACGGCAATTTCATAGGTAAAGACCTATTATTTCCGTCAAATATCATGGCTTGCTACAAAATGTCTTGGTGAGCGTTGCAATTAACAGAAAAATGGATCATACAAACACAAAAATGCACACTTTGTACGGTGAAGTATATACGAAAAGTTTTACCTCAATTTAATTTGCAAAAGAAAATAATTTCCTTATATACGAGTATGTCATGCATGCTTCCTATTATACCTACGTCAAGCTGTCTAAAGTAGATATCTAAATTGTATGCACAAAATAAACACCTGATTACTCAAATTAAAAATCATACATTTCTGATCAAGAATTGATCCCTCATGGTCATATGATTCATTTGTCTATCAACGCTTAATTATATTCTCAAGGTATCACCCTTAAATTAAACGTCGGCGCCGCCTACTTTGAATTATTCGCCTTGGTCGACTATACTTGGCCTCTTTAAGGCTCCCTTAAATTTATCGGTCCAGGCACAGAATATAAAGGGTTTAAGGGACTCATGTAACGAAACTGTACAATTTTCCGAAAGAGATGTTCTTGGGATATAAAAAAAAATTGACCTCTCCATACAAACTGTTCGATCAGAATGAGCAATTTGTATGGAGAGGTAGATTTTATTTTTTTCATTTCTCAAATGATGTTTCTGTGGGAAAGATTCTCAGCTTCGTTGATTGGACTCGTCCTTTCTGTTTTCAGTACACCGTCCCTTACTCACTGTATAGGTAGATAATATACAGTCATGAGCAGTTCAAGCTAGACACTCGCAGTGCGTTTTCGAAATAAGAACGGTGCAAAGACCAATGTGTCAAGCTTGCGATGTGCTCTGAACTGTACTACTTACTTTCTTTGATTCCAGAGTTAGCACCAGTCGCGTTAATCGCGAAGTGTATAACTTGGGTTACAATTCTTCAATATCATCAATTTTCGAAATTTTAAAAGTGGTGATTGTTAAACAGTGAAAATAGTAAAGCATAAAACATAACTTATTTAAATTAACACTGTTTTTAACTATCACAAATTATTATCACTTTTCAAGAGTTTTATCAGGATCTTTTATTTTTATTTTTAATATTTCGAAAATAACTCGCTCGGTGATATTCAGGAATTGGTATCCTGGCTTCATTCTTAGGTTAGAAATGTTGTTATCCGCAATAGACTAAACACTACCAATAATCTTTACATTTTTGTAACAAACTGACGCACAAAATAAAAACGCACCAAATAATATGAAAAAATGTTATTTTATTAATTTTCCTCCAAGATTTCAAGGGTAGAGAATGCGTATAGAAAATAAAAAAAAAATAAAGAGGGGGGCTATTATGGTAGCAGGAACGAGACTGCCATATGCGATCCATTTCCTTAGCAACGCAAATTCCCGCGCTAGCAACGCGAATTCCCGCGCTAGCAACGCGAATTCCCGCGCTAGGAGTACGCAAATAGCTTTAGGGTTCCGATACCAAAATGGTAAAAAAGGAACCCTTATGGTGCGACTTTGTCTGTCTGTCTGTCACACCTGTATATCTCGGCAACCACTCATGCTATTGACTTGAAATTTGGAATAGTTTTAAAATATGGTTGCCCAACTTAATTGCATAAGAAAGAATTTTGAAAAAATTATGATTATTAATGTGAAGGGGCCCGAAATAAGGGGGGCCAAATTTCAAATTGTCGCTACTAGATCATATAAAAGGGCTTTGCTTGTACATTCTAAAATATATATATATATTTTTACGACTCTTAGTTTTCAAGTTATGATGAAAAATTAAAAAAAAAATACCAAACGATCTTTTTAAGTTGCACAGTTTTTAGAAATCTGCAAATAACCTTTACAAACAAACTTAGTTTTGCGGTCCTAAAAATGGACTTTAGTGCTTCCGAAAATACAAAAAGTATATCGGAACCCTCGGCGCCCGAGTCCGACTCGCACTTGACCGGTTTTTTTAATTTGGCAGAGAGGAATGCTGCTTAAGCAACAATTAAACCTAAATTCAAACACTAATTCGGCATACATTACTTGGAGGCTTGGTTCTGTGAATTCCAATATCCTTACTTCAACGAGCAACGTATGCCAAATTATTTTCGGAATTAAGGAAGGCGTCATCGCCGCTAAATCTCTTCCGGGCTTGCAAGGGAAATGGTTCGCATATGGCAGACACGTTCCCGCTACCTTTAAAGAGCCCTAGTCAGGCAAAGACTAGTCATCTCCGGTAACGGAGAAGATGCAGGTTCAAATCTTTTTTCTTTCACCTTTCTTCACGAAGCCGAATGCAGACTGGTGAAGACTTGTATTATCATCATCATCTGGATTCATTTTCTTATTTTGTTTCTTCAGAGCCTATGCATACAAGTATTCAAATGTGTCGATAGATGGCGCTGAAGAGAGTTGCTAATAATTCCGTGGTTGCTAAAGAACCAAAGAGATTTGAACCTCGCTACGCTAGAGGGATCCGAAAAGTGTCGGCTATAGCTTGGCTTTTTACTCATGTTAAGAGTCATATTAGAAAAAAAGAGATAAACATGTTTATGATTATCTACTTTCAAACGTCGCTGTAACGCTTTTTGACCAGCTAGAGATGTGCAGGCACTCGATATGACGAGTGCGATAATGTAGTATTTCGACTTTTTTAAAACGATAGTATTAACATACCCACATTAAATATTGACTAGGCTTTGAGCAGATGTTAGACGCTCATGATGAATTAAAAATTTTGTGACTTAAAAAATGGTCTTGAATTCGAATGTTTTGTATGCTATTCACAATAATGATCTTTGAAGAGAAATCAAATGAATAGAACCAACATTTGTCGTTGCATTTATGTTTATAAAAGCGCACCCCGAACAATTCATACATCAAGCGCGAAACCACAAATCGTCAGAATTTGAAAATGACAGAGACTTACGCACGTCCACGCAGTACAAGTAGGCTCGATAAAGAACCCGGCAATCGTGCGGGCGCGGGTCGCGTATGGTGAAGGAGTCTATTCCAAGGGGTGCGTAGAGTGTTTTTTTCGCATTTCTGTATTTACAAAAAAATACAAAATACAAAATTATTTATTCAAATGTGCATAGAAGTTACAACATATTTTATAACATTGATTTCAAAACAAAACATTGCACACTTTTTGAGGACTATCTACTTTAAAAAGTAACAGGTTAAATCATGGTCTCCACACTAGGCAAGCCTGTATCGTGGACACCATACAAATCTTTACAAGTCCAGTCAAAGTTCCAGAATCAAAACATCGGAAGTTAAATTAAACATAGTTTACAAAAATGATATAATAATGATGACATAAATTTATTAAATATTTATACATTTATGGAAAGTATTACATATACATATAATACACACAATATATACCTAGATATACATATATTTATTTATTTACATTTATAATACCTATATATAAATAGCTTTATAAAAGTTAGATAAAGTTACGGCAATTTGTTTTTTATTTTTATTTTTTAGTGAACATAAGAGGTCAAGAGAGTTTCTGTTTTTTCATATGTGGCGTCATTTAACCAATTGCGAATAGCTATTTTGGCTTCGTTTATTGAACACTTCTTTATGTTGCATAGCCTGACTATATTGTTATAAACATACATGGCAGCGTAAGGGTTCAGGCGTCTAGCAAAAACAGAACGCGTAGGCGGGAGGCAAACTTTGAAAACCCGCTTTTCTAGCATAGACTTGTATTCATGCGAGTTGAGTACTATTTTATGTGTAAAAAGGCATACCTTCAAAATAAAAAGTTTACGAACACTCAGCAAGTCAGCTTCCTTATAAAGCAAGGCGGTCCGGTATCTACGTGGTTTTTTACACATTGTTTTAATAACGGCTCTTTGAGCTCTTTCCAACTGTATTAAATGAGTTTTTGCCGCGCCACCCCAGCTGGATATACAATAGGTCAGGAGTGATTGACACAGTGCGTAGTAAGTCATCTTGAGAATGGCTGGAGACACAATATCCCTTAGTTTTCTCATTATGCCTATCACCCTGCGTACTCGACCTGACATGAGATTTATATGTTGCTGGAAGGTTAGTTTATCATCGATTAGTATACCAAGGTATTTAATAACATTTGTTCTCTCAATACGTTGACAGTTACAAGGTGTGTTTCCTTGACATGTATGTACCATTATGCCTGGATGTGTTGGATTTATAGTTAATATTATTAAAAAAAAAGAATTCATCAGAAATGAATTAAGCTGCTTTATTTATTCTCTCATTTAATTCAAATGAAGAGTAAATGAATAAAATTACAGAACGTTACGAAGTATATTTAAAAAGTTATGAATCTACTAATAAAGTTACCTACTAACTAAAATAAAATTACAGAACGTTACGAAGTATATTTAAAAAGTTATAAATCTACTAATAAAGTTACCTACTACATAATTTTTTTTTTTGGTTTCATTCTTCCTTTCGGAAAGGCAAAGAGTAGAGTAAGTTCTCTAAATATGGACTAGTCATATAATATGGACCACCGTTAGAACTCGCTAGATGTCACAGCTAAGTGAAGTTAGCAACGCTCTAGGCGCTCACCCCGCGCGCCTCTCAGTGCCTCTCGATACTTAGGGAAGTACGACCGCTTACAATTTTGTGGCAGACATTTTTGTGTTTTTGTTCAATTCGATGAAGATTTTTGGTATGTTATCTAAGAGTGTTACTATTTTATTGTTATTGCTTTAAATTCAACCATACTTATTCTAGAAACCTTGTATTATAGAGATATGTTTGTGGTGTGGCTTGTAACCGTACTTTGTTTCAAAATTTTTTTGCAATTTTATAACCTCAAAAAGTCATCGTTTTATATTATGGACTACTAAGTTATTTCTAAATATGGACCAGCGGTCCATATTTAGATCCAGTGGTCCATATTGTAAATATGTGGTCCATATTATAATATGTGTTTTGTTTTGTTATTAGGTAAAAACCATGGCATCAAAATTAAAAATCAGACAGCAATGGGATAAAGATTCTACGACCATGGCTATACTAGCCATAAAAGAACAAAGAATGGGCTATTTAAAAGCATTAAAAAACATTTGGTGTTCCAAAAACCACACTAATACGGTTATGTCAACAAAAAGATAAGCCTTTGCATGAAGTGACAAATTCAAAATTGGGTCGAAAAGCCATCTTTCCTGATAAATTTGAGACAGATTTGGTTGAATACATACTAGAAATGGAGGCCGCAGGCTTCGGACTAACACGTCGTGATATTATGACACTAGCATATCAATTGGCTGAAAAAAATAAACTGAAGCATAATTTTTCTAACGACAAGGAAGCTGCTGGAAAAACTTGGCTGCGTTTATTCCTCCGAAGACATCCCGAAGTGTCTTTCCGTCGCCCCACGGGTACATCCTTCGCTAGATTACGGGGTTTTAATAAAGAGGACGTCGATCACTTTTTCACTTTACTAGAAACGGCAATGGACAAACACCACTACTCTGCTAACAATATCTACAACGTAGATGAAACAGGGATTACTGTCGTACCTTCAAAATTGCCTGAAGTGTTAGCAAAGAAAGGAAAAAGACAAATTGCTGCTACAACGTCAGCTGAAAGAGGGTCAACAATTACTTGTGTTATGTCTATGAGCGCAAGTGGTACATATGTGCCCCCAATGATGATTTTCCCTCGAAAACGAGACCATCCACTTTTGATGAAAGGAGCTCCTCCCGGTGCTATTCACGCATGCCACCCATCAGGATGGATTCAAACAGACCTTTTTACAAAATGGTTTAAGCATTTTATAAAGTTTGTGAAGCCTTCCTCCTCTTCGTCTGTGCTTTTGATATTAGATGGCCACACTAGCCACACTCGTAATATTGAACTTATAGATTTGGCAAGGGCTAACCACGTGCAGCTTTTATCGTTGCCACCTCATTCAAGCCATAAAATTCAGCCTCTCGATCGCACTTTCATGGGGCCTTTTAAAAAGTACTTTGCTGAAGAAATTCGCCAGTGGGTACGCTTGAAAACTCAAGCTGCTACCCAATACGATATTGCAGAAATATTTGGTCGTGCCTATATAAAGTCACAACGTGCTGATCTTGCAATAAATGGATTTCGCGCCACAGGAATTTACCCGATAGATCGTGGTGTATTTCAAGAACATGATTTCATTCAGTTACCGGATGAAATTAATAATATAAATAATCAATTTCAACCAGCAGATACTATGCAACCTCAGTCGACTACCACCTCCCCCGAGAATAATAGCAACGATTTAGAAGATTCAGATAGATCGTTCTGTGATGAACCTGAATCGACAGCTAACGATCTTATAGAAACTGACGCACCAGTTGCTGTGGAAAAAATAACTAATAATCAATTTCAACCAGCAGATACTATGCAACCTCAGTCGACTACCACCTCCCCCGAGAATAATAACTACGATTTAGAAGATTCAGATAGAACGTTCTGTGATGAACCTGAATCGACAGCTAACGATCTTATAGAAACTGACGCGCCAGTTACTGTGGAGAAAATAACTAATGAGTGTGTACAGGGCACTGAAATTGTTAAAGTTACAACTTTAGTAAAGTTGTGTACTGAATTGTTGAACCTATCAATGAAAAATAAGACTGTCTCCCTTATTACAACTAGTATGGTGAGTGCTTCAAATGTGACTGTTATAGCCGATTCACCTAAACAATTGACTCCTGTACCGAGTAGCTCGAATTTGGAAAATGTAGCTGGGCCCTCTACATCTTATTCATCACCTGAACAATTGACTCCTGTACCGAGTACCTCAAATGTAGCAGATGTGGCCGTAGCAGGGCCCTCGGCATCTTATTCATCACCTAAACAATTGACTCCTGTACCGAGTACCTCAAATGTGGCAGATATTATTGGGATTTCTACATCTTATATATCACCTAAACAATTGTTTCCTGTACCAAATGCAAGTAAAAAAAGCAGTAGTAAGCGGGGAAGAAAATCAACAAAGTCTACGTTTTTGTCTTCGTCGCCATATAAGATAGATTTGGAAACCTCGATAAAGAAAAAAATAGAAGCAGAAGAATTAAAGACGAAAAAAAATATATCGAAATTGTTAAATGAAACGAAGAATAAAGAAAAAAGTAAGAACAAAACAGTAAACAAAAGAAAATGCGACATCAAAAAGAAACAAACTAAAAAGCCAACTGCAAAAAAGAGAAAAACTGTTAAAAAGCAAATTGCCTCATCAAGCTCTGAAGAAAGTAATTTTTCAGTTAATGATGACACAGACGAAAGCCCGGATCGTAGTGAGAAGCAAGACTCCAAATGTTTTTACTGCAATGGTCTCTTCTCTGAAGATAAGAGTGGAGAGCAGTGGATACAGTGTCCTCCTTGTCGCCGCTGGGTACATGCACAATGTGCTGGAGTTGACGGTGATGGTCGCATCTATTTATGTGAATTTTGTGAAGGCATATACAAATAATTTGATTTCATTATTTGATTACAAAGATGTTATGAATCTCACGTTAAAATTATTTAATTTAGAATGTTTTTTTTTTGTTGCATTATATAATAATAAGTAATACTTAGATAAGTAAAGATATCGTCCAAAAATTTTCTTGTAACAGATCTCAAGTTCCTTAAGTTTGAAATATTTTATGTTCTTTAAGTATTACGGCATATACAAATAATTTGATTTCATACTCCCTTTTAATGTTAATTAAAGTAAACTGAAGCCGATTCCAAAGACGTTATGAGTCTCACGTTAAAATTATTTAATTTAGAATGTTTTTTTTTGTTTCTTTAAATAGTAATAAGTAAAGATTTAGTCCAGAAATGTTTCTGTAACAGATCTCAAGTTCATTAAGTTTGAAATATTTTATGTTCTTTAAGTAGGTACATGAATAATAAATGACACATTACTTTGAAATATTGGTATTATTTGAATGTAAAACGATTATTCAGTACATAATTGTTACACTAGTCCGTATTAGATACCTAGGGTCCATATTAAACACCTGGTAGTCCATTTTATAAGCCTTTTTCTAAAGTCCTATTTTTGCATTAGTTCACAATTATTAGTAAATACGTAAACAAATTTATTATTTTACAATTTTTTATACAAGATTGTTATACCTTAATATTTTGCCTAGCCGCTAAGGATCAAACAACTTGGCTACCCTCTAAAAATAAAATTTTATTCAAAGAAAACGATGTGGTGGTCCATATTTAGAGAACTTACTCTACAAAGCCCATACAGCCATGTCTGATGTATTTAACTGTCTTTCTTTTAGCTCCCCTCGTAAAGCGATAGTGAACTTTACGAAGGAAAATGTTCGTGACTTTTTGGGACAACACAAACGGGGCTTAAACACGAGATCACTTGAAATCTTCATCAGCTGCGCACTCCGTAGTAAATTAACTGCATAACACACTATCTTTATTATCCACTAAATCACTAAATGCACAAAAAAACAAAACTTCAATTAAGCAGGCAAACGCCCATGTCGAGTTCCCGCCAAAAAACCCCTACTACATAAAATAAAATTACAGAACGTTACGAAGTATATTTAAAATGTTATGAATCTACTAACAAAGTTACCTACTACCTAAAAATAACTCTTATTTTCGTTACCATTTTCACTCAAGTCACTCTGCAAGTGTTGTTTATTTATCAGTTTTAATGCCTAGTTGCAATGCCGCTGCTATGCAGTTCTACTTTATCTGTAAAACTTGAAGGGATCTGAAAATAAATAAATATTGACTACCGATGATATGGTACAGTCAAGAGTACGTCAAGCTTGACACATTGTACCGATCTTATTTCAATTGCTGTAGAAGCTAAAATCACGCTTGTAACACTCACGAGTCGTTTAGTGATAAAATAGCATATGTACAACAGATTAGCATGGTGTCAGGGCATGAAGACCCTATGTACCTATTAGTGATGCCAATCATTACTCCGAGTAAGATGTTTTTAAAATAAACATTATTTGAACACCCTGTATTATACACGTTTTGTCATTCGTTTATTTGACACAGAAGTTGAAATTATGTCTTTTAAATCAATTAATTTATAATAATAAAATCACACATTTCGTGAAATTTGCAACGTCATTACTTTTTTTCACGGAGACCGATTTTTTGGTGCCATAGTAAAATACGTTAGTGATGATTAGGTCTATTATTTGACATAGGTTTCACTTACGAGTATGTACAATACTTTTAAAATTTTTTGGTTAGAGGTCTAGGGAAGAGTCGCATTGTCTTTGGTGATAATGTTTATTATTACATATATTTTACTAACAAATAGCAATATATTGATGAATTAGACAACACAACGGAACCCTTAATCTGCCAAGTAAGACACGCACTTGGCCAGTTTTTATATTACTCGCTAGATTAACATGTAGCGATATAACCATTTACAGAGACCGTACTAGAATTATGAAGTGAGCATCTGATTTAATTTGATAACTTTTTAGACATTATCGATAACCACTATCTACATCTCAAATAGTTTCTTATACGACTGAAAGTAAAGACAACGTCATACTAGTTGTCAAGAGAACATTCAGATAACTTTTTAAATTAGCAGAAGTGTAAAAAGAACCAAAACAAACCTGGTTCCAACTTGACGTTTCAAAAGTGCAACACTTGACAAGCCTTCAAATCCCTCTATGACCGAGCGTATTTCTTTTTTAAAAACCGGCTTGTGACGTCCGCACGTCACAGGAGTAAGTAAGAGGTTAGAATAGATAATAATTAGACACCGTCGGGCCTCGTGTGAACTGGGATATATTTCAGTGTTAAGACACAACAAGTATAAGGTCAAATAGACTAACAAATCAATGCTACAATATTAATAACTCGTATCTTATTTAGACGTGTGTCCTGTACCACGGCCCGATAGAGACTGGCTGCATCGGCCAGCGCAGTGGCGGTAGTTGGTGATTGACAGCCATTGTTCAAGCTGGCCCACCAGCATGGCCTGCTGTACACCACACCCCTTCCTTGTTTTAATTGTTTTATATCTGAAACAGCACAAGCAGTACACCATCCATTGATCAATGAAGCCTGCCTACAGCAGCCAACCCAGAACTTCCAGGAGGACCTTAATTTTAAAGCCCTGTGTTACTTTAACGCCTTTAGAGGAAGGCAAAAGTGAGAAACACCACTACATATCTTTCCTCCACCTTTTTTATTTTTATTTCACACCAACGGTTTCCATAGGTTTTCAGGTGATAAACAAACAAAAATACAAAGACTATTGAAAATAAATGAAATATGGCTTTAAATATTACAACTAAACCAAAACAATTACATGTTCTTCAGATACCTATTTATAATAAATATATTTTTTTTTTCATATGGTTAGCACAGTTAACGAATTTTTGTTGTTCTAATTACACCTACTAAATTTATGATCTATACCCAGACCTAAAAACGCACGCTTCGAAGTACAAGATCACCCATGTCATCCAAATGTGTGGTGATGATATAAACTGTGCTGTTCCAAGCCAGGAACTCCTCAGAAAGTCGATCTTATTCGACTCATTACTAAGCACGTACTCGTACCTCAATCCACCCGCATATCTGGATCGAAGCGTCCAACCCTCCTTCAAAGACTATTATTGTTCTATATTATTTCTGTGAGCAGGGTGACAAGCATACACCAAACCATTCATTACATAATATAGATAGGCTAATGATAGCTTTCAGATGAATGATCTCTGGTTACCACGGTGTTTTTTTCCATATAAAAAGGAAACCAAAGTTCTCCTGATCGCAATAAATTTTCCCAATTTGACATAAATTAATAAGGTGGTGATATCAATTGAATCTGAATGCTGAATGTCTAAAAACTAAAACAATTATTCTTATCGTTATTTTTTTGTGGGTGGGTATATTTATATATACTGGACCCAACAATGCCATGACGTGAAGAATTCCAAATGAATGAGTTTACTTAAGAGTTTTGTTTTGTGAGAAATACTTAGTTATACTTAGTTACCTGTATATATTATAATAAATCTCACCACAATTAACTTGAAATATGTTGTAGAAAACAGTTTTTTTTTTTTATCAATTTTCAAAACTTAGGTAGGGTAAAATTTTTGGAACTGTTTTTGTTGTATTTTTTTTTCGTTTCAATAAAATTTGTAAATGAATTATTTATAAATATGGACTTTAGTTACTTTTGTAATTTTGACAACTTAAGTTGAATGACAGCCCTTCGGTACCAAAAGATGAATGTATTAACCTCGTATTAACAAAACACCGCGCCGCCGGCGGGCAGAATTACGAGTATACTAGCTTAATTTTTTTTCTAATTTCATAAGACCTTTGCTCACTTATTTCTAGCGCAATTGCCGCTTTTCCACTTTGTTGATTTTTATTATCTTACCTGTACCGTGTTTGTCAGCAAATCAACTATTTAATTAAAATTTTTTTATTTCATTAAGAGATATTCATTTGTTTAAGCAAATATACACCTACTTAAGATCATAGGTATCTTTATTTCCACAACGCTTTTGAGGAGTATTTTGTTGCTTTACATGTTATGTTATGTATAAGAAAAGTTATACAAGAAAACCTAAATTAAAAATACTTTTCTACAATTACCTGAGAGGCTTATTTACTACAAAAATCCCATTAGGTAGCGGGATAAATATTTTCGTTTTTTAAATTTCAATGATTTCTTTACACCTCCGGGCAGCCAACCTTTTTTTGTTTAACCTATATTACAAAAGGTATGTTATTATGCCTGTACAGGGACCAAGCTACTTTCCAACCAAAGTTTATATCTAAGTTTGTACAAATTTTAATTTGGTGCCTACCATCAATGATAGGTTAGTTTTTTTACCGTTGCAAATGGACAAACCACTACTGGTAGTGGTCGGTTGCAAACACATAATTTATTTCTAACATTGTAAAATGTATTTATTTAATCATCCTTAAAATCAATTGCTTCTTACAATTTATTTATTTATTGATTAACACGACAAGAAGACATAATCCTATGTCTTGATTTAGGCACTCAACAATAATAGGTAGGCATTATTTTTGGTTGTCTTGGCCTATAGAACAAAATCAATATTGCTTTAAGATGTAATAAGTACACATAATTGTCTATGTACCGTACCTTCCACTTCAAGTGGGATCATTCAATACATACTAGTTACACTCCGATGTACCTACTTATGAGTAGTTGTAGGTATACTTCACTGTCATTAATACTGAGCGAGCAGCCGTGATCCGTTCAGAACACAGCACAACGTCTCCCACTGCCTGTACAACTTTTTTGTTTTTCATTGTTGTTCGAAGTAGGTATGTTACTTCATACTCGTACTACTTTGATGACGTAATCGGACAACAAGCTTTTCAAACTTTTCACCGGGCTCTTTTTTTTATTAATCCAAATAAGTGCCGCTTGTAGACTTTGCATTGTTTGGGTGAAAAGCAACGATTAAGTTATGTTATTGCAGCCTTGTATACAACACCGGTATCCTCTTAATCGTCATCATCCGGAATATTGTGGTATATCCCTTGCAATGTTAACCCTCCAACATGCATGTGTAGCCATTTTTTCTTTAGAAAACTTTCCTAGCGTAAACTGACGGAACCAGCTTCGCTTAAACAATCTAATAGCTCCAGAGGAGGTATGTTGGACATTTTGGGGTGACCTACGTCACTAATTCTTTGTTAGTACCAACTGACAATGGCAGTTTACTAAAGGACGCACATCATACGATATATTTCTTATTCCTTTGTTAGTACCAACTGACAATGTCAGTTTACTACTGAGCGCACATTAAACGATATATTTCTATGTTAGTACCAACTGACAATGTCAGTTTACTACTGAACGCACATTATACGACATAACATTTCTTTGTTAGTACCAACTGACAATGTCAGTCTACTACTGAACGCACATTACACGACATAATATTCCTTTGTTAGTACCAACTGACAATGTCAGTTTACTACTGAACGCACATTATGCGACATAATATTTCTTTGTTAGTACCAACTGACAATGTCAGTTTACTACTGAGCGCACATTATACGACATAATATTTCTTTGTTAGTACCAACTGACAATGTCAGTTTACTACTGAGCGCATATTATACGATATAATATTTCCTTGTTAGTACCAACTGACAGTGTCAGTTTACTACTGAGCGCAAATATACCATATATTTCTTATTTCTTTTTAGTACCAACTGACAATATCAGTTTACTACTGGGCATACACAATACCACATATTCCTTATTTCTCTTTAGTACCAACTGACAATATCAGTTTACTACTGAGCATAAATTATATCACATATTCGTTAATTCTTTTTAGTACCAACTGACAAAATCAGTTTACTACTGAGTATAAATTGTATCACATATTCGTTAATTCTTTTTAGTACCAACTGACAAAATCAGTTTATTACTGAGTATAAATTGTATCACATATTCGTTAATTCTTTTTAGTACCAACTGACAAAATCAGTTTACTACTGAGTATAAATTGTATCACATATTCGTTAATTCTTTTTAGTACCAACTGACAAAATCAGTTTATTACTGAGTATAAATTGTATCACATATTCGTTAATTCTTTTTAGTACCAACTGACAAAATCAGTTTACTACTGAGTATAAATTGTATCACATATTCGTTAATTCTTTTTAGTACCAACTGACAAAATCAGTTTACTACTGAGTATAAATTGTACCATCCGGACTAGTCATAAAATACCTATTGAAATTGTAAACACAACTTTCAATGTATAATAGTTTATTGGTTCTTAGCCTCCACAACTAAAACACATAGTTTAAAACCCTTTTTTGTAGATTTCCCATTGTTAAAAGTATGTGCACTTGATTAAATTAACATGTAGGTATTTTATGTAGCTGTTTGAGCATATTTCTCAGAAAGTACCCGGGCGACCAAGCTTCACACTATAATAGCAGCTTCAACATTAAAATATCATCGGGTGAGCAAGCTGTGCTACCCGCCAACAGATGACGCTGTAGGTTTTTGCCTAAAACGCGGTACTTTATAAAAATGCTTAAAACACGGGGAAAACGAATTTTCTCAGACACAGACCCAGCTAGATTGATTCTTCGCACCCGAATACCCCCGCATGGTAAATTTCATCAAAATCGCTGAGCCGCCCTCGAGAACCCGATTACAAATATTTAAACAAATATTGCATAGTAGCATGTGGTACAATTAAGCTACGGTATAAGTAATATCAATGTGACATAATCACTAGTATAATTTTTATTTTTACCAGCCACATGTTTGTTCCAGCTTAATACTTACTGTTAAACAATTCCACAGGTATTTTTAATTTCTCGGCTTCACCATCAAAACTTATTAGTACCGGTCACTACTCGACCTACTACTTCTCAAAAGGGTAGGAAGTTACTCATCAGTACAATAATATTCTAATGCACTGAAAACAACCTGCCAGAGCGATGCATTTTTGTCCCGTGCGCCACCGCCCGATCACCGCTAAATGTAAACAAAATAATTTAGTATGATAAAGGTAAAGTTCTGCCACGAATTAATGAAATCAATTAGGTACAGTCAACGGTGGGTAATTCCCATCTGTATCACTGCTTAGGTACCTATGGATTCTTATTCTTAAATTTATCCTCACTACACTTTCGGTAAATAGATAATATGCAAAACTTTATAAAACTTATTCGCTTTTGCAGGCAGACATATTCATTTCTTACTTATTTGTTGGCGTGTTGGCGCACGAGAAAAAACATCACGTAGCGGTATAATTTCGCTTCTTCCTTCCTTTTTTTTTTTCAAATACATCTTTAGGTACTTAGACTTACTTACTCTGAAATTCGTCGCAAAAAAATCCCATCTTCGTCGCCACGTGTGACGTCCGCACGTCACAGGAGTAAGTAAGAGGTTAGAATAGATAATAATTTGACACCGTCGGGCCTCGTGTGAACTGGGATATATTTCAGTGTTAAGACACAACAAGTATAAGGTCAAATAGACTAACAAATCAATGCTACAATATTAATAACTCGTATCTTATTTAGACGTGTGTCCTGTACCACGGCCCGATAGAGACTGGCTGCATCGGCCAGCGCAGTGGCGGTAGTTGGTGATTGACAGCCATTGTTCAAGCTGGCCCACCAGCATGGCCTGCTGTACACCACACGGCTCAACGCGCCGTCGGTGCGCATCGTCAGCGCGACTACGGCACGTTAGACGTGCTACAGCATTGTATGTATATGTCGATAAAAATAAACGACCGTCGCGTACAGGTGTGCAATGGCTGACTTGCGTGCGTTTCGCGTTTGTCGCGTAAAAAACGCGCGTTGCGGCAGCGCGATAAAAAATGCACAGGCCCCACAGAGCTCTGAAGTCCATGCGTCTTGCTCTGCATCTAGAGACGAATTCTTTATTTCATTCAATACAAATCAGTGTCACCATTTACTAAAACTAACACGCTTTCCGCACCCACATTACTAGCGTCATTTGAGTGCGATAAACATAGTACCCATATAGTACCATTATTGCGAGAGAGTAGGTAAGATGCAAAAAAACCAGTGACAGCGTCTCTATGGCAACGAATGTGTTTATGGTGTGCATTCAAAATAAAAGCTTACATAAATTGGACATGACAGTATACCCAGTCAATGAGGAACCAAATTTTTTTACTCTCTTCGTTTCTATAGGGGGGTGCGCGCGCAGGCGGAGTGGACTTTCGTTGTTCTCTGAGTCTTATCCGTTTGTTATTGACGGCCGGGAATCCAAGCCGGGCATGCAACTAGTGAACGTTATAACCACTTTATTTATAAATGTTTTTTTCTAAAGAGGAATCTGTAGGCATTTTTTTATGGAAACTAAAAAAGGGCCAAGTTCTACAATTTACTAATCAGTATCTGGGCGACCAAAATTTGCTCAGTAGGTATAATCTAAACGAAAACCCACCAACAGGGGTAAATTTCAAGAAATGCTCAAAAAGGCAGATAACAAATTTTCCCAGACATGAAATATGGCTAGATCTATTTTTCGCCCTCGAAAACCCCCGTATACAAAAGTTTTACTTGTCTGTATGTCCGTTCCTATGTCCACTCGCAACTACTCAACAGCTCCACCCATTTAGATGAATAATACGTTATTAACAAAGGATTGATGAAAGTACAGGAAGCAAGGGAAGTATGTCAAGATCGTAGCAGGTGGAGGACTGTGGTCTCTGCCTACCCCGACGGGAAAGAGGCGTGATGTTATGTATGTATGTATGTAACAAAGGCACAAGTAAAATTATGTGAGTGAACCACCATAAAACAAATATCCGTCCCCGCCTGCAATATTTTATAAAATTTGAGTTAACTAAATCCTATACCAAGGATCCTAGCTTGTTTTTCTCTTTTCAGTTAGGTAGTCAGGTTTTTTGTAATTTGATATTTTTTTTATAAAACATGTTTTTTTTATGCTACAAGTGAGCAAACGAGCAGATGGGTCACCCTCAGAAGAAAAACCTCCTTGCTTCGCTCGGAGAAGAAACCATGCTATTTTTTTTCAGTATGGGATGACAACTGCTAGCATGTATCATGCCATGTCAAATCGTCAGTGATCACATCCTACCAAATTAGATGAACGACGCGTTCATTGCATTTACAAAGTTTATAGGATTATTTAATTTGTTGTGATTTTAACGGATCAAAATATTTTCAAAATCTTTGAGTCAACATTGTATAAATTATAAAAAATATGTGGTGAACAAGAGCATAGTATTTGTAATTTGTTCTCAACTTGCTGTCCATATTTGTAATTGTGTTTTGCAATAATGCCGTGTGTTGTTGATGGCTGTACATCTTCGAAAACACAAAAAGAAAACTCCAATGAGATTTTGTCTTTTCATCTGTAAGTTTAATTCATTATTTTTCATGTATGTGTATTGTTATCACAAACGTTGTTCAAAAAAAAATGTCAACTTATCATTCCTACAGTCAGTTAAATTGAAATTGTAGCGTATTTTATTGTATTTTATCGTTTTTTTAGGGATCAGTTGTAGGTGACTAGTGATGTTATTATTTTTTATCGATAGTGGTATTTTTTTATTTTACAATATTAAACTCAACATTTGTTTTAGTTTTCCTGAGGATAAAAAACTAAAAATTCTATGGACAAAACAAATAAGAAAGCCCAATGACTGGAGCCCAACTAGGTACAGCAAAATTTGCTCTGACCATTTTACGGCCGATTCTTTTCATGAAAACCTTATATGGCGGCGGCTAAAAGAAAACGCTGTACCTACTTTACATTTACCCGATGAAACAGATATTATACTGGTACGTAAAATTATAATAAATCGTAGGTATCATTGGTCACCCACTTGCGGTCAGAGGATACTATTGGAGGATAAGGTCAGAAGATAACAGAAAGGGGTATATTAACCCTGAAAGATGAGATTCTGTCCTTGAAACTAATAAATAAGCCCCAAACGAAAGCAAAGATGTATCGTATCCACGTCCAAGAATGAAAACAAATTGGAAATTGTCGTTAGGCAACATAATACTTTTTTAAGATCTTTAATATGTAAATAATTAAATTACGTAAGAAAGTACCTTCTTGTAAAAATATGAAAAAAACATTTTTTGTGTAAATAAATTTTAATAACTGCTTTTAACAGATTTGAGTTTTATTAAAGTTTAGTACTTCAACTTTTTGGTCAAAGTTTCGACATCGATTTCTCCTTGTGTAACTTATCGACTATCGATAGATGTAAGCATGCACACATTTCTACTTGTGACGAATTATTTCTTATATATTACTTCTATATGAAGTAAATTTTTTTTGCCTCCGCTATGGAAACGTCAGTGTAAAGTCAGTGGATGTTATTTAACTCCATTCAATTTTAGTTTATATGACTTAGCGATTAAGTCTAAAATCGGCTGCTCAAATTTTTAGTACCACATTTGGCAATACCACGGCGCTAGTGTTCACCAAAGAGAGTTTAATAAAAATGTTGACGTAAGAAAAAAGCTCATCTTTCAAAAAAAACGCCCTTTCGTTTTTCTTACGTCAATGATTTGCCGCATGACATGACACTACCACGTCTGGCATGACATCTTGCATTTCGCGCTTGTTTATTAACCCCCGACGCAATCAGAGGAGTGTTATAAGTTTAACATGTGTATATATGTCTATATTTGTGCGACATCGTAGGTACTTTTTCATTTAAACGGGATGGATTTTATTCAATGAAAATCTGTATAGCGGTTTTGAAGTTATGAGCTCTTTTCCGATTAAATCTTCAAAAAATAATTATTTGCGAATGTTTAGATGCCGTACGCTGCCTAAATTATGATAGACTAGCAGTTGCCCGCGACTTTGTCCGCGAGGGATTCTTTCTACCATCCATCCTTCCGTCTATCTGTCGTCCGTCCGTCCGTCCAACCATCTGTCCAACCGTCCGTCAAACCATCCCTGTCCCTGCCCCTCTCCCTCTCCCCCTCCCCCCCCCTCCCTTTTCCTCTCCCTGTCCCTCTCCCTACCCCTATTCCTATCCCTTACCCTATCCCTACCCCTAACGCCATCTTAACCGCTATCCCTATCTTCATATAAACATAGAAACGACACCGATATTGATTTTTACACATTTCAACCCTATCACACCCCAATTTCACGTCCACCACGTTGGATTTCAAAGTTGTTGTAGTTTTTGTAATTAGCGAGCCGATAAACCATACAAATGACACCCATATTGATTTTTAGACATTTCAACCCTATCGCACCCCAACCCCATCCCCAGAGAATGATGGTATATCACGTCCACCACGTTGGATTTCAAAATTGTAGTTTTTGTAATCAGCGACCCGATAAACCATACAAACGACACCCATATTGGTTTTTAGACTTTTTCACCCCATTTCCCTCTTTCAGGGGTTGAATTTGGGGTGAAATTTCAATAACAGCGATGTACGTTCCACAGAATTACAACCCTAATGCCTGAATAATAAATTTAGTGGATTTTACTTTGAACATGAACTTATAGACCAACATACGGGAAAAAAATCATCCCCTTTTTCACCCCCTTGAAGGGTGATTTTTAAATAATGCTTAAACACGTGTTTTTTTTATTTTTTGCCAAAAGCATAAAGTCAAATTTGTGGGAATCTAACTCAAGAAACAAAGGATTTTCATACAAACTTTCATTCCTTATTTCACCACCTTAGGTGATGAATTTTGAAAAATTCTTAAACACGTTCTTTTTTATTTTTACCAAGAGTTCAAAACCACATTTCTATAATTCTACCTTTAAAAATGAAAGACTTATAGACCACCATACGGAAAAAAATCATCCCCTTTTTCACCCTTCTAAGGGTGATTTTTAAGAAATGCTTAAACACGTGTTTCTTTATTTTTTACCAAAAGCTTAAATTCAAGTTTGTGTAAATCTAGCTTAAGAAACAAAGGACTTTCATACAAACTTTCATACCTTATTTCACCCCCTTGGGAGATGAATTTTCCAAAATCATTTATTAGTGGGTAGTTTTGAGGTGCATAGAACCTGTGTACAAAATTTCAGATCTGTATCTATAGCGGTTTCGGCTCGGCGTTGATGAATCAGTCAGTCAGTCAGGACAAGCTCTTTTATGTATTTAGAAGATTATAGTAGGAAGGATAGGATACTGTGGTGTACAGCAGGCAGTGCTAGTGTCCAGCTTGGACAATGGCTGTCAACGCATCAACAACGTCCGAGACGATGACGATTCAGTCAGTCTCTGTTTAGTTGGGCCGTGCTACGGGACACACGCTTAAATAAATTAAGAGTTATTAGTTGTGGCATTGATTTGTTACTTCAACTATCAATATACGACACCATCTGAAAGTCATGGTGTAGTTTCTTACAAGACCCTGTTGTTGACGAGTCCCCACTTTTGGAAAAAACGGCTCCTTCTCAGGAACAACCCCTTTTGCGGTGGTCGACCAGGACAAGACAGCCACCTGGGTACCTTAGGGAATAGGGACTTTGTATGTGAGATTTAAGGGGGGGATAATGACATGATTATGTCAAGTTGTCAGTACGTAGTAGAATTTTACGCTGAATAAAGCCAAGATATTCTGGTTATTTCTCTTATTTATTACAGAATTTGCAGCCTACTACGCACCAAAGTTTTGCAACACCAAATAAATAGTGGTATAACATAGGTACCTACCTATTCTATACCGCTTATCGTTCCTTTCCTATATCTGCATCCCTTTTTGTTAATTGTGCATGCTGGATGGTGCGTACTAGTCTAAGAGTTAACTATGATGTTATACTTGTTGGCGTATGTTTCACCTTCGGCGGTTGTTTTAAGTTTTAAATTAATTTTTTTGTCCGTTATCTATCTCACTTATCAGTTATCAGATAATAAGTATTTTGGTTTTGATTTATTTGTAAATAATGAGCGAAACTAAACGTGTGTGTAAAATGGGTGTCTTTAAGTGTTGGGTTCCTAGCTGTGAAACCAAAAGTAATATCAATTACTTAGTAAAGCAGTTTGTGCGAAACATTTCGAGCGAAAAATTTTATGAACATGGTGGCCTAAATTGGCTTATTGCGCAGCCAACTTTGTTTACAGTGGCAGATATTTGCAGTGGATTTCCAAAATGCCCAAGTAAGTACCTAGTTTCCTGTCTTTAATAAACTGTTTTGGCCAAAGTTTTTATACGATCATCTAATAAATTGCGGGAGCAGAGTATTTAAAACATAGCAGAAAATAAGGATGTGCTACTATAAATTTGTATTATTTATCGACTATCGATGTTTTAAAAAAATACGTTTATAATTCATTGATACATCATACAACATCATCATCATACAACATCCACATGAGGCGAAATTATTGGTTGGTAATGTTATGACATATAATGTGCCACTTTATTTTGAAGACTAAGTACATACCAATTTTAGATGGGTCGTTTGTCAGCATTTGAAGATGGCAGTCATGTACATGTTGTAATTTTTATTCTTGCTGTTTATTTAAGAGTTTAATATCAAATTTTGCTAGGATGTTATCCAGACTTTTATAGTGAACGTTACAGGGAAGATTGAAACACATTCATTTTACTGAGAGTTTCGAATGGTGAAAAGCGGCTGTCATTTTGACTTCAATAACTTTCTCTATCAATTATCAAAGTCCTTATAGTACACAAGACTTTGTCTTTGTGGTGTGAATTCCTGTGTAAATCTTCCACTAGAAATTGGCGACATCGCCATAATTTTGTAAAATTTATTTACTTTGACATTGGTGAAATTGGACTTATAATAAGATGTGACCGCTAATAAATAAATATAATAATACTAATTTTAATATTTTATCATTTCAGGTGATGAACTGTACAATGTTTGTGAAATACCATATATCATACTTGGATAAAAGAACGCACAGATGATACACTGAGACAAGAGCTCCACCCGAACGAGGTTGTCAATGCAGCTAGTTTTACATACGTATGTGTTAACGTACATATGAATATGATCATGTAATAAATTATATATGAGAAGGTAAATACTTAATAAACAAAGCATCAATTAATTCATAGTTTCATTTCACGTTTACCAGGAATAGGTATGGTATGTTTATCGATGGTTGTAGTACATCACTAGCAACAATGAGAAAGATAGCACCATATATTCGTCTCTTTCTATGAACACACTAGCGATGCCTTATTCCCTTACATAAACTAAAATTAGCATCCACGGCCGTGATTGGCCCGATTCCTATCTGTACTCTGTACATTAACTTACTACATTAACTTACTAATCTGGGGGCCACCTGCTGGTAAGTGGTGTCTACCGCCCATAACACCCACTGTCATACTTTGACGTTAATAAGACAGCAAACTAAGATGTCCAAGTAATTTCACCAGGGGCTAGATAAGTACCAAAGAGATTTTAACCTCACTGCGCTCGGTATAGCGAGGTTTAAATCTCTTTGATAAGTACTATACGTACACACGGCCGCACATCACTAGAAACACTTTTGGACCTTATGGAGTGGTAATAGAGTTGAAAAAGTTTCTACCGACAAGCGGTTGACCGTACAACATTTCACTGACTCCCTTACCCTTCAAACCGAAACACAGCAGTGCAAACACTGACTGCTGCTTTACGGCAAAAAAAATAGGCATGGGGTGGCACTTCCTCAGACGGACTTAGCACAAAAGCTCTACCACCTGTCTAAACACTGAACAATTTTTTGTTTTTAGGGTTCCGATACCAAAATGGTAAAAAAAGAAACCCTTATGGCTTTAATAATAATAATATATTAAAAACAGAATTACAACTTAGACATAGGATACTAACTCTAAAAATTAATACATTTATATTCTTAAAGCGAAACTTACGTCTAGGTTGATACAATCATTACCAGTGGTCCCCAAACTAGGCGAAGCCTGTATCTTGGGAAACCTATGTACATTTGGTTACCGAGTTGTCTATATAGCTTAAAGTGATAACTTAAAAGGAAAATAATAGTAATTAAATCTAACAAAGTGCGTTGTAGCTGCTATTCAAATTAATTTAAGAATTTATTTATTACCTAGTGCATATACTACTATACTACCGAAATATTATTGTCTAAAAGGTATAATTAATTCTGTTTGTTGATAATCTAAAGTGCTAAGCCAATTTTGAATTATGGTTTTAGCTTCCAATACTGTCGATTTTTTTATGTCGCAAAATTTGATAATTTGGTTATAAATTGCAGAATAAGCGTAAGTAGGAAATCTTCTAGCGAAAGTAGTTTTAGCTGCTGGAATTGGTATTTTAAAGACGCGTTTCTGCAATAAGAGGGGGTACTCATCCAATTTGAGAACTTGGCTGTGAAGGCTAAGGGATGCTTTAGCGATGTACAGCTGCCGAACCCGCAAAACCTGAGCCTCTTGATATAAAGTGTTAGTGGGGAACCTAAATGGTTTTTTTAACATTACTTTCAGAACTCCACGTTGAGCTCTTTCTAAGGCAATCAAGTGAGTCTTTGCGGCGCCTCCCCAAATACCTATACAATAATTTAAAAGAGATTGACATATCGCTAAATAAACAGTTTTTATGATGTGAAAACTAACTACATTACGTAATTTTTTCATCACTCCAATAATTTTTCGGATTCGAGCCGACAGAGCGGCAATTTGGGATTTAAAATTGAGTTTTTCATCCAGCATTACTCCTAGATATCTTAATTCGGTTGTTTTTAGAATGTATTCACAGTTACATGGATGAGTAGGAGGTGTAGAATTTGAGAAACACTTGTGGATTTTTATACCAGGTGATTCCGGTGGACGTGAGGAAGCCGCTTTATGGAAACAAATATATTTAGTTTTTTTGGTGTTCAACGTTAATAAATTCTTTTGTAGCCAGTTTGAAATACAAGACATACCCTGTTCGGCCAAGCGGAAAGTATTCTCCCAGCTTTTTCCAAAAAATAATACGGCTGTGTCGTCTGCGTAGCATATAATTTCCGCCGAGGGCATACTGAGATTGTGAATATCGTTCATGTAAATAATAAACAGGGTCGGACCAAGAATACTTCCCTGGGGAACACCGTAATTAATTCGTTGCACATTGCTTACATGTGAGTCTATCCGAACCATCTGTCCTCTTTCTGAAAGATAGCTATGAAACCAGGCTAAGGCGTGACCACGAATTCCTAGTTGCTCCAACTTTCGAAGCAGAATTGGAATTGAAACTGTGTCGAAGGCCTTGGCCAAATCGAGAAAGGCACCAATACAGTGATATTGCTTGTCAAGGTAGGAGGATACTAAATTAACTAATTCGGAGATAGCATCTTCAGTTGACTTTTTCTTTCTAAAACCGAACTGTCTATGACTAAGTAATCCAGAGTCCTCTAAAAACGATACAAGCAGCCTATTAACGATTTTTTCTAGTATTTTAGAAAAGACACTAAGAAGAGAAATAGGTCGATAGTTGTTAGGAGAATCTCTGGAACCGTCTTTGTAGATAGGAGTTACAGCAGCAATTTTCCACGCATTAGGAAAATTGCCTGTACTTAGGCTAAGGTTAAAAATATGCGTTAACGGTTGTATTATGTCATTCCCGATAGCCTTAACTAAATTGTTATTAATTCCATCTAGGCCAGGAGCGCTGTCTGTTTTAAGATGCCTGATTAGTAGTTCAACTTCCTCCGGGTCAGTAGGCGTCAAAAAAAGTGAGTTATGAGGACCATCATTGGTGTTTATAGAGGCAGCAAGATCATCTTCGGTAACACTTGATTGACTAAGAATATTGTTGGCTAAGTTTTTTCCTACGGTTGAGAAAAAATTATTTACAATGTTTAAAGAATCAGAAGCATTCTCAGTCAGAGTCAAAAGATCCTTAGCCTGACGTGATTTCTTACTTGATCTGCATATCTTTAAGATGGATGTCCATAGGCCTTTTGGGTTATTTTTGTTAAATTCTATATCTGCGCTGTCATATTGTGTTTTAAGTTTACGGATCAAGTTGTTATAAAAATTTCTGTATCTAGTGTGTTATCGCCACCCATTTTTCGGCGAAGATTTTTGAAAAAGGCAACACTGCGGAGCTTTCATCTCTCGGAGGGAACGATTCTTATTGGCTATCGACGAGCTATCGACGTTCATTGGTTGAATTCCGGTTGAACTGTTAAGTTTTTTGCCCCCTCGTCCCTGAGGTATCGTTGTTAAGAAATTTTATGAGGAGCTCTGCCACTTCTTTACGAGCAGCCTTCGAGACAAAACAAATAACTAGCCTCGCTAACTGTTAGTGGTAAAGTATAGCTACCTAAATAAGTAAAAGGTGTGTACATTTAAAGTGTAAAAATTATAACTGTGCTAAGTATTTGCAACTCGTATAATATTAAATTGTGTATAGATTTTAACAGTGTTTACTTTTATCAGAAGTGGGATACGGTACCGTTTAACGCCATGGGACGCAGTAAGAAGCGCAAATCTTGTGGACGGCGGTCCAGAAAGCGGTCCGCATCAAGTTCAAGTTCGGCTAGCAGCTCTTCCAGCTCATCCAGCACGAGCAGCAGTGCCCAGGACCGAAACAAGCGGAGTAAACGGCGACGTCGCCAGGAAGCGCAAACCGTGAGTCAGAATGTGATATTATCATCAGTGATTCCGGAATTCGACCCACTTGTAGATAATGTAGACATGTGGTTAAATGTAATCGATGCTAATTCTCGCGCGTTTGGTTGGTCTGATAGTGTAACTAAATATCAAGCATTACAAAAATTGCGTAACACCGCGAAAACATGGCTCGAGTCACTGCAAAAAAATAAAACCACGTGGACCACGTGGAAGTGGAAACAATGGCGCGAAAATATATCTGACACTTTTCAAGCAAAACGTAATATGTTTACTTTACTTAAACAGATCGTAGACGCAAAACCATTGCCCAATCAATCTTTATACGAATTTTACTTCGAGCAAAAGGGAAAAATTGATAGGTTAGGCCTAGATTTTCGCGAACAAGATTTGATCTCAATAATTGTAGGATCGATCGGTGATCCAAACATTAATACGGCAGCCGAAGCGGGTAACTTCAGATATTGTGAAGAATTAGCCTCGTTTTTGCACGGAAAAATCTATATTGTTCCCGAAAGATCCTCCACACCAAAGGTTAATTTCAAGCCACATAACCCACGGCCTTCTCAACCAGCGCAATCGACCGCTGACTCCAGGCTCGATAATTCTATGAAAGAACCTGTTTCAAACTCAGTCCCGAGGTTGAACGCAACCACTTCTAGTGACACTTGCTATCGTTGCGGCGAGACGGGTCACAGACGTAATTTTTGTCCAGTAAAAGATACGGTGCGCTGTGGCTCCTGTAATAAGCTGGGTCATCTAGAAGCGGCATGCAGATCGAAACGTGTTAAACCTAAGGTTGAGAGGGATGCGGAAGTAAAAATGATATCTAAGTCCGATTCAAAACAAAAGTTTTATAAAAAAATTAACCTTAATGAAATTGAGTGTAAAGCATTTTTCGACATGGGCAGTGACTGTTCCTTGATAGCCAGACGCTTAGTGAACGAATACAATTTGCAAATTATTCGTCTAAATAAACCGATAAATCTGACAGGCTTTACAACTGGCACCGCCACACAGGTATCTGAGGCCGTAGCTGTAAAAATTAAAGTTGACGGTGTAGAACTAATCACAACAATGTTCGTCATCGACGTGTTAACCGGGTGCGATATTCTGATAGGCAGGAATTTCACGGAGGACAAAAGCATTTTGTACATGCGGGTAGGTGAAGTCTTGACATTTCAACCTGCTGATTCCTTGAATGTGTTCAACATTAACTTGGAATCGCTAAAAGAATCTTCTCGTGAGCACCAATCATTTTTACAGAAAATTTTTTGTAAATACCCTCAATGTGTAGCTTCAGATTTATCTAGTTTAGGCAAAACCACATGTGTGGAGCTGGATATTGAGCTAACGTCTAACAAACCGGTCTGTCAGCGACCATACCGAATGTCCGAATCGGAGAGAGAAATCACGCGTAAACTAATAGACGAGTTATTAGAAAATGGAATTATTCGTCATAGCAACTCCCCATATGCGAGCCCCGCTTTATTGGTAGACAAAGCACAGTCTGACGAAAAACGACTCTGTATAGATTACCGATTGTTAAATAAATTGACAGTGAAGGAAACATACCCTATGCCGTTAATTGAAGATCTGGTTGATCGGTTACGGGGTTGTAAATATTTTACATCACTCGATCTTAAAAGTGGGTATTACCATATACCTATTAAAAAAGAGTCTATTCCTAAGACTGCGTTTATCACTCCTGACGGACATTTTGAATTCGTCAGAATGCCCTTCGGATTATGCAATGGACCTGCAGTATTCCAAAGACTGATGGATACTGTTTTAGGGAATTTACGATTTGGTCGCGTTATTTGCTACATGGACGATTTATTGATCGCAACTGAAACATTTGAAGAGAACGTTCGTGTCTTAGAAATGGTTCTAGAAATTTTCGAGAAAAATGGTTTGACTGTTAATCTTGGTAAATGTTCGTTTTTCCAAAAAAATGTGTCATTTCTGGGATATGAAATTTCTGAAGCTGGAATTCGCCCAAGTTCTCGTAAGCTTAAAGCAATCGAAAATTTTCCTACCCCTAACAATATCCATCAGTTACGGCAGTTTCTAGGTCTAATTAACTACTTTAGGAAGTTCATTCGTAATTGCGCGCTAATGTGTAAACCACTGACAAATTTACTAAAAAAGGGAGTTGCGTGGCAATGGGGTTTAAGGGAAGATCAGGCGGTATCAGATCTAAAAAAGGCCTTAATTGAAAACGCTGTTTTGAATATATTTGATCCTAGACTACCTATCAACTTGTATTCTGACGCGAGTCGCGATGGTATAGCATGCATTCTAACCTTAACAACGAAGGATGGTGAAAAGCCAGTCCATTTCTATAGTAGACAAACTACCAAGGAGGAAAAAAATTACCACTCTTTTGAGCTTGAATTATTAGCTATCGTAACTGGCTTACAAAAATTCAGACATTATTTATTAGGGTGTAAATTCAAAATAATCACGGATTGCAACGCAGTTCGTCATGCACTAAATAAACGAGACATTATTCCTCGAATCAGCAGATGGGTGTTGCAGACACAAGAGTTTACTTACGATATCGTACACAGGGCTGGGTCACAGATGCAGCATGTCGATGCGCTAAGTCGCAACCCTATCCCAACCGATGACGCACGTATTGAAAATAATGAATTAAGAAATGATGTAATGGCAATAACAATTACTGAAGGGGATTGGCTTTTGTCGGTTCAATTGCAAGACCCAAGTATATGTAGCATTAGGGATATTTTGATGTCAGGCGAGGCCGAGCAAAATAAAAAAATATTTAACGAATATGAATTATTAGGTAACAAAGTATACAGAAGGACTGAACACGGACGTCGTTGGTTGGTACCCAAGGCTTGTATTTGGCAGGTTATCCGTTGCAATCATGATGATATCGGACATTTTGCAGTGGATAAAACAGTAGAAAGGATACGTTCAAAATATTGGTTTCCCCGTTTAAAGAAAACAGTTGCTAAATATATTAAAAACTGTCTCAATTGCATATATTTTAAAAACATTCACGGTAAAAAACCAGGACTGTTACATCCGATCCCCAAATATGCAAGACCGTTTCATACACTGCATCTTGATCACGTGGGACCCTTCGTCAAGTCCACAAGGCAAAATAGTTATTTATTAGTAGCAGTCGATTCATTTACAAAGTTTGTTTTTATTTCCGCTGTGAAAAGTACTAAAAGTCGGGTAGTTATAAATGAACTAAACAAAACATTTAAAACATTCGGTAATCCAAAACGACTTATTTGCGATGCAGGTAGTGCGTTTACATCTTTGTTATTTAAAAATTTTTGCCAGGAAAGGAACATTCGACTTCATATTATTGCAACTGCTGTCCCGCGCTCGAATGGGCAGGTCGAACGCTATAATCAGACCATATTAGAAGCTCTTCGCAGTATGGGCGCGGATAAAGATAATAACAAATGGGACGAAAATATCACAAGTGTCCAACAAGGTATTAATAGTACAATCAATAAAACTACAGCCGCGGTGCCGAGTGAGGTTTTCTTCGGTTATAGAATTAGGACCGATAGCGACAAAATCACTGATGATGGTAACATTGTACATTCTGTGGACGTAACGGCTTTGCGTAGAATGGTTGACGAGAACATTAAGAAAGAGGCCCTCCGCCAAAAGGCAGATTTTGACGCTAAACGCAAGTCAGCTGAACAGTTTGAGGTTGGGGACCTGGTAGTCATAAAAATACCAAGTCAGTCGAACGACGGTCAAAGTACCAAACTGTTGCCTATATTTAAAGGCCCTTTCCAAATTTCTGGGGTCCTGGGTCATGATCGATACCGAGTTGTTGATATGCGGGGAGCTGAGCGGACATCTAAACGCTACGACGGTATCGCGTGCGTTGAAAACATCAAACGATGGGTGAAGGTGGGAGACGATCCTGGAGACTCTGCCTAACCGGATGTTATCTAACCAGGTAAAAAAAAAAGAAAAAAAAAATGGTTCACTATGTTTTTATTTTTTTTTATTTCTTACTGTTGGGTGTACTATAATTTTTTTTTAATAAGTTGTTGAAATCATTAAAAAAAAAGTATTGCACATTTAAAGTGTTACAGTTCACTTATCCATCCTTGTAATCGATGATTCAGTCTAATGTAGGCGCATCAAACGATATTATATTAATGAATTTAATGTAACGTATATCTAAGTGAACACCGTTACATAGAAAAGGGCGATACACGACTAGTACCTAATATTAAGTAATTGGTTTAAATCCTATGAGTTGGTTAAACACTAGTGGTCTTGCTGTACACGATACCTAGTTCTAACTATAGGACGATAAACAACCAAAAGCTTATGGAAGGTGCTTAGTCAAGCCTTGTTTTTATCGTTCATAATATACTATCGTAGACTTTAGGCAGACAGTTAGCTTGTTGATGTACATTTAATGAATGAAATTAATGCACATTAATTGGCAGCTGGCTGATAAATTGTATTAAAGACATTACCTACCTATAATGTGTGTTTATTCGCTTTCAGCCCTACATCAGACTGAAACGACGCTCGAGGACGAGATCGTCAGCAGGACGGCCGGATGTTATCGCCACCCATTTTTCGGCGAAGATTTTTGAAAAAGGCAACACTGCGGAGCTTTCATCTCTCGGAGGGAACGATTCTTATTGGCTATCGACGAGCTATCGACGTTCATTGGTTGAATTCCGGTTGAACTGTTAAGTTTTTTGCCCCCTCGTCCCTGAGGTATCGTTGTTAAGAAATTTTATGAGGAGCTCTGCCACTTCTTTACGAGCAGCCTTCGAGACAAAACAAATAACTAGCCTCGCTAACTGTTAGTGGTAAAGTATAGCTACCTAAATAAGTAAAAGGTGTGTACATTTAAAGTGTAAAAATTATAACTGTGCTAAGTATTTGCAACTCGTATAATATTAAATTGTGTATAGATTTTAACAGTGTTTACTTTTAAGTGTACGACAGTTTAAGTATTTTGTCGTCCGGATACTGTCTGACTAGTGAGTGTAGATGATCTCGATGACGCGCACATCGAAGTAGGCCAGGGGTCATCCAAGGTTCTATAGTGAATTTACTCCTGCTAACACGAATAGTCCTAGTATGTTTATCGACTGAGGCATTTAGGATGCCAAGGAACACACCTACTGCGTCGTTAACATCTGTCGTGTTTGTAACGTTACTCCAGTCAACGCTTTGTAATTCCCTTGAAACTCCCTCAAAGTCCGTTATTTTCTTAGTTCTCAGGCCGTTTGTCTGTTTTTTTGGCTTTTTAATATTAACCTCCTACCTACATCTGTCCTATACAAAGTACATAACAATAAAAAAATTACGTTACCGTTTCTATGAATGGAAACACCAAAAGATTTTGGTAGTACCGTCTACGGACTGTCAAAAGCTGTATTAAAAAGTAAAGGTGTCAATTACAATCTGAAATTTTATAAAAAATGGCGACGGAGGATAGGCGTGTAAAGGCGCTCTTGCGCAGTCGTAAGTTAATCGTTTGTAATCTTATTGAAAACTTAAAAATTATTAGATTTATCATGATTAGTAAGTAATAAAACTCTAAAATAATAATGTACCGTGTTATTTTAGCAAAAATCTCAAATAAAGTGGAAGATGCGTTAAGGTTATTTTCTATGTCCTTTTCAGAGTACAATTGTAGGCAATGAAAGTTTTGATGGTTTAACTCTCAATGTACTTTGTAAAGTACATAGTAAGTTTTCTACCATCATTTATGGTTGTTTTAGCTTTAAGAGATAAGGACCTAACAGAAGCATTAATTGACTCTGAATTGGACTTCTCGGGAGAAGACTCAGATGTTAATCTGGAGTATTTCCCCGTAGAAATATCCCGAAGATCCAATGACCTACAGAATAGCGAGTTTAGCAGTTTAAATGAAGAGAATAATATGTTGGTTACTCCAGCTGCTTTTCCAGCGCTATTTAGTTATTACGATGTCTTCTCGTCATCAAGGAAGGACGCTAAAATTGTTATTACGCAGTGCCTGGTTGGTTGTCCAGCCACTGCGTAATACCAAATTTTGATGAATTGATCGGTGTTGATGATGTCCACATGTTATTGTGATCAAGACCATGACGAGTGCCAGCGAAGCGATGGTCCAAAAAAGATAAACGATATGAGAAAGTCAGAAGGAGTATCTTAATAAGGCTTACAACCACAATATGGGTGGTGTGGACCTAACATACCGCATGTTTTCAATCTGTCTAGATCACAATCGGACTAAAAAGTGGACGATTCGAGTTGTTTCACATCTTGTCGACGTGGCAGTGGTAAATGCATGGTTGCAATACAGAATTGTACAAGCTGAAAAAGAAATACGCAAGAAACTACACTAAGCAGCTTCGCGAATCCAAGTTAAGTTTGGGTACTAAACTTATTGCCGATAATGAAGAAAGTGTCGATGGAAATGAAGGTGAGGAATATGATGAACTGGAACCAAAACATAAGAAACGCAAATTCCTTATCTATCCAATACTTTTCAAGGAACTCCGTACAAAGACTGCTGCCTATTTGCAAGAATATGAAGCAAAATAATCGTGCTGTTAGAAAAGTGAATGCACCTATAAAACCAGAGTTTTCAGCAAAAAATGTGACATATACCTCTGTTTCCTGCCAGATCATAATTGTAAATACTGGTTTTCATCAAGATAAAGATAATTTTATACTATATGCATTACTAAACTTAATTCACGACTGATAATTATTACTTCAGTTATAAAGTTTTATGGATTATGTTCAGTTTTTTTTTTGTTGTTGGAGAAAATCCTTAATTTGATCATTTAGTTGTAGAAAAACGTTTATTTTCTGTTTTTTTGGTTCAATTTTGTAACAAATATAATGTCAGACGTTAATATTAATTTTCTATTGCTTTTAATCCTTCAATAATCTGTATTCGTACCCTAAAACTATTTTATGTCCTATACAAAGCACATGGTAATAGCGTCACTTTGTCCTATATATAGTACATAGGGAAAAACTGATTTTCCTATTGTTAGATTTTTTTTACTATTTTTCCTACAGGTCTTAATGTACCAACATTACCATAATAAATTTTCTAATTAATAGCTTACAAAAAGTGTCTCTGGTAGGCAGGAGGTTAAGGCCTACTATGGCAGGCTTGTGATCGGTAAATTCTGTATCACATACCAGTCCAAGTACAGAGGAACTGGTTTTGACAAATATATGGTCTAAGCAGGAGTCAAGTCTCGTTGGCAGCGTGATAGCAGGTTGGAGAGAGTGTTCGGCAGTCAAGCAGAGATATTCAGAGGGGTCGATTTGAGATGAATTAGAGGAAAGTATATCAATATTTATGTCTCCTGCAATGATAATGGTGGACTTATCTTTTAGCAGTTTTAAGCATTCATCCAAGGAATTCAAAAAATTTGAAGTGTTCCTAAAAGACGGTGATCTATACATTCCTATTATAGATAATACCTCAGGAATATCAAGTAAGAGCCCGCACGCATCTATTAGATTGGGTTCAGAGACCGCAACATTCCACAAGTCTCTTACGTAAGCTACCACCCCACCATTCTGATTAATGTTTCGGGTTGAGTAGAAGGCTGAATAACCTGAAATATCGTCAATAACCGTAGTGTCTCTAAGCCAACATTCAGTCAGTAAAATCACGTCAAATTCAGTCTTAAGTCGTTGTAAAAGAACTAGCAAGGCATCAAAATTTTTATAGATACTCCTTATGTTCACAGTCAAGATCTTAAATTCATAATTTAGGTTTAAAGTTATCTTACAGTTTTCTGGCTGAATTGCTTTACAAGTTATATTAAAGGAATCATCAATATTTGTTAGTAAATCAAGACTACCCATAACTAAAAATGTTATTATAAGAAAGAATGGAGTTTAGAGTTTTAGAGGATTTAAAGAGTGTTAAAGCAGATAGGAGTATAGTCTTTATATCAGCAGCTAAATACTTTTCACAAACAGAAAATATGCAGGTAAAAAAGGCTTTTAAAACTTCAGTATTGGACGCAGTGAAAATCAGAAAATTAATAAGAGTTGCGCAGTTTGCAAACCCACGTAGAAACAATGCTCGGTTTGACGCGGCATAGAATATGTTATACCAGAATATAAGCAAGGAAGTCGTATTAAAACAAAAACATCAAATGTTGTTGGAAGTACCAGAAACATCGCCGGAGAGGAGATTTCTAGGTTTTCCAGGCCCATTACCAAGCAGTTTTTGTAATATTGATTCAGAGCTAACTCTCAGAATTGAACTGGTTTCCGATCGTCGCATAAAAATGTTACCGTTGTTGGTCCAAACATATTTAAATTTGAGGTCTGCACCAGCTGCACGAGCTTTACTGAACAGGACTCTGTTTCGTTTAGTAAGGTGTTCGTTTATGAAAATTTTCCTTGAATTTCCAGGCACTTCGATCTTGTCAGTGGTGAGACCTCGTCTAGATCTGGCTGCGCGAAGAAGTTGGTCTCGGGGAGCGCGTCTAGTGAGAGTGATTATAACAGGGCGGGGTCGATCGTCTCTACCATCCTTTCCACCTTTCACCCCTACACGCCTGATATCATCCACGTCGCGTGGGTCCAGATCGACTCCTAACTTAGAGGCCAGCGTTGCCACAATGTGAGGTAAATTCTCATTGGCATGTTCAGTAAGGCCATTTAATTCCACGTCCTTACGAAAATAAGCTTGTTCCCTGGTTTCGAGTTCTAACCGCAGGTCAGCAACTTCAGTTTTCAACTTCAGCAAATCTGATGTACATGTTTCCAAATCACCAACTCTTTCTTCAACCGAATCTAATCTCTCTGACATGACCTCCAACTTAGCGTCAAGGGAGGATTTTAATCCATTTAATTCTGTTTTAACCTGGGACAAGTCAGATTGAATAGAATCGATTGCTAACAATTGGTTCTGCATCGATGAAAGCTTGGACAAGATAGTATCCAGCACGTCCGTCTTCGGCACGTTGACCTTGGAAAAACTCGGTTCTGGAGTTTGCGGCAGGGGTCTGGGGTCTTGCAGGCCTGCAGCCGAGATCCTGGCCGGGGAATGTTCGACACGCGAGGAGTTAGCAGTATAGTCTAGAGTTGAGTTTTCGTCGCGACAGTCTGAACATCTCCAAGAGTTTCTTCCCGTACCGAGTCGATTAAAACCACGCTCCGTTGTACCACTACAGTGAAAGTGATAAGTTTTACCGCACACAGTGCAAGCCGGTCCTTGGCCTACAGTGTCATTACATGAAGCACACTTCGTGGTAAACATGACTCACACTCAGCTGGTATAGAAAATAGTAGCACTAGGCGATATATCGCTTTCCTGTCGTTCGCGTTCCTAGTAGAAGGCGGTAGCGGCCAAATTGTGTTCACTTTTCACGATTTCAACATTTGCTTCGATTGTTTATCTAGGTCACCACAATGCATGCGATGAGACGGCGGGGAATTTGCAAAGACAGAAAATTTGAGTAATGCTGATTATGAATTTAAATTAATTAGCCGAAACAACGACACGTCCGATTACAACAATGTCTCGCGAGGAAAAAAAAAGTCTGTCTGTCTGTCAGTCACACCTTTATATCTCAGGAACCACTCATGCTATCGACTTGAATAGTTTTAGAATATGGTTGTCCAACTTAATTGCACGTGAAAGAATTAAGAAAATAATATGATTATTAATGTAAAGGGGGCCCAAATTAGGGGGGGCAAAATTTCAAATTATCGGTACTAGGTCGAGTGGGGTATCATATTAATGAAAGGGCTTTACTTGCACATTCAAAAATTTATTTTTGTATTTTTTTTTCAACTCTTAGTTTCCAAGTTATGATGAAAAATTTCAACAAAAATACCTTCCCCTTATCTCCGAAGTTTGTAAATGGAAAAATCTGAATTAATTACAGTCGATAGACGTTTATATGTAAATATTACTGCCAAAATTAAACAATCTTTCTAAGTTGCACAGTTTTTTAGAAATCTGCAAAAAACCTTTACAAACAAATTTAGTTCCGCGGTCCTAAAATTTACTTTATTGCTTCCAAAAATACCGAACCCTTGGCGCGCGAGTCCAACTCGCACGCGGTTTTTTTGAGTTGAGAAACAACTTGAGAGCCGAACTCTCTAAGCACCAAGATCACGTAGGCTGGTATGATATCAGCCATGTAAAGGTAGATAGTTTTATATCGTACCGATTTCTTTAGATCAATATGAATAATGTATAACACGAGACCTACCTCAATGTCATGATAAAAAAATCGAAGTCCTCTATTTATACTTAAAAGAATCATATGTTAATGTTAAACTCATGTTTTATTCAAATAAAAATGTAGCATATTATGAATCAGTTTATTTTTGTAGTTGTGCAGAAGAAGCCTACCGGAGATTGCTCAACTTTTTATAGATACCTGTACTATAAATGTGCAATTTGAATTTTCATTGGTGTTGCTCCCGAAGTAGAATTCGAGCAGATACTCCAGTAAAATTACGAGAGATTGTATGGCGTTACGGAAATAATTGATAATAGCCGTGATTCTTTTTCAGATCTATAGATTATATTTCTGTGTAAAGCTTTTTAATGGAATCCACCTAAATTTACTTCATTTATTTATTTATTTTGCCGTCCAAACATTAAAAAAATATGGAATTTCGGAAAAAAAATTTAATAGATTATTTTTTTTATTTACGGCTTGCTATATATTCAGAATTTCATATTATACATGAATCCACCTAAAAATATAAGCTTTTTTGTATTGTTTAACTTTTATAGCAAGAAATTTAAATACAGCTTATCTTCGCAACCAAAAATAGTAATAGATCCGTTTTGCTTTCTAATAATTTAAATAGTGCTATATAATCACATTTTTGCCAAATCCAACATAAATGTTTACAAAATCATTGTAAACCAGCGATTACAAAAAACTTTTTTTTTTTTTAGTATGGCATTTTTGTGAATATATATAAGAATCACTTACATTTAAAAAGGTTAAGTTTAGCTCAGTTTATTGCTATTATTTTACCTCGACTTTATTGGCCCTTATATGTAAAAATAAGTGGAGATTTTATATTTTGAAATAAATTGATATTTTTAAATATATTAATGGTGGATTTTGATGCCTATATGTAAAGTATACGTTTATCTATGATATAAAGTTAATAATTGTCTATTACTATTTTTGCCTTAGCTGTTATTAAAAAAAAATATTCCGCTTTAAATTTTAGGTGGATTCGTAAATATTGCGTCTTAACATCATATTTAAATACGATATACACAAAAAAGTAGCTATTAGAATTTAATGTTTTGCAAAACCGTATTTTTACTGGACTAAGACTTAAAATAAAAAAAGGAAGAGAAATTACCATTATTGATAAGCGCACCACCCAACGACACTTAAAAAAACGGTTAAAATGATGTAAATTTTTCGTCCCAGACCTCATTTTGCTACCTGGGAGAACGTGTCTTCTCGCTTTATTACGAAGACAACATAACTGACAACATAACATAAATAGAAATGCTGTTCTATGCTGCCCTGCACCGTCTCAGTTTACGCCCACCATAACAATCCCTGTACCACCGAAGTTTTTATAATTTTTAAATTCAGCTGTTTGTTACCTGACAAGGTGAACCGTCATATTTATTTACATCACAATTTACATATTTACATAGGTGACAACGTGAGCGGCGGACGCATATCCGGCTGCATCGCAAAATGTTTTTCAGAACAAACAAGGACGAATTGTATCGAAACTGAACTGAACTGTGTGACGACGATATATGTGCAGCTGACAGCATCGCTAGTCCTGAAGATTTTAGGGAAATAATAATGGTTTCGAAAAACAAATTAATCTCCAGCGATCTTTGGCCGATTATTATTCTAATTAACCAGCGTTATAATTAATTACCGACAAAAAACCAAAACATACCGAAAAATAATTTCGAATTTAACCTCACTGATCCCACCATACAAAAAATTCGCAATAATCTATGCAATTAAAAAGAGGGTTGCGAATTTTTACGGTCGTATAATATGGCCTTGAACCCCGGCCGCCATTGACCGACTCAAATCGGTCGGGTGTTGCCACGTGACCAAGATTTTCAAAAATTTTGAACTTTGGCGCGTCATCCGTCCGATTGCCGCCAACTTTAATCTATGGTTTACACGTCATTCGAAAGGTAATTTAAATAGGTTATTACTCCCTATACACACCAAACCAAAATAAACCATAGCTTCGACGCAATAAGGCAGAATATAAAGCGCGGGAACTCGATCCTCTTCTGTATCCTTCGGGATACACCGGGGCTCTACAGGTCAAACAAATAAGAGCGTGTTCTTTCGAATAAAATACTGAACCTCCGACAAGATTACTAAGTTACCGACATCAGAAGTTTTTTTCGCGCCTCAAGTAGGGTGTTGTTGCACATTATCTATTTTTTAGGATTATAGGTCCGTTAGGTAAGGGAACAACACAACCTAACCGACCCCCAGGGGGATCGGTTAGGTTGTGTTAGGTACTCTTGCGACCACAACGCACGAGTCGAGCGAGCGAAGCGAGCAGCCGGCGAGTACCAGAAGCGAATTTGGTAATTGCCGAAATTTTGCCAAGTGGACCGGTTTTCAGTAGAACGTAATTAAAGCTGGTAAAAAATTATTCATCATAACATCAAGACAGGGAGCTCCCTCCAGAATTATAGCTTTTGCTGGAAAAATGTGGAGGGGAAGTACCATAGTCACCTCGCTTGGTAGCGTAACGGCTGGCACTATGGACCGCGGTTGTAGGTGACCGCAGTAAGTGAGATGTTACATACAAAGGAGGATGCTGCTGCCCATCCTCCAGTTTAACCCTTAGTCGCCTCTTACGACACCCACGGGTATGTATGGGTTAGTACTATTTTTTGCCGGCACCACACGGGACAAAAGTATTACAGCATTAAAAAGTAATGTTTATTTTTCGAAGATTTCAGTAAGTTCAGTATCGTCGTTACGTCATTTTTATTCGGACAAATGTAGTCGGAAAGTTTGTATTTCTGGCAGTAGATTTTATATTATGAGTAAGGCAATTCTTTATTTCTTGTCGGAGCGTTACTTACTAGCCAATATTTTATACCAATTATCTTTTTTGACCACCTGAAGAGATATCAACGGCGCGGCGTGCGGCCGTCGTCGAGGGAATGGACTTAAGACAGTTGTCAACCGTTAGCATAAAAAAACCGACCAAGTGCGTGTTGGGCCACGCGCAGTTTAGGGTTCCGTAGTTCTTTTACGATTTTTTTTTTATCGCAAAGCCGGTTTTGGTTACGTATTTTATGACGTTTATAACATAAACTTTTGACCTCCTAATGCTCAGCGTGGTCCTTGCTATTTTTATTTTTTTTTAGTTTTTCGGCTATAGCTTATAAACCTGTAGAGCCTACTTGCCACCGTAATAGGTCTTTTTGACAGCTGTCAAACGTATGAAAAAAGTTGGGCAATCATACTCTAAAACTATTCCAAATTTCAAGTCGATATAATGAGTTGTTGCTGAGATATACAGGTGTGACAGACAGACAGACGATATCGCACCATTAGTGTAGGTAACGAAGCAGTTGACCCCAACATAATTCCTCAGGCAGATTTTATTTGACAGGATGATAAAGAATCATGAATTAAATGGAAATTCAAAAAATCCAAAAAAAATGTCAAAAAAATTTGTTCATGGATTTTTTGTAATTTTTGTATGGAAAAGATTTTTTTATAGAAGGTTTGTCTCATGATTTAATGCGGGGGTCTTCATACAACGATCCGCTTCGTTGCCTAGACTACATATGGGTTCCGTTTTTACCATTTTGGTTTGGAACCCTAATTGTACAACCTAGATATTTATTTTTAATAAAATGGTTCTTTTTATTTAAGATTGAGAGTAACTACAGTACAAGATAAGCACCTCAGACTATGAAACATTTGAAAAAAATCGAAAATTATTCCTAGCAGCAGTTCAGTTTCTATTCTTTCAGTCCTTTTTCTGAGGCACCCTTCGGTTCTGACCTTCCAAGCCCTCTGCAGGTAAAGTCGCTTATCTGATGTCATCGGATTTAATAATAGCATAATAAGATGAGGACATGTTTTATATTCTCAAATACAATTGTTTTGGAAATCCCGACTTTCTATCATATCAGATACGAGCCAAGTGATAATTGGTCATTATTTTCAACGCCGTACATAAATGTTGGTACCAAATGGCCGCTATGGACAACAGAATAGTATTCAACAGTTTTGTCTTTATAACAAAGCGGAGCTCAATCAGTCGTCTTTTTAGGGTTCCGATACCAAAATGGTAAAAAAAGGAACCCTTATGGTGCGACTTTGTCTGTCTGTCGGTCCGTCTGTCTGACTGTCACACCTATATATCTCAGCAACCTCTTATGCTATCAACCTGAAATTTATAATAGTTTTAGAACATAGTTACCCAACTTAATTGCACATGAAAGAATTCAATTCAATTCAATTCAATTCTTTATTTGCCAGCTACACGGTAATATACATACAGGTGGACTATATTCTAACACAGAACAGCATGTAGCACCCCGTAAGGGCACTGCAAATACGAGTATACAGAGGGCGTTTTAACAATTTAAAATTAATAAATTAAATATATCCGAAACAAAATTAATAAAACTATACAATTAAACATAATAACTCAACATTAGTTAATTAAAGTATTACTTATAGAATTCAATATTATTATCTAACAGAAATTCTTTGATAGAATAGAAAGCTTTCTCTTGGAGGTAACTTTTAAGCCTGCTTTCAAAAGGTTTTTGTGCCTCTAGTGCTCTAATATCTTCAGGAATTGCGTTATATATTCGAATTACCATGCAGTGGGGACCCGAATTACATAAAGCAAGGTTAGTGAATGGACGTTGTAACATGTGTAGACCTCTATTATTTCGTTTTACTACTTTTACGGGAGAGTATAGATGATTGTATTTCCTTGCGAATTTGCAGCATTCTAGTATATATATTGAAGTTAATGTCAAGATTTTAAATTTGATGAAGTAAGGCTTACAAGAGGTTTGAGAATCTTTGTTAATTAGAATTCTTATGCATCTTTTTTGTATTTTGAATAGATCATCGATATCAACGCAGTTTCCCCACAAGACTATACCGTACGAAAGTCTTGAGTAGATAAATGCATAGTAAGCTTTTAAGGCAGTTTCAAAGTCAGTTACTTTTTTTAAGTTATATAGTGCATATACATAAGAGGACAGTTTATTTATCAAATTCTGTACATGCGGTTTCCAAGAAAGTGATGAATCTAAATTAATTCCGAGTAAGGTTGCTGGACTTTCAATTTTTACTTTCGTATTGTTATACTGATATTGTACTTTTAAGGATTTTTTCTGGTGGGGACGAAATTGTATCAACGTTGTTTTCTTAAAATTTAATTCGAGGTTATGTGCTGTTAGCCAATTCATAGTCTTGTCAAACAGTTCATTACATTTCTTAATTAGATCTTCCTCATTTAGACATGAAACTATAATGGTCATGTCATCTGCAAATAAGGTACAGTGTTCGTTATAGATTTTCGGTAAATCATTTACATAGATTAAAAATAAAATACAGCCTAAAACACTACCTTGCGGGATAGAGTTCTTAATGCCTACTTTATCCGATCTTATTTTTATTATTTTCCCGGTTTCATAATTAATGTTTTCAATTTCTACGCACTGAACTCGATTTGTAAGATAAGAGGTTAGCCATTTATGCGCTATACCTCTAACTCCTACACCTTCCAATTTTTCGAGTAATATTTTGTAACTGACTCTATCGTATGCTTTACTCAAGTCTAATAGGAGTCCCACGGCATACTTCCTGTCATTAAGTGAGTTTAAGATTGTATTTACACATTTGTACACCGCTAGAGTCGTGGAATTATGAAAAAGTTATGATTATTAATGTAAAGGGGGCCAAAATAGGGGGGGCCAAATTTCAAATTGTCGCTACTAGATCGAACTGGGTATCATATGAAAGGGCTTTACTTGTAAAATTTCAAATATATTTTTGTATTTCTTTAAGTCTCTAAGTTTTCAAGTTATGATGAAAAATTTCAAAAAAATATACCATTCCTCCCCCTTATCTCCGAAGTTTGTGGAAGGAAAAATTTGAATTAATTACAGTTGACAGAAGTTTATGTAAACACTACAGAAAAAATAAAACGATCTTTCTAAGTTGCACAGTTTTTTAGAAATCTGCAAATAACCTTTACAAAGGGTTGTTCGCATATAAGTTTTTGATTAGTACATAGGTATTAGACACAAGACCGATTGACTTCAATAAGCCATTTCTTTATTTTCTGGCTTTTTTAGTACCTACGCCAAACTGGGTTGGTCCCATGTAAGTTTTAATCAGTAGTAGATACAGAAACGTGCAAAAAGAACTATTTTGTGTAAAATGGTCGTTTTCTTGCTAACTGTATAATTTTTACAAAATCTGCGAATGGAGATCAAAATATCACAAAAAGTTATGGATAGTCTACTAATAGACGGAGAGCGGGCAGCTGACAGCCCTACCTCATTACCCATCTTCTTCTTCTTTTCGTATCAATGGCAAATGATTTTATAGTAAGTTAGCCCAAAATGTGGCTACAGCAATAGCTCTTTGGTTGCCTTCAAAAAGGTCCTCCCTGGTGCAAGAAACTGAGGAGGTAGGGCACGAAAGCAAGTGTGTCATGGATTGCAAAATGCCGCATTCACACTCGTCATTATCAGAGAAGTCCCACCTCTTCTTCAGTTCTCCGCACCTGCCTGCGCCCGTTCGCAGTCTATTAAGTGACTTCCATATGGGCCAGGGAAGATCATGTCCTGGTGGAAGATTTTCGGCAATGGGGATATATGGGCTATCAGGGGGGTACCTTTTTGACCACAGTTCTATCCTAGCCTTTGATGGATCTGATTCGAGGGGTACGGTGTTTCTTATAAAACTGTGGCGGCTTTTGAGGCGTACGGGAGGTGGAGTATGTCCGTGTAGTGGGTGTCTGCTATCTAGTTCCTGTTTATGTTTTTCAATGGAGCAGGCCACCCGACGCCGAACGTCTGGAGGGGCTATCCCAGCAAGATAGTACAGATAGCTCAATGGTGTTGGCTTCAGGGTGCCCGTAACTATGCGACAGGTTTCGTTGAGAGCAGTATCCACATCCTTCGAGTGTGCTGATCGCGCCCACACTGGGCATGCGTGCTCGCCAGCCGAGTAACAGAGTGCCAGGCAGCTTGTGCGAAGGACATGAGGTACTGCACCCCAACGAGTAGTTGTCAAGCGTCGAATGATGTTGTTCCGAGCGCTAACCTTAACTTTTTACAGTTTGCTTTAAAGGTTAAAGACCTATCCAAAGCAACACCCAGGTATTTTGGATTGTCATTATGTGCAATTTCCACCCCACGCCAAGTAATGCGCAGTTTTTAGGGTTCCGTACCTCAAAAGAAAAAAACGGAACCCTTATAGGATCACTTTGTTGTCCGTCTGTCTGTCTGTCTGTCTGTCTGTCTGTCTGTCTGTCTGTCTGTCTGTCAAGACCCTTTATCTCACGAACGGGTAAAGGTATCAGGTTGAAATTAATACCATATATTAGGATCCATGAACCACACAAGATCTGAAAATTTCAATTTTTTACAACGACGCAATCAAAAGATATGGCATTTTATGTCCTCATCTCCATACATTTATTCAAAAATGAAAAACCTACAGGGTACTTCCCGTTGACCTAAAATAATGAAATTTGGCAAGAAGCTAGGTCTGACAGTACAAATAATGGAAAAAGTCTGAAATCATTAAATATTACAACTTTTCTCACAACTAATGGCAACCAATTGTGGTGAGCTCCCGTTTCAAGAACATTCATATAAGAGAGGGGTCAAGTTGGATGGTTGCTGAGGCGATTTTTGTTTTAGTTCTATTTAAAAACGGGAACACTTACAAACTTGAAAATTGGTATGTTTATAGGGCATAGGCTATTAAATAACAAAAAATAATAAAATTTGGTCAAGCGCGTGTCGGACTCAAAAAATCTAGCACATTAACTTACTGAAATTTCAACTAATACAATTATGTTTATGTGGTGGTACGGAACCCTCAGTGCGCGAGTCCGACTCGCACTTGGCCGGTTTTTTTTATTACTGTCTCGGTTTCGGAGATGGAATGCACAGGACTCGGTCTTGCCTGGGTTAGATCGCAATGAATTGGTCTCATAGTAAGTGTGTAGCTGATCAAGAGCAGTAGATAAATGGTGTTCTAGTTCGGAAAAAGGTTTTGCTTGACAGGTGAGGGCAAGATCATCTGCATACAGGTACCGTGAGGTGTTTGGGCAAATAGGTTAGTCGTCTGTGTAAATGTTAAATAATATGGGTGCCAGAACACTTCCCTGAGGCAAGCCGTTCTTCTGGTTACGCCATCTGCTTTTTTTGTGGTTCAGTAGGACCTGAAAGCGACGATTCCGCAGCATCTCAGCCAACAAGGTGACAAATTGGTGGTCATTAGTGCGTGCAGCTACTTTTGGTAAAAGTCTTTTTATGTTGACTGTATCGTATGCTGCGGTAAGGTCGACAAAGATAACTCCAGTTACCAAGCCTTTTTCGTAGCCATCTTCTATGTGTTGCGTCAGATTGAGGACCTGACTGCAGCATGATTTTCCGGGTCGAAATCCGGCTTGGTCTGGGTTGAGCTGTTGGTCAATAACTGATGTTAGCCGATTTAAAAGCAGTCGTTCAAGCTATTTATAGGTGTGGCATAATAAAGAAATAGGGCGGTAGCTTTTGGGGTCATCTGTGGGTTTTCCTGGCTTAAGCAGAGCTACTACTTTTGATTTCCTCCATTTTTTCGGGATTTTCGCAGTTTCAATGCAGGTGTTAAACATCTGCAGAAGCCAGGAAACTGCCACTGGACCCAGATGCTTTATTTGTTCGACTGTAATGTCGTCTACGCCAGCAGCTTTTCCATTTTTCAGTACACCTATTGCTTTTTTGATGTCGGTGACATTGAAAGGCTGGCTAATTGGACGTTCATTACAATTTGAGATTTTAGATGATTTGGCATTTTTGATTGCACTTTGTTTTGTGGGTGGTTTTCCGTTAAGAAGTTGATGGGCGACTTGGTTTGCTGTTACAGGCCCAGGTTGAGCAGCAGCTGGAGGGTCGCTTGTGAGCTTTCGAAGAGAATTCCAAGCTTTTTTGGAGTTGTGGGTCATGTCAATGTTTTCCACCAGCGTTATCCATCTGTTACGACGGCACTCGCCAAGAGTTTCCATGAGATCCTCGCCAGCTAATATGGTTGCTTCTGAGAAAGGGTCTATATTGTAAGAGGCTTCGTATTCAGTCAACTTATACGCCGTATTTTTTGTCAGGCCCGGAACATAACTTGTACGACAACCACGTGGAATACACTGCCGAGACACCCACTGGATAACTTCTACGAAGTCGTCATAGTTATCAGGAGAAGGAGGGATGTCATGCAGTTTTTCATCAATTTTTGCTGTGTATTGATCCCATCAAAATCCCAACCCATCAAAAAGCGACCTATATGTAGGCTGTTGTACAATAAAAAAGTGAGTCTAAAAAACGGGGTTGGTTAGGCGTATAGATGTAAAACAACGGATTTAAAACGTTTTAAACAAAATGTTGCAGTTTTGAACCCCAAAAAAACCGTTTTAAACGGTTGAAAACTCGCCTACAAAAATAAAATAACTGTGTTTTACACGTCGTTATGGGAAAGTTTTGGTCACCTGACGTCATGTTTTGTTTAATTAGTTTATAGAAAATCCATAGAAAGTACCTACCTACTATCTAAACGAAAACTTAAGTATGTAGGTATACCTATACAACACTTATTTATTATATTACACATACTAGAATACATCATTAACATAATGCCGTCCGTTTTACTTGCGCATGAAAGAGACAACGATATTATGTCGCCGCGCCCCGCCGCCACATACAACACACTGTACAGGTGCGAGTGTGTGAGTTTGGTTTTAAACCGAATCAAATTGATTATTTACATCGTTTGAAAACAATGAAAAACATATTTATTTACCAACACACAGATTTTGTAACTTATGGACCAAACCCACTAAGTATATCAATATCAGTATATCACTTATAAAAAATCTTTACATAACACAATTGATAGGTAGGTACTCCGTTATATCCCTACCTCGGTAATGTCCAGAAAATGTAGTTATAATAAAGGAAAACATAGACATCCATCAACACCGTTTTAAACCGAAACAAAAAAGGGTTTATTATTTTACCATTTTGTGTATCAAGTAGGACCACAGTACATGCAAAAGTACTAATTAATATACGCCCAGTACTCTATGTTAATATATACCAAAATAATCAGGGTTGCCTTATCTAACTTAACCCGGTAGTTTAGGCAATTGTAATGTAATTTTTAGGTTAGATTTTGTTGTGGTTATGAGTTTCATTAAATATCAGGGCTGGGCAGGCAATCTTGTTGGTTATGGTTCTTCTTAATTAGTACTTTTGCATACACTATGTACTTACTTGGTACACGATTTGGTAAAAAGATTCACCTTTTTAGTGTGCACCAGCCTGCATATGTCGCTTTTTGGTGGGCGATGATGTAGGGTTGCCGACCGCCAGCTCTTAGTCTATATAACCATTTTTGTGTAGCAGTTAAGGTGCACATGCTGTCCCATCTCAAAAATCCACTAATTAGCAAAAGATATGCACATGCGTACTCATGATACTGAAAAACTTTCCCCAAGGAACAGGTCGAAATATGAATAACTATTTTCAACTCTTTGTAGCAAAACCATAATTATCTTATTTCAACCCATGTTCCTCTTAATTTGTTCAGTGTCTTGAGTACATGCAAAAACGAATGAAAATTCTATTAAAAATCACCCTATACAGCGTGTATGGGAAAGGTGTGATAATAAAGGGTGTGAATCTGCCTATCAAACTGAACAACTTTTCCCAAGGAACATAGGTTATAGAACAAAATAAATTTTTACTTCCCATAGAAACTGCATCGGCTGATAGAGCATTGGTTTTTCGTATTTCGAGCTATGTGCCTTTGGAAAAGTTGTTCAGTTTCATGCACAGATTCACACCCTGCAGTATTATCACAAAGGATAAATAAAAAAAAACACTATATCTAAATTGCAATTACTATAATTTTTGAGTCTATAAAAACTTCTACAAACAAATCACAATATTTCGTACATCTAATGTTTATTATATTATTTTCCATTATCTCTTTTCTTATATTTAACAATATATACATGTAACAATTTAAAATAAAAAGTTTGCTTTCTGATTGCAAATAATTATTTCGATAACACTTAAGTGAAAATGTACATATGTGAAAATATACATAGATGAAAACATAACACACGAATTCACAAACATGCATACTTTCTAATTTGATAAAAAATTTTTAAAAACAGTCCATCCTACCTCGTAAAAATTTTTGTTGAAATTTTTTTGAAATATGGAAATATAATAAAAATTTCAAGATGGCGGTCTCAAAATGGCGGCTAAAACAAAAGTTTCTCCGATTCGAGTGAAATATAGCTTCGCTAACCTTTTATTCCGATAAAATGTAAATACCCGTAATTGAAAATTCACAATCAATTAACACAACTTTATAATATGTATCGAATATCAATAAAAAAATCTGTGATTTTTCTTTTGTGATATTTTATCATCCGGACTGGACCTCAAAAAATAAGGTTTAAATTAGTTTCAAAAAGAACATAACAAAGTGTTAATTCAGTCAGACATAATTTCTTATTCTAGCATCAATCATTATTATTGTTTTTTTCATTGCACTTTAACATCGATTGTTGTTGAAAAGTTATTATCTTAATTGAAACTTTGAAAATAGTAGTAAATAATCGATATTTTAAACATAATCTGTCTTGCAGAATCATTACTGTTAATGTGCGACAGTAAAAATACAGATTATTCAATTATTTCATTACTTACGTCGTTAAAACAAAAATAAAAAGGATAAAAAAATATGATATTAAAACGAAACCGATTTAAGTAAGAAAAAGTTTTTGATATGCGCAAATCTTAGCAACCAATGAATTGTTGAAGATAATATATTAATTGGGTAAGAAGTTAAAAAATAATTAAATTTATAAGATTATTTTATTTAATTTTTACCTGAACAAGGTAATGTTATAGGGCAAATATAACAGTCAAATGTAACGTATTTTTAATCATATTTTCTTATTGTTTTTTTATATAGCCTGGTTAGTTTTCTTCTGTTTTGCAGACAACTAACAAAATGGGTGAACATCTTTAGGAAAATGTAAAATGGGAACACTGACTAAACGGTCACCTTTTGGTCACCCAGTCAGTGTAAATATTCGTATCTGGTGGACCGAGCTTCGCTCTATAATAGCCGCCTTAACATTTTAATATCATCGAGTGAGCAAGCTATGCTACTCGCCAACAGATGGCGATGTAGGTTTCTGTATAAAACGCGGTATCTTTTTTAAAATGCTTAAGAACACAGGTAAAACGAATATTCCCAGACATGAGACCCAGGCTAGATCGATTTGTTGAAAACCCTCGTATTGTAAATTTAATCGATATCGTTATAGGCGTTTTCGAGAAACCTATTACAAATATATATACAAATATTCCTAGTTTAATAGTATAGGATTAGGTGAGTCAGTTGATTGCTATTGTCAAATGTCTGTAATTTATTATCTTCTTAAAAGATTTCATTTATTTTGAAAATCCATAAAAAAAGAAATTACCAACAGAGATGAGCGTGCCACATTCGACACTTATAAAAATGTAGTTGACAAACATCATACAAAATTACTCTTTCAGCCAGTTGCACAAAACATCTTGAAAGTTAAAGCTCCTTTAAATATATTGCTCTCACTTTCTTTGTCAACAAAACGGAAAGAGTCAGCAATATACTTTTTTTTATTCATCACTTAAAGGAGCTTTGTCTTTAAAGACCCTTTGATCAACTGGCGGTTCGTCGGGTACCTATTGACGGACTCCGCACGTTAACGGTACCGCTAGTTGTGTTAACATGTAACATCCTAATAATATTATAAACGCGAAAGTTTGTTTGTTTATTTGTTGTTACTCTTTCACGTAAAAACTACTGAATGTATTTTAATGAAACTTTACAATAATATAGCTTATACATCAGAATAACACATAGGCTACAAATTATAAACCTGCGCAGATGAAGTCCAGCTATTAAATAATAAATTGGTGTGTAATTTTATATAATGTTATTATAACAAATATTTACTCACCTAACCTAGTGTAGCCATTTCACCGTGTTATATTTGTATCTTTTAAACAGTGCAAAGAGATAAAACTAAGAAATAAAACAGTCAAATTGATGTGGCACAGAATGACTTAGATTTTTTGTACAGCTCGCATAGAAAAAGCTGGCGCGAACAAATTACGTTTGTACAGGGGATTTGTACAGCTTAGGGTATGTAAACCCTACTGAAAAAAAGAACAAAAAAAAAAGTACGATTTTCTTAAATATTTTTCGCTTGTTTCACACTGCGAGTGTCAAGCTTGATTTGCTTGATAGACTGTACGCGCCAACTTCATTTAACCAACATATACGGGGTGAAGGGAAAAGGTAGGAAAATATAAAAGCATCATTAGCCAACGATTCTGGCATTCAAGATTCCAACGAAAATGTGTCTTTGTGTGTGTGTGTGTGTGTGTCACGAAAAAATCACGTGATCTTAATTTGAAAAAGGTAAAAGCCTTTTTTTAGGGTGCCACTTTTTGGACAGCATTCGTGTAACAATCAAAATGTATGATTGGACAGTATCGTTGACTCATCATAACATCCCACGAAACGTTCACCGCAGGACAGAGACCTCCCTCCGGAACTCTACCTAAAACGCGTGGTACTAAGGGGGGGTTTACCATAGTCACCAACCGCTGTTGTTGGTGACTCCAGTATGTAACATGGTACAAATACACAGAAAGATGCTTCTGCCCATCCTCCGGTTCATAAGCTCTTAGTCGCATCTACACGGGTAGAGATGGATTGGTACTGTTCTTTGCCGGCACCACACGGAAAATCGTAGTTGACTTACCGATGCTTCAAATGCAGTGTTTGCCTTCCTCCTAATCCTAACACCCCATATTACCAGTAATTGTATGTCCTAAATCAAATATTTCAAGAATAAATAGTTTTGAGCGCTTCTCTCGGGTTGCACTGGTTTTAAAACTTACTAAATAAGTAGTGCCTAGTTTATAATCTACATAGATATATGCTAAAATCTAAAATAAAAAGTCTACTTGGCATTGGCATGCGTAACTACCTATTACACTCTGTCCCTTCCCATTAATAACTACTAAAAATACTAAAATTATGTTTGCAATCAAAAGATTCACTTATAAATAATTACACTCGGCATACAAAAAATCTTACTTTTTATTTTTCCGCCATACATATTCATACATTGTGGGGTTAAAGTAAGGGTCATTCTTTTTCTTAAAACGAATAAAAACACGGAACTGAAAAGTAAAATTGTTGGATACGATCCCAAGCAATAATTTATTCAAATATTATGCACCTCTGAAGTGTTCAGAAAAAACCGTACATCACTTTAAAAATTTGATTTCGAGAAATGTAAGGGAAATCAGCCTGAATATCGCATTTTTTTTCTAAGTGTCGTACCTTTTTTCCTGGCTATCGTAGAAAATTTCATCTGGGATAAAATTAATGCCAGGGACCTTATCTAACGATCTCACTAATGAGTCCTGTGTTTAGAATCTTAAAAAAAAAACCATGACGCTTACTTAAAAAGTAAGGCGGGGAAAATCAAAAGTTAGATTTTTTTTATGACAAGTGTATTTTGTTCACGATTATACCAAAGACACGTTCAAACCCAAAGCTACCAAAAGAACGAACAGAATTAACTTAGTTATAACTATTGTGTTATTATATTAGGTAATTTTCAAAAACTTTAAAAAACTTTAACAACAAGAGATTTTTCAACTCGCAGATTTATAAAAATGAAGAATAGGTATCTTTAGTAAGCGATAGTCATTAAGGGTGTAAGGGACAGGTTTCCGAAAACTAGGGGCAGAATCATTCAACGTAACTGAACAACTTTGAGTAAGTAAAGCTTTCGGAATAAAAAATAAAAATCGCCTCGCCATACAGAATTGCAAACTTGAAAGGACAATTTATATGGAGAGACCGATTTGTTTCACTGAAAGTTGTTTAGTTTCGTTGAATGATCATATCGTTCAGTTTTCGGAAAGCTGTCCCCTGCCATCAGAATCAAAGGTTAAAATTTTGTACTATAAAGTTTCAGGGTAGAATTTCCTTGCAGTACCCGAGAGAGATAGTCTACAAAAACAAATTTAAATACTGAGTGCTCAATGCTTCCTAGGTAGCAGATGTAGATTGTACGTGTCTTTAGGTAGAGCTACACATGCGACTTTTTGTCTGAGGTCTTCAGGGCATACTGCGGCTACATCAAACTCTTGAATAATATTCGCGAACATGACAAAGGACATAGTGGTCACTAATGTCTGACCAATGCATGTTCTCTTACCAATGCTAAATGGCAAAAAGTGAGGAATGTTCTTTTTTACGGAGAATACTTCTTTTTCTATTTCTTTCGTCTTATCAATAGGACCTGTTCGCTCTTCGTCAGATTCCATGCCGGAGTCGCAGTGAGAGTTACGTCGAATTTTAAGTTTAGTGCGTTCTAAAAACCGAGAGGGGTCGAACTTTTCAGGATTTTCCCAGTATTTATCTGAAGTGTTCAACTCGTAGTTGTTTATGAATATGATTGTACCTTTTTCGACGCCGTATCCCGCGACTTCAGCGTTTTCTGTCGCCACGTGGGGAACGATAGGAGAAGACGCGTATCTTAGACATTCGAGGACCGTAGCTTCGGTGTAAGGTAGACTGCTTTTGTCCAGAAGGTTAACAGCCCTCTTTCCTTTGGTAATGCTGTCGATTTCACTGCGAACCGTCTTAGCGACTTCAGGATCCCTGGCTACAGCTGTCAAGCATAACATAACTAAGTTACCGACAGAAGAATGGCCCCCAAGGAAATCCTCAAGCATGAAGATAATGGTATTTCTGTCAACCATGGGATCGTCGTGAAGAACCCGCAGCAGACCATCGAGGAAGTCTTTTTCAGGACCGTCAGTTTCCAAATTCGTTTCTCTCTGCTCTACAATCCTCGACAAGATGAACGAGCGAATATCTTGAGACCAGCTGGTCAGTTTATCCATATGCTTTTTGTAGAATGGAGCTAGCCAGGGCAAGAAGTCAACAGAGTATCCCTGGTTGATTTCCCAGAAGATCTCATCAAAATGGTCGACGACTTTCTTGAACTCCGCATCGGTTTCAGGGTCAAAGCGTACGTTGCACATGTAATGCGTGAACATGTTCATAGCGGTAGTCATGAGGTATGGTTTGATGTTGACGCTGTCTTCGGAATGTCTGGTGATGTTTTTGAGGGTCTGGACCAGCTCGATGGCTTCGAAGGTAGCGACGCTGCCGATGCGGGCGAAGTTGTCGGTGTGCTGTTTGGGGCCGCAGTGGCGTCGCGCCATGTTACGTCTCCGCTCTTGAAGGTGGGACCAATCGCATAGAGCCAGAGCTGTAACAAAAGAAAAAGTCACGATTTTAAAACAGTAATACAAACATAGGAGTGATATGTATTCCAAATTCGATTACTTTTTAAATCAACCGCTTAGTTGTTTTCGTAAAAACCATCGATCATGGGAAAGTGGAGAAGTTGTATTAGTTTTCTTTTTATACGTGGGACACTCAGAAATATTTGCGACACTAAAAAAAATTGTTCTACAGGTACATATATTTTTATTAAATCTTTTCAAAGTACTCTCCACCAGCCTCTATACAAAGATTCATGCGTCTGAACCAGTTTTCAAAACACTTTTTCCAGTCCGCCGTAGACACCTCGTTTACAGCCTGCTCGAACGCAGCCAGCGCATCTTCCGGCGACGAAAATTGTATCCCCTTGAGCTGATTTTTTATTTTTGGAAATAAAAAGAAGTCACACGGTGCTAGATCAGGGCTGTAAGGAGGGTGACCCAGGAGTTTGACTGGTGTGCTGTCCAGGAAGTCCCTCGTTTTGAGCGCGGTGTGTGCAGGCGCATTGTCGTGGTGGAGCAGTAGTCCGCGGAGCCCTGTGTTTGGTCGCTTGTTGCTCACAACAGAAAAAACTTCTGGTAAACATTTGGTAGTATACCATTCGGCGTTGATGCTTCTTTGATCTCGTAAGGGAATTGAGGCCAAGTGGCCAGTCAAATTAAAAAAGCTGGCGATCAAAATCTTCCCCCCGCTTCGAGATCGCTTCACTTTGGTAGGCGTTGGTTCATTTTGAAACACCCAAACTGTCGACTGGCGCTTGGTTTCTGGATCGTATTGATAAATCCAGGACTCATCACCTGTTACGATGTCGTAAACACGCCGAGACGAGCCTGCTTCAAATTTGTTCAGCATATCACGGCACCATTCCACCCGGGCCTGCTTCTGAGCGTCGGTGAGGTAGTGCGGCACCCAGCGCGATACTATCCTCCTCACGCGAAGATGCCCGTGTAGAATCTCGTGAACGCTTCCCGATCCAATCTTTAATATGTGCTGAATCTCCTGATATGTAATTCGCCTATTATCTTGGATTAAATTTTTCACTGCTAGCACGTTTTCTTCCGTAATAGCCGTCAAAGGGCGACCGCTTCTTTCTTCATCCCCCAAGGTTGGTCGACCGCGCCTAAATTCGTTATACCAACGATACACGGTTGCCTTGGAGGGGCCTTCATCCATAAATGCCATTTGAAGTCTATCGAACGATTCATCCGGTTTCAGGCGACACTTGAAATCGTAAAAAATCATAGCTCTAAAATGTTCCCGGCGCAGATCCATTTTTCAGTAAGACACGATACTTTGAATTGGCTCGCAAAAAATGTGGAGGGAAATTTTGAAAATGGAACACACATATTTTTACTTACAAGTAATCATATTTTCGAAAAAGATTCTGACCGGCCAGTCTCCCATATATAAAAACTATTTTTCGCAATACTTTCTGAGTGGCCTGGTATATAACTTACCCAAAATATATTTATTAGATCATTTGAATGAAAATTCTGAGTGTATAGCCTAGTCCGGGACTAAAGTTTATTAATATATAACCGCAATTTATAAGGTTTTGGTATTTTAAAACCATCTCTAACCAAAAATATAATCATACTAGCTTTTGCCTGCGACTTCGTCCGCATGTTAAATGAAATATAGGGTGACTTTTATTTAGTTCTTGATAGCAAAATATATGCACGTACTCATGATAATGAGCAACTTTTCCCAAGGAACATAGGTCGAAAAACGATAAACCAAATTTGACCTCTCATACAAAATGCGCTATCAGCTGATGCAGTTTCTATGGGAGGTCAAAACTTGATTTTCGTATTTCGAGCTATGTTCTTTGGGGAAAGTTGTTCATTATCATGAGTACATGCATAACTTTTTCTATCAAGAACTAATTAAAAGTCACCCTATATACAGGCTGATCCATCGGGACGGGTCAGTATGGGAGAGTCTGAAAGTATAAGAGATAGAGATATCTGTTCAATGGAACCATGTCGTTGATTTTGGAGTTGAGAAAAACTGCATGCAAAGATTTTTAAAACACTCATATACGACTCGGGAATCGAACCTTTTCAGTTAAAAAAAAAATATTTTATTAAAAAAAAGGTTTTCGATTCCCGAGTCGTGTATGAGTTCTTTTTTAGGGTTCCGTACCTCAAAAGAAAAAAAAACGGAACCCTTATAGGATCACTTTGTTGTCCGTCTGTCTGTCTGTCAAGACCCTTTATCTCACGAACGGGTAAAGGTATCAGGTTGAAATTAATACCATATATTACGATCCATGAACCACACAAGATCTGAAAATTTAAATTTTTTACAATGACGCAATCAAAAGATATGGCATTTTATGTCCTCATCTCCATACATTTATTCAAAAATGCAAAACCTACAGGGTACTTCCCGTTGACCTAAAATTATGAAATTTGGCAAGAAGCTAGGTCTTACAGTACAAATAATGGGAAAAGTCTGAAATCATTAAATATTACAACTTTTCTCACAACTAATGGTAACCAATTGTAGTGAGCTCCCGTTTCAAAAACATTCATATAAGAGAGGGGTCAAGTTGGATGGTCGCTGAGGCGATTTTTGTTTTAGTTCTATTTAAAAACGGGAACACTTACAAACTTGAAAATTGGTGTGTTTATAGTGCATAAGCTATAAAATAACAACAAATAATAAACTTTGGTCAAGCGCGTGTCGGACTCAAAAAATCTAGCACATTAACTTACTGAAATTTCAACTAATACAATTACGAGTATGTTTGTGTGGTGGTACGGAACCCTCAGTGCGCGAGTCCGACTCGCACTTGGCCGATTTTTTTTTAAATCTTTGAATGCAGTTTTTCTTAACTCTAAAATCGTTTACATGGTTCCTGAGAACAAATAGGTATCTCTATCTCTTATAGTTTCAAACTTTCCCATACTGACCCAACCCGATGGATCACCCTGTATACCAGTGTTTAAGTCGAACTATTAGCTATCAAACAAAAAAAGTTTTATTGAAATCGGTTCAGTAGCTTTTGCGTGATGCTCGAACACATAAACAAACGAAAAAAACGAGAGTGAAATGGATTCAGGTGCATCAAAATAGCATATAATGTGATGAAATGTAACGAACCAGGACCAAATTCAGGACGTTCTGAATAAAGGCCAGGTTAAAAGTACCCTAAACCGACGAGCATGTATGAAAGGATTGATGAAATTTCAGGAAGCGAGGGAAGTATGTCAAGATCGTAGCAGGTGGAGAACTGTGGTCTCTGCCTACCCCGACGGGAACAAGGCGTGATGTTATGTATGTATGTATGTATGTAATGTAACAATGGTTATGAATAAAGAATCTGTATCTGTTTTTAGGGTTCCGTACCTCAAAAGAAAAAAACGGAACCCTTATAGGATCACTTTGTTGTCCGTCTGTCTGTCTGTCTGTCTGTCTGTCTGTCAAGACCCTTTATCTCACGAACGGGTAAAGGTATCAGGTTGAAATTAATACCATGTATTAGGATCCATGAACCACACAAGATCTGAAAATTTCAATTTTTTACAACGACGCAATCAAAAGATATGGCATTTTATGTCCTCATCTCCATACATTTATTCAAAAATGAAAAACCTACAGGGTACTTCCCGTTGACCTAAAATTATGAAATTTGGCAAGAAGCTAGGTCTCACAGTACAAATAATGGGAAAAGTCTGAAATCATTAAATATTACAACTTTTCTCACAACTAATGGTATCCAATTGTGGTGAGCTCCCGTTTCAAGAACATTCATATAAGAGAGGGGTCAAGTTGGATGGTTACTGAGGCGATTTTTGTTTTAGTTCTATTTAAAAACGGGAACACTTACAAACTTGAAAATTGGTATGTTCATAGGGCATAGGCTAAAAAATAACAACAAATAATAAAATTTGGTCAAGCGCGTGTCGGACTCAAAAAATCTAGCACATTAACTTACTGAAATTTCAACTAATACAATTATGTTTATGTGGTGGTACGGAACCCTCAGTGCGCGAGTCCGACTCGCACTTGGCCGGTTTTTTTTTTATATCTTTAATGTACAGACAAAATTAATTTAAAAATGTTATAGTAGAAAAGATATTAATTTTCATCCTGACATCGTTACAGAACTTGGCCTTGCACTGCACGCACTGATTGCGTGGCAACCCGATTCACTATCGAGCCAATAAATCAAAGAAAAAAGTGAAAAATCCACGCTCCAATAACACATGACGTAAATATAATTATCTTACTTTGCTGTAACTAATGTAATCGTTGTGCAAAGGTGGTAATAAAAACAGAGAAAAACCGGCTAAGTGCGAATCGGACCGGCGTTCAGGAGGTTCCGTATACGATTTTTTTTGTGAAGCGATGTAGTTTAGCTGACGTCATTAAGAGATTTTAATATCCAACAACGAATAAACTATTTTAAGTTTGAGATTTAAATTTCGGAATTTAATACAAAACGTAGCATATCGTTTCGAGCATTTTGACCATGAAAACCATCAAATACTAAAAAAGATGTCTCTTAAGAATGAACATTCAGCTAATGCCAATTACCTACTCGTAACCACTAAAATTATGGTTATGACAGCTAAAACTGCTATCACACCTTTCCAGAATCTAAGATGGCATCATTAAATGAATGAATTTGTTTATTGCAATAAATGTGATAAAGATACAGATTTTTTTTTTATATACCTAATAAAATAGTTTCACACATTTAGCCATTAATTTAACATGCAATATTATAATTATCTAAAATAACAAAACAAAAATGCCTTAAAATTTCATACAAGAATGCGAAATTAACATAATATCTCTAATTATAATTATATATCGAATTAATGTCAAGTGAAGTGACATAAAAATATTGATAAAATTGTCATGAAATTGTTATTTGGAGAAAAAGTCATTATAAAAAAATTTAAAATCATGTCAAGTAAAATTACATTTTAAAGCATTAGTAAAAACAGTCATGAAATAATAATATTAAAAGTAATAATAAACCTTTGGACCGGGTGCGACCTGCGGCGTTCTGTTTCATTGACGGTTTCTTTTTAGGGTTCCGATACCAAAATGGTAAAAAAAAGGAACCCTTATGGTGCCGCTCTGTCTGTCTGTCTGTCTGTCCGTCTGTCTGTCCGTCTGTCTGTCACACCTCTATATCTCAGCAACCACTTACGCTATCGAGCTGAAATTTGGAATAGTTTTAGAATATAGTTGCCCAACTTAATTGCACATGAAAAATTTTTGAAAAAAGTATGATTATTAATGTAAAGGGGGCCAAAATAGGGGGGGCCAAATTTCAAATTGTCGCTACTAGGTCGAGTGGGGTATCATATGAAAGGGCTTTACTTGTACATTTTAAAATATATTTTTGTATTTTTTTAAGTTTCTTAGTTTTCAAGTTATGATGAAAAATGTCAAAAAAAATACCATTCCCCCCCCCTTATCTCCGAAGTTTGAGTAAGGGAAAATCTGAATTAATTACAGTTGACAGAGGTTTATGTAAACTTTACAGCAAAAATAAAACGATCTTTCTAAGTTGCACAGTTTTTCAGAAATCTGCAAAAAACCTTTACAAACAAATTTAGTTTTGCGGTCCTGAAAATGGACTTTATTGCTTCCAAAAATACTATAGGTATATCGGAACCCTCGGCGCGCGAGTCCGACTCGCACTTGACCGGTTTTTTTTTTGTTGAAATTATTATTATTTTATGTATTTGTAATTTAGTTGACATGTTTTTTTTATTTAAATAAATGTACTTTAAATAAAAAGTAAACAAACAAAATTATATAAAATTAATCTGAAATTAATTTACAATCAAAATATTCATTGAGGGAATAAAAGAATTGTCTAACAACCATAATTTCAATTCTTATATTATGTGGGAGACTGTTTTATATCTTTATTGACATATAATTGGCATTGTTGGTTAAAGTAAGAATATTGGTATTAAAAGAACCAAACCTCCCAGCAATGTATGCTGAATTGGTCTTTGAATTTAGGAAAGTGTGATTGCGGCTTAAGAAAATTTGAAAGAAATTTTGCTGTTTCTCAATATTGAAAAATGTGAAGTCCAATACCAATGAAGTACGATTTCTATTTTGTCTTGTACGAATTATTTTTTAATTTTGTACACCTAATTAAATAAAATTTTAGCAAACAAAAATACTGCTTTTAAAATGCACGGATGATTAGAATAAGAATTTATTTAATTTATTTATTAGAATTTTTTATATAAGTAATTTTTGTTATTGGTTAAGGTAGTTCTAGCTAGCGGCAAAAGTTCCTTCGGGTACGGAACCCTAAACAGAGCAAAAGTGTGTGGCGAGGCATTGAATCGGCGCATATTAACAACTATTTAATACTAATTTTCTATTCGAGAAGGCTGAGAGCATCTTTTTATATCATCGTTGCACCAGTTTTACTCCATTTATTATTCCAATTCTATGGAGTCAGCTACCTCAAATGATTGGACGAGTGAACTGGTTTTTACACAGAGCACATCTGCCCTTCGAAACCCAATAAATTATGTTTTATCGAAAGTGCATAACATCCCATGAGGGCGATCGTGGTAATTTCAACGATATTACCAAAACAAAAACGTTTGCCTAAAATACTTAGTTTAGACTTAACATTACTTTTGAGGCAAACGTTTTTGTTTCGGTAATGTCGTTGAAATTACCACGATCGCCCCCCATAAAACATCCACTGCAAGGGGTGATCGCAGTAATTTGAACGATATTTCCAAAATGAAAACGTTTGGCTAAAAAGTTACAATGATACATAAATAATATCACGCCTTGTTCCCGTCGCGGTAGGCAGAGACCACAGGTCTCCACCCGCTACGATCTTGACATACTTCCCTTGCTTCCTGTACTTTCATCAATCCTTTCATACATGCTCGTCGGTTTAGGGTACTTTTAACCTGGCCTTTATTCAGAACGTCCTGAATTTGGTCCTGGTACGTTCGCCGAGGCCTTCCCCTTCCAACGTTCCCATTCACTCTCGCCTTGTAGATCTCTTTCGTCAAACTTCTTTCATTCATCCTCTCTATATGACCAAACCATCTCAGCATCCCTTTCTCAATTTTAGTCAATTACGTCTTCTTTTACGCCACAACGTTCTCTTACGAGTATCACACTATTTCTAATCCTGTCACTCAGTTTCACACCAATCATACTCCTCAGCGCTCTCATTTCTACTGCATTAATTCTACTTTCATGCTTTTTCTGCCATACCCAGCTTTCACTACCGTACATCAGTGTTGGTACCAAAACGCCTCTAGCCTTAAGGTGATCCGTTTTCCATACAAAAAAATTCAAACGACTTGCATGCTTACGCGGGACATAAAATTCTGTTGAAAAACGAACGAATACTGCTATTTTTAGTTAAATTTTTCGCTAATTAATACAAAGATACAGTTAATGTACTGAAAGTACTATTTTTGTTAGCAATCTTTGGTTCAATATTACGATTGTGGGCGTGCGGGTGCGGTCAAAACTGTACGGTTGTGCTTTGTGTGCATGTGTGTGTGATCGTACTCATGTAAAGACGGAGTGACGAGAGTAATTGACTTTAGTGGACATATGGAGATATTTTTCTTATCGAAATTGTTGTTAGGCGTTGAAGTTGCACGATGAAATTTACGCGAATCAACTTTTTGCACATATATAATTGGTACTTATTGCATTAAAAAATAAAACCTTATATTTGCAGCAGTGGCTCCATCTAGTTGCGTTCGGGGCTAAGCTGGCCGTCACAGATCACCTTAACTAAGCGTTTAGGCAAACGTTTTTGTTTTGGTAATTTCGTTCAAATTACCACGATCACCCCCCACAACAGGGAGGTCCCTCCAAAACTCCAGCGAAAACGCAGGTACTTTGGAGGGGATTAACCATAGTCACCACGCTTGCAAGCGTTGCGACTGGCGACCGCTGTTGTTGGTGACCGCAGTATGTAAGAAGGTATGATACTCAGAAAGATGCTGTTTTCCACCCTCCGGTTCATAAGCCCTTAGCCGCCTCTTAACGATGCCCACGGGTAGATAAGTTGACTATAAAGAAGGGATAGACTGGTCATGCACTTTTACCCCATATATTCTTTGGCTCAGGATTACGGGCGAAATGTCCGGCGGCGGCTGGTTGTTTCGCCCGCACTACGGATCCGTCGCGAACTAGTTAGTGAGCAAATTTTTAATTTACTTCCAATTTTCTTTTATTTTATTATGTTCCATCTGTCCATCACGTTAATAACTTTACATAAATTTTTGCCCAATTAAGGGTGAGCTTTCGTGACTGTATACTAAAATTTTCAGTCAAAACTTGATAGTAACAGTAGTAATTTTGTATTTCTGTGTGCAATAAAGAGTATTGTATTGTATTGTAACAGTATATACAGGGTGTAAGCGTAAACAGTATGAGAAAGTTGTTCAGTTTCGTCGAATGATCATGGGGGCGATTTTTTTTTTATTTCGATTGACTTTTGTACCTTGGAAAAAGTTGTACAGTTTCATGAGCAGAAACACCTTTTAAAATATCCGGGATGCTAAAAATAACGCTATACAGCTTTGAATAGAAGATGGGAAAATTTATTCAATTTCATAGCTAGATTCACATTTTTCAGAGTTTTTAGGGTTCCGTACCCAAATGGTGAGAAACGGGACCCTACTAATATGCTTCCGATGTCTGTGTGTCAGCGGGCTGTATTTCATGAACTAAATAGATATACATACAGTTGAAATTTTCACAGATTATGTATTTCTGTTGACGCTATAACAACAAATACTAAAAATAAAAATTAAGGGGAGGCTTCCCCACTAAAAACGTGTTATTTTGCGATTTTTGTCCGATTTTTGTTTTAGCTCTATCGTTAAAACGGGAACACATAGATGCGAGAAAATCGGTATTTGTATAGTGCATAAGCTATAGAATACCAACAATAGGTTATCCGAGATGGGGGTCCTGGTGACCTAAAACACAGGCCACGGCTTAGCTTAGGCGCCAGTTCTCCCACAAATAATTAGTAATTGTACTAACTTTATTCCATTTCCTCAATTTTGTTTGTGACTAATTGTTTGTGGATGGAAAATAAACGATTTTATTATTATTTTTAATTCTTATCACTCCTCTTGGAGGCTTACACCGTCACACGGGCCTTAGCCAAGTGTGATAGAGTCTTGGTGCGATACTGAAATGATTGATGAAGTCAAAAATTTACGGGTGATAATAAATAATAATAACTGGTCAAGTAAATGTTGGATCGCGCGCATTTAATACACTTCTGCGTGGCTGCGCGTCCATAATTAAGACGGTATTTTTACCTTTGTTATACGGAACCCTCGGTGCGCGAGTCCGACTCGCACTTACCTGGTTTTATACCTCTTGTTACACGTTGTACAACGCACATTATTAAATAAAACGCATTTTCAAATATCCGCACATGCAGCTTAAAAATCTGTGTCATTTATCAAAACAGTAGGTAAAGTTATACGCGTGCGATATCAAGTTTCATTGACGGAAGTGAAAAATGTATGACATTTTTAAATCATTGATGATTTTTACAAGACTTGGCGTTATTTTTGGGTAAGACTGCGATTGCGATTCTGTAACCCAATTTCAAAGTCAAGTACGAATTAATATGCAGTTTTTTTTTTCATTCATTTTTATGTGTCAATGGCATGTATTTGGTACATAAGAAAATAATAATGTGTACAGCTTTTTGTCGGGGGTCAAATAATATAGATGAAATATTGAACATAATTTTAGTATGTCACTCAGACCATGACACTGAACAACTTTCCCCAAGGAACATAGGTCGGAATACGAAAATCAATTTTGAACTCCTATAGAAACTGCATTGATAGCGCATTTTGTACGGGAGGTCTAATTAGGTTTTTCACAGCGCCATCTGTTGGTGGGTAGCATAGCTTGCTCACCCGATGATATTTTTAGGTTGAGTTGGCTATTATAGAGCGAAGCTCGGTCGCCCAGGCACTACATTGTATTGTCTAATTTATCTTATCAGCAAAAAAAGGTAACGGCTGATGAAGACGATTCAGTTTTTAATACTCACGTAAATCTGTATTTACATTTTTTTTTTACAGAAGTTTTTAAATTACAAATTTAGTTTTTAAAATGAAAGCAACAACTATATTTATTCAGCTAAAAACTCTCACAATGAGTATTTCGTGACTTGGGCTACTTTGAAATTTAAGACTGCATTCTAATGAGGGAAGTTCTTATAATTTGCAAACTGTTTGACAGTTTGTATTTTTGAAGCGATTAACAAAAAGATAATTATAATTATTGTCTCGGAAAAATATATAAATATATCTGTTAATTATTATAATTATCATGAATATACAGCAAGCCAAAAAAAAATTTAGAAAAAAACATATTGCTCTTGATTGTATCAGCTTAATTGAAAATTTCCCCGTGTGGTGCTGGCAAAGAATAGTACCAACCCTTACATACCCGTGGGTGTCGTAAGAGGCGACTAAGGGTTATAAACTGGAGGATGGGCAGCAGCATCCTCCTGTGTATCACATTATCTCACTTACTGCGGTCACCTACAACCGCGATCCATGGTGCCAGCCGTAACGCTAACAAGCGATGTGACTATGGTAGTTCCCCTCTACTTTTTTCCAGCAAAAGCTAGAATTCCCTGTCCTGTAGTGGACGTTTCATGGGATGTTATGATGAATTGAAAATTCAAGTCAGTTATAAAGAAATGTACCCCTCATACTATTGAAATTAGTTGTATAACGTACTTGCTATCAAAGCGCAGCTAATCGTTACTAGTTAAAGTGCGTTCCGAAGTACGGATAACTCTTTAGTTTATATACCTACTAGTCCGGTCCCTTATATTGCCAAATTCACCAAATTGCACCTAATTTTTTCCAGGTACTAGTTAGGTACATAGCTCTCAATTTTTGATAGGAGCCAATTCTTGAATTTTCTATGGAATTTTTTTGAAATTCAAGAATTGGCTCCTATTAAATTGTAAGGCGTGTCTACGTGAAACAGCTAACTGACCGCACTATACTGACTTCGCTAAACTTTAGGAATCAAAACACAAGAAAGAGCAATATCCAATCGTTGACGCGCATAGCTATAATTTATAAAAGCTGTTTGGTTAGACTTTAAGGGGCGTATAAGAGCCAAATTACCTACCTTTCTAACAAAGGACAAAATGCGCGTGTTAGAACAGAGCGGATTCGCGTTGTTTTACGTTTTTCGCTCATTTTTGCATTTTTCTCAAAATCTGTACCCAAGATATTTACTATAAAACAGCTATATAGGGTGACTTTTAATTAGTTCTTGATAGCAAAAGCTATGCATGTACTCATGATATTGAACAACTTTTCCCAAGGAACATAGGTCGAAATACGAAGAATCAAATTTGACCTCCCATACTAAATGCGCTATCAGCTGATGCAGTTTCTATAGGAGGTGAAAACTTGATTTTCGTATTTCGACCTATGTTCCTTGGGGAAAGTTGTTCAGTATCGTGAGTACAGTCATACCTTTTTCTATCAAGAACTAATTAAAAGTCACCCTATATAGTAATGAATTATATATATTGAATAATGTGTAAAAATTTTAGCATCATAGATTAATGGGTACTTAAGAAAAAAGGTTTAAAAGCGAAAAGCAGAGGTAACTTTGTTTTTTTTTTATGGCGTATAAAATATATTATTTAATCGTGTTTCAGAGTCAGCCATCTTCTTGAAAATATGCTTAATTATCACATAATTTTTTGTCACCGCCATATAATCATCACTTTTTGTAAAAGAAATGCTCAAGTGAAGCGTATTTAGCTCTTTATCAGCCCCTTAAGTTGGCGCCATAAGGTGTCGCGTCATCTTTTTATTTTAATTGCCTTTGCAACCAGATATTATTAGCGCCTACCTATATAAAGGCAACTGATATAAGTCACCTTGACCTGTATAATAGTTATATGTTACGGACTACCAACTGATTGAAACTCAATACTAAACAATGAAAAAAAAATTTTTTTTTCTGTCACAAGTGGGCAAACGAGCAGGTGGGCTACCTGTTGGTAAGTGGTCACCACCTACGAACTAAGTGTCTCATGTGCCGGTAATTTCGCTGGCTCCCTTACCCTTCAAACTGAAACACAGCAGTGCCAACACTACCGCTTTACGGCAGAAGAAAGTAAGGGGGTGGTACTTCCCCAGACGAACTTTGCACAAAAGCCCTACCTAAATACCTACCCTACCTATTACGTAAGCATTGAGACAAACCCAATTAGGGTTTATGAAATGCTTTTTCAATTTTATTTTGTAAAAATGATATATTGTAACGATGTCAAATAAAAAAAAATGTAGATACTAAATTCAGATACATATGTATTACAATGGCTCTAAAAGGATTGTGTAAAAAAAAGGATTAAAAAAATATGATAAAATTGAAAGCAAAAAAAGAACTGTTTAATAAGAGTAAAAAAAAAATATCATGTCTCGTTCCCGTCGAGGTGGGCAGATAGGCCAACGAAAAAAAGTACAGTAATAACTAAATATTGAAGAAAAATGTAGATAGATTTACATAACAATGGTTCTAAAGGGACTGTCTACAACCTATGTCGCAGGATTGAAAAAAAAAAATTAAATGGAAAAAAATATATAGTTAGGTAAATGAAAGTGAATAAAATGTATCATGTCTCTTTCCCGTCGGGGTAAGCAGAGGCCAGCGAAAAAAAAAGTAAAATTATGGTATTACAATAAATATACAAATTGTTACAGAAAGAGTGTAACAGCCATGAAGGAAGAAAAAACTTTTTTTTTATTTTTTTAATATCCCCATGAAACTGAACAACTTTTCCTAAGAAATATAGGTCAAAATACGAAAAATAATAATTTTAGCTCCCATACAAAATGCACTACAGCTGATGCAGTTTCTATGAAAAGTTGAAAATCTTTTTCCACGAGTCATCATAACATGCCATAGTACGTCCACTACAGGACAGGGAGCTCCATCCAGAATTCCAGCTGTTGCTAGAAGAATGTGGAGAGTACCTAAGTCGCCACGCTTGTTAGCGTTACAGCTGGCAGCATGGACCGTGGTTGTTGGTGACCGCAGTATACACAGAAGGACCGCAGTATACACAGATACACAGAAGGACGCTGCTGCCCATCTTTCGGTTTACAAACCCTTAGTCGCCTCTTACGACACCCACAAGTAGAGATAGGTCGGTACTACTCTTTGCCGGTACCACACGGAACAGGGAACGGTTTTATTTGTTATGCAAGGTGGCAAAATTGTTATTTGGTGCCTTGAAATGAAACCCGAGATAGCGAAGGATACTAGGGTTGAGTGACGAGCGAAGCGAGACTTTGTACCGTTCTTATTTCAATAGACGTACGGGCTAGAATCGCGCTGCGAGTTGACACTGCCCTGACGTTGACTGTACGAGTCGTGACAAATAAATAAATAACTTTACTGTCGAGCGAACAGGGACTAGATAAGTACTATGCGCGAGCGAAACACACAATTTTTCACCTTACTATAGCGAGGAATTGCGATTATATCGCCAAACGCACCAAGTTGCACCAAATTTTTTCCAGGTACTAGTTAGGTACATAGCTCTCAATTTTTGATTGGAGCCAATTCTTGAATTTTTATCAAAAATTGAGAGCTATGTATACCTAACTAGTACCTGAAAAAAATTTGGTGAAATTGTAAGGCGTGTCTATGTGAAACAATTAACTGACCGCACTATCACGTTCTAATTTCAAAAACCCTTTTCCACGCTAGGGGCCAGATTCGACTTTTGTACTCAATTTTCGACCAATTAAAATTTCAAAATCTTTTTCCACGCTTGGGGGCCCAAAACTGCCTCGTACACGCAAATTTGGACCGACAAAGCAAAGTTTTCCGAGCTAGTAAGGTGAAAAAGTTATTTAGCTTTATGAACTGATCTAGCTTAGCCTTAATTCGGCATACATTGCTCGTTGAAGTAAGGATATTGGAATTAACAGAACCAAGTCTATCAGCAATGTATGCCGAATTCGTATTTGAATTCAGAAGATATGATTGCGGCTGTATCCTTAAGGGTTGTTCTTTTAGTAACACGTTGTATGTACGGTCAACCACACGTCAGTGGAAGCATTTGCGACTCTTTTACCATGCTATAAAGTCCAAAATGTTTGTACTGACGTACGATTGTGTGTACTATATGGTTTGTATTGTATGTGAGTGTAGAGTGTGCAATTAAAAATGCACAAATGGGTTAGTAGCGTGCAAAAAGGAAACCTTAGCGGATGTACCTAGTGTGTTACGGACGGATCGTCGCTTGTTTATATTTATAAATTTAAGTGTAAAATTACTGACCTTAAATATTTTTTTATAGTGTCTAGACATTTGTGTGACTAGTGATGTAATTTTTTTTCTAAACTGTTCGATAAATATTTTTTATTAATGTGAAAATTCAACCAAATGCCACTTGGACCAACTGCTAACTACTTGAATTTATAAATCTGAAGATTGGGTAAGTTTTTTAATAGCCTATATATTTTTAATCATCACGAATATTTTTAAGAGCCGTGTCTGCTCATAAAACTGAACAACTTTTCCCAAGGATCGTAGGACGAAGATCGAAAAACAAGAAGGGTCTAGTTTCAAAACCCGCTAAAATGTTTTTTGATTATTTTGAAATAAACCGAAAAAAACCATAGAGTGAAAAACATTTTGGTTAGATATTATAGCGGATTTTGAAACGAAACTACTTTTGGAAGCTAGTTTGGTTCTGTTTTAGTGGGTTTTGTTAACCAAACGGTATACAACATTGTATATAAAATATAGTAGATTATATGTTAGAAAAAAAAACAAAGAAAATGCGAAAACTCATCAAAGCGAGTTTAGAAACTAGACCTCCCATACAAAATGTGTTATCATCTGATGCAGTTTGTATGAGAACTCTAAAATTTGTTTTCGTATTTCGACCTGTGTTCCTTCGGAAAAGTTGTTCAGTTTGATGAAAAAACCACCTCGAACGGTGTGTAAAGGTGCATGGATGAAAAGGCAAAAAAAAAAAAGCCAAAGATTTCGGACCTCCTTGCTTCGGTCGGAATAGAAACCATACTAATTCATTTTACTATGGGATGACATCTGCCAGCAAGTCACATCTCCTTTGCTATGCAATGTCACAACATCATCGATGATTATGAAATATTCAAAATAACCCTACCAAATTAATAGAGCGACGCCTTCATTGCATTGACAAAGATAGTAGGTATTTTGTAATTTGTTGTGACTTTATATCACATATCCCTAACTCGTGACGAACTATTTCTGTAATCTTATTTCTATAACCCATAGCCTTATGCAAAGGCTTCTGTGTAAAATCAAAGCGAATCGTGGGTTGAAACCTTTTGCTTCCAAAGCAAGCGGAGCAAGGAGTCTTTGGTAAAATCCATAACATCCAAATCGACTTCAGTTGATAAAAAACGATTCAAAATTAAGTGGAATACTTATGTGGACAATAGAGAATCTAGCGGTTTGAGTAAAATTTTAAAACTTTAAAGTTCGTACAAAAAAAATAAGTACGAAAAGTAAAGTACGAAAAAAATCTTAATTAATAAAAAAAAATGAAATATAAACACCAATTATTGTTTCATAGACTTTTAAATTAAACATTTTTGTTATAATTATGATGGAGAATGCAAAAATTTTATTACACATTTGAAAAGAAAAATATTCAGACAAATAAGGCCCACATACTTATTTCAGAAAAATTCAAGCTAAATATTTTTTCAATATACCTATTCCAAATGAATTTCATTAAATTTTCAGAAACAAGAGATTATGTAAGATCCATAATATCACGCCTCTTTCCCACATAAAAAAAATACTTGAAAAGGCGAACACAACAGATAACATGCACATATTATGGTTTTATTAACTATTTAAAAGACCCAAATTGTTGTTCAAAAATCTGGCCATGTAACTGAACAACTTTTCCGAAAGAACATAGATGAAAATACGAAAAAAAAATCTTATACTTAATGCACAAAAAAAAAATTAATTCAGTCTTTCTGGTATACCTTGTTATAAACAAGAAAAAAAAAACAATTGGTCAAATAAATTATGGAATAAAATTAAAAAAAAAACTTACAATTATTCCTGTCTCCTGCGAAGAGTTTGTGGAACCGCAAGAAGTCTGGTCTTCCACCGAAGAATTTCCCATTCTGGTTCAGGACCTCCCGGATGAGCTCCAAATTGTTCACCACCAGGCACTTGGTAGACCCAAGGGTTATGCTGAAGATATCTCCGTAATCTTTGGACAGCTGCGTGAACGCTTGGAATGGCGACTCGTGCTTTCCAAGGAGATGAAGACTACCGACCACAGGGAAGGGTATTGGTCCCGGCGCTTGAGATAGCGTTATTAACTTCTCCCCTGTGTATTTCGATAATTTTTTGACGGTAGTTTTTTTTGTTTTAAAGAAGAAGAAAATGAAGGTGGCAAGAGCAACGAGGAGTAAGGCACTCATTTTATTTCTTTTAGAAAAGAATTTTTTTATTGAGTGACTTTGCTACGCCGTTGCGCAGTTTGGCGCGATAGTGTGGCACTGCGCATGTTTTGTAAGCGCGTGCGCTTTTATAGCCGCTTGCGCAGATTTACATTTCGATCTGCGTGAGTTGGAAACCTCGATCAACGGGATCGGGTCGGGACGTGCTTTAAGGCAGGCTTCCCGCCAATTGCACTAAACGTCTTTAAAATTAAAGTTCCTTTAAGTCTGACTCTTTCTGTTTCGTTGACAAAGAAAGTGACAGCAATAGATTTAAAGGAGCTTTATCTTTAAAGGCGCTTAGTGCAACTGGCTGTTAGTACAGAATATAATACTTTACCTATGAAATTGCCGAAATTTTCTTACAGATTTATGAGATCATAATTCCTATAATTCTAATGCTATTTTTTTCATTTGTCTTATATTTGAAAGTTGACTTCAAGGTTATCAATTTACGCATAAAATAAAGTTTTTATTTTTAGTTTGATATATAAAATTAAAGGTTCGAAAATTGTTCGTCTTAAATGTCGTCCGATTTCATCATTAGATTTGTTATATTTTTTTAGAGATAATATTTTTGAAATTTAAATTTAAGCTTCCGTTTGCTTAATGTCTTTGGATTTATAATTCCTAAGTAAAATGCAAAAATGTTAGTACTGAAAATTGAGTTTACCTAAAATTCGCCATACAAAAAGGCAATTTCATAGGTAAAGACCTATTATAGGTAGAAACTTCCAAGTAGATCCAGGGGTCTACCGCTGTCAAAATCTAAATGAAAAACGCTTTAGTCATAGGCTTACAGAATTTACAGAAAGCTTCTATAAAGTTAAAACTCCTTTTAAAATCAGTCCGTTCCTTCAGATTAAAATTTAAACAATATGTCCTACATTTGTACAACTATTTTGCTTTTTTTAATTACTTAAACAACTCTGTTTTACTTTATGAATTAAATGTATACCTATTTGTTTTAATACCTTTGCTCTGCCTATATTTCGAGATTTTTCGTAACTCCTTTACATAAATAGGGTCTGTGCACACTTGCAATTGTTCTCAGTGATTTTCAAGCGAGGTGGCAATGCAGCGATATCGTTGTGGACACGCATAGGTACTTGATAGTAATAACTGGTCAAGTGCTTCGTCTGCATGTTAAAAAAAACACCCGTGTTTAAGGGGCTACCTCCGGTCCACTAGCGCCCCCATCAGTTAAAAAAATATTACTCGCTAAATACGATACTTATCAAAAATCGGGAAAGACAAAGATTGAAGTAAGGTAAGGTACATTTGTTTATTTAGAAACTATTTACTCTGTAAAATAAAGTACACTGTAGTTACAAAAACTGCTAAAAGTGGCCGTTTTCGCACTCTTTGTATCTGTAACTACAGTGTTTTATATTTTACATAATTGATAGGTTCTGAATAAACTAGGATACCTTTACTTCAATCTGTCTTTCCGGATTTTCGATAAGTTTTGGATTTAGTGAGTAATATTTTTTAAACTGATGGGGGCGCTAGTGGACGGGAGGTAGCCTCTATTAGCTATCAAACAAAAAAGTTTCATAAAAATCGGTTCAGTTTTTTTTGCATGATGCTCGAACAAATAAACAAACAAACAGACAGACAAAAAGTCCAAAAACTTGTGATTTGGATTTAGGGGTCTCGAAATAGCAAAACGTGATAATTTTTGTATAAATATCTTTAATGCAGACAAAATTAATTGAAAATTATTTAATATTAGAAGCAATAGTCAAGGTTTTTGTTTTGGTAATATCGTTGAAATTATCACGATCACTTCCCAGCCCGCTTAGCACGCTGCCCGAGACTAATTATATCTCGGAGAAATGTCACTTTATTTGAGGAATTATGTCATCTAATCTATAACCTCCAAGCGCGAAGAAATGTCAGTGGAGGAAAATGTTTAGCAAATCCATAAATTACGTTTTTGATATTTTAGACAGAGATAGCTTTGTAGCCGTCCTTGTCTTTCGAAATGTGTCGCACTGCTCGGATGTCAAAAAAACGTGACCATGCTTAATATGGGCCTTAATGGGCCTAGATAAACTGACAACTGCAGCGTGCTAAGCCGGCAGTATTATCATAACTTTCCGTTATACAAGTCGCTGGCACACCGTATAATTCACCGTTTACAAACGCAAATCGTAAAACGGTGTCGGAAAGTTGTACCTATAAATGAATTTAGGTCACTGGTGCATCTCAGTTTCGGAATCGATAGGTTAGGTTAGGTTATACTTACAACGTAAAATTTGAAACATGCAAATCCTCTCGTTGGGGGGCGTAACTGAACAAATTTTGTTCTACAACCTATGGAAATAAAAATTTAAAAATATTTAACTCCATAGTAGACAGTCTGATCTGGTAAATTTGTATGGAGAACAAAATTCTTTTTATACTGCATACGAGTAGTTTTCAAAAGTTGAAGAACAAAAGTTTTTTTTTTATTATTGAAAATCGGCTTACTCTTGACCTCGATCTAGTCTTGAAGACAGAGATGAGGTCGACGATGGAACGAGCTTGCCCAGAAGAAGCCTCGCGACTTGAATAGATTCGGGTTATATGAACTCGGGTACACAGACGCAGGCAGAGAATTCCACTCTTTAGCCGTGCGCATTATATAAAAGATGTTTCAAAGCGCTATGTGCAGTTTTTTACAGTTAAAGGAGTAGAACAACCACCACTGCTTATTTGGAATAACACGTTGTATTGCGACCACGACGACCAGAACGAATTACTCGCCATTTTGCATAATGACTAGAAATTTGTAAAGTGGCAAATCATACAATTTACTGAGGGTGTGATAATGATGGGTGAGAAACTGCCCATGAAACTAAACAACTTTCCCAAGAAACATAATATGTCAAAATACGAAAAAATATGTTTGACCTCCCATACAGACCTAACAAAAAAGCAGAACAAACGCACTTTGTAGAGAAAGAGGAGACTTAGTAGATTCATAAACGGCTGGTTGGCCGCGACGCAACTTGGCAAGTTTTCTGCATTAAGCGCTCAAATTGCAGAAAAGCTGACAACTTAGCAGTAAGTTGCGCCGCGGCCGACCAGATGTTTTTGAAGCTTCTAAACACAGAGCCTTCTAAAGGTCCTCCGGCTCTACAAAGTGCGTTTGTAATATATTTTTTTGTATTTACTTACTCAATTTTTTTTGGCTTCCGGGTGCAGACAAAAAACTGCCAAGGTGAGGTCAGGCCGACGACCAAGGCAAATGTTTTTAACTTTATATGGCGTTTTCACCATTCTGCTTTTCGATGAGGTAAAATGTACCATTTTTACTGCACCATAAAAGTGGTAGGACACGATAACCTGCCAGATTTGAAGTAGGCCGACAAAGATTTTTAAGCTTTGCTAAGTGGTTAGAAGCCTCACAGACTAGTTTTATTCTGCTTTTCGATGAGGTATTTTAACTGGTCGGACGGGTCACTTTACGCGCTTACTGCGGAAAACCTGTCAAGTTGCGCCGCGGCCGACCAGATGTTTTTGAAGCTCCTAAAAGTCCTCCGGCTCAACAAAGTGCATTCGTAATTTTTTTTTTTTGTATTTACTCAATTTTTTTTGCCTTCCGGGTGCAGACAAAAGTGGTTGGACTTGAAAAACTGCCAAGGTGAGGTCAGGCCGACCAAGGCAAATGTTTTTAACTTTAATTTAGCTACAATATGGCGTTTTGCACAATTCTGCTTTTCGATGATATAAAATGTAAAATTTTTAATACACCATGAAAGTGGTTGGACACGAGAACCTGCCAGGTTTGAAGTAGGCCGACAAAGTTTTAAGCTTTGCTAAGTGGTCAGAAGCCCCAGAGACTAGTTTTAGCTTTTCGATGAGGTATTTTAACCGGTCGGACGGGTCACTTTGAGCGCTTACTGCGGAAAACGTGCCAAGTTGCTTCGCGGCCGACCAATCGTTTATGAATCTACTAAGTGTCCTCTTTCTCTACAAAGTGCGTTTGTTCTGCTTTTTTGTAAGGTAGGTCTCTCCTGTGGGCTGACGCCCTAATAGAAACTGAATCAACTGATTAGAGGTCAAAATTTTTTTTTGTGTTACTACCTACATAGGTCGAATAACATCCTTCAGGGTTGATATACTTACCCTTTCTGTAAAACCTTGTTCTTATACAACCTGGGTTGGTATTCCGCTAAATTATTAACTTCAAAACATGTTGATATTTGCTAATGGCGACAAAAGTTGTAAGAAGTGTTACATAACATATTTTGTGCAAGCTATGAAAATTTGGTTTCATACAAAAACGGCAACGTATAGTGATTTCTCAGAATAAGGACAAAATTTGCATTGCCTTTCTCCCTCTTATTAAGACAGTTAGAGGGAGAACATGTAGACGCAGTCGCGCAGCGAGCAACCCTACCTCATCGGGTACCTCATACCGTTTAGGTATGAGGTTCCAAGTAAGTAATGTGAGTAAAGGAACATGAAGGGGTAAAAAAATAGGCAGTTTTTTGCTGACTGTACAAAACGTGCCAGCTTGCGCCCAGGCAACCCTGTTTTTTTGACTCACCATATCATTGTGCAGCAGCCTAGATAGGTCGCTGTTTGGTATCCAATGAGGTAGGGTTGTTCGCTGCGCGCTCTTATCTATTGAGAGAAAGGAAAAGACAAATGTTTATATGAAACTAAAAGGGATGGAAGAAAATGTGACATAAATATAGTTTTTACGTCAAACTGATTACAAACGAATAAACAACAAAATTTCTTTGAGTACTATTTCGTTAAAAACATTGAAATAAATAATCACAAAATAATCACAAATAAGCACAGGTTTTTTTAAAAATAAACAAAAGGCATTAAAACTAAAAAAAGCTGTGCTGGACGATTTTGCAGAAGTCATGCTCTGACACCCAAGAAGTTCGTGGCACGATGCTCAATAACATCAGTAGAGTTTCACAACAAGTGGGTCACAAAATGAACATGGATAAGACTAAAATGATGTCTAACGCCCTTGTTGTACCCATTCCACTCAAAGTCGGAGACTCTGAAAATAGGATAATAGGTAATATTGTACCCAGCTGCTAATAAATGCTTCTTATATAAACCAAGTAAGTAAACTGTTGAAATTAACCAAGAACAAGACTGTAAAGGTAGGTTACTTTAGCTGGTCTGTGTCAAAAGAGACTGAGGCCACTGTTACGCTCAGTATTCCGTAACCCCTAACATACATACTTACAACTGCCGCTCAGCTTGAAATAACCAAGGAATAACTACTTAATAATGCAAATTTAAACATGCCTAACCAATTCAATGGGTTCTACCTATAAAAGCTGTCTATAATTTTATCTTAACAGAGAGACTACTAGCTATGATGATCATATTGATCATAGATACCAATATACAAATTTACTGATGATATATCTAATACAAATATTCTTCTGTCAGAAAGGTGGTAAACATAATCACATCATCAGGTATGGCCAGGGGTATGGTGGGTCCATCACGATCATAACATCCCTCCACTACAGGACAGGGAGCTCCCTCAAAATCATAAGCTAATCCTTTATATTAGTAGTTACATATCCGTGTAGTACCGGATAAGAATATAGTAAAATTTTTCTTCCTATGAAATTAGTAAACGGCTACTAAGTGTACACAAACTGGCGCCAAACAGTATCCACCTTTTATATCTTTCTCGTCGTAGCTCTTGCAAAATGGTAGTAACCTCATCTCCAAAGACTTTAAGAATCTAACTGCTAGGGTCAATGAGTCTTGTTTTACAACCTCACATTCTTCAATTTGCAGGTACGAAAAGAGCAGCAGACACAGCGTGCAATCTATGCTACTCAGCTGGTGAACATGCATATCCCTTTGGAGCGCGATCAGCTCTCTCGAAAGATGTGGATATTACCTACTGAATCTTGTTGAGCTATTTGTACGGAAAAACTAAAAAGGAATTGGGTAGCAGACAACCTCTACAAAGAGATAATTATTCACCCTCACGCCTAAAAAGTCGTCACAGTTTTAACAAACACACAGTGCTTCCACGATTATTGATAGATTCAGATCCATCCAACATCATCGTTCCATGGGAACAGTCTCAGAAAGTGGATAACGACTAGTGTGAATAAGACGCTTTGCAAATCCTTAGCTGCGGCCTTGGCACGACAGAAGCCGGCGGCGAGTGCTAGCAGCGAATTCAGTACAGTTCATTATTTTTAGAAAGTTGATCAAATTACTAAGAAATTGATTACTAGGAATAAATCAACTTATGATTGTGTGTTATTTTCCGTCGAGATAGGTACAAGTGGCTTTTATACTGAAGTTAATTTGTAAGTAAAACAGGTTGATAGATTAAAATAAAACCATATTTGTCTCGAAATATTTTATTCTTGCAACTCTCTGCACTTTTTTGTTCTTGCACAGTTTGGTATCAGATGATCAGATGACCTTGTGTGAAATGTCCCCCAATATGTATGAGTACTACCTGACGCATAATTACAAAATTATTCGTGAAGACTCTTTAGCGACGGAAGCGTAGTCAACCACACTAGCCTCCTTCTGTCCAAGCTCACTCACGAGCAGAGCGTTTTTGCCGGTTATATAATTGTAATATCATTGGTTTTTGCTAAGCAGATGACTACTGGACTTGTTGTAGTTTGTAGGCGAGTTTGTCTCGTACAACGGTTACATAAACGATTAATTGCGCCAGTACTTCTTTTTCAATTTACTTCTAGAAACATTTCAAAGGTAATTTACATCCAATTCCAACGGGAACAAGGCGTGATGTTATGTATGTATGTAATTACATCATGCTCTCTAACATGGAATACTAATTACATTATGAAATATTATTATATTCATTTAGTGGCAGCCATTCAAAATAAATATGAAAATATTATCATAAGGGTCGGGCCAGATTGATCGACGGCCTTTCGCACTTCAAAAAAATTTTTTTTTCTTCATGCACTTTGCCGATTGAAAAAGAGCACACTAGTACGCATTATGCCGATCCACCGCTTACAGAGGCATTCGCATCCATACGCAGCTGTACGGACGCGTTCCCATCCGTACGCAGCCGTAAGGTGCCGTATACTTCACGCGGGGACTCCCTGCTTTATCACAGTATAGGTAATTACACAATGTTCTCTTTACAGTCAGCTTTTTTGTTGCGCATTTGAGGAAACAATTTAGTACACTGTTGATTTATTATTGAATTATTTCTAGTACCAGTTTAATAGTAGAATAAGTTTGCTTGAGATATGTTTACAATGGAGTCTTTTTGTGGCAAACACTATGTTTGACCACAAAAGGATCCATATGTATACAAGAGAGGAGGGTGATGCGAGAAGTATGATCGATTTTGTAGTTGTGGATGAAAGATTGAGAAAAAGAGTTCTGGACGCTCGCGCATATCGTGGAGCCGCCATCGACACGGACCACCACCTGGTTGTGACCCGAATTGGTGGTCTATTTAACCGGTGGCGGCATAGACCACAAGAGCAGACGAGCGTTCTAGAACGTATCAAAGTAGAGAGATTGCAAGAGGAGGATGTCAGAAAAGAATACTTGAAAGACTTGAGTGAAAGATTTGAGAACCTGGATGAAGTAAATGATATTGAATGTTTGTGGAATGAATTTAAAGATGGAGTAGTAGGTATAGCTGTCAATGTTTGTGGGGTGTCAAAAAGGAGAAAGGGTGGAAAGAAGAAGAATATGTGGATGGATAAAAGTGTACAGGCAGCTGTTTGTGAGAAGAAGAAAGCATGGTCAGATTGGTTAGCAGTAAAAGCTAACCAAAGAATGCAGAGGGCAACAAGTGATGACGTAAGTGTAGCAAGAAAGGTATATAAAAGAGTGAAAGGTATTGTTAAGGAAGTTGTTGAGAGAAAGAAAGAGGAGTGTAAGGATGAGTTTGACAGAAGGCTTACTGAAGATTTCCAGTCCAACCAAAAGTTTTTCTGGAAATCCATACGGACAGCCCGAGGAAAGTTTGGAACATCGGAGCTGAGTAAAATCAGAAGCCAGGATGGAAGTATTATAAAAGGTGAAGAATGTGTTCTGAGGAGGTGGAAGGAATATTTTGAAAGTCTGTTTGAGAGAGAAAAAGCAGAGGCCAGCGAACCTAGGTCTTCTGTGGAAATGAATGAGAATGAAGAGGAGAATTGTGTAAGTGAGATAAGTATGGATGAGATTATGAAAGCGATGAAAAGTATGAAATCAGGTAAAGCAGCTGGGTATGATAGAGTGTCGGTCGAGATGTTGAAGGCTGCGCGAGGCATTGTGGCTAGTCAGTTGTACCGCCTTTTCAACTTGTGTTGGACGAACGGCCAAGTACCAGGTGACTGGTGCAAGGCTGTGATTGTGCCGCTGTACAAGGGAAAAGGGTCACAACAGGACTGCAAAAATTATCGCGGGATAAGCCTTCTCAGTGTCGTCGGCAAACTGTATGCAAAGGTTTTGATTGAAAGAGTGATGAAAGATACTGACGATAAAATATGGGATGTACAAGCGGGATTTAGAAAGGGAATGGGATGTACAGATCAGGTCTTTTCCTTGCGGTGCATAGCTGAAAAGTTTTTGGCTAAAAACCAAAAAGTCTACTGCGCGTTCGTGGATTTGGAAAAGGCCTATGACCGAGTGGTGAGGAATGAATTGTGGTCAGCATTGTCTATGTATGGGGTAAACGGTCATCTGATTCAAGCACTGAAATCTCTCTATGAGGATTCAAGTGCTTGTGTCAGAATAAACGGGGCGTACACTGAATGGTTTAGCATCGAAAAAGGTGTTAGGCAGGGATGTGTAGCGTCACCTTGGCTGTTTAACCTGTTCATGGATAATTGTTTGATTGATCTGAAAGAGAGTATGTGTGGACTTAGAATGAATGAGTTACTCATCAAATGTCTTCTCTACGCTGATGACCAAGTTGTACTTGCGTCATCTGCTGACGAGTTGCAGGAGATGGTAACAATGATGAATGTGGCTTTGGAAAGGAAAGGAATGAAAGTAAATGTAAGCAAGACTAAAGTAATGGTACTTGAAAGAGAAGAATGTATGACAGAGTGTACTATATTAATAGATGGTGAACAAGTCGAACAAGTGAAGGAGTTTGTGTATCTGGGCTCAAAGTTTACGAGAGATGGAAAGTGTGAAAGTGATATTGAAAGAAGAGTGAATGCTGGAAACATGGTGAATGGTGCCCTGCACGCCTTTATGAGGAGTCAAAAGGTGTCTCACAAGGCTCGTTTGGCTGTTCATGGGGGAGTTTTGGTACCAACACTGATGTATGGCAGTGAAAGCTGGGTATGGCAGAAGAAGCATGAAAGTAGAATTAATGCAGTGGAAATGAGAGCGCTAAGGAGTATGATTGGTGTTAAATTGAGTGACAGGATTAGAAATAGTGTGATAAGAGAACGGTGTGGCGTAAAAGAAGACGTAGTGACCAAAATCGAGAAAGGGATGCTGAGATGGTTTGGTCATGTAGAGAGGATGAATGAACGAAGATTGACGAAAGAGATCTACCAGGCGAGAGTGAATGGAAACGTTGGAAGGGGAAGGCCGAGGCGAACGTACCAGGACCAAATTCAGGACGTTCTGAATAAAGGCCAGGTTAAAAGTACCCTAAACCGACGAGCATGTATGAAAGGATTGATGAAAGTACAGGAAGCAAGGGAAGTATGTCAAGATCGTAGCAGGTGGAGGACTGTGGTCTCTGCCTACCCCAACGGGAAAGAGGCGTGATGTTATGTATGTATGTACCAGTTTTGTTAAGCAATTGGTTGATTTGCAGTAAAGAAATTTTTTTTGACGTAAAAATTATTTAATTTATAAACATAAACTGATAGGTAATGGGTAATAAATTATGTAATGTGCGTGCATCATGATTTTCATTATCTGTACAACTGTTTCACTGGGAAACACCCACAATAAATACAAAAATCTTTAACTTATACGAATTTTGCGAAAAATATATAAAAATGTGTTGTAGCTTAAAACTGTGCTTAAAATATGAAATCATTGGAGTGAAAAATTATTAAAACATAAAATCTTATTTAACTTCGCATTTGTTGATTTACTGTACTTTGTACACTGTGGTACAACTTATCGCCATCGTCAGCCGTCGATCGCCGCGGTCGTTCTCCATCGATCGCCGTCGTTCTCCGATGATCACCGTCGTTCTCCGTCGATCGCCGTCATTTGCCGTCGTTCGCCGTCGATCTCTGCCGACGGTCGTCCGCGTTTCGTCTTCAGGGCGCGTTCGCCGCGTCGATACGAAAGGATTTGCATACTTTGCGCGCGTTTTGTATAGGCAAACCGTCGATCGCCGTGATCAGTGTGGCCCAACCCTAATTCATAATGACAACTATGAAACTGTCAAGAGATTTGTTTGATTAGATATTTATTTAATGGCATCACATCTCATTACAAGTCGTATTCCGCCAATATCAAGTAAAGAAATTGCTGCAAAATTATGGCGAAATAACACATCCACATCACGAGGACAAGGGCCTGTATCATTGACGTAAGAAAAAAATCTTTGGCCTGTATACTATGATGACTCCGATAAGTTGAAAGGGGAAATAATAGGAGTCATGATGACAGCCGCTTTTAACCATCCGAAAATCTCAGTAAATGATGTTCACTTTGAAAGTCGTTCACTGGATCTGGAACACCCTATCAAAATTATACAACGATCAAGTACGTTTTTGTTCAAATTATGAAAAAAAAAATATCATACGAGGCTCAGCAGACAAGATCCGTGAGCTGGGCAGACACGAGCAGTCACGGATTTTGTCCGCCAGTGTGGCCGATATGTCGAAAATTATAGTTTTTATCAGAATAAAATTCTAACCACAATTTTCACAATTGCTCTACATTTTAAACAAAACAACAATAAATCTGAACAACCTTTTCGACTAAATAACCCTTTGGTATGAACAACAATTCAAGCGGTTTTCCTTCCAAAGCAAAGATTGCGGAGCGTTTTTCTCATGTCATTGACAAAAGTTTGCCGTCTGCTGCACAGACCCTCAGAACAAAAACCTCCTTGCTTCGCTCGGCACAGACCTTTGGTCTGCTGTGGCTCGCGGGGATACAGCGTTTTTCTTACGTCAATGCTAGGATTCGAGAGTAAAAAATGTTCCTCAACAGAAGAAAAAAAAACCCTTATCGGTTGCCACCACCAATGATCTTACATTTACCATGATAGCGTACTCTCAACAATTTGTGGAGAGGCAAAACGAGCAGAGCAAGACATCATAGGCGATGTACTTCGTCCCTTTCTAATTATTGCCATACTAATGAAGTTTGCACAATTTCCGTGCAAAATATTAACTTTTATATTCACAAATTTATATTTATACGTATTTTTAAATACTTATTTGAATAATTTTCAACGTGCAAAGTATAAACTTCTCTCTCAGTTTTCATTAAATATTGATAAATGCAGAAAATCATTTTCTTTTGATTTATCTGGATTAAAAACTCTTTGGTAAAATGATTTTTAACAAAGATTTTGCATGACATTTTGTTGATGTTCTCATGGCAACATAAACAAAATGTCATGCAAAATCTATTAGAAAGGGACAGCTTCCTCTCATCTTACGTCCTACTCTGCTCGCATAATTTTTGGAAGAGCGCAATCTGGTTAAAAGCGCCACGCGCGAAGTAATAAATCTATGGCCACCACTGACCTCTATATATACAAGCGTACTTGTGTGGTACTTGTGTGTGTGTGTGTGTGGTGCTTGCCACACGATCACTGTGCATCTTCCAAGGAAATCCAAACCGGCAGAAAACTTCATTAACTAAATTCTTAGCGACAATGGTGGATCATTTTGATCGTCTATTTCACACTCAAATTGTGAAATTCGCCCCTTCACAGAATGCGTAATTGCCTACATTTTACAAATTGGTGCGTAGTTCGTTTCTAGCGTAAGTCGCATCGCAATAAACCTTGGCATTTTTAGGGTTCCGATACCAAAATGGTAAAAAAAGGAACCCTTATGGTGCGACTTTGTCTTTCTGTCTGTCACACCTCTATATCTCAGCAACCACTCATGCTATCGACCTGAAATTTGGAGTAGGTTTAGAGTATAGTTGCCCAACTTAATAGCACATGAAAGAATTTTGAAAAAATTATACTTATCAATGTAAAGGGGTCCAAAATAGGGCGGGCCAAATTTCAAATTGTCGGGTGTCATATGAAAGGGCTTTACTTGTACATTACAAAATTTATTTTTTTACGTCTCTAAGCTTTAAAAGTAGTAGTAGTTGTAAAAATGTAAAAAAAATACCTTTATCCTCTTATCTCCGAAGTTTGTGAAAGGAAAAATCTGAATTAATTACAGTTGACAGAAATTTATGTCAACATTACAGAAAAATAAAACAAACTTGCTACGAGTATGTTGCGCAGTTTTTTTGAAATCTGCAATAACCTTTACAAACAAATTTAGTTTTGCGGTCCTAAAAATGGACTTTATTGCCTCCAAAAATACAAAAAGTATATTGGAACCCTCGGCACGCGAGTCCGACTCGCACTTGACCAGTTTTTTTTATTTCTGATAGCTTTCTATTTGCAAGCTAGTTCGGAATTTAAATGGAATAATTTATGATAATATTCCTCCTGGGTTGATACCTCGTAGTTCGTTTCATTTTTTGGGTTCCGTAGTCGAAAAGGAACCCTGATAGTTTCTTCATCTCCGTCTGTCTGTCTGACTGTCCGCGGCATACCTCAGAGACCAAAGAGAAAGAAAAGTATCAGAGACCCGTAGTACTAAAAAGTTGTAATTTACTGGACATATATTTTAACCACGCCGACAAAGTGGTAAAACATAATCATGAAAAAACAACTTTTTAGGGTGTGTCCTCTACAAGTAAAGTGGGGTTGTTTTTATGTTCTTGTGGATCTCATCGTGTGCTCTAGCTCTTTTAAAAACAACGTGAGTCTTTTAATTTTTCGATTTAGGGATCCGTTTGCGAAATATTAAACTTGAAAGCACATTTTTTTGTTGGAGTCAAGTATCCCCCCCCCCTGCCAGCAAAACTGTTGCCAATGGAAATATGAAAAAATTTAAAGGAAAACTATCACCGCTAAGTAGGTTTTACAGGTCATTGAACTATAGCAAAAAACTGGAATTAATAAAAATTGCCATAGCAATCAGGCGCTAGGACCTCGCATAGCATTAGGATGTAAAAGTTTACGAGTATGTTATCAACGTTATTATTAACCTATGTAGTGTCCCGCTGCTGGGCAAAGGCCTTAAGTGTCCCACTGTTAGGCAAAGGCCTAATGAAAGGCCTTATCAACGTTATGAAATACTAAATAAAAACCTGCTATGCGATAAAAAAAAAATAAAAAGCTTTTTTCGTAGTTACGGAACCCTATACTGTGCATAGCCCGACACGCACTTGGCCGGTTTCTTCATTATATGTATCATTTAATCTTGAGTCTCTGTAAGGAGCAAGTAGATTAATATATCTTGAATTATTGATAAATTTTTCGTGGATAAATAAATAGTTTTAGTAAAAATACGATAAATAAACGTTTCATTTTACTATACTCTGAACTCTGATCTTGCTGCTGTTCAGCAATAGGCTGAAAATTTCGGGCTTCTTGTAAACCCAACTAAATCTCAAGCAATAATAGTTGGTAGCAGCAGACTAAGGGGTAGGTTAGGGGACTTAGCGTTGCCAAAAATATTTTACAACGGAGTCTGTATTCCCTACACGGACAAAGCAAAGAACCTAGGGATTATTATAGACCGTGACCTGTCATGGTCAGCGCAAGTTAGTGAGGCGAGTAGGCGCATGCACTACTCTTTTCACTCCCAACCAAACCAAATTGCTGAACAAACTTGAGCGCCTACAAAATCTGGCTATTCGTTTCATCTTTGGTCTTCGCAAATATGATCATATCTCCGAATTTCGCGCTCAATTAAAATGGCTACCTATCCGACTTCGTCGTAATGTGCACATCCTTTCTACTACCTTATAATATATTCATTCTAGATTTTTTGGCGGCAAAATTATTAATTAGATTTTAATGCTGCTGTGTTATACCTATAAGTGAGTACATTATAATATACAACTCTCCCTCCCCCCCCGCCTTCGGCTTCACCCTCTTCCCCCTTGAAAAGGGTCCCGTTTTACGGATTGTCTCAATTTTCAGGAAAACGATTCAAGCTAGGACAAAATGGTCAAAGACTAAATTGTTTATTAGTAAATTACCTACAAATAAGTACTAGAAATCATTTTGATACGAGTAACAGTTTCCAAACTACAGTGTGTCAAAATTAACGAAAATCGATAATCAGGAAATAATCACAATTTAAATACTCGCGCCGCGCCGGCGTTAATTACGTGAAGGATTTGCGACGTTGCCGGTGCCATGCCGGTTAGAATGAACCAGGTCTTTAGCACTGCTCTTTTGTTACAGTGCAGGTACGGGAAATGAGGCGTACCTCGTACCCGAGCTGCTTCTCGTTGGGCTAAATAACCCAACGGTCAAATTTCATATTGGCTTACGTGCCCTGGTTATGGCTCCTCTGATTCGGTGCTCTGACTACCTGCAGGCTGGTCGTCAAATACTGGCCAAATCAGAGGTGTCTGGCCTGCGCAGCCGGGGTAGTAGGGGGTGCGTCTCTCGCACGTCCCGTACCTGTCACAACGCGCAGAATTAGTCTTGGCGCAGGTAATACGCGCAGGTGTGTATTGTCCGCGGATGTTACGCGGTTGTTGTTGTTACATCCGATTGAGGACTGGGATGAGTTGGAGGTCGAAGGGGGGGAGAGAAGGTTTCTCGGCAGAGATCGGTGCTCATCCGGAGGCCGTGCATGCAGAAGGGCAATGCCCTGAAGGTGGGGGAACGGCCCATTGTCCACGCAATTAAAGAGCAGGCGCGCCAATGTACGCACGAATTCTCCCACCGTCTGCATCTTTAGGTCCATTTTGTATATATCGTTAATATCGATAGGTTAATATCGTTGTGGACGTATCTACCGGCACCGTTGATCACCCGCAACGACACATTCTGAACGGCCTCAAGCTTCTGCCTTTGGTAGGCTGAACATAGTGCGTACCAAGTGGTGACGCATATGTCAGCCGGGGTCTAATATAGGTTTTGTAAACCCTCAGTTTAGATCAGCGAAAAATTAAACATATTATATGCAGAAAACAGTACATAATAATATTTTTATTAATTTTTACATCTAAAACAAATCGTCAACACTATCTTCTAGAATTTTGTTGAAGCAACTAAGGTCCTGACAATGTATGCACATGGTGGAGCAACGCAATCCAGCTTTGAAACATCCACATTTTTCTCCACAGCCTTTTTTACAGCCGCATGATACTATTTTTAGTATCGACTGTGGAGCTGGTGATTTTGTAGTATACAGGTGACTTTTAATTAGTTCTTGATAGCAAAAAATATGCATGTCTTCATGATACTGAACAACTTTTCCCATGGAACATAGGTCGAAATACGAAAAACCAAATTTGACCTCCCATACAAAATGCGCTATCAGCTGATTCAGTTTCTATGGGAGGTCAAAACTTGATTTTCGTATTTCGACCTATGTTCCTTGGGGAAAGTTGTTGAGTTTCATGAGTACATTCATACCTTTTTCTATCAAGAACTATTTAAAGTCACCCTATACTCGTATATGGGTGCTAAAAAGTTATTATTCCTTTTCCATACCCAGCTTTCTGGATTTAATGCATTTCCTCGCCATAATTGTACTTGATGGAAAGTACGCATTGAATGCTGACAAGCTACGGCTGAAGAAAGTGGTAATTTTGATAATATTACCGTCATTACCATTTCAGTCCAACGTATTTGTTGAAGTGGATATATCGTAATTCATTCAGATTTTTTTCGGTTTGCTTAGCTCCATACAAGGCAAGAATACATTTTTCTCCTGCTTCTTTTACTTGCTCGTAATGCCGAACGAACGTACTTGATTAACGCCGGCGCGGCGCGAGTACGAGTATTTAAATTGTGATTATTTGCTGATTATCGATTTTCGTTAATTTTGACACACTGTAGCTTGGAAACTATAACTCGTATCAAAATTATTTGTAGTACTTATTTGTAGGTAATTTACTAATAAACAATTTGGTCCTTGACTATTTTGTCCTAGCTTGAATCGTTTTCCTGTAAATTGAGACATTCTGTAAAACGGGACCTTTTTCAAGGGGGGAGAGGGTGAAGCCGAAGGCGGGGGGGGAGGGAGAGTTGTGTATTATAATGTACTCACTTATAGGTATAATACAGCAGCATTAAAATATAATTAATAATTTTGCCGTTTCGCCCATACATTGAAATCTAGAATGAACATATTATTATATAAGATCCTGACTCTAGGCGCGACTGCATCACTGCGATGTTGGAGTGTCCTTGAGCGAACACCAAATTCTTTTTCAACTCCTTCTCTTCCCAAGCTGTGCGACTATGGAACAAACTTCCCAAGGATATACAAAGCAGTCCTTCAATAACATCGTTTACGATGCGAGTAAAAGAGCACTACTTATCGCAACCATTATAATATTATTTTTAGCTTATGTAAGTATTTATGTTTGTATGTATTTTAAAAGGATGTTTATCCTTCTTTATATATGCCTTATTGTTTATATTGTAATTTTAAGTATATTAGTGTGTAGTATAAGTAGGTATTTTTTTTCTCTCCATATTTTATGCTAGTTTGCTATTTATTAAAAACATATGTATTTTTTTTTAATTCTCATTTCACACTTCTAAATGCACATTCCTGTGCCCCTTTTCATGTCATTCTTTTACACCAGCTAGGTTGGCTGGAAGAGATCTCTTATAGAGATAAGCTCACCTTTGTAAACAAATTTTATGTTGACTACGATTTTATGTAATTTGTGCACAATAAAGAATATCTATATTTTTTTTATATTTATAAACTAATCAAACATTTTGTTATGGAAACAATATTTTTCATATGAGTGAAAGAGAAACCACATTAGTCCTGTCCTTGCCTATACGAGTACTTCTCTGCCAAAATGCGCGTATAGAGACATTCATTTCAGGAATGTTTAGTAAGGGCAAGTTCCAGCTACTATCTATGTAGTAGTCGTTGAATGAGCCATGTCAGGGGCCTTGGGTTGGGCAGCTCAACAACTCTGGCACCAGGGTTTGTGAGGTCGCTCAGAACAATCTAGTCGATTATAAATCGCAGTTAGAACAATCCAATATTGCTCTGGGCTGAGCCTGCTGTGTACAAGTTATTCAATAGCTATTGCGGTAGTCCGTCTTATTCATAACCGGCAGTTTCCCTTATCTCTGACAGGGTCAGAGAAGTTGGCGAATGCATTTGAACAGCTCGCTTAAAATCATCTCATACGTGCTCAACAGGGTTAGAGTTGGGATCGCCGGAAGGACATTGTTTTCTCGGAGAGCAGCTTTTACACGTTCAGCTCGATTTCCTGGTTCATTATAGTTGTAAAACACAAATCGGTGCCCGTAGTTTCACGATCATAGTGCCGGTAGTTTTTTAAATTTTTTGCTCAATCCAACAAAGATAATGTTTAACGGTCTTGGGCAAGGTATACATGTTGGCGGCGTCTTCCAGCTGAAACTTAGCTAAACCGATCATAATGTTACAGTAAAGAATTTTTGATGAAAATCTAGATAGAATATCATAATATTTACATTGTCATATTGGATGTCTGTCATACTAATCTGGGATGTCTGTGACCAGTGACATAACAGCGCCCAAAAAAGTTTTAATTTTAAGGAGTAGACACACTCTATACAAAATAGAGTTCCATGGCAAAATACCTTTTTTACCTCACAAGCTCGGAAAACTTTGCTTTATCGGTTGAATCTGCGTGCACAAGTCATTTTTGCCGCTTGCGTGGAAAAGGTTTTTGAATTTTTTTTCGGTTGAAGTCTGCGTGCTAAGATTATTTTTGGCCGCTGACGTGGAAGATCTTTTTGAAATTAGAACCTGATGATGAATTTATTATAGTATAAGGTATCGGCGCATATAGGTAATTAGGTACCATTTTTCTCCCTGTAGTGAGATGAAAATTTTTGTTTTGCTCGGCAGCAAACTCGCTTCGCTTGTGGCTCAATCCTAGAATCCTTCGCTTGCTCAAGTTTCAATACATAGCACTCGCGCGAAATAACACTTTTGTGTACCAGTTGTGTTCAGAAAATGAAATGAAGCTAAACTATGACAAATACTATTTCGTGAATTTTCCAGGAAAAAGAAACAATGGGTTACCAAATAAAACATTTCCAGTAAGTTTTTACAACAAGTTGCTAGCATCCGCGATCTTGGGATTTATTTAGATTCGGATATAAGTTTCAGGACCCAGATTTATGAAATTCTTAAAAAAGCTTTCTAACTAACTGGATAAGGATTTGTAATAAGACAATTTAAAGCAGGTACCTATTTAAAGATCCAGATGTTATTATCCCTATTTATAATTGTGTGGTGCGTAGTGTATGCAAGTCCAGCATGTAATCCATGTTATCAAGTGCATATCAGTCGTAAAGAGCGGGTCAAAAAATGTTTCTATATCATTTGGCTTATGCTAACAATAAATAGATGTGACGTACACAATAAATGTGGGTACTCTGGGAGAATATCATTCGACTGCAGGCTGGCGAGCGGGGATGTTCTGTCTGTGTCCCACGTACCATTAATAGTTAGTTTTACTAGATGCATCCCGATAAATAACAGTACGTCCTACTGGACGTAACACTTACTTCATATGAATCTAGGTTAAAGTTCTATAAAAGAATACCAAGTATCCGAAGAAAATATGAAAACATAACATTCCTGTACAAATTAGTCAATGGGTGTATTGACTTCATGGAGATTCTACAAGCCATACAATTTGAAATTCCACGACCAAACAGCAGGCAGCAGGCTTCTAAATAGGAGAACATTATTGTCCCTCCTTATGTTAGGTTAGGACCAACATTGGCCAACACAGTCCTGTGCACAGAATGTGTACCGGTTACTACGGTATTCGTTTTTCATTTGACATCTTCACTGGTTCTTTGGCCTCAGTTAAAGATAAGGTACTTAGTAATTTAATTCTTCACTAATTTAACCTTATTGTCCCCTCACTTCTTAGTAATTTACTTCTTACCTAATTTAACGTAACTTAAAACTAGAACTATGTACCTGCATGACGTTTTTGTATACCCCTTGAAATGCTGTGTTCACTATTTGAGAATGCCAATTAGTAATTATTTCTACACTGAATGTATTGTTTTGTTTGTGAGTTGAAATAATAAAGATTTTTTATTTTTCATTATCTACTTATGTTTGTCAGTATTCTAGTTGTAGGTGTGTAATATTCGGCAGCTAGGACCTTGATAGTGAAATTAGTATGCCCCTATGAAGGACCTTGTTTTTTTTTTAATTTAAATGTTTATTAATTCTTTTTATTTCGAAGAAAAAACAGCAGCAATCAAACAAATTTAATTATTTTTATACTGGGGGAACGTTCAGTATCAGTGTTTCCATTTTATATTTTCCTACTGCTAACTAGCAGCGCTTAATACGAGTAGTTAAACTTCCAAAAGCTGGTTGAAAACACCCTATTGATTTGCAAGCTTTCGCGACACCCCCGCCCAAAATAAAGTAAATACCTGATCAGGGTTGAAAACTGAAAACGTTTCACGCAGTTGATTTAAAACAAATAAACAATATTTTTTGTAACACATACATAACTTAAACTTTAAACTCGCGATTGAAAAGTATTCTCACTCAACACAGGTCTCTTTCAGCCAAAACACATTACCACATATTTCCAACTGGGGTTGGTCACTTTGACTGTCTATGTTGATTTTATCTGCATTTACTGAAATTTCATAAGACCGTAAATTTTAATTGGTTTCGGTGGGTTTATTAATGATTCTACTCACTAAAACAAGCAATGTTCGCGAAAAAATCAATTTCGACACCATACTTAAGTGGTCACGTTATCGACTCAATTCATACGGGAAGTAAAATTTTTTTTTTGGGAAAGTTTCTTCTTTTTAGTAATAGTCTACTGGGCTTGGGAAGCAAAACCAATTAAAATTATCATTATACAACGTGTAATGAAAAAGTGGGATAATACTAAAGGGTGTGAATCTGCCCATAAAACTGAACAATTTTTCCCGAGTAACATAGGCTGAAAAACGAAAAACCAATTGTTTGACCTCCCATACAAATGGCGCTGTCAGCTGATGCACTATGGGAGGTCAAAAATATATTTTCGTATTTTGACCAATGTTCCTTCGGAGAAGTTGTTCAGTTTTATGGTTAAATATTTCAGTATTACTACACCTTTCCGTTGCACGTTGTATATCTTTCCTATTGACTAAACTTAAATTAAAAAGAATCTCATGTTGTTTGTTTTATTTGTATTTGTTTAAATAGTAATTTGTGATGTCCCTTTGTCTGTAGGTATGCATCCCCAAATGAGCCCTTAGACCAGTTTCTATATTAAGAACCTAATTCTCTACACAAACTGCCCTATACGACCAAAATCAGCAAAATTACCTTTTGCGGTTTTAAACTTGTTTCTCTTATTTTCACCTGAAGGATATTTCTTGAATTTAGCTTTGGCAGCATTTCTCTAATAGGTAACCTTTTGAATAGTGCGCATGATAGTTTTAGTAAGCACAATTGTTATGTAAACATCTCCCGCATCTATGTGTACTTTACCTTAGAGTTACTCATTTATAATATAATCTCTTCAGAAAAGAATATGGGGAAGTAAATGCAAACCTTATAGAACGTAATCTTTTCGAGAAATCCGTGTACGACTCGTATAAATCCGTGTACGAATCGAATTGTTTATCCGGTCTCACTGATTCCTATACAGACAGAGTGAGACTGCAAAAATGATATCGTCTTCATATGATCTAGAATAAGGACTCCAAAAATTTGGGTATGAAAAGGGAGGCTATAGATTGATGCTTCCATATTACGCAATAACATATTCTTTAAAGAAAACAATCAATCCCTATCTCTTATCAGCCAAGATTTGCAACCTTTTCGCCGGTTAGTCGACAAAAGCCTTTAAAAATAGGAGAATCGCAACCCTGTAACGGAAAGGTGTGAATCTGACCATGAAATAGAAAACTGAACAAGGTCGAAATACTAAAAACTATAGTGTAGGCAACGAAGTAGTAAACCCCAACATGAATTTCTCAGGCAGATTTTATTTGACAGGATGATAAATAATCATGAATTAAATGTAAATTCGAAATATCCAAAAAACTTTCTCAAAAAAAATTTTCATATATTTTTTGTAATTTTTGTATGGAAATATTCATCATAACATCCCGTGAAACGCCCACTACAGGCCAGGGAGCTCCCTCCAGAATTCTAGCCTTTGCTGGAAAAATGTGGAGGGGAAGTACCATAGTCACCTCGCTTGTTAGCGTTACGGCTGGCACCATGGACCGCGGTTGTAGGTGACCGCAGTGAGTAAGATACAAAGGAGGATGCTGCTGCCCATTCTCCAGTAACCCTTAGTTTTTTTTACGACACCCACGGGTATGTATGGGTTGGTACTATTGGAACTATGGCTATGACTATGGAAATATTAAAATATTAAAAGTACCTTTTTTTTTGGATTTTTTTATAGAAGGTTTGTCTCATGTAGTGTTCCCATACCCCAGCAAAGTTTCATCGACTGAGGATTTAATGCGGGGGTCTTCATACAACGATCCGCTTCGTTGCCTAGACTACTAAAGACTTCCCATAAAAAATGCGCTATTCGCTGATGCAGTTTTCTATGGGAGGTCAAAAATTTACTTTTTCTATGACCTACGTTCCTTGGGAAAATTTGTTCAGTTTCATGGTCTTTGTAACGTCTTAAAATTATGTTCACTATTTCATTACGACCTTATATATTTAAATATCGCTTGTATATGTAAAGGATAGGTGTTGTATTGTAATGGTAATCGGGACACACGGGGCAGGGCACACGACTTGCTATTGGTAAGGTTATTTGTAATTCAAGCGAAGAGCTTGTACTCACGAAAACCTAGAAAAACAGTATTCCAGTCAATCGTTTTTTCCTCAATCTATTTCTAGGAATTGGCTAAGAATAACTTGATCAACATAATGTAGAAATTTCTTTCTTGTGCAGTACTATTTCTTGTACAATTTCAATTCAATTTCAATTTATTATTATAAACATTACAAATCACATAGATGTAAACATACCAAACAATATAAGGTGTAATTTAATTAGACCCAAATATTTCTAGGGGTGGTGTAACTTTGATAAAGAAAAAGGTTTTTCAAAGTTTTAGCGAAATCGACTCGCTGGTTTTTTTTTTGTAATTTTCAAACAAAAAAATAATAAATCTTTGCAATCATCCTGTAGTATTGATTTCCACCGTACTACAAGTATGGCACCTGCACACTCACACACACAAGATCGGCCGCCTTGCGCGCGATTGGCTTACGACTATTCATTCAATTAATTCAAAGGGCGGCAGCGCGGGGGGGGCAAGCACCACGACGTCTGCGGCCGCGGGACGCTCTGTGTGGATCGCGCATGCCACGCACGCACCGACCGAGTCCCTACGAAATAAACTAGAAACCTAGCATTCGCGCCTCGTGCTACGCTTTGCAGGATCGGATGAGCGACGACAGGCCGGACCTTTACCTACCATCGCCTACATAGGTACCTACCTAACTGTCCTATAAACGGACCATGGGTTGTGCCGTGGGCAGAGGGAGGAAGGAGCCTAAGCCGCCATACCTACCTAGGCAGCTACTTGCCTGAGGAGTAGGTAGTTAGGTACCTACATAACAAATTCATTCATTTATTCATATCGTTGTGGGTTGCAAGGTTGATGACCGTACTCACAAACCCTGGTACCGCCAGATGCCAAAGGCCTCTGACATGGCTCATTAACGACTACATCCGTAGATAGGTAATACCTAGTCGGGACCATCGGGTTGACGTGCCCTCCGAAGCAATCATGTAAGTAACATTTCGGACAATCGGGTGATTCATCCTGCAATACCTATCCTAACCAAACTGGGCTGGTCGCACAAAAATATTTTTGTTTGACAGTGTCCCCATCGGGAAACGAATCCAGAACCTCCTGATCGAGAGCCAAGCACTCTAACACTAGACCACAAAGCTGTAGGTACATAACAAATTTACAAGTACCTATTGCTATAATACGTACGTAAAGTACAGTCAAGAGCACATCACGCCTGACACATTGGACTTTGTACCGTTTTTATTTCAATAGACGTACGAGCTAGAGTCGCACTGCAAGTGTCAAGCTTGACCTGTAGTTGACTGTACCTACTTGCGGTCGAAATGTATGGCACGTCATACCTACCTACTTTTCGCCCGCAATCCCGAGCTGTTGCGTCCTATTACCTCTTCTTACGTGCGCACGTACAGTCAAGAGCACATCAAGCTTGACACATTGGACTTCGTACCGTTCTTATTTCAATAGACATTCGGGCTAGAGTCACACTGCGAGTGTCAAGGTTGACCTGTCGTTGACTGTACATGATTAAGGACCATAGTTAAGGACCTTAGGTACAGTCAAGAACAAGTCAAGCTTCATAGTTTCATCATGATTAGCCCGTACAAAGTCCAACGTGTCAAGCTTGACTTGCTCCTGGCTGTACCTAGATATTCAAGAACCTATTTTTCAATTCAATCCAATTAAAACTAGAAAAGTTCGTAGGTTCCTACTTCTCTCAATTAAGCTCTTACGACGGTATCAGAGTAGGTAATCTTTACCTACCTACTTACCACCGTTTTTGCTACGTCCATCAGTTTACTTAACCTACCATACTTATGAGAAGGAACTAGGATATCATTATCATAAGATCCCATAAAAAGTTATTGGTCAACTCGTCCGATCCGAACTAGGACCATCTGGGACGAGTTGATAAAATTCAAAATACACCCCCCTTAGTTGCTCTACAATTAATTTTACATCGACAACAAAAGTCACCACGCTTATTAGCGTTGCAGCTGGCACACTTCCTGGACAGGTACCTTCTCGTACCGTTCGCGTTCGAGACGGCAGCTAGCTGGAGTACGGAGGCCAGGGAGATCGGGCGTCGACTTAGGGCGCAAGGTGGTGACGCCCGTTCTGGGTCGTTCCTGGTGCCATGGGCACCTTTGCACCAGAATCGACCAGGGGCAGCTTGCCTCACTTCTTATCAAAAGTACAATTATGATGAGTTTTATGTTACCACGCTTATTAGCGTTGCAGCTGGCACAACGGACTGCTGTTATTTATTAGTGACCGCAGCAGCAAGGTGGTAGCACGCTACTGCCCGCCCTCTGGTTGATACCGCCGGCGACTAAGTCGCCTTTTACGACATGCATGGGGAGAAAGGGTTGGTGCTATTCTTGCGCCGGCACACGCATGGACGAACAGAACAGAGGATAAACAACATCAGCTCTTGGACAGGTACCGTCTCGTACCATTCCAGGTCAAGACGGCGGCTAGCTACAGTACGGAGGCCAGGGTAATCTTGCCTCACTTCTTATCAAAAGTACAATTATGATGAGTTTTATATCACTTACTTGAGAAATAATTTCCCATACAAACATCCACACCCCTTTTTACTCCCATAGAAGATTTCCGGGATAGATAGGTACTATGTACCTAGAAATGTCCTTCCCAGGGTAAAGGCAAATTTTATCTAAATCGGTTCAGCGGAACAAGCATGAGGAGGTATTGATTGTCTTTGGTTACCTAAGCTTTCTTTTAAACTTTACCTGAAGAGTAGAAAAACAAATTGTAGGACGACACGGGAACAGAAACATTGTCTGGTATCAAGTCGTCCTAGCTGGACCAAGATCGGATCGAACAAGTTAACGAAAAAATCCACGCAGAATTTCACATAAATGAATGCTTAGCTGGTACCTACCTAAAGATGTCCTTCCCAGGGTAAAAGCAAATTTTATCTAAATCGAATCAGCGGAACAAGCATGAGGAGGTATGGATTGTCTTTGGTTACCTAAGCTTTTTATCAACTTTACCTGAAGAGTAGAAAAACAAATTGTGGGACGACACGGGAACAGAAACATTGTCTTTTATCAACTCGTTCTAGCTGGACCAAGATCGGATCGAACAAGTTGACGAAAAAATCCACGCAGATATTCACATAAAAGAATGCTTAGCTGGTATCTATCTAAATACATTTGGAAATAACTACCTACAACATTCACCACGCCGCCGCCGCGCCGTTAGCGTTGCGACTGGCACATGGTCGGCAGAGGTTGGTGACCGTAGTACCTATGGTGTGGTAGGTACGATAAGCCCCCGTAGTTGGATATCCCTTAGTCGCTTTTTACGACTCCCAGTTGTTTTGTATCATTCATTTTACATTGCATTTCCATTTTTAATTAGACAATCAATAGTAGGTGTAAGTACCTACTTACAGGCCGCGCGACGAGTTACTTAAGGCCTCTGGGAGGAGTGGAGGGGGTATGCGCAGTTGCAATATTTGCAAGCAAAATAGGTACTACTGCACATACCCCCTCCACTCCCGTCCAGACTCCGTCCAGCTTTTACTCGTCGCGCGGACTGTACCTAACGTGTCAGTAGGTAATTTAATTATCTAGATTTTTGTGGAAGGCAGGTATTGTCAAGAGCAGTGTCAAGCTTGACACTTGCACCGCGACTCTAGCTCCTCCGGCGATTGAAATAAGAACGGTACAAAGTCCAATGTGTCAAGCTTGAAGTGCTCTTGACTGTACCGTAGTAAAACAATTTTGTAGTAGGTACCTATTTATTTATTGACAAGCTCTGGTAGGTAGGTATTACAGTTTTTAGCGTCGGTTGATTGATTAATATTTATTCGAAACAAGTAAAGTCAAATAGGGGACCGCGGCTCGGCGGCTCTGTCGGCATGCTTTGACCGCGGTAGCACACGTGCGGGCGGCATTTGTCAAAGGTGAAGCTATGAAATCGATATAACTTTAACTTCCCATCACACTTTCAGGCTTTGGACTGTCAAATTAATACAACTTGATTTTCGTAAGTAACGAAAGTAGGTAATTGTAGTTAATTTGAAATCCTATACCTACCTACGTGTTACTTACTGTAGTGTAACCTACTAAATCAGTTTTACAAGATTATTTACAAAATTATTTACACGAGTCACTTTAGTTTTCACCACATCAAAATGTTGAACGTGACCACCTATTTGTCGGATACATTGTCTTGCACGGTCAATGCTGTGTCTTCGCACTTCACTTAAAACATCAGTTTCACTGGCCATGAAGTTAAAAGCCCTGGTAATGCGGGCGCGCAGTTCCTCCTCGGTGCGAATAGTATGGCCGTCATTGCCATACACAAGGTCCTTGGCCCTACCTCAGACGTGGAAATCTAGCGGCGTGAGATCCGGCGAACGTGCTGGCCAGGCGATTGGACCACCGCGCCCGATCCAACGCCCCTGGAACTCCTGCGTCAGGTAATTCCGCACCGTCCGGTCGTAGTGCGCCGGCGCGCCGTCGTGCTGGAAATACAACCAGCGGCGGTTCCACACCGGAAATTTCAGCAGCAGCTCAGGGAGGACACGCTGCAGGAAGTCCAGGTACGTCGCCCCGTTTAGTCTTGGGAGGAACCAGGGTCCTAATAACACCCCGTTCAGCACACCAGCCCACACATTGACACTTATCCGGTATTGGAAGTGGTCCGGACGAATCACTCGCGGGTTGTGGTCACATCAGTAATGGGCGTTATGGATGTTGAACATCCCTACACGAGTGAACGTGCATTCATCGGTACAAATTTACAGCACTTGTCACTATTTCTCCGACTTCATGGTAACATATTGCCATGTTTTGGTATTCTTGGTTCGTAAAACCGTAAGGCATTTTGCCAAATATCAATCGCGGCCATAAGACGTATGCGTAATGCACAAGGTAAGTAGAGCAACTGAAGGCGGGCGGGCGGGCGCACGCGGCGGCGGCGGCACGATGCACCGGGCCGGTCGCGCGTGCGCATGCGTGTGTTGGCGGTTGGACAAAAAGAGGGCGGGGTTTACGCACCGCTCATTGCATTTCATTCATATTTTTTATTAGTGTGAATGTATCGATGGTGCCACGTGACACTACAGAGTGTTCATTTTACGAATTTTAGTGGTATTGTTTTTGGGATTTTTCTCGAAAACTAGCGAATAGAAATCAATAAAAATACCACCAATGGTATTCATTTAGATGCTTGAGATAACCCTAACAATATTTGGGTCTAATTAAATTACACCTTATATAAATAACTTACGCAAACGTTATAGTTAGGGTGCTGGCTGCAATTTGGGTATATGATTTGCTCATGATTCATATTAATAGGGATGATAGATCAGCTCAATACGAATCGATTTGGTCCTTACAAGTTTCTGTGCGTTACTGCGTTTTTGAGTTAAAGCAAAAAAAATGTTAAAAAGATACTAAATAATGTTTTTTTTTTGTCTGCCTTTGTGGCTCTTGTTTAAAATACTTTTGAAGATGTAGAAAATCGAAGAGGCAGACATGCAGGGCTCTGCATTATCACGGGACGAAGTAGTGAACTTTTGCATTTTGAAGCACTGTAACTTTACGACGCAGGACTATTATGGTGGCAGACCATTTTTCAGGGGTTTAATACATTGTATAGTCTGCCAGGTGTACGTTTCATTGTCAAATTTCAAAATAGTTAAAACTTAATTCCTCAAAAACGCAGGGGTGTGGATGTCCGCCAATATTTTTTGTATCTTCTAGAGGATGCTCCTCATCATCAGTCAAAGAGGCAGACATGAGCAAATCATATAGAAATTTGTCCTCCATCACCCTTACTATTAGGGCAAGCCATTATCGTGAGGACCCGGGTCCCGGACCAATTAGATAAACATTATGCAATAGTTTAACAGTATCTCGACTTCCGTACAAAGTGCCTTGCTTAATAAAGAATAAAAATAAAGGTAATGAACAAAATTCATGCACTAAATATAAGAATACCACCTATACACGGTGTAAGAGACGGTGTACCGAAAACTGAAAGGGCGTGCTCAGTCAACGAAACTGAACAACTTTCCCAAAGAAACATATGTTGGGAAATGAAAAAAAAATTTGACCTCTCCATATAAACTGTTCGACCAGAGTGGGCAAATGGTTTAACTGGTTTAAATTATAAGAATTTTGGGTTAGTGGCATTTGCCCCCATTTTCAAATGCCCCCGTGTCAAACGCCCCCAGTATCATTTGCCCCCGATAAATTTTATTGAGAGAAATACCTAAAAAATATTTGCTTTACAGTCGAGGACTAAAGTGCTACAGATTTTTTTTTATTAAGCAGTCTTCTGCATTTAATTATTTATGTATTATTAGAGTGTGATGCATTTACGTGGCGTATAAAAAAGTTAATTCACAGTGCGTATAATTTTAATATTATTTTGTCAATACTTGAGTAGTTTGTTAGCTTCACTTTCAATGAGCGTAAGGGTTTTTTAGGGTTTTTAGGGGCCAACGGGACCCTATAACTAAGCCTACGTTGGGTGTCCGTCTGTCTGTCCGTCCAGTGAAAATAGTATCGAAGGGGAAGGCAGATGTACCTACATAGTGTCAATTGGCCCGCAAGGTACCCAACCTATCCCTCCAGCCTCCCAAATTATCATCATTCATTATTGAACTTACGCAAGTATGTATGGAGCCTGAAATTTAAAGAATTTGGCCGTTTTTTTCCACCGAGACGATACCACAGACTAAATAATAGTAAACGATACCGAGCCGATACTGGGTGTCTACTCACTCTCAATTTTCGATATATCGATACGATACTACTTCGATACAGTCGAATACATAACTTCTTTCACTGACAATAGAGTAGAATATTGGTTGGATAAATTGTCAAATTGGCAGAGATTAGCATCCAACCAATATCCTACTCTACAGGATGAAATTTAAAACATTCGACAAATTTTGAGATTGAGTTCAGACCGCGAAACTGAACACTTTTCGCCTCGGAACATAGGTCATCGGACGAAATAAAATGTTACCCTTTCATAGTAAAGTCAGTCAGCTGACCATACGTTTTATATGGGAGATCGATTTTCTTTTTACGTCTAACGATTTATGTTCCTTGGGGAAAGTTGTTCAGTTTCGTGCTCTGAACACAATCTCAAAATTTGTTGAATGTTTTCAAATTCATCATGTATAGTCAAGGGACGAAGTTTTGAATTTGCATGTTTGGAATAGTAGGTATCGATACTATATTGAAAATTCAGAGTAGATTGTCTGATTACAAGAGAAAAGCGCAGATATCATGCGGATATCGAGCAAATACAGTTATTATATTATAAAGGTATGATTTTATCAATAAAAAAAAATAGTAAATCTGTCTCTAAAATTGAATCGCGAAATAATAACCATAAACATTATTACATTTATTCTTAAAATTGTAGATTGGCACTCAAATTTTATTATCAAATTATTTATTTATTTTATTTATTGAAAAATTACAAAAGAATTTACATAAGGTTTTTTTTTACAGTGTTGCATAAACCTTGTTTGGTTTTTCCGTACACTTTTAGATACATTCATTGCGCGACAATAGTCGGTGATCATAACTACAAAAGTAAAGGAGAATAAAAACATTTGTTCCTGACACCAAAATTTAAAAATAAAATTATTACCACAAAAATAATTGAATTTGTTACACAATTCACGCCACGGATCGATCACCACACCTTTAATTTTCTGCCACGTAGATTTGTTCCTGGCATTCGCAAGCCGCAGCCGCAGCACGCTTGCTTTGCAATCACATAAAATCAAATATTATTCATTCATTGCTAAATATTAAAATCTCTTAATGACGTTAGCTTAACTACTTCGTTTTACAAACAAAGTGGCGCTATGGTGGGGAAAAAAGAAGCGACAATAAAACCCACGCGCTCTTACAGGGTTGATACAATAAACACAAGTCAATTTGAATTTTGAAATATCCTATTAGAACCGTAGCCTAAGGCCGGTATTTCACTGGGACACCATGGCAGCGCAACCATTCGCCGCTACCAACAAAATGTATACAGCTCTATAGAGAGTTACTCACCTGGTGTCCGTTTGGTTGCGCAACCAATTTGGCGGCGCAACCAGCTCGGATGCTGGTCGCGCTACCACTCCCAGTGAAATATAGCCCTTAATACTGTGGCCGCAGGGTGTAGCGACTCTGGTGTCTTTACTAGTGTCTAGTTACGGATACCAGTGGCGCAACCAGTCGCGCCACCGTGGTGTCCCAGTGAAATATCGGCCTAATCCCATGGATTTTTCTCTTCTAGATAATCTGATATTCCTGTCTTATACAATAAAACAACAAAATTACCGATAGATATTACACATTCATCGTGTCTGTCACACTTGTTATTCTTTGTGATCGATTTGAAACGTGTGTGCTTGTAATAAATAATAATCCCATCAAAAACATTTTCATGTAAAATGTTGCCAAGACGAGACCATATAGCTCGCATTTTTCATCAGATCTCATGTAGAACCAAGCTTCTAACTCTACACGCCTTAACTCTACAAGCCCTACCTTCATAAAATCAACACCTTAGTCAAAATAAAAAAAATAAAATATAAAGCAATGAACAATGAATACATTTTTCACCTGACGCCCACGTGACGGTAGCGAAACGACCAAGCCACATATTTTAACTAAGGTGTAGATTTTGTGAAGTTAGAGCTTGTAGAGTTAAGGTGTGTAGAGTTAGAAGCTTGGTTCTACATGAGATCTGATAACTTTTTGAAAAGGGTTCAAAAAAACGACGAAGCGCTTCGAGAAACGCTTGGTTCGTCTTGGCGGGGGCACTGCCGTGCCCCCAGATAGGGAAGAGGGAAGATAGGGAATTTTCCATGATGTCTGTCAACTGCGCAACACCCGAAGGGTCACAGATGCGCTGCCAGCCGTTTAGAAATTTGTATGCTCGTTTCTTCAAGACTGCAATTTTGTACCCATCCGGAAATACCTGCGCAAGCGATTCTACAATGCGGTGGTACGTGGTAAGAAGTTTACTTTACAACGTAAGACGAAATATTAGAAGTCACCGAGGAGGAATGGATGAAATTTTAACTTCTGGCATGTAGCACGGTGGTAAAATTCTGCTGCAGGTATTAGCTCAACCACCTCCACAAATAGGGAATATGCAGGCGACCGAGCTATGCTCTGTTTTATTAAAATATCATCAGGTGAACAAGCTATGCTACTCAACAACAGATGGCGCTGTAAGTTTCTTGAACGCACTAAAACGCGCTAAGAAATATTAAAAAACACGATGAATACGAATTTTCCCAGACATGAGACCTAGATGGATCGATTTTTCGCCCCCAAAAACCCCTGTATGGTGAATTTCATCGAAATCGTTAGAGCCGTTTTCGAGAAACCGATTACAAATATATACAGGGTGTTAATTTGATTGCGTGCCATAGCTTAAGGGGTGGTTCAGTAACGATAAAGAAACTCAAAAAAATTATAAAAAAGATCCTACAAAAAAAAATTCACAGATTTCGTGCCTTACACGAGTATCGAGCACATTGGAAATGAATCTAAGGAATTCGATTTTTTTTTATAAAATATTAATAAAAAAACTTTTTTAAAAACAAGCTTTTATTAAAAAATTCAGTTGTGCTATATTAAAAAAAATTATGCAAGAGTCGTGCTGTTAAATATTAGTTATATAGATAAATATAATAAAATAGATCGATAGAAAACATGCATACAACTTTATAATGTTCAATGCTTGTTCAATGGCATCAAACGATTTGAAAGCTTGGTATGAAGTTTTTATAGTTATATATAAAGTTTTTATAGTATGAAGTTTTATTTGCGCTTTATTAGCTTTCAAATCATTTGATGCCATTGAATATTATAAAGATGTGTGGATGATTTCGATCGATCTATTTTATTATATTTATCTACATAATTAACATTTATCAGCACGACTCTTGCATAAAATTATTTTCTCCTATTTGCTCGTAAACAGTGCTCTTATTTCAAAAAAGGAGGTTACACGACAGAAATGTAAAGCACTAAAACAATGTGTATTGTTGTAGTGTTAAAGCTGTTGGATTTTTGCTTTAGGTCAACTACACGACAGTAATGTAAATCTGTACATCAATGTACATTGTTGTCGTGTTATAGCTGTTTTAATTTTTGCTTTAGGTCTTAAGTCAAAGTATACAACGAGTACGAGTACAGCTACCTGGAAAAAGTGTTCAAAAGTCATTATCAAATTGCACAAACTGCAGCGTTGTTTTTAATATCAATTAATAAAGGCTTGATTTATTCCTTTAACTTTGTTTCCTGTTTACTCGCAGCTTCCGATTCGCTGCTTCCAAGTGTTGGAATGACCTGCCTCCTCCCCTGAGAACAATTAAATCTCTAGGTATATTTAAGAAGCAGTGTAGGCAGTGGTTGGTTTTAAAACAAAAATCAGAGAGTAATTGGGTGGCATTGTGATGTAGGATGATATCCAGTGAATGCATGACTTGATGACTTTAACAAAATATCTTAATTCATATTAGGATGCTTTAATTCACTTTATGATGTTAATAAAATTTACGTCATAGATTATATCAACATTACCCATAATGAGGTGTTATCAAAGAAGCGTCTCAGGGGGATACTGAAAACCAGCAGCATGCTGAGTATCTTTCCTTTTCACCAATCACATATTGTATAACTTAGAGTAAGCATAATTATTTACCACTATATTTATGTTGTGCATTTGGTGAATAAAGTTCTTTTTATTTTTATTTTATTTATTTATTATTTAAATAGGAGAAAAGCACTATACAAGTTGCGGGCGAATGACAATTATCGTCCTTGTTAACTTGGAAGAAATAAATGTGAAAAAAATATATGTTGACTATCCATGTTTAAGCTATAATTTGTACATATATCTTTTCGACACAATTTAAAATACCTTACAAAAAAATTAAAAAGCAGAGCTTTTTTCTTCCAAAATCACACTAAACTCGATATTTCTCCTAAACGGATAGATGGATTTACAAAATTTTTGCAGGAAATTATTTGCTATAACTTCGATGTTAACCTGTACATACCGTTTTAAAATCAGTCAATGTTTTGATACGTAAAACCTAATTTTTCTCATTCTGCACGACCAATTAGTCTGTACGACTATCGTAACAGCCACGTTGCAGAGCACTCTAACGAACGTTATTGACGTGTCTATGAGATCGACATTTGCATTGACGAGCTTGTTGCTGCTAATTTTAGTGTAAGAAGCGTCTTAAGCCTGTACCTTCTCTAAAGTTAGCAGTTAGTCAATGTTAATTTCGACCTCATTACGACCGCAATAACGTTCACATAAGCGTGGTTTGCAACGTGGCTGTTACGACCAACAACGGTAACCCCGAAATTCACAAAAATGACAGAAAAGTATTTTCTTTATGATATTTCAAAAATATGAAACGACCACAGTCTTCATTAAATGCTGTTTTCTCTAAAATAATATAAATTTTCATAAATTTTTGATAAAAAAATTAGCAGTAAAGTGGTTACAAATGGAAAAAAATTTACAAAATAAGGGTCATTTTAGCAATTTTTTTTTACAGTTATACAAATTAAATGAAAATTCTATTTCGACCACATCACTTCTCATATCTTGTTTGTTATTACGTTTTTTAGGGTTCCGTACCTCAAAAGAAAAAAACGGAACCCTTATAGGATCACTTTGTTGTCCGTCTGTCTGTCTGTCTGTCAAGACCCTTTGTCTCACGAACGGGTGGAGGTATCAGGTTGAAATTGATAACGAATATTAAGGTCCATGAACCGACGAGCATGTATGAAAGGATTGATAAAAGTTCAGGAAGCAAGGGAAGTATGTCAAGATCGTAGCAGGTGGAGAACTGTGGTCTCTGCCTACCCCGACGGGAACAAGACGTGATGTTATGTATGTATGTAGGTACATGAACCACACAAGATCTGAAAATTTAAATTTTTTACAACGACGCAATTAAAAGATATGGCATTGTATGTCCTCATCTCCATACATTTATGCACTAAATCAAAACCTATAGGGTACTTCCCGTTGACCTAAAATTATGAAATTTGGCAAGAAGCTAGGTCTCACAGTACAAATAAAGGGAAAAGTCTGAAATCATTAAATATTACAACTTTTCTCACAACTAATGGTAACCAATTGAGGTGAGCTCCCGTTTCAAGAACATTCATATAAGAGAGGGGTCAAGTTGAATGGTAGCGGAGGCGAATTTTGTTCTAGTTCTATTTTAAAAACGGGAACACTTACAAACTTGAAAATTGATATGTTTATAGTGCATAAGCTATAAAATAACAACAAATTTAAAATAAAATTTGGTCAAGCGCGTGTCGGACTCAAAAATATAGCACACTAACTGACTGAAATTTAAATTAATACAATTATGATTATGTGGTGGTACGGAACCCTCTGTACGCGAGTCCGACTCGCACTTGGCCGGTTTTTTTCTATTAAGATAAATGCTGTATGTAATGTAAAAAGTGGTTACGAAGTTATTCAATCTTAAGTTCATCCAGGAAGGTACGGGTATACTCGTACCCTTATGTCTAATGTTGTCCTTCTCGATTTTATTGGCAAAGAATTTTGAAGAACAAATCTTAATGAAAGATTAACTTTAAGTAACGTCCCTGAGTGTGGCAGTTAGTTTTCTTACGTACTTTTTTATAGCCAAGCCAAACTGTCTGCCCAACAACAATCCAAATTTCGATTTGAATTTGTAACACATATCTAAAATTCAAGAACAGTATGAAAATCAATGAAGTCGTATCAATACAAATGAGTTTTTTTTAGTTAGCTTTAAGCCACGATCACACCTAACTGAATTCAAAGACTAATTCGGCATACATTGCTGGGAGGCTTGGTTATGTTAATTGCAATATCCTTACTTCAACGAGGAATGTAAGCGGAATTCGTTTCTGAATTTAAGAAGGTGTGATCGCGGCTTTAGTACGGTGAACCGCACATCGGTAGAAGCTTACAATCATACCGTGGAGTATACTAGGTTATTTTTTGGACCTGGGGGGTGATCGTGGTAATTTCAACGACATTACCAAAACAAAAACGTTTGCCTCAAATGTTATGATAAGTCTAAGTGGTTTAGGCAAACGTTTTTGTTTCGGTAATATCGTTGAAATTACCACGATCACCCCCCTGATATGCAACAACTTTTGTTCTACGACTTTGCTAATAACACACATAAAATTTTCGACTCCCTATACTAAAGTGGTCACGTGACCGACTCATTTTGTATGGGAAGTTGTAAAGCTGTAATGAGGTGGGCATACGCATATCAGGTCCAAAAAAATAACCTTGTATACCACGTCGCGGAGCGAAGCGGAGCGTAAAGTCGCGTCACGCAACTAGTTGTGTTGATACCATTACACTTTTCTTTCTGATTTTAGGTAGGGACATTTGTTCGTAGTGCCGAAACGGGATGAAACCAAAAAAAAGTGTACTGTTAGGTACATAAACTTTGTTGACGTCACAAATTTGTTAGTCATACGATTTAATAAACGTTGAATTTCATATAGAGTGGCGCACGCAGCCGAAATACAGGATGTAAGGGACAGTGTACCGAAAACTGAAAGGGCGTGTTCAGTCAACGAAACTGAACAACTTTCCCAAAGAAACATTTCTGGGAAATGAAAAAAAAATTTAACTCTCCATACAAACTTTTCGATCAGAGTGAGCAATTTGTATGGAGAGGTCAATTTTTTTTTTCATTTTTTTGGGTATTCTGAAGACAAATATTTATTAATTTATCCAGTATCTTGCCGTGATTTTCAAGTATGTGTTTCTTGACCATTAAAGTAAGGGAATCACAAAGACCAAAACATGAATCAACTCGAAAAAATAAAAAAAACCGGTCAATTGCGAGTCGGAATCGCGCGCCGAGGGTTCCGATACACCTTTAGTATTTTTGAAGCAATAAAGTCCATTTTTAGGAACGCAAAACTAAATTTGTTTGTAAATGTTTTTGCAGATTAAAAAAAAAATGTGCAACTTACAAAGATTGTTTTATTTTCGTTGTAATATTTACATAAACTTCTATCGACTGCAATTAATTAATTCAGATTCTTTTTGTCATTTTTCATCATAACTTGAAAACTAAAAGCTGTAAAAAAATACAAAAATATATTTTAGAATAAACAAGTAAAGCCCTTTCATACGATACCCTACTCAATTTAGTAGCGACAATTTTAAATTTGGCCCCCCCCTATTTGGGCCCCCTTTACTTTAATAATCATAATTTTTCTTCAATTCTTTTATATGCCATTAGGTTGGGCAACCATATTCTAAAACTATTCCAAATTTCAAGTCAATAGCATGAGTGGTTGTCGAGGTATACAGGTGTGACAAACAGACGGACAGACAGACAAAAACGCACCGCACCATAAGGGTTCCTTTTTTTACCATTTTAGTATCGGAACCCTAAAAATCCAAAGTTGCCTCTTAAATTTTCATTTATTCCTCTTTTTGTGGAATCTGAGGTGTTTTAAGTAGTGAAGTTAAGTATACAGAAAGGTATTTGTACGAGTAGTTACTAGGGTTTACCCAACCTAAAATTTTATTTTATAACATTAGTTTTTACAAAAAGTCGATGTTTTATATCAGGCGCTTACGTCATTTAGTTTTGGTAACACGCACAGTATATCTGTCGCAATCGAATGCGTTGCGGTTTACGCACTTTATCCCTTTCTTTCAAGCGGAAAGTCGAAATATGAGTCGCGGGGGTGAGCGCGGCATGTGGGGGAGGCGAGCAAATAGTTGGCTCTCCGCCTGTCACCCATGCGCAGAAAATAACCGTCACAACCAGACTTATCCTGAACGCGCTATACACGAAGGTGGCAGGTAAGCTTTGTGCAAAGGCTATCTGAGGAATTGTCACCCTTTTGTTATTCCTGCCATAAAGCAGCAGTGTCGCAGGAAAATTGTATAATTCGCCGCTTCACATAATGCTTTAGCATTTTACAAAATGCCGAGAAAATTTTAAATTCCTTATTTTCCATCACGACGCGTTAATTAGTTTCTGGCGTATAGCGTTGTGCGCGTAAAGCGTTGTGGTCGTAAGATACAGATACTCTGTTTTCTTTAAATTCAGCGTAAGAAGATTTTGGTCTAGCCACTATTTAATAGTTCTTAGGCCATTTTTGAAGTTTGGAGCTCCGTCTCAGAACATGGCGCACTTGCTCTCTTGTCCACTGTGCCCCTCCCACCTGCACTGGCGAGGATCTTCGTGAGGCGTCGAATAAAGCCGTAGAAGTGGCAAGGTTTTGGGACGAAAGTATTTGATCCAACGCGATGGTATTTTTACATTGATACGAAGAAGAAGAATAAGGTCATTTTCTGCAAAATCAGAAGTCTTTTTCCAATCACGACCATGAAATAGAACCACTGTGTCGTAGTCGTAGCAAATAATCTCGGCATTATTTAAAAAAAAACCGGTCAAGTGCGAGTCGGACTCGCGCGCCGAGGGTTCCGATATACCTATAGTATTTTTGGAAGCAATAAAGTCCATTTTCAGGACCGCAAAACTAAAATGTTTGTAAAGTTTTTTGCAGATTTCTGAGAAACTGTGCAACTTAGAAAGATCGTTTTATTTTTGCTGTAAAGTTTACATAAACCTCTGTCAACTGTAATTATTACAGATTTTTCCTTACTCAAACTTCGGAGATAAGGGGGGGGAATGGTATTTTTTTTGACATTTTTCATCATAACTTGAAAACCAAAAAACTTTAAAAAATACAAAAATATATTTTAAAATGTACAAGTAAAGTCCTTTCATATGATATCCCACTCGACCTAGTTGCGATAATTTGAAATTTGGCCCCCCCTATTTTGGCCCCCTTTACATTAATAATCATACTTTTTTCAAAAAAAATTCATGTGCAATTAAGTTGAGCAACTATATTCTAAAACTATTCCAAAGTTCAGGTCGATAGCATAAGTGGTTGCTGAGATATAGAGGTGTGACAGACAGACAGACAGACAGAGCGGCACCATAAGGGTTTCCTTTTTTTACCGTTTTGGTATCGGAACCCTAAAAAGATGATATGTATAAATTTCGTTCATGTAGAGTATGAAAAGGCTAGGGACCTGAGGTACACCACGTTGGGTTTGCCGCAACTAACTAATCTCAGACGCAACAGTACTAACCTTACCCCGTTTACAATCTGCCGAAGCCGTTTTACAATTTACCGAATGTATACGATGTGCTGGCCGTTTGTAAACGGCGAATTATACGATTTGCATTTGGTTTTTTCGTTTCTTTCGAAGAGTAAAATTACCGGCTAAAACAAAGCCCCTTTTACTGACTTATAGAAGTAGTGTAGTGTGTTATGAAGTAGTGTGTGTGAGTAGTGTAGTTTTTTTTATGTTGGAGCAGGCAAACGAGCAGACAGCTCACCTGGTAAGTGTCACTGCCGCCTATTAACACTTGCAACAGCTGGGGGGTTCTAGTGCGTTGCCGGCCTTTGAGAAGTTTGTTAACCCGCTTTTTGAATGACCCCATGTCGTAACTACCAGGGAAAACCGCAGGGGGAAGATCGTTCCACATCCTGGATGTGCGCAAGAGATATGATCGTCCAAGTGATGTGGATCTCCCTGCGGCGTGTGGAGCGGTGGTGGAACTGTGCCGCACCATGCTAAATACTCGTAGTTCCTCAGAATTCCTTAGTATTTGAGTTCCTTAGTATTGTATGTTTGTTTAAGATACACTTAGCCATACGGGCAAGTAACCGTTAGTAGGCTAATCACGTGACCTTTCACAAACGGCGTTAAAATTTTATTAAAATAACAAACCTTGATCAGCGCTCAAAACAACATTTCGTCACACTACGGTAAAATATTGTGAAAATGTCTGAATGAATCCCATTCATCGATACTTTGTTTTCTTTTGTACCTGTTGTATTTGTCTAGGGTTGCCAACAGACACAAATAAGTAGGTCGTGGCATGGGATAATACCTAATGGACTGATTATCTTCTTATTTATATAAATATGGCTCGGATAAGTATAAAATAAATAAACAAGTACCTGACAGTTATTAAGGTCTATAATAACCGTCAGAGCCAAACTTATCGTGCGCAAGATAAGTTTGGCTCTGACGGTTATTTTCTGCGGATGGGTGACAGGCGAAGAGCCATTCTTTTTATAAAAAACTGTGTTGATATCTTATGCTCTCGCACATGAAGAAACAGGGTGCTCGTACCAATTTTTCTAGTTGTCATGGCTGCAGTCGAGTTAAGCTTGATTAATAAAAAGACAACAGGCCAGACGTGGCCAGTCTAAAGAGTGGAATTCTCTGCCTGCGTCTGTGTTCCCGAGTTCATATAACCCGAATCTATTCAAGTCGCGAGTATTCAATCGACATTAGAAGAAGCCTATTCAGGCTTCTTCTGGGCAAGCTCGTTCCATCGTCGATCTCATCTCTGTCTTCAAGACTAGATCGAGGTCAAGAGTAAGCCCATTTTCATAAAAAAAAAGAAAAACGTATGAGTGAGAGCAGGACGGAGCAATACATGTCTCTTTTGCGCCAACATCTTAAGCTACACTTCACACTGCTGTCATTCTTCTAGGTTGAGCCTTCCGCTCTGAGTTGAGCCTTCCGCTTCAAAGTTGAGCCTTCCGCTCCCTAACCGTCCGGTGAAGTTGTAACAGCCACTTAGGCTAAAGACCACTTCAAAAATACTGCTGTCATTCTAATCAAACTACATTGTTTGGCCTTGATAACGTTGGGGCCTTCACCTCTGCCTCTGACCGAATTACTCGTTTCTTTAAGTTTTGATCCTGATTAGCCGATACTGAATTTTATAAATATTTGTCTTTAAATTCAGTGAGTCACTAGTGCAGCTGCAGGGTAAAGATGTATTCACAGTGGAGTTAAAATGGATTACTTTTAATCCTTTTTTGTTTTTTTAAGTAGCACACAAAGGAAACAACCGCTTCTTTTGAAGGTCTGCCTTTAATTAGTCATAATGTTTGTGCACATGCCTTTATAATTTTAAGCAACCTGATTGGTTACGGAGCTTTGCTAACAGCGGTGAAAATCGATAATTACTACATTCTTATGACGGACGAACTATGGTCCGGACGGTTATATTCTGCACATGGGTGACAGGCGGAGAGCCGTCTCACCCCCGTGACAATTTTTTTTACTTCTGCGTATTAACGGTCACAGACGGAGTTATTTTGCACGCCGCCATCTTTCGGATGAAGAGCCTTTAGTCGCACTTGACAACCCTACTCATAACTAGCTCTCCGCGTCCCTCATCTATCTCGGAATAGACTCCAAATTGGAGCAACCAATTTCTCAAGTTTTCTTCCATGTTTTATTCACGATTCGTACTATATTTTTCTGGAAACTGTTCGGAATACAGTTAGTAGAAGTCACAATAACGGGAAAGGAATAATAATTGGGGCTGACCGTTATAAGATGACTAAACAATTGCCTGGAACCGTTTCAACTGTATTTCATACAGTAAAGGAAAATGTACAATGTGGAAGCCTTGGGCTACGTCCGTCTGTGGAGTTCCACCCCCTTGCCTTTTCGTGCAGTCAAGTGAAGCAGCAGTGTTTACACTCCTGCAATGGTTATCCAAAGTAAAGTAGGATCAACGTAAGAAGTCCATTTTGAAGTTTCCTTAACACAAACTTTTTCATATCTTTGACAGCTGTCTGAACGGACCTATTACGATGGCTTAACTTTAATAGGCATTTTTATATGACGTTTTTCAACTATGTTTTTAGGGTTCCGATACAAAAATGTTAAAAAATAACCCTTATGGTGCGACTTTGTATGTCCGTCTCTCTCACACCTGTATATCTGTCATTACACAGTGTCGTTACTAGGTCGAGTGGGGCTTAAATGGTCGGAACCCTCGGCGCGCGAGTCCGACTAGCACATGACCGGTTTTTTTGTGTAGATAGGTGGCACTCTCATCACTGTTGGTAATTTATTTTCTTATGGCTTTGTAAAACAAAGTCCCGTTTGGTGCCGGCAAAGAATAGTACTAACCCATCTCTGCCCATGGGTGTCGTAAGAGGCGACTAAGGGTAAGGGCATAAGAACCAGAGGATGGGCAGCAGCATCATTCTGCATATCTTACATACTGCGGTCACCAACAACAGTGGTCGCCAGCCGCAACGCTGACAAGCGTGGTGACTATGGTATATCCTCTACAAAGTACCACGCATTTTTGCTGAAGTTCTGGAGGGAGTTCCTTGTCCTGCAGTGGACGTGTTATGGGATGATATGATGACGATGATTGTAAAACAAATGAAATCTTTTGAAATACAAAGTTATTTTTTTGGACCTGATTTCCGTATGCCCACGTTATACAGAGGTCAAAAGCAACAACTTTTGTTCTACCACTTTTCTAACATCGCACGAAAAATTTTCAACTTCCCATACAAAATGGGTCGATGACGTGACCACTTTGGTATAGGGAATCGAAAATTCTTTGTGCGTTGTTAGAAAAGTGGTAGAACAAAAGTTGTTGCTTTTGACCTCTGTAATAACGTGGGCATACGCATATCAGGTCCAAAAAAATAACCTTTTACAGACATTTGACATTAGGAATCAAACTGACTTAAAAATTTTCATACTGGGTGACCGTTTAGTATCAGTGTTTCAGTTTTCTATTTTCCTCAACATGATCACCAGCGCCATCCAGTTGAGCTTTCAAAAGGTCCTGGAAAACACCCTACTGTATTTAGCCTCAGAAGTTAGCTAACTCAAAGATGTTTACCAGTCAATCATTTCTTGTATATATTTTGCTTTGTTTACGACTACCCACATCACTACATAGTATAAAACAAAGTCACTTCCCGCTGTATGTCTGTATATATGCTTAAATCTTTAAAACTACGCAACGGATTTTGATGCGGTTTTTTTAAATAGATAAAGTGATTCAAGAAGAAGGTTCGTATGTATAAAACATGCATAATATAGTAGAGAAACACTGATAATTTTAGAGGGTTCTAATGTGATGTCGTAAATAATCTCATTTTTTTGCGCTTACATTGCAGACGCTGGCTGAACCGTACGAGATAGATCAAAATAATGTACTACAGTATTGTACACCTTAAAAAGGTCTACAAAAAAATCTAACTAGTCTTAAGGATAACCCACAATAACCATTTTTTATCTTTTATTCTTATTACGAAGCGATTTTAAGCAATACAGCATTAATCCTTATCCAATTAGGCACCTTAAATATATTGTGCATTTAATATATGATCAATATGGCTCTTTACAGTATGTAATTTAAATGAATGTTTTCAAGATATTACAGATTTAAAATGCTGGGACATATAGTTCAGTCATTATATCCAAGAAACCGACCCTACCCGGAATAATTAATTCTTGGATTTTTTTAGTAGGTCCCTCGAGGGGGTCACTGGGAGTGTAAATTCAAAAGTAGACTGAATCCGGCTCTTGTGTATATTCGAAAAACGGTTTTTCTTGAATAACTCGGCCATTTTTCATGTTACAGTAAAACCATGAGGACAAAAACTGTAGAAAATTTGATTCTCTACAAGTTTGGTTTTTTACAATTTTTCTTCTAGGATCGATATTTTGGAAATTAAACCCGAAAAACGCGAGAAACCAAAATTGTTCAGAAATTGATTCTCTACAACTTTGTTTCTCTTCATTCATGCCGTAAAACGTGGAACATAGGAGATAATGATAATATTTTGCATTTGTCGCGTTTTTCAGGTTTAATTTCCAAAATATCAATCCTAGAAAAAAATTGTGAGTATCAAACTTGTGGAAAATCAAATTTTCTACAATTTTTGTACTCACAGTTTTACTGTAAAATCAAAAATGGCCGAGTTATTCAAGAAAAACCGTTTTTTTTTTTTTTTTGAAAAAAAGAAAACATTTTTCGAATATACACAGGAGCCTGATTCAGTCTACTTTTTGAATTTACACTCCCAGTGACCCCCCCGAGGGACCTACGAAAAAAAAATCCAAGAACTAATTATTCCCGGGTCAAAATCTATAATGATTGAACTAATAGCCGTTGCGGCGGTACCGGCCGGGGGGCTGGGGCAGCGGTGCGTGCCTATAAATAGTATATTTACGAGTAGTCAGCATTTCACCCGTGCGAAGCCGGGGCGGGTCGCTAGTAATATTAAAAATTAAGTGATGCGTCTACATTTACATTTATTTTTTTTACATTTTTCCAGCAAAAGCTAGAATTCTAGAGGGATTTTATGGGATGTTATGATGATGATGATGATGATGCGTCCGTTTTTTCTGTAAATTGTAATTTCTCCTCTAAGTAAATTATGTATTTTTTTGAGAAATAAACATTCTTCAACCGTAAAAAAGCTCAATTATGTAGGTAGCTGCATAAATAGAGCATACACATGTCACTCTAATACTGATTCCACAAACGAACTACTTTTCTATAATGCTCAAGGAGGTAAGTCAAGGAGGATCGAAGCGAAAGCGGTAATACAGACGAGTGAAGTTGCGAGTGAATAGGCTTCTTCTGGGCAAGCTTGTTCCATCATCGACCTCATCTCTGTCCTCAGGGCTAGATCGAGGTCAAGAGTAAGCCCATACACAGTAAAAAAAAGAGTGGCTTTTAAACGACTTTCTCACATAACTACAGTAAAAAAAAAACATGATTGACATATTGTACCGTTGTACCGTTCTTATTCCAATAGGCGTACGGGCTAGAGTCGCACCGTTGTGCGAGTGAGCTTGACTGATAACCGATAACTGATGCGTATGCAAAGATTATCCACAAAAGTTATTATTTTATGTTCGAAAATCACATCGTATCAGTTGCGTGGCCTGAAATCAAGCTAAAGCATTTAGCTGATGGTCATCTCTCAATTTTTGGCATCAAATCGATACAATGCTACTTATGATATCCAAAAAGATCGTTTAAAGAGGATAAAAACACGTAGGTGAGCGAAAGCTTGAAGAAGCCTGCAAAACTGAGGAAAGATGAAAGTACTTGTTATGATAAGGGGTGTCATGAGATTTACAGCGATATATAGAAGAGAAGAGAAGAGAAGAGAAGAGAAGAGAAGAGAAGAGAAGCGAAGAATGAAATGTATGTTGATAAAAGTAAGCTGGGACCACGACCAGGATTCTGCAGCGTTTTTCTGCATATTGTGTCGTACTTAAATTTTTACTTGTCATCGCTTATCTGCTGCTTAGCGTAAGGTACGCCACGATAATGGTGACAATGGCAGTTACTTGCAAAAACATAACTCGCTGTTCATAGTGTGCATACCCTTTAACTTTTGAAGGTCTTTACGTTGGCTGATTACAAGTCGATATGGTACGAGTATTTGTCGAGATTCCGTCTTTTATTTATGAGCCGCGGCGTTTTCAACGCACGTCTGTACAGTTAATTTGTGACACAAATCTTGCGCCGTGCCCCATTTTTTTTATTTGAAACACTTTAAGATGACCGAAGGGGAATATATTAAGATATAAACAAAGGATTACCGCGATTATGTGTTCCCAATCCGGGATACCTACTTTTCTTAATTTTGTTTACTGTTTTACGATGCTAGCTTCCTTTCATAACATCCCATGAAACGCTCATTATAAGACAGGGAGCTCCCTCTAAAACGCCAGCATTTGCGTTTGGCACCATGGACCGCGGTTGTTAGTGACCGCACAATGTAATATAGTACGTTACACAGAAGGAAGCTTCTGTTCATCCTCTGGTCCTTAGTCGCCTATTACAACTTCCACGGGTAGAGATGGGTTGGCACTATTCTTTGTCGGCACCGCACGGGCGGCTAGCTTCCTTTAGATAGGTAATATTGTATTGTATGATACAAAAATGGATTTAGGTTAAGGCCACATTGATCAACGGCGATCGACGGTTTGCCTATACAAAACGAGCGCAAAGTATGGAAATCCTTTTGCCACGTCCATCCGAAAGGATTTCCATACTTTGCGCTCGTATTGTATAGGCAAACCGTCGATCGCCGTCGATCAGTGTGGCCCAACCCTTAAAAATATTTTCCTTTGTTTTATAAGCTCATATTATATGAGACAAAGGCCCCTCCAGGTTTTCAGAAAACGTTTCGTAGTAACTTACTACCATACGTTTCAAATTTATTGTCTCTTCAGACTGAAACCTGAATACTTATAGCACATACTCGTAACATGAGAGGAGCTACTGCAGATTGAAATGAGAGCATTGAGGAGTAGGATTGGTGTGAAATTGAGTGACAGAACCAATTATAAATACTTAATTAAAGAACAGAGCCCGTTGAGTAAGAAAACGTCGTCACCAGAAAAAAAACAGATGTGGAAAACTGACAGACAGACGACGTATTATAAGGCACTTTGTCAACCGCGACGATTCCAAGCCGACACCATATCCTGCATGGAGAATTGCTGTCATCTTTGGGATGGCTCAGCCAAATATCAACTAGCCGCACTTGACTCGATAGATCGCAAAGCCAACAAGCTCGTTGGTGTTGAGATGCTGGTGAAAACCAAGTTTCACAGTAATCACAGTCAGGTCGACCGTCGCAAGGTTGCATGTCTGTCGGTCTTTTACAGATTGTACTTCGGAGAGTGTGCTCAAGAGCTCCATGAGTTCATTCCTCTGTCCCCCTTTTACCCGAACATCATTTTTTGACCTATGTTTTATGGGGAAAGTTGTTCAGTTTCATGTCCTAAGTACCATACTCAAGTATAGTCAGACATTACATATTCACGCTGTATGTATAGGTATATTCCAATTACTGTTCTAAAGATAAAGGTCGGACAGACAGACTGACGAATTAGGTTTAGTACCTAATAGGGTTCCGTAAATCCCGTTGGCACCCTTTGGGTACGGAACTCTAAAAATGGTCTAGTCACCAAGACAGACATTGCTTAACTATATTTAAATCTGCAAAACATGTTATTCCGGCTACTGTGTTCAATTTTAAAAATAGCACTTTACTTGTTATTGAAAACAATTCAATAAAATACCTACAAAAGTACTCTGTAACCTCCAAAATATTGAAGTACTCGCTTTGGAAAAACACCGGAAATTGTTGACAATCGACTGTTGTGGCGTCGAGGCGACCTGATCTGACCTAATTTATTCAGCATCACAAATTCGCAACAAAAATTCTAGGGATGTAGCACGGATTGGACTTTTGAACCTGTTTTTTTTTTTCTAGGGTTCCGTAACCGATGGGTCTAAACGGAACCCTATTGCTGTCACTCGCTTGTCCGTACGTCCTCTGTCACACATGTTTTACAGCCAGCTTTTAAAACATAATAGTTAGGGTGCTGGCTGCAATTTGGGTATATGATTTTCTCATGATTCATACTAATAGGGATGATAGATCAGCTCAATACGAATCGATTTGGTCCTTAAAAGTTTTTCTGTGCGTCGCTGCGTTTTTGAGTTAAAGCAAAAAAAATGAAAATAACATACTAAATAATGTTTTTTTTGTCTGCCTTTGTGGCTCCTGTTTAAAATACTTCTGAAGATGTAGAAAATCGAAGAGGCAGACATGCAGGGCTCTGCATTATCACGGGACGAATTAGTGATTTATTGCATTTTGAAGCGCAGTAACTTTACGACGCAGGGCTATTATTGTGGCAGACCATTTTTCTGGGGTTTTATACATTGTATTTAATCAGATAGCATAGTCTGCCAGGTGTACGTTTCATTGTCGAATTTCAAAATAGTTAAAACTGAATTCCTCAAAAACGCAGGGGTGTAGATGTCCGCCAATATTTTCTGTATCTCCTAGAGGATGCTCCTTATCATCAGTCAAAGAGGCAGACATGAGCAAATCATATAGAAATTTGCCCTTCTTCACCCTTACTGTAAGGCCTAGATCTGTGTGATGCGGAATGCGGATATCCAACGCCGATGTCCACGACGGACTGTAATTATATTCACTAGCGGCCCGCTCCGGCTTTGCACGGGAAGCTAGAGTTCATAAAAAGATCCCATAGATAAAAGCACTTTCTGTGGGATAATGTTTATTGTAAATACCAACGAATACCAACATATCGAAAAAATATAGTTTTTCCTTGAAATTCTCTCATTTTTCCTATTTCAACCAACTTGGAGCGATTAATAGTCCATGAGTCCGGTCCCAAAATACCTACGTCATTACATCATGATAAAATGCATGGCAGACGGTCGTTAAATACATGCTGAACGAGGATCAGAAGAATTTCGCATCTGGAATTGGCTAGAAGTCGGAGAAAACCCCCCACTTCCGGTCGAAATTTTAGGGTCATATTTACATCATAAATTAAATTAAATTAAATTAAAATTCTTTATTGCCAATAAATACACATGCAATAAATAAGATAGATACATACAATACCTCTGATTTATTTCATAATTAATTAATTAAATTGAAAAGTAAAAAAAATCTTATTGCCAATGAAGATACATACAAAACATAAGAGGCTTTACAATCTACGTATTAATCTGTCTATCTTAACACACAAGGAATACTCCAGGAATCTACAATTGGCAATGGGTACTAGTCTCAGCATATTGCTATGCCTAGTGGCTTAGCGCTGGTTTTCAGACCAGCCCCTAATAAGGTTTCAATTGTCAAGTTCATAGTTATGTGAGCGTGGTGTTGCAGGGTATTTGTGTAAAATGAGATGCAATAGCTATACGCAAGTTATATAAATAAAAGAAAGAAAAAAAAAATACAAATTTAAAACAAAATAATAAATCAAATAAAATCCTACGTAGTATATATATACATGCGCTTATTATTTAAAAGTAATATATATATATATATGTATGTAAGTAAGTGTGTGTGTGTGTGTTTGTGTGTGTACATGTTTGATTTGTATGATAAGATAATAACTGTTTAATTCGGAGAAAGTTTCAAAATTCGCTCGCCCTTTTTCCCGATTGCTTTTCCATGAGATGTCTCCGTACAAGCTTTTTGAATTTAATAAGTGACATGGAATCACGTAAAGGGGGTGGTAGATCATTCCACACTTTTGAAGCGGCGAATTTGAACCCTCCTCTGAAGAATGTTTTTTTGTGGCTAGGTATAGACAACGCATTTACCCTATGGGATCGAAGAGGTCTTCCTCGCCTATCTCTTAACCAATCTAGTTTTTCGAATAAGTATGATGGCTTCTCAAATTCGAGTACATTTCGGACCATGCAGGCTAAGTGCAGCTCTCTCCGGTGAGCCATATTCAAAATTTCTCTCTCATTAAGGTACGGTGTGATATGCGCTCGTTTCGGTATATCGTAACAGAATCGCATACATGCGTTTTGTACGCGTTGTATGGACTTTTTGGTTTGCTCCAGAAGTCGAGGACCGTATACGGCGTCAACGTAATTAAAATGTGACAGAACCAGCGATTCTGTTAGTATTTCCCTCACTCTCACAGATAAATACCTCCGGAAGCTGTATAAAACTTTTAATCGGTAGAATGCATTTCGTATTTTTATATTAACGTGTTCTATGTATCGCATTTCACCATCCATAATCAGACCAAGATTCCGAGCTTTTTCTACTTGAGCAACAACCTCACTTCCTATGTATAATTTCGGGTGTTGTTCCACTATTTTGTTACGCTGCCATTTATTACCCAGTACAACAAATTGCGATTTAGATGGGTTTAAAACTAAGTTATGTTTGGCTGACCAGTCGGAAATAGTGTTTAAGTCTTCGTTTATTTTATTTAATGCCGGATTAAGATCATGCGGTGCAAAGGAGTAATACAGCTGAGTATCATCGGCGTAGAGGTGAACTTCACAGTGATTTAACTTTGTAACAAGGTCTGCCGTATATAGAATAAAAAGTAGAGGACTGAGTATAGATCCTTGAGGCGTACCACGAGGGATCTTTTGGGTATTTGATTGCACTACTAAGCCCTGGTCAGTCTCAAGTTCTACATATTGCTGTCTGTCAGTCAGAAACGACTCGAACCATTTGCAAGCTGACGGTGACACACCATAACACGCTAATTTTGCAAGAAGTAGTTTTGGGTTCAGACAATCGAAAGCCCGAGAAAAATCTAATAAAACTAGTATTGTACCCATGCCTTTGTCGGAAGCTGCAGTAATATCGTCCGTGACCTTAGCCAAAGCCGTAGTGGTACTGTGTCCACTTCGGAACCCCGATTGCATTGGAGGAAGCAATTTATTTTGTTCCAGATGTTTTTTTAACTGCTCACAGACGCTTCTTTCTATTATTTTGGAGAGCACTGGTAGTATACTAATAGGGCGCAGATCTTTATACTCCTCGACTCTATTACTTTTGGGAATAGGCCTTACTTTAGCTAGTTTCCACTCTTCGGGATAGGTGTTTGAAAGAAGAGATGCGTTAATTATGTGTGTAATTATTGGTAACGTAACGTCTAGGGTAAGACGGATCATATCTATTGAAATGCTGTCATGACCACATGCTTTTGTTTCTATTGATGAAATTATTTTATAAACTTGACCTTCTGTACATTGTTTTAGCTCAAACACTTCTTTACACAACTTTGTTTTTTCTAGATCCATCAAAGTTTTATGATCCGTGGTTGGGTTTCCCGGTATTTTTAGGAAAAAATTATTAACTTCTTCAGGGTTACTTAAATGCTGAGGAATAAAAGATTTGCTAGTGTCACCTAGGATCGAAGAACGCCTTAAATAGGTCCACATTTGTCGTGGGTGTTGTTTATTTTTATTAACGTAGTGTGTGAAATACGCAGTTTTTTCACGTCCTAGAGCCCCTCCCGTGTAGTTACGCAGGCTTGTGTAGTATTTCCAATGTGGTTCAACTTGGGTTTTTTTTGCTCTCACTAGAGCTGAGTCACGTAACTCCATCAATAATCTAATGTTGTCTGTAATCCAAGGGTTCATATTTTGGTTTATGCGTATTTTCTGAACTGGTGCATGTTTATCAAATAATTTTGTTAGTATTTGCCTAAATAACTTTGCCTTTCCGTTAACGTCTTTTATCGCTTTAATATCTGTCCATGTCATGTTTTTCAAATCTTTTGTGAATTCCTCCATGTTTATTTTTTCTAAAAACCGCTTGTAAATATATAGAGGCATCTGTTTCGGTTTCGTAATAGTTAATTCCGCAAGAACCATGGCATGATCACTAATCGTGGGGTTATGGTAAACATGTATTGTCTTACAGACTCTTGGGCTATCTGTGATAAATAAATCTAATAACGATTCGGTGTCGTTTGTTACTCTTGTTGGGCTTTTAACGAGTTGTTCTAGATTACGATTATTAAAAAAAGTCATTAGTTTCTTTGCCATGGGTCTTTCTAACATATTTAAATCAACATTAAAATCTGTTAGGAGAAAAACACTGCTATATGAAGCAAATATATCCAGTGAGTCGTTGAGAGCGTCAATGGCGGTATCAATCGAAACTGCTTCTGGTCTATAAGCCGTACCAATAGCGAGGGGTTTCATGCCCGAAATTCGGAGTTCTATCCACATTTGCTCCAGCGGGGAGATTGGATGTTGTTTAATACGCACCTGTAAGCCTCTTTTAACATAAAATCCCACCCCGCCACCTCTTTTACCTGTCGAACGGGGGTTACTTTTTAAAGTGTATCCTGGTACTGGAGGAAAATATTTATCTTGTCCTATTTGTAGCCATGTTTCGTTTAGCGCTAAAATATCTGGCTGGTGTCTATCTACAGAAGCGATAAACTCATCCCTGCCAGTGTTTAGAGAACGCACGTTAAGCAATGCTAGCTTCAAATGACGTGTCTTTTTACCCATCATTGTAAATATAAATTAAAGAATGTACTGACCTCCTCTGGCATATATTTAATAATATAATTAAATAACTATAATTAAAAGTTCTGTGTAAAATGTGTGTTGTTGTGAAGTGTTCTGTGTGAGCTATTAAAAAGAATGTACTATAATCTTGGTGCTGAGTGTAGTACCCATTCGTCGCCACCTGATGATACAAATCAGAAAATATGTAAGAGCTGTGACATTGATTGTTTAAAGCATAGCAAGCGTTACAATCGATAATGATAATAAATATTGGGTGGAAATCGAAATTGAGTTGGAAATAATCACTATCAGGATCTAACCACTTCGTCTTTAAAAACCCTTTCTAGCTCGGCCAACGTGCGAATACCATGACGAGGACAGTTTTTGTCTTCTGATTTCCTTACGAAAATTCTTCCTTGCACAGTCCATGCAAATCTCCATCCATAGTTGGTTTTCATTTCGCGCGCCTTTTGAAACAGTTGCCTTGTTGACTTAGTCAACCGTTCGTTAACGTAGAAAGGGCGCGAAGGTCCGGGGAGGCTGGTGTCGGCAGTAGTGGCGCCGCGACGAACGCGCGCCTCCTTGAGAATCTTGTCGCGCAGGTCCCGGCGTGCCAGTCGCACGGCGATGGGGCGCGGGCGTTGCGTTGTGCCCTCAACTTGCTCGCTTCCTGACTCTCCACGCGTAGAGCCCACACGATATGCACTCACCACGTCAGCTTCTGTTAACTTGATATCCAGCTTGTTTGCTAAAGTTAACACGACATGTGTAGCATTTTCGTTTTTCGCTTCGGGTACATTCGTGAAGTCGACATCGTTGGCAAGCTGTTGCTGGTCCATAAAGTTAAGCCGTTCTGAAAGGTTCTCCACCTCCGATTGTAGTTGTTGATTATGCAGCTGCAAGTGTTTAACTGTGTCACAATTTTTATCCAAGGTTGACTTAAATGAGTCATATTGATCGTTGAAGAAGGACAAGGATGTTTCAAAGTTGGCAATGAGGTTTTTTATGGCTGCAAACTCTTTTCCTACTAATTGCTTTACAGTCTCCTTTAATGCCAGATTTATTTCTTCCTTGATAATAGCTCTCACTATACCCGGTGAGAGAGATTCATTCTCCTGTTCATTACTGCTGTACACTCCACCAAAACCAGGAAAACGCACCCTCGTGACGTTCTCACAGCTCTTTTCTTCCGCAGAATCCTTAATCTGCAGTGACGAACCAGATGAAGAATGGTCGTTAGATTCATTGGCAGCAAGATCTTGTGGTTCTTCAGAAGGGACAGTATAAGAGGTGTTAATCCCCCTAGAACCTTGTGCACTGCCGACCGGTGTGTTTAAATTTCCTGTTTTAGGCTGCTTACACTGGCATGTTTGGCACTTCCAGTCGCTTTTTTGTTCTTTCGTCATCGTATTTGTAAAGCGCTTTTCTGGTATATTAGCACAAACGAGATCATAAGTCTGCTTACATATGCTACAGCGTATATGCAGATTATTTCCGATAGTATTCCGGCAGCCTGCACAGCTAGGCAGAACTTTAGGTGGCATCTTGCGGTGATGTAGTGAACAATTTTACCCTCTCGTGTCGATTATTTGCAGTTGGATCTTGCAAGACTACGCAGTACGCAATAAATTGTATAGATGTCGCCACAACAAAGGGGTGATATTGGCTGATAGTGGTGGTGTAGTTCTCGCGTGAGTTCCCGCACTATACGTCAGCTGCGTGTAATGAAACGCAAAAGTGACGTTTTAAGTCGTCTGTCAATATCAGCTGGCGCAGACCAATCAGCTGATCGGTAATTATCTTTTACGTTGTGATGTATTTACTTGCGTTAATGATTAATTCAAAATAGTGCTTCAACGGATAAAGTGCACGAATACCTGGATGAAAATTGGTGATTTTTCGGCCATTAAGTGATGCTGTTGGAGTGACAAACAGTGTACAGCAGTGCGTCGTTCACTTGATGTTGTTTTGAAACAGGTTACAGCTAATTATCTCCTCTTTTTACACGAATTTAATGAAAATGTTAGGCACAGGTTTGTTGTTAACACCACGGTCACGTTCCGTTTTTTGTGACATGTTTTGTGTGATCATGTGACATCAATGTGAAACTCGTGGCAGAATTTAGCTCTTTAAATGTAGAGAAGGTAAAAAAAAGGCTGTCAGTTCTAAAGTGACCGCAAGTAGACAGACGGCGCCAAAGTTGGCTGTTGGGTAACCTTTTTTACGTCACGTGACATCTTAACGATTTTTTTTTAAATGTCATGAAATAATAGTGTCTTAAAGAATAAATAAGTTTACCAAGCCAGATCTGGCCGGAAGCCCGATAAAAGTGATTTTTTTAACAGCTTGTGAACTATGTAAAATTCGCATTAACATTGATGTCACATGATGTAAATATGACCCTAAAATTTCGACCGGAAGTGGGGGGATTTCTCCGACTTCCGGCCAATTCCAGATGCGAAATTCTTCTGATCCTAGTTCAGCATGTATTTTACGACCGTGTACCATGCATTTTATCATGATGTCACATGACGTTGGCATTTTGTGACCGGGCTCATGGACTATAAGCAACTTCTGGAACTATTCCCGTTAGTGACTACAGGTATACAAAAATTTTAAAGGTGCGTCATAGGGGAAGTTTCGAAAGTATTTGACTATTTTCAGAAAAAGAGGTATCATTTGAATCGTGATGGCAAAACGACTATAGCTAAAAAAGGTAAGGGTGCATCATACATAAGGGCAGGTTAAAATAAACATATTCGATTATTTTTACTAAATGGGGTTATAAATTTCCATGACCGTAAGAGAAAAAATAAGTGATGAGCAAACGAGTGTATCCATGTAAAAAATTATAAAAGTGTGTCATAATGCAAACTCCAAAAATATCAGATTCATTTTACAAAAGCTGTATACTTATGTAAAAGTCGGGTCAGTTAAACCATTTTATAACTCTAAAACGGCCGGAATGATTTTATTTATCTGTGAGTTGTTGGATTCGTCTCTTACTAGTAAAATATCGGAACTATTCACGTAAAAAAAAATCACAGATTTCGTGCCTCACAGGACTATCGAGCACATTGAAAATAAATCTACGGAATCAGTTTTTGACTTTTTTCAAAAAGATAAGGCTACAGGGCAAACCCTTAACCCGATCGTCTTTGTTTTAGGCTCAAATTGTAGCTGACAAAATTTTCCAGATAAGTTTTTCTCCAATTTTTTATATCATTTTTCGTTTCCAAAATATCTAGCGCCAAAATTAAAAATTCAGATTAAATTAAATTTATTTTTTCGCTATTTCGGCCATAACTTTTTTAGTTTTTAGGGTTCCGTACCTCAAAATAAAAAAACGGAACCCTTATAGGATCACTTTGTTGTCCGTCTGTCTGTCTGTCAAGACCCTTTTTCTCACGAACGAGAAGAGGTATCAGGTTGAAATTGATAATGAATATTAAGGTTCATAAACCACACAAGATCTAAAACTTTTAATTTTTTACAACGACGCAATCAAAAGATATGGCTTTTTATGGCCTCATCTCCATGCATTTCTGCAAAAAAGCAAAACCTACAGGGCACTTCCCGTTGACCTAAAATTATGAAATTTGCCAATAAGCTAGGTCTCACAGTAAAAATAAAGGGAAAAGTCTAAAATCATTAAATATATAAATTTTTCTTACAACTAATAATAACCAATTAAGGTGAGCTCCCGTTTCAAGAACTTTTCTATAAAAGAGGAGTCAAGTTGGATGGTCGCGGAGTTTTTAAAATCAAATAGCAAAAGTTTTTAGTATATAATATACGTAGTATAATATAATATAGTATATAATATACATAGTAGTAAAAACTTAATAATATAGATAGGTACGAACCCCTTAGGGCGCGAGTCCGACTCGCTCTTGGCCGGTTTTTTTACGTTCTCGAAAATTTTTTGTGCAACTTACAGCTCTTGTAAATACGCGTCTCTTGAGCTTTTTTTGAATATCATATCTATACAACTCTCCGAGATTTAAGGGCATCGCACTTTTACGTGAAATCGGAGCCTACACTGTAGCGAACGAAAGGACATTTCCAATGTCAAAAAATACTGTCAGGCGGTAAGAAGTTTGCCGGGTCAGCTAGTGGGATATAATTTTATATCACCAGGACTGCAAGACAAAAAAAACTGTATAAGGGGACAAAAAAACTGTTTAAGGGCGCGTCACAGTGGATCTTGTTTCTTTGATGTCCATTTTTCATCGCTATACAGTTTTTGTACCTTTGTGTTACCAAAAAAACGTCGCCCATCCCTAAAGTGTTCTCGACACGGAAACCGTCAACAATATAAATAAATAAATATGTATATGGGTGACCTTCTGTTTCAGACAACCGAAAAAACTGTAGCATTATTCATACAAACGTGAATTTCAGATGCCGAATTTTGCTGGAAGTTCGATCATAATTCGTTTTTTTTTATCTAATAAGTGATAAAAAGTATCTGGGCGACCGAGCTTTGTTCTGTAGAATCCTAACCGAAGTCCACTAACAGATGGCGCAGTAGTATGCGGGGCTCTGCCAGGATGGACCACCTGAATATCCTTTGCTGCTCGTGGGAACGCAATGGATTGTACTAAAATTATAAATTCAAATGGCGGCGATGTGATTCGCAACGCATCACGTCCCGTTCCTCGCAGGGGCGAAAAGCGGACTACGGAGAGCCGCTTTGCTACGATGAATGTCAGAGGTGAAATGAATGGCAAAATAGATGAAGTATGTCAGATGATGGGTGAAAGGCGTATAGACGTACTGTGTGCGAATGAGACTAAACGGAAAGGTTGTGACACCACAGAACATGGCCCTTACTCAGCGTACTGGTCTGGTGTTCCCAGTACCAGCAGAGGCTGTCAGGGAGTCGGTGTCATACTTTCCGAAAGAATGGTAGAGTGCGTGAAAAAAGTCGAGTGTGTGAGCCCAAGACTCATCTGGATCAGGCTAAAAGTCGAACTGACTCGAATCTTCGTTCTGGGTGCATATGCACCTACGGATATGGGTTCGCGAAGGTCTTCAAAAGCCCAAAAAGAGATAGATGAGTTTTGGGAACGTATGAGAGATACATTAGGGAAATGTGAACAGAATGAACGAGTTATCATGCTAGGTGATTTTAATAGATGGGTAGGAAGAAAACGTGACGTTTATGAAAGAGTTGTTGGTAAGTTTGGTGATGAACGTGTGAATTAAAATGGTGTAAGTCTGCTTGAGATATGTTTGGAATGGAATCTTTTTGTGGCAAACACTATGTTTGACCATAAAAGGATCCATATGTATACAAGAGAGGAGGGTGATTCGAGAAGTATGATCGATTTTGTAGTTGTGGATGAAAGATTGAGGAAAAGGGTTCTGGACGCTCGCGCATATCGCGGAGTCGGCATCGACACAGACCACCACTTGGTTGTAAATCGAATTGGTGGTCTATTTAATCGGTGGCGGCATAAAGCGATTGCAAGAGGAGGATGTCAGAAGTGAATACTTAAAAGGCTAGAGTGAAAGATTTGAGAACCTAGATAAAGTGGATGATTTTGAATGCTTGTGGAATGAATTTAAAGATGGAGTAGTAGGAGTAGCTGTCAATATTTGTGGGGTGTCGAAAAGGAGAAATGGTGGAAAAAAGAAGAATGTGTAGATGGATAAAAGTGTACAGGCAGCTGTTTGTGAGAAGAAGAAAGCATGGTTAAATTGGTTAGCTGTTAAAGCTAAGCAAAGAATGCAGAAGGCCACAAGTGATGATGTTAGTGTAGCACGAAAGGAGTATAAAAGAGTGAAAGTTAATGTAAAGGATGTTGTTGACAGAAAGAAAGAGGAGTGTAAGGATGAGTTTGACAGAAGGCTTTCTGAAGATTTCCAGTCAAACCAAAAGTTTTTTTGGAAATCCATACGGACAGCCCAAGGAAAGTTTGGAACGCGGAGCTGAGTAAAATCAGAAGCCAGGATGGAAGTATTATATAAAAGGTGAAGAATGTGTGCTGAAGAGGTGGAAGGAATATTTTGAAAGTCTGTTTGAGAGAGAAGAAGCAGAGGCCAGCGTCACGAGATCTTCTGTGGAAATGCATGAGAATTAATATGAAAGTAATGTAAGTGAGATAAGTATGGATGAGATCATGAAAGCAATGAAAAGTATGAAATCAGGTAAAGCAGGTGGGTATGATAGAGTGTCGGTCGAAGTGTTGAAAGCTGGGCGAGGCATTGTGGCTAGTCAGCTGTACCGCCTTTTCAACCTGTGTTGGACGAACGGCCAAGTACCAGGTGACTGGTGCAAGGCTGTGATTGTGCCGCTGTACAAGGGAAAAGGGTCATAACAGGACTGCAAAAATTACCGCGGGATAAGTCTTCTCAGTGTCGTCGGCATACTGTATGCAAAGGTTTTGATTGAAAGAGTGATGAAAGATACTGACGAAGAAATATGGGATGTACAAGCGGGATTTAGAAAGGGAATGGGATGTACAGATCTGGTCTTTTCCTTGCGGTGCATAGCTGAAAAGTTTTTGGTCAAAAACCAAAAAGTCTACTGCGCGTTCGTGGATTTGGAAAAGGCCTATGACCGAGTGGTGAGGAATGAATTGTGGTCGGCATTGTCTATGTATGGGGTAAACGGTCATCTGATTCAAGCATTGAAATCTCTCTATGAGGATTCCAGTGCTTGCGTCAGAATAAACGGGGCGTACACTGAATGGTTTAGTATCGAAAAAGGTGTTAGGCAGGGATGTGTAGCGTCATCATGGCTATTTAACCTATTCATAGATAATTGTTTGACTGATCTGAAAGAGAGTATGTGTGGACTGAGAATGAATGAGTTACTCATCAAATGTCTTCTCTACGCTGATGACCAAGTTATACTTGCGTCATCTGCTGCCGAGTTACAGCAGAAGGTAACAACGATGAATGTGGCTTTTGATAGCAAAGTAATGATAGTAAATTTAAGCAAGACGAAAGTAATGGTACTTGAAAGAGAAGAGTGTATGACAGAGTCTACTATATTAATAGGTGGTGAACAAGTTGAACAAGTGAAGGAGTTTGTGTATCTGGGTTCTAAGTTTACGAGAGATGGAAAGTGTGAAAGTGATATCGAAAGAAGAGTGAATGCTGGAATCATGGTGATTGGTGATCTGCATGCTTTTATGAAGAGTCAGAAGGTGTCTCACAAGGCTCGTCTGGCTGTTCATAGAGGCGTTTTGGTACCAAAACTGATGTACGGCAGTGAAAGCTGGGTATAGCAGAAAAAGCATGAAAGTAAAATTAATGCAGTAGAAATGAGAGCGTTGAGGAGTATGATTGGTGTGAATTTAAGTGACAGGATTAGAAATAGTGTGATAAGAGAACGTTGTGGCGTAAAAGAAGACGTAGTGACTAAAATTGAGAAAGGGATGCTGAGATGGTTTGGTCATGTAGAGAGGATGGATGACGGAAGATTGACAAAAGAGATCTACAAGGCGAGAGTGAATGGAATCGTTGGAAGGGGAAGGCCTCGGCGAACGTACCAGGACCAAATTCAGGACGTTCTGAATAAAGGCCAGGTTAAAAGTACCCTAAACCGACGAGCATGTATGAAAGGATTGATGAAAGTTCAGGAAGCGAGGGAAGTATGTCAAGATCGTAGCAGGTGGAGAACTGTGGTCTCTGCCTACCCCGACGGGAACAAGGCGTGATGTTATGTAATACGCAAAGAGACAAATAAAAAGAAAAGTCTGCAACTATGAACTATTTTTTAATAAATAGTGATTTGATTATGTATTAATAAATTAAATACATCATATTTTCCTTAAACTAACACACTAGGCAGTTTTTATAATTTATCTTGCTTTATATGTTTAAAAATGTTTCGCAGCACATGCGCAGTTGCACATTCCCGCCATTTTATACGAAAACTAGCTGTGCCCGCGGCTTCGCCCGCGTGAAATTCAGACAATGTGCAGTCTCTCCCTCTCTCCCTCCCTCTTCCTCTCCCCCTCCCCCTCCCTCTCCCTCTCCCCCTCCCTCTCCCCCTCCCTCTTCCCCTCGCTCTCCCCCTCCCTCACCCCTCTCTCTTCCCCCTATCCCCCTCCCTCTCCCCTTCCCATTCCCTCTCCTCCTCCCTCTCCCAATCCCTCTCTCACTCCCCCTCCCTCTCCCTCTCCGTATCTCTCTCCCTCTCTGGTATTTCACGTCCAAGGATGATGGTATTTCACGTCCACCACGTCACGCTGGATTTCAAAATTGTTTTAGTTTTCGTAATCAGCGACCCGATACAAACAAACGATACCCGTATTGGTTTTTGGACTTTTTCACCCCATTTCCCTCTTTTTTTGGGGTTGAATTTGGGGTGTTATTTCAATAAAAGTGATGTACGTTCCACAGAATTTCAACCTTGGTGCCTAAATAATAAATTTAGAGGATTTTAATTTGAAAATGAAGGATTTTCAACTTCCTCCCCCTTAGTGTTGAATTTCCAAAAACCTTGAGACACAGAAAACTATTTTTAGTTCTTAGGCTAAGTACAAATTTTGTAGATCCAAACTTTAAAACTGACGGACATTCAAACAAACTTTCATGCCTTATTTCACCTCCTTGGGGGATGAATTTTGAGAAATTCTAAAAAAACGTACTGTCTTATTTTTTACCAAAAGCTTAAAAACAAATTTCTATAACTCTACCTTTAAAAATGAAAGACTTATAGACCACCATACGGAAAAATATAATCCCCTTTTCACCGGAAAAAAATAATCCCTCAATCCACCAGTGACTTAAAAAAAATGCTAAACCACGTGTTTCTTTATTTTTTACCAAAAGCTTGAATTCAAAGTTATGTGAATCTTGCTCAAGAAACAAAGGACTTTCATACAAACTTTCATCCCTTATTTCACCTCCTTAAGGGATGAATTTTGAAAAATTTTAAAACACGTAATTTTTATATTTTTTACCAAGAGCTCAAAAACGAATTTCTATAATTCTAAAAATAAAGACTTATAGACCAACATACGGAAAAAAATAATCCCCTTTTTCACCCCCTTTAAGGATGATTTTTAAGAAATGCTAAAACACGTGCTTCTTTATTTTTTACCAAAAGCTTGAATTCAAAGTTATGTGAAACTATCTGAAGAAACAAAGGACTTTTATACAAACTATCATCCCTTATTTCACCCCTTTAGAAGATGAATTTTCCAAAATCCTTTCTTAGTGGGTGGTTTTGACGTGCAAAGAACCTGTGTAAAAAAATTCTGATCTGTATCTATAGCGTTTACGGCTCGGCGTTGATGAATCAGTCAGTCAGTCAGTCAGGAAAAGCTCTTTTGTATATTTAGATTTTCTTTCATTATTCGATTTTGGTGTTTGTTTTGGGAGTTTTTATAGAATTGAATAATGACGTGTTTCCGTAAAAGAAATGAGAAATGAAGATAATTAATTACAGCTGTAACTTGAATCAAACAATAGTACCTGGGCGACCGAGCGTCGCTCTATAATAGCCGCCTCAACCTGAAAATATCATGGGGTGAGCAAGTTATGCTACTCAACAACAGATGGCGCTGTAAGTTTCTTAAACACGCAAAGAATTTTAAAAAACGGTGAAAACGAATTTTTCCAGACATGAGACCTAGCTAGATCGATTTTGTACCCCCAAAAACCCCTGTATACAAAATTTCATCGAAATCCTTAGAGCCGTTATGTTATGTTATTGAGTTAAGGCGATTATACTCCTCAAATTAGAAGCTACGCGATCATCAATGCAAATATCGACCTTATTAACACGTCAATAGCGTTAACATAAGAGTGCTCTTCAACGTGGCTGTTACGACCAACGATGAGCCGGAATTTTGGCAAAAATTATGAAAAACTTACTTTTGAAATGAAAAAAAAAAATCGTATGTTGTATTTAAAGAATAAGAGTTTTTTTTATTTATTAGTGTATATTAGGAACAGTAGGGAACTCACGTAAAAATCGATGTACCGTTGTTATTTTGTTAAATATATAATACAAAGACATACAGAAAAAACTAATGTACCAAATGTAATCCTTGAACTGTGTTTCATATATATTTTTTTCAACTTTTCTTGACCAGTTATGAATGAGGAGTATTAGTAGGAGTAGTTTACAAAATGCCCATTTGAGGGGTATATTTACTTGTGTATATGCCTTAATATACTTGTGTATTATTTTCTAACACAATGCATTGTAAAACATTGTTCGATACACGTGAAGTAAATCCTGACTCGTGTCGTGTAGAACACGAGCTCACGTGCCAATTATTCAGGATTTACTTCTTTTTCGCACATGTATTGAAAATAACAATTCTTCCTATAGTTTTGCGGTAGGTACTAAAAGTGGAATTTATAGCTTATAAAAATACTATAGTTATATCGAAACCCTCGGTACGCGAGTAGGAGTCGCACTTGACCGGTTTTTTTAGGGTGGCAAAAACCGAAAAGGCATGATCGGTCGATACAACTGTAAATCTTTGACCAAGAAACATATTTAGAGGAAACGTTAAAAAATCGGCCTCCACCATACAATCAGTCCAATAAGATTTTAAATGTTGTATGAATGTGCCGATTTTTTTTTTTCATTTCTGGTGATATAGCGATAGGGATAAGTTTGGCTTCGACGATTATTCTCTGCGCATGGGTGACAGGCGGAGAGCCAATGAACGTTGCGCTCGCTCGCTCGCCCCCACTTGCCGCACTCTACCCCGTGATAATTTTTTTGAGTTCTGCGCATTAACGGTCATAGCCAGAGTTATTGTGTACGACATATATGCCTCTTAGAAAAATAAATCAAAAATATTGTGAGCTTTACAAAAATAGAACATTAAGTATAAATATTACAAATTAATTGATTAATTCCTGGTCTCATTTAGCTATTGGCGAAAACTCCCACACTAGGCAAGGCCTGTCCTATGGGAGCTTTTAATCAGTTACATTATGTACTTTGCTCAGGAATTAACACTAAGATTACAATTGATGAAACTAATAGCAAAATTAAACTAAATACAATTAATAAACTAGTAAAATAATAAACGAGATAAGACTAATTAAATGAATGAGAATTAAATGGTATAAACTAATTTTATGAAAAAAAAAATACTTAACATAAGATTAAGAAAGAACACATGAAAGGTGACCTACCATTGTCATTAAAACGTAAACTCGTGGACATGTGTATTCTCCCAACACTCACCTACGGAGCCCAGACTTGGTCTTTGACGGAAGCTCAAAGGTCCAGACTCGCAGTTTGCCAGCGAGCAATGGAGCGTAGTATGTTGGGCCTGAAACTGACCGATAGGGTCAGGAACAGCACAATACGCTCAAAAACACAAATTGCCGATGTGACCCACGCAACCGCCAAGCTAAAATGGGACTGGGCTGGTCACGTAAGTCGCATGCCGCTGGAACTCTGGGCCAAGACCACAACTATCTGGCAACCGCCAAGTAACAGACGGCGTCGAGGCCGACCACGGCGCAGATGGCGCGATGAACTCGACGCTTTCTGTAAAGACTGGCAACAAGAGGCTCAGAGTAGAGACCAGTGGAAGGAACGGAGGGAGGCCTTTGCCCAGCAGTGGGACAGAAATGGCTTATAAGAAGAAGAAGAACAAAAGATTCAGTGGTATCATAGGTCATGTTCTGTAGTTCCCTAATTATTATTGATTTGGCTTCTCTGGTAGTTAATGAATGAATGTTGCAGATCTTGTTAAGTTTTGTGTACAAAAGAGGTTTTCGAGCTGTTCCGTTTCATTGACCGATTATGCCGTTCAGTATTTGCCGTGCCAACCAGTCTCACATCTTCTCTTCTATTTCTTCTACTGCTTTTTATAAAGTTTTAATTTTTTTATTATTGTTGACAAGCCCGTTGATGTGGTTGGTAGTAGTCCGCCTTTCACGTCTTGGGCCGCGGGTTCCATCCCCGCCCAGGGCAATCATTTGTGTGATGAACACAAGTGTTGTTCTGTGTCTGGGTGTTATTAATCTACATAATATAGATTCAGATTCAGATCGGATGACCTTGTGTGAAAATGTCCCCCAATATAAAAAAAAAAATGTCTGTACATTGAATATGTTTACCCATTTATTTATTTTTTATTACCTACTCTTGACCTCGATCTAGTCTTAAAAATAAAAAATCAATAATGAGAAATTTATTATTCTTATACCATAAATGGTATTTGCCGGCGACTTCACCCAAAAAAATATGATGTAACTAAAATATGTGCTATAAAACGTTGCTTCATGCCAAATTTCGAGATTCTAGGTCGACTGGAAGTATCCTTTAGGTTTTGATTCCCCTGCGAGTTTCAAAACATTAGGCTTAAATTACTGTTTCATTTGATTGCGTTGACATAGAGGCTTGGTTTTATTACAGCTTAAAGGTATTATAGATTTGAGTATTTGATAAGTTTTTCAATTTAATGCCTCTACGTGTTCATGATGAAAGGGGTAGTATGTTTAAAATTATTAAAATTGTTTTTATTATATGATACATCATACATAACGCCTCTTTCCCGTCGGGGTAGGCAGAGACCACAGTCCTCCACCTGCTACGATCTCCCTTGCTTCCTGTACTTTATATGATGTAACTAAAAATTTATGTTTTTCGCAATTTTTTCTTCATCTGTGCTATAAGACCTTGGTTCGTACAAAATTTCAAGATTCTGAGTTTACGGGAATTACCCTGTAGGTTTTGATTCCCTTGCGAGTGTCGTAAAACTCGAAAATTTGCGGCATAAACGGCTGTATCTTTTGATTGCGTTGGCTTAGAAGTTTGATTCTTTCACAGCTCTAAAGGACAGTAGACTTGAGTATTTGATATTAATTTCAGCTTGAAACCTCCACGCGTTCCTGAGAAAAAGGGTCGTGACAGACAGACAGACGGACAACAAATTGATCCTATAACCCTATAAGGGTTCCGTATTTTCCTTTTGAGGTACAGAACCCTAAAAATGAACAAAATAAGGGTCATTTTAGAATTTTATTTCTTCAGTTATACAATTTAAATTAAAATTCTATCTCGACCACATCACTTCTCATACGTTATTTTTCTATTACGATAATTGCTTTATTTAATGTAAAAAGTGGTTACGAAGTTATTCATTCATGTGCCGTACTCCGAAATGAAACTATGATAATATCGCGCCGATAATTAGTCTATGGTTCGGCCTTTGACAAAATAATTCCCATACAAAGTAAATTTCCAAACGTAATTGTTGTTGTCAATCTGATAATATCGGAGCTCCGATAAAACTTCGGATTACGCGCCCTGGTACATTCAAGAAGGTATACCGGTATCTATTCGGAGCTTGCGGAGACTTTCATAAATATAAATTTCTTCCTTATTTTTTTCTTGGAGTAAGAAAAATTTCTTTTGCTTTTTTCCTTGTTTCGTTACTAAGAACTTTCGTTGGCCGCTTTCGAAGTATCCATATCAATGTGTTCGTGGGAATTGGATGTAAGGCTGTGTTTACACAAACGAATAAATACTTTCGAAGTTGGCTTTTTATGTCACAAGTGGGCAAACGAACAGGTGGGCCACCTGGTGGTTAAGTGATCACCACCGCCTATGACACCCACTGTCTTATTAGTAAAATAATTTGACACTAATAAGACAGCAAAGCGCGTTACCTACCCTGAAAACTAAGATGGTATGTCTCATGTGCCGGTAATTTCACTGGCTCCCTTTCCCTTCAAACCCAAACAAAAAAAGGCAAGAGAGTGGTACACTCAACAGCAAGTCAGTAGAAACACTTTTGGACCTTATCGCGTGGTAATAGAGTTGAGAAAGTTTCTACCGACGTGCGGTTGACCGTACTTCCCCAGATGGACTTTGCACAAAAGCCCTACCACCTACGAATATTCCTGGATCATAGCACGTTGCCTCGTTATAATAATAAATAAATTATTGTCTATTTCATCAACAGACCTTTACAAATATAACTTAAAATTATGTTACTATATAGGGTGTCAGGGACAGCCTTCCGAATACTGAAGGGACAAAACTTTCAGGAAACGAAAAAAAAAATCCGCGTCTCATTTGTAGTTGTTGTTATTTGTAGTTTGTACAAACTGCCGGACCAAGTTTACAATTTTGAATGGAGACGCGGATTTTTTTTTTTTTAGTTTCCTGAAAGTTTTGTTCACTGAAACTTGTTCAGTGTCGTTGACTGATCATGCTCCTTCAGTATTCGGAAGGCTGTCCCTAACACCCTGTATGTCAGGCCCGTGCGGTGCCGGCAAAGAATAGTACCAACCCAACTCTTCCCGTGGGTGTCGTAAGAGGCGACAAAGGGTAAATGAACCAGAGGATGGGCATCAGCATCCTTTTGTGTATCGCATTATCTTACATTCTACGTTCACAAGGGTGGTGACTATAGGCCTTCCCCTGCACATTATTGAAGCAAAAGGTGCAATTTTGCAGGGCGGGCTCCCTGTTCTGTAGTGGACTTTTCATCGGATGATATGATGACATGTCAAAAGCCACTTGGTGGAATTCAAGACTTGGGGTCCCTTGGGGGACTTTATTGTCACACAAAGAACACATTAACAATTACAAAGGAGAGTCTTAAATCTAGGGTGACAAAGGCGGTCTTATCGCTGGGAGCGATCTCTTCCAGACAACTTTCAAACATAGATTTATTGTTTCAAACATAGATTAAAACCTTACAAAATGTACAGTGTTTTTCTACCGATCACAAGATTTTGTTACCAAAATATAGGTACTTAGAAGAGGAACAAACTCCGTCTTTCAGTGGTCGGATCGTTGGTCTCTCAACCCGGAGGTTATAAGTTCGATAGGGAGACACTTGTATCGAACGGCTTGCGTTTCGTTTTGCTTTTTCCTTAAAATTCATACAGCCAGTGTCGGTTTACAATCAGCTGACGTTCTAAATTCAACATTATTCTGCGTGCTCGCAATGTTTTGACGTTGATCATCACTTGTCATCGATCGATCGCTCATAGATCGATAAATCTACCCTTTTAATTTAAATATCTGTATTTTAAATGTTTGTAGACTCCAGGATTGGTGCCTTCACTGTATATTATAAGAAACCTTTGTAAATACCAATAAATTACTGTAAGTACAATCATCAGCATTAATGAATTTTTAAATATTTAGTTTTAATATGAAATTATAATAATATTGTAATAATTTTTAATATCTTTTGAATTTTAATTTTTTTTAGATTGATAGGTTTTTATTTTGTTTAATAGTATTTTAGGTAATTAATATTTTATGAAATTGTAATTATAATTAAGTACAGTCTCTCTCTCTCTGTTGCATGCCAATAGATTTTGGTTAAATGTGTGATACACCATAAAATCTGTAACAACTTTCCACCACATTTTATGCAATAAAGTATATTCTATTCTATATTCTATTCTATCTATCTCCTTCTTTGCTCCTGAATTATCTGCACCATTGTTCTCCAAAACTGCAACTTCAGAGTCTTCCACGAACGAATGCACATCCCAGGCGTGACCTTTCACCGTTCTTTCCCACACTCTGAAACAAATGTCGCTTTGTGAGACGGTCCCAAGTTTTAATACATTTCAGGACGAATCACCTGACTGACCGGAAAGAGATGATTACGTGCTAGGAAAAACACCTTTGGTGAAGGAACCGACTCTGATGCCAGGAGCATCAGATAGTGAGGTCGATCATCAACCTAACAGCCCACATGATATGATGATTATGATGATGTAAGTAACGAAGACTGAGTGTAGCCACGCACCCGCGTATCTCTCTGACGCGGAGAGTTCTGCTCATTACGCTCGCCACGCTTTTCAGGTTACCTATGATACATCATCATGGGGTGCCACCTTCAAAATTGAAGTTTGGAGGTCATCAGTCGGTACTCGTCACGGCGTTGACGAGAGGGTAGCCTCTTCAACAGGCGGAATTTCCGCTGGTGTCATACCCACTCACGTGCACCGGAAAAAAAAATTGTTTTGAGTAGTTTGTACCTGGGTACCGGTGGTATCCAAGCGCAGCTAAGCAACCTATCGAGCAACCTATTGAAATATCGACGAGCGCTTCAAGAAATCTAGCTCCAAGTTTTATTACTCAGAATGCAAGCCCAAAACAACGTTAGCTTATGGCATCCGGGATCTCGACTGGGGCTGGTTCAGTAGTCAATTTATGCGTATTTTGGCAAAAAACGTGTGCAATCTACAAAAAAAAGTTCGGGTAACACCGGTACCCAAGTGCACGTGAGTGGTTGTCAGATTTTTCGGTCGCGGATTTTTCCACGTCGGAATTCACGAAGATCTGTCGCTTAATCTAGTCGCCTGTTCATCCATGTAGATGCAGCTTTTGTATTGCGTGTCAGGTCAATGCGTGCGTATAATTATATCGCGTGCGTTATGCAGATGATATTATTAGAATATTACATTTAAAAAATCAACCTTCAGGTAGCTCATCTGCTTGTGTGCTACGAGTATGTCACGAAACTTGTTAGAAATTCTCGGTGGAATATTACCGTGGACCGATATATTTTAGCAAGTTTTTTTTTTCTTTTTTATGTCTATAGGCTTACTCTTGACCTTGATCTCGTCTTGGGTAGACAAGAGGTCGACGATGGAACGAGCTTGACCAGAAGAAGCCTATTCCCTCGCGACTTGAATTGATTCGGGTTATATGAACTCGGGAACACAGACGTAGGCCGAGAATTCCACTCTTTAGCCGTGTACACAATAAAAGACTTTTTAAAGCGCTTTGTGCGAATGTGTGGAATATCAAGTAAGTATGGGTGATGTCCTGCGGTGCGTCTGAACTCCCGATGGTAGAAGGGGGATGGTGGAATAACTAATCTCATTTAGTTCTTGAGCACACTCCGAAGTACAGACTATAAAAGACCGACAGACATGCAACCTTGCGACGGTGGGCCAGACTGTAAAACTTGGTTTTCACCAGCATCTCATCACCAACGAGCCCTTTTTCTTTTATCTCTAATGAAAGTAGAACCTAGAGAAATTGGACCTTAAAATTTTACAAAGCTGTATGCCTCTCCGAGCGAAGCAAGGAGGTCTTTGTTCTTTGGTATGCCTATACCTACTTGTCAAAAGCCAATGTGGCACCAAAAAGATTCAGTTTCGAATTTAGTTATAAATAGAGCAAGTTTAAATGTGGTGTAAAATTAAATCAAATTTAGAATGGAGGGGATCAGTTGGACAGAAAAAAAAAGACAAACGAGGAAGTTCCAGATTTAGTTAAAGAGAAGAGAAATTTGCTGAGAACCATCGAAAATAGAAGAGGGACGATGGTCGGATACCTGATAGAATAATTAACATGACACTTTCATAAGCAATATTATTGAAGGAAAATTAGAGGGCAGGAGAGGAAGCGGAAGACCAAGACGCACTTTAGGTCCGTTAGGTAAGTAGTCCCGAGAGGGATCGGTTAGGTTGTGTTAGGTACTGTTGCGACCACAACGCACGAGCCGAGCGCGCGAAGCGAGCGTGCTGCGGCTGCGGCAGCAGCCGGCGAGTGCCAGAAGCGAATTTGGTAATTGCCGAAATTTTGCCAAGTGGACCGACTTAACCAAAAGTTTTCAGTAGAACGTAATTAAAGCTGGTAAAAAAGTATTACAGCATTAAAAAGTCATGTTTATTTTTTGAAGATTTCACTATCTCATTCGGTCGATTCGTCATTTTTAATCGGACAAAAGTAGTCGGAATGTTAGTATTTTAGGCAGTACCTAGTATTTATATTTTAAGTAAGAACAATTCTTATTTTCTTGTCGGAGCTTCTTATTTTCTTGTCGGAGGAGTCTTACCCTAGTAAATTATAAGTATTTTAATTTAAAATAGCACGTAAACCATAATTCAGAATTCCATTTCAATTTTCGAATGACGCTGTTGTCGATGGATTCAAAATGGCGGACCAATTTAAACACAAAGTTTAAACATTATTCTAAGCCTAGCGCGCTATACTGACGCACAAAACACATACATATTGTATTTAGGAAGAACTAGGGGCCTTCCTACAATGAACTTAGCTATTTCTTATCTAACTGCAACCTATGAGAAAATAGTTATTTATGCAACTGTTGCGTAATGAGAGTAATTTTAACATACGAGGCGCAGCCGAGTATCAAAATAGTATAGATCGAGTGTTAAAATGACTAATTACGTATAGTTGCATACAAAACTTTATCTACGACCGACGAAATAATTTTTTTTTAAAGAGTAGTGATCAATTTATTGAACTAAGAGGACAGTTAGTACAGTTAATTAAAGTTATTCCCGAAGTTATTCCAGATCCAGAGCTTGTGGATGGCGTTGCTTTAACATTAATTTCATGTATATGGTTACTGACAGCCTTTTGTAGAATCATGTTCTCCTGGGGGGTGATCGTGGTAATTTCAACGACATTTCCAAAACAAAAACGTTTGCCTCAAAAGTCATGTTAAGTCTTAACTAAGTGTTTTAGGCAAACGTTTTTGTTTTGGTAATATCGTTGAAATTACCACGATCACCCCCCTGGTAGATACTTTATATTTTGTTCAAATCACTTCTTTTGTTGCCAATGTCACTTTATATAGAAGCGAGCCAACTGTCAGCTTCTTGTCGATTTATGTACTCCTAGTCACGCCTGGTACTCTCCGTTTTCTTTTAAATATAGGTAGGCAGTCGTCACCCCAGTAAAAAGTATTTTTACAAAATTACTTTAAAATAGGCTGTATGTAGTACTGTGGTAGTATTGCCTTAGCCTATGCAGATTGAAAATTATGTATTATAACAGTTGCGGAATGAAAATCCATACTCCATTTCCGTACTGCTCGTAGTATGGAACAGTGTGGAAATGAAAATGACAGCGGACAATGACCTCAATTTCGAATCTGTCATTGGTTTCGAATTCGGAATATTCCGGTACGGGAGTAGATAAAAGGTTTTATTTGTTTTTTACCCTTACAACTTCACCCACTTGGCACATCTGGGGGGTTATTAAGATAACTAGAACGTATTTGCCAAAACCAAATCGTTGCCGAAATGCATATGATATACCAAATTCTTATTACCAAACCAATGTTATGCCAATTTCTTAAAAACAAAACATCATAGAGTATTCGTCTTGAAAAGAAATAAATAAACAGAATTATGATCGTTTAAGAGGTCGTTTGATCTAAATAGTCTGTAAGTGCTAATCATCTACGAGTACAACGCGTCAATCTTTTTGAGGCTTCCGTAGTCAACAAGGAACCCTTATAATTTCGTCATGTCCGTTTGTCTGTCTGCGTTTTAGCTCAGAGACCCTTAGTACTATACTGCGCGTGGCCCGACCCGCACTTAGCCGGTTTTTCGTGTCATACATACTATCTACAGCGTCAATGTTTCCAGCACGTTTCTAGTTTATGATGGAGCTGAACTTGGAGCTGAACGAGAATTACTTCAATATTTTATACAAGAAGGTCAAAAGAGAATCCTTTTTTTTATTGTCCTCGATCTAGTCTTGAGGACAGAGGTGAGGTTGTCGATGGTTCGAGCTTACCCAGAAGAATCTTATTCACTCGTGACTTGAATAGATTCGGGTTATATGAACTCGGGAATACAGACGCAGGCAGAGAATTCCACTCTTTAGCAGTGCGCATTATAAGAGATGTTTCAAAGCGCTTTGTGCGAATGTGCGGAATATCAACCAAGTATCGGTGATATCCTGCGGTGCGTATGGACTCCCGATGGTAGAAGGGCGATGGTGAAATAAGCTCGTGGAGCTCTATGAGCCTACTCGAAACTTGTGTGCATGCATGCGGAGCCGATATTTTGTGTGCATGCATGGGGAGCAGATATTTGAATTGTTCACCCTCCCAAAACGTCTATGACACAGGTTTAAGTTTTCTAAGGCTTACTCTTGACCCCGATCTAGCCCTCAGGACAGAAATGAGGTTGATGATGGAACTAGCTTGCTCACTATTCACTCACGACTTAAATAGATTCTTGTTGTAAGGGAATACAGATGCAGACGGAGAATTCCACTCCTAAGACGAGCGAATTATAAAAGTTGTATCAAAGCGATTAATGCAATTGTTTGGAATATCTTGCGGTGCGTCTGCATTCCCGATGGTAGAAGAAAGAAGGCGGAATAATCTTATCGAGCTCTTGGGCACACTATCCAAAGTACAATCTATAGGACAGAGGAGACCGACAAACTTGCAACTTAGTGCCGGTGGGCTAGACTGGGAAACTAGGTTTTCACAAGAAACTTATTACCAACGAGCTTCTTGGCCCTGCTATCTATCGAGTCAAGTGCGGTAGCCGTCGGTATTTGGCTGAGTCATCCCAAAGTTGACTGCAATTCTCCACGCAAGATCAGACTTGTGCTTTTTATAAAACTAGAAATTATCCAGTAGTGAAATAACGCTTAGCTATCGACGCTAAATAGGTTCATTGAAAAGAAGATCTAAAAAAGGATGATTGACGTAAGTAAGGAATACAAAAGCAAGATGACTGGACACATGATCGACCCGACAGTTTTAAAAGAAATGTCATGGAAAGAAAAATTTAAGGGAGACGAGGAAAAGGAAGGCCTAGGCAAAGTTACCCAAATAAAGGAGAAGGTCGCAATCATGTCGTATCAGGAACTGAAGCATGTGGCGGGTAAAAGAACAGACTGAAAGTTGCTTAACCGACAAGAGGATAGCTGTTAAGTTGAAGAAGAAGAAGACGTGAGAGGTTAGAAAAGATCGCTATACGACTACAATCTAAGGTAGAATCCGGGAGTGTCTTTCGAAAAGAAAACATTAACCTATACAGTGTATTGTGACCACACCTTTACGAGATTATTTCGCCGACTGTTTAACGAAATAGTAACAGTTAGGTTCTTGCTTGATCCCATATACAAATCGCACTTGGAATAATATTTAATTCATACAAGTGGGTACTAGAAAATATCAGGGCAAAATAGGGCGTATAACCACTTTATGTAAATTCTATTTTCAAGTCAATCTTTGAAATTAACATCTTATGAAAGTCGTATACTAATGGCGTGGAGTGACGAAATAGGTTAGTTCAAAAAACATGTGACTCTGTGGCTAGTACCATCTTTCCTTGAAAAGAAAAGTCTTCTTGTTTACCTGTGTTTATATTCATTACCTATAGACACTAGTTTTAGGTATTTAGTTCATTGAAATTTAATACGCGTCCAGTAAAGCTTAGTGAAAACTTCGCGAAAGAATTTCTTTATTTGTTTGATATAATTGATTTAGCTGAAATTATTTTATCGTTTTCTTTACTAATAGGGATACTGTTAGGAACTACATGTAAAGGATCCTCGTTTTAATTCTACTTGAGTACACGCCTTCAACCGAAGGTTGGAGAACCAAACATCAAATTAAATGTTTTTGAGCTCTGGTGACTGCTGCTTGTAAAAGCGATCTTTTAGGTACTCGTGTGGCATGCTCCTCAACGACTGTTTTTATATTCCAGGCTTCCTCTTCTGCATTGTGATAAGAACCTTTATAACTTGTTTATTTTACAACTGACGAATCTACATCACGTTTGTTTATATTTATTTTATTATTTTGAACAGTTTCAGGTGTGGTTACCAAAAAAATGCTTATGCACGGCTTTTTTGATTTTTTAATGTAAGGCTCTGCTCAATCCAAATTTTACTGATCCTTTTTTCAAAACTATATGGTTTTGTACATATTATTATTATTGTATGGCGATTTTTTATTCCTGCGAGTTAGAATTTTATGTCAGTGTTGGAGAGCCATGCCTCTGCCTCAGGTGTGAGCAAATGTAGTCCTTCCAATCCTCCCGGAAACTTTCTAGTTGGACATTCTTCAACAATGTGCTCTCTATGGTCTAAAAAGGCGCTCCGCAATCGCAGGCAGGAAAATCCGAAATTCCCCAACGCGACGCCTGTGCGCTTCGATTTAGAGTTGTCCATAGTTTGTACATAAGTAAACCCCTATGTTGTTGATAGGTATCCTGTAAAACGGTACACATACTGTCTTCATTTTTCTTTGCTAGTATTTTTTTATGTGATAGCATTTGATCCTGATCTTACCTTTTGGTAAGTGACGATGGAAGAAGTTAATGAAGGTAATCCCCGTTCTCTCTAAAGGGTGAAATCGAAATCATTCGAAAAAGTTTATGGTGAGTTCAGACCATGAAAATGAACAACTTTCTCCAAGGAACATGGAAATGCGCGCTCGGATAGGCTCCCATACAAAGGAGATCGAAAATTTTTTTTCGTTTGCGGACCTATGTTTCTTGGGGAAAGTTGTTCATTTTCATGGTCGGAACTCACCCTAAAAATTTGTCGATTGATTTTGATTTCACCCTGTAGTTTTGAAAACATCCAGATTATATTGTCCGGGGAAAATATCAGCAGGGAGGAGTTCCACTCCACTTGTAAGTTTGAATCCAAATTTCCATGTAAGTATATCAACTTCAAAACTGTATGGTTTTTATACAAAAGTCAAAAATTCACACGATATTGGGATGTTTTCCCGAAAATTCTGATGATACACGTGCTACCTTATTTTTAGGGTTTCGATACCAAAATGGTAAAAAAAGTGACCCTTATGGTGCGACTTTGTCTGTCCGTCTGTCTGTCTGTCACACCTGTATATCTTCAGCAACCACTCATGCTATCGACTTGAAATTTGGAATAGTTTTAGAATATAGTTGCCTTACTTAATTGCACATGAAAGAATAAAAAAAAATATGACTACTTATATTAAGGGGGCCCAAATAGGGGGTTGGGGGGGGGGGGGGGGGGCAAAATTTCAAATTGTCGTTACTAGGTGCATGTACCTTTCGTAATTAATAAAAATAAAAAAAAGGTCGATTGCAAGGGCTTTACTTGTAGGTACTTCTAAAATATATTTTTGTATTTTTTACGACTCTTAGTTTTCATGTTATGATGAAAAATTACAAAAATATAGCAATCCCCCCCCCCACTCTTATCTCCGAAGTTTGTAAAAGGAAAAATCTGAATTATTTACAATTTAGTTATAAACGATCTTTCTAAGTTACACAGTTTTTTAGAAATCTGCAAAAAACCTTTACAAACAAATTTAAATACTAGAGGTAAGCCTGTCGGAACCCTCGGCGCGCGAGTCCGACTCGCACTTAACCAGTTTTTTTTGTTGTAAGAATCCAATTTCCATTTTTATTGTAAATGAGCCTGTGATAGCATGCGTCTGTTATTTTAACGGTGACGTCGTAATTTCTCTTGAATGACCCTCCCATATATTAACATAAGGCGTCCTTCGAATTAACACAAAACAGAACAAAACTCGATCGAATCAACGTTTTCAGTGAAAGAAAGAAAGATATGAAGAGGTATCGCGATCGTAATCAAGATCGCTTTAAAACACATACATACATAACATCACGCCTCTTTCCCGTTGGGGTAGGCAGAGACCACAGTCCTCCACCTGCTACGATCTTGACATACTTCCCTTGCTTCCTGTACTTTCATCAATCCTTTCATACATGCTCGTCGGTTTAGGGTACTTTTAACCTGGCCTTTATTCAGAACGTCCTGAATTTGGTCCTGGTACGTTCGCCTAGGCCTTCCCCTTCCAACGTTTCCATTCACTCTCGCCTGGTAGATCTCTTTCGTCAATCTTCGTTCATTCATCCTCTCTACATGACCAAACCATCTCAGCATCCCTTTCTCGATTTTGGTCACTACGTCTTCTTTTACGCCACACCGTTCTCTTATCACACTATTTCTAATCCTGTCACTCAATTTAAAACACTTGGCGCAAAAATACGTATACGTATATTACTTATCTAGTCCGTGACTATTACACACCTACGGAAGGAAGAATGACAACTTATAGTGAAAAAAAAATTAGACTTTTTTTAATATAATAGAAAGAAGGTTTGAATTCTCCCTTCTCATAAACTGTAATGCTATCTTGTACTGCTATCTTGCTATCTTCACCGCGTGGAGGTACTCCCAGCTTATGTTAGTACGTGTATGTCTAATAACTCAAAAATTATGTATTGACTTTAAAATCACATTCTTTTTGACAGATAACTAAAATTTGAGAACCACAGATCAAACTAGGCCACGATTTTTTCTTGAAATGTGAGCTTTAAGTGTAATGAAAATTTAAAATCGTGTTTAGGTTACAAAACTTTCAATTAAGTGTGTATATCCATAAATGACTAGTTGATTTTAAACGAAACTACTCGTACCTTATAACATCCCATGAAATGTCCACTGCAGGACAGGGAGCTCCCTCCTGAACTCCAGCAAAAACGCGCGGTTCTTTGGAGTGGATTTACTATAGTTTAGTTTACTATTTTTTAATCTGTGCCATAGACGCAACACTTGTAAGCGTTGCTGCTGGCGACCGCTGTTATTGGTGACCGCAGTATGTAATATGGTGCGACACATAGAAAGATGCTGCTGCCCAGTTGCCCATCCTCCGGTTCGTAAGCCCTCAGTCGCCTCTTACGACACCCATAGGTAGAGATGGGATCGTACTAATCTTTGCCGTCAACACACGGACACTGTCTCATAAGTACCTATTTAAAATAATTTTGTAAGTTGTTTGTTATGCAAGGCAGCAAAAGTGCTATTTAGCGTGAGTGCCTTGTATTGAAACCTGAGTAAGCGAAGGACTCTAGGATTGAATAATCCTCAGCTTGAAAATTCATATAATTTTTTAATTATAAAGTCAAAATGCGTGGACAAAAATATTTTACTTAAGCGTACAGCTTGACCAACTTATCTGTAGAATTTTACGATGGCGCTACGATCGAAAAGGATTGCCATCTATTACAAAAGTAAACAACTTCTGCCTTTTTAGTGTTCCAATATCAAAACGGTAAAAAAGGAACCCTCTTCTATGGTGCGACTTTGTCTGTCTGTCTGTCCGTATGTCACACTCACGATTTTTAGTTTGACAGCTGTCATCCGAAATGTAGATCACATCGAGACCTATCATTTGTCTCAGCACACGAAAAGTCTAGGGTCAGTAGTTTTCGAGTTATAGCGATTTTTAGTTTGACAGCTGTCATCCGAAATGTAGACCTCGTCGAGACCTATCATTTGTCTCAGCACATGAGTAGTCTAGAGTCAGTAGTTATCGAGTTAAAGCGACTTTTAGTTTGACAGCTGTCATCCGAAATGTAGATCTCATCGAGACCTATCATTTGTCTCAGCACACGAATAGTCTAGGGTCAGTAGTTTTCGAGTTATAGCGATTTTTAGTTTGACAGCTGTCATCGGAAATGTAGATCTCATCGAGACCTATCAGCACATGAGTAGTCTAGAGTCAGTAGTTTTCGAGTTAAAGCGACTTTTAGTTTGACAGCTGTCATCCGAAATGTAGATCTCATCGAGACCTATCATTTGTCTCAGCACACGAATAGTCTAGGGTCAGTAGTTTTCAAGTTATAGCGATTTTTAGTTTGACAGCTGTCATCGGAAATGTAGATCTCATCGAGACCTATCATTTGTCTCAGCACATGAGTAGTCTAGGGTCAGTAGTTTTCAAGTTATAGCGATTTTTAGTTTGACAGCTGTATTTAGTTTGACTGCTAAATAAAAAAGCTGAGACTATGACAAAGACAAAAAAGATGTTTTGGTCTTTATCACACTTTAGAACTTTTGTATATATTGAGCCTGCTCTAACTTGGTATGAGATCTGACGCGACATCTGATGCGAATTTATTATTTTTCCCCATCTTAAAAAGTGCTATACGCCGCTAAAAAAGTTTTCACTTCAAAAATCCCCAGCAGCACCTGTTTTTGTGATAATTTGCAAAATTTCTCCAAAACAAGAAAAGAAAAGTTAAATATTATTGGAAATTACTAAAAAGTGATTATGGCATCATCAAGTACAAGGTAAATTCTACGGAATTTACGGAATTACAGCATGTTTTTACAATTGGCAAAATTTGAGATTTTCAAAATGCTCTAGTGCTTAGAGTTTTAAACCTAGGTTAATGAAACTTTACACAGGACTTTAACTAGTGCTTCTACTTGTTACTGCAATAATAATCTAGGCCAATATTGGATTTGCGTCGACACGAAAAGAAGAAGATCTGGGTAACACTGACCTGTAAGCATTTGTATACATGAACAAATGGTGTTATTGGAGATTTTTGCTCCTTTTCCACTTTCGATCGCTTTTGGTGTGACTTTCTCATAAAATACTTGGAAATATGCAGGAAAACAAGAACTTCACAGGCAACACTGACTGACACAAGGAGCTTTAAGTAGCAGCTCTTTATGCTAAGGAGGGAGCCATAACCGTATCCATTTCTTACGAGGGACCTCCATACTAAAACGTATGAATTTTTTTTCATCCCATAAACGTAAAAGTTTTGTCTTTCTCTTTAAGAAATATATAGCTTAGAACTAATAAATCTTGTTACTACAGTTTTTCTGGTAATAATACTTACCATTCAAGAAAAAAACGGTCAAATGCGAGTCGGACTCACGCGGATTCCGATGGGTTCCGACTTCCGATGTGCCTATAGTATTTTTGGAAGCAATAAAGTCCATTTCTAAAAAACTGCAACTTAGAAAGATCGTTTTATTTTTGCTGTAATATTTACATAAACTTCTATCGCCTGTAATTAATTCTAATTTTTCCTTTCACAAACTTCGGAGATAAGGGGAGGGGAATGGTATTTTTTTTTGACATTTTCCATCATTATTTGAAAACTAAGAGTTGTAAAAAAATATAAAAATATATTTTAGAATGTACAAGAAAAGCCCTTTCATATAATACCCCACTCGACCTAGTAATGACAATTGAAATTTTGCCTCTCACATTTTGCCCCTATTTGGGCCCCTTTACATTAATAATCATAACTTTTTGTTGATTCTCTCATGTGCAGTTAAGTTGGACAACCATATTCTAAAACTATTCCAAATTTCAAGTTTAAAGCATGAGTGGTTGCTGAGATATACAGGTGTGACAGACAGACAGATAAAGTCGCACCATAAGGGTTCCTTTTTTTACCATTTTGGTATCGGGACCCTAAAAAACGCTGTTAAAAATCGCGCATTTTTGGCTATAAGGGATCATTTACGCTTCCTTTCTTTTTATTAATGATCAATTCACTAGTTGAAATGGTATATTTTTACTTTCGCATATTATAAGGTTTAGATGAAACATTAGATTTTATTTATTTGTAAAACGTAACCTAGACCCTAGTTTTTTGACCGACTTGTCATAGTCGACTAGGAGACGCTTAACACGACTATGTATATGACGGACTCTATACATTTTTACTCTGAGGTTGTCAAAATGACGTAAGTAGTTCCGCTTTTGGCCATTCTACAGAAAAGTTGGTCAAGCTGTACATCAAAGCAAAATTTCAATCTCTGTCCTATACTATTAAACGAGCAATATTTGTATAATTGTATATATACAATTATAGACAAATATACAAATATTGCTCCGTAATATTTTTACTAAATGTCACCTGGTCGACCGATCTTCGCTCTATAATAGCCGCCTCAACATTAAAATATCATCGGGTGGGCAAGTTATGCTACCCGCCAACAGATGGCGTTGTAGGTTACTGTCTAAAACGCAGTAATTTTAAAAATATGCTTGAAAACACAAAAACACGGGGAAAACGATTTTTCCCAGACATGAGACTTAGCTAAATTGATTTTTCGTCCCCAAAAACCCCCGTACGGTAAATAAAATTGTATCGAAATCGTTTGAGCAGTATTCGAGAAACCGATTACGAAATATAAACCGTTTGAGCCGATTACGAAACGTTATGTTAAGCATGGCAAACGTTTTTGTTTTGGTTAAATCGTTCAAATAACCACGATTACTGCTCCAAAGTTCCTAGGGTAAGCGAGCCAATTACCGACCGGCACATGCTATGACACATTCTCGAGATGAGCAACGTGCATGGATGTCCTATTGTGTCAATTTTTAGGTGCTAGGGCGATGATAACCACTCACCCCATTTAATTTTTATCTGTATGGTGCCGGCAAAGAATACCATTTCGTGTCGTAAGAGGCGACTTGGGGCTTATGAACTGGAGGATGGGCAGCAGCATCCTTCTTAGTATCGTATGACCTTACATACTGCGGTCACCAACAACAGCGGTCGCCAGCTGCAACGCTTACACGCGTGGTAGCTATAGTAGATCCCCTCCTGAGTACCACGCTTTTTTGTTGGATATCTGGAGGGAGCCTGCCCTGTCCTGCAGTGGACATTACATACCTAGGATGTAGGTATCAACTTTGGCCATGGTCAGAACAACCTCTACTAGACAAGTGGCCTCTTTACTAAGTCTAGTAGTGCAGCTGTGCTTCGAAAGCGTTAAGCCGTTGGTCCCGTCTACCGTAACTATAGTAGTCGTTTAGCCAAGTCAGATACTCTTTTAGTTCTCTACTTTGTAGTCATGTTGGCCTCTAACCAGCTAATCTAACTTGAATATCAGATGACAAAAAATTTAATAGAAAATACTCTGATTTTTCTATTAAAATATGAAGATTGAAATTCGTGTAGTGTATAATTGTTAATTTCAATATTTTTTTATTTACTTTTTAGGAGTTTATCACAGAGAAATTGATTTCTTTAAGTCGTAAAAGCATTTACTTATATATAAGTACTAGCCCATCGGCACGTTACGATGTCCCCAATTCGTTGGTCCGAAATCTGACGTTTAGGACCAACAAATGTCAGTCGTTGTCAGTCATATTGTCAACTTGGATTGCAAATAAACTTACCAACAAAATGGAATGTTCTTAGTTGACGAAACAATATACTCTTATTATTATTATTTCTTATTATTGTTTTTGACTATAATCCAATTAATGAAACTGAAAAACCAGGCCTAAGTCACATATAAACAGTAAAAAGTTTGTTTTGTTTTTTCCCGCCATATTGTTTCCGTTCCGTGTATTTAGCACCGACTGAAGTACTATTATTTATTATTTATTTATTAAGATTTAAAAAGTACAGTAAACTTAAAAACTAAACGTTGCCCCACAAAACTGCAAAATCCAGCAGTTTGTCCGTGGGATCTATGAGTCTCAAATTACAGCATTAGAACTTAATCCCAAGTATAACTTAAATTAGGTGCTAATACTTAAAATATATATATATATATATATATATTTTGAATTAGGTGCTAATACTTAAAAGGTAGGTTTTTAATTTTGTTATAAATTTTCCTTTTTTTGATTCTAATCGAATGTCCTCAGGTAAACTGTTTAAAAAGTATGGAATTCGTTTCTGTACGGTCGCCGTAATAATTTGTTACTCTCGGTACAACAAATTTACCTGAGGTCATCGACTTAGTGCCATACTGATTATTAATCGATACAAGTGACATAGAAGAATCGTTTCGACCATGGTTATTTACAACGAGAAGAAATTTGTGCTTTAAGCTAATCGGTAAAATTTTACAAATTTTGAATAAAATCCTATAATTGCCTTTACATTTAGTTTTAGTTTTTCTGTTGACTATTAATTTTAAAAATCTCAGTTGAATCTTTTCAAGTAGTACTACACAACGTAGTTCACGCGATTTTTTACAGATGGCGCTATTTTTTCTTGTATGGGGAAATTTTGAACCGCTTGTTCCCAAGACCCTATCTTGACTATATAAAGCTATGCGTAAAAGTGATATTTTATCACCCGGTGATATTCAAGAGTTGAATCCCTCGTAAGGTTTTGACAGTCAAACAAATGAATAAATTATGATCAGCAAAGTAAAATAAACCCTGTGTGTTGATTTAAGGAAATGCCAACGGTGGTATTCCCTCTTCTCTGGGTTGCGAAGGTAAGGGGGATGATCGTGGTAATTTGAACGGTATAACCAAAACAAAACCAATTGCCTCAAAAGTTATGTTAAGTCTTAACTGAGTGTTTTAGGCAATCGTTTTTGTTTTGGTAATATCGTTCAAATTACCACGATCACCCCGCAGACGGCAGTGTAAAAAATCCGAAAGGTACCTACGAGGTAGCCGAGTCCGTAAAACAGTATTCCGTTATAAGACTATTTATTTTAGCTTTATTGTGCGAAATTACAATTTTTAACTTATGAAAATAAAGCTAAAAAACTGTAAGTGGACCATCTGTGTTTACACTATCTGACCATTACGGAAGGCAGTTAGCAGTAATAATTAATTTCATTTTGATCTCATTGGTATTGCTCTAATAATTAATGTTACATAACAAGAATAAACCATGTCAAATTACCATAAGATTTATTGGTAACATCACAAAAATACGAATAAAGTTTTTGCTCGCCGCATTCACAATGAAAAATAAAAATGCCAGTGGCTCTCAAGCTTCTGCGTGCAAGAGTTTTGTTAAGCATGGGGCTAAAGGTACTAATTTGAAAATATTACCAACAAAATGAATCTAAAACTTTACGTGTAGTGAGCGACACACATGCGGTTCTTTCCAATGAGGCAATTTCCGCTCATTACGCTCACAACGCTTTTTAGGTTACCTATGACACATCTGGCGGAATTTCTACTGGTGTCATACATTTAGATTTTTCGGTCATGGTACTTTCCGCGTTGGACTTTCCTCAGGTGTGTCGTTACACTTAGGTTACCTATGACATATTTGGCGGAATTCCCGCTGGTAACTTTAATCAGGTTTTTCAGCCTCGGAACTTTCCGCGACGGACTTTTTGCAGGTCTGTCACTACACTCACTGTAACAGTACCCTAATTGACTACTATACCTACAGTAGGTACGCGACAGCTCAGGAGTGCGGGTAAAACATACAAGGTGTTTTTTAGGGTTCCGTACCTCAAAAGAAAAAAACAGAACCCTTATAGGATCACTTTGTTGTCCGTCTGTCTGTCAAGACCCTTTATCTCACGAACGGGTAGAGGTAGAGGTGGAGGTATCAGGTTGAAATTGATACCATATATTAAGGTCCATGAACCACACAAGATCTGAAAATTTCAATTTTTTATAACGACGCAATCAAAAGATATGTCTTTTTATGTTCTCATCTCCATACATTTATGCAAAAAAGCAAAACCTACAGGCTACTTCCCGTTGACCTAAAATTATGAAATCTGGCAAGAAGCTAGGTATTACAGTACAAATAAAGGGAAAAGTCTGAAATCTTGAACTTGAAAATTAGTATGTTTATAGTGCATAAGCTATAAAATAACAACAAACAATAAAATTTGGTCAAGTGCGTGTCGGACTCAAAAAATCTAGTACATTAACTTACTGAAAATTCAACTAATATAATTATGATTATGTGGTAGTACGGAACCCTCGGTGCTTTTTTTTATTTTTATTTAACCGACTTGAAAAAGGAAGATGTTTACTATTCGACTAAATGTTTCTTTTTGTATGTTTGTTACGCGATATCTCCACCGGTAGTGAACCGATTTCGAGTGATAAGGCCTTGAATAAACGACAACCTCACAACCCTCTCAAGGTGCGCTACTTTTTAAGGGAAAATAGTCTTCCACAGGCTTAGGCCATATAAACCTGTGGTACGGAGAAACCCACTCTGAACTAATAAAAATGTCAAATGTTAAATGCGACCTTATTTTAATGTAAATAATCATCAATCGTCAGTAATATTCAGTCCTCTTCAAACATAGCACCCTCTTCTTCTAAATCTTCTTATATGATGTTCGGGTCCCTTATCACATCCCAGACCTAAGCAATTACCGCATAAGCTTGAGCAGTTTAGACCACTCTTTCTGCACTCGCAGTTATGGACTCATTCGTCTTTACAAGCACACACTAAGAGGGAGAGTAATTCCTGGGGAGCTGCAGGACGTGCTGTTGTAATTGGTGATGATTTACATTACAATAAGGTCGCATTTAACATTTTTTAGTTCAGAGTGGGTTTCTCCGTACCACAGGTTTATATAGCCTAGGCCTGTGGAAGCCTCTTTTCCCATAAAAAGTAGCGCCCCTTAAGAAAGTAGGTTGAAGTTCCTTTAAGGGCTTGTCAGTAACATACCACCGGCCAATAAAGTCACAATTCGTTTTAACAAAACACATTCCTGTATGAAATAAATAGTTTCCATAGGATAACGTCTTGTTTTTCCATAAAGCTAAAAAAACAAACAATTGCTATTTTACACCCCCCGTAACTCTGGAACCGTTCACTTTAGCAAGATTACGATCAATGTTTTTTGCATTTTAATGTAGATTACTATTGCCCTTGGCACTTTTGAGCTAAACCGCATAGTTTTCGAAATATGTAAGAATAACTGATAATACTTAACTAACCATTGTAATTAACATCCCAATAAAACATAGAAACGACACCCATATTGATATTTTGACATTTCAACCCCATTGCACCCCAACAGTGGATGATGGTACTTTACGTCCACCACGTTGGATTTTGAAATTATTGTTGTATTCGTAATGAGTGACCGGATAAACCATACAAACGATACCCATATTTGTTTTTAGACTTTTTCATCCCATTTCCCCCTTTTAGGGGTTGAATTCTGAAAAAACCTGAAACACGCTCATTTATTGATAGGAGTAGGTACTCTTGTGAAGTTATGAATGAAAAAATTAACTTATCTTAATTCTCCATACAAATTTTGAACCCCGTTTTCACCCCTTTGGGGGTTGAATTTTCGAAAAGGCTGACACACATATAAATTTATTTTCAGTATTCAGTCTTAATAATTTTAAGATCCAAACTTCAAAACTGACGGAGTTTCATACAAACTTTCAGCCCTTATTTCATCCCTTTATAGGGATAAATTTCGCAAAATCCTTCCTTAATGGATGTCTACACTGTAGATGGTACGGGTATCTACGCGCTAAATTTCAAGTCTCTAGGTCCAGCCGTTTGGGCTGTGCGTTGATATATCAGTCAGTCAGTCATTCAGTGTATCCTGTTATACATTAAGACGAACAGATAGTTTGAAAACCACTGGCTAGCATGTAAATGCATCGTTCGACGAGCAGATCACAAATGCAAAATTATTTATTTTTCTACTCATGAATGCTACGTGTTTTGTAATAAGGTAGCACTTCGCTCGAAAAATAATATGTTGTGCGTAGGAAACAAAATAAGCTACGGCCAGAATCGAACATTTTCATATTGAACGGATGTTGTTATGTAGAACGTAGCAATTCTACTCGAACTCGCACTTATTAAATATCCTTAACAAAAGATTTCGATCATCAAATAAAGTAATATCAATGAATACCATTTTTCTTTCGTATACACATCATATACCAAAAAAAACCGACCAAATTTGTGTTATTTTATAGCTTATGTACTATAAACATACCAATTTTCAAGTTTGTAACTAAAACAAAAATCGCCTCCGCGACTATTCTACTTGACCCCTGTTTTATATGAATGTTCTTGAAACGGGAGCTCGCTCACCTCAATCGGTTACCATTAGTTGTGAGAAAAGTTGTAATATTTAATGATTTCAGACTTTTCCCTTTATTTGTACTGTGAGACCTAGCTTCTTGCCAAATTTCATAATTTTAGGTCAACGGGAAGTACCCTATAGGTTTTGCTTTAGTGCATAAATGTATGGAGATGAGGACAAAAAAAGGCCATATCTTTTGATTGCGTCGTTGTAAAAAAAATAAATTTTCTGGTCTTGTGTGGTTCTTGGACCCAAATATATAGTATCAATTTCAACCTGATACCTCTACCCGTTCGTGAGATAAAAGGTCTTGACAGACAGATAGACAGACAGACAGACAGACGGACAACAAAGTGATCCTTTAAGGGTTCCGTTTTTTTTCTTTTGAGGTACGGAACCCTAAAAAGAACCAGACAAATACGAGTCGGACTCGTGCACCAAGGATTTTTCTCCTTGCTACCACTAAGGTAAAAATACCGTCTTAGTCAGAGATGGGGCAGTCGCGCAGAAGTATGTTGAATGCGCGCGAGTCTGACTCGTCAATTTTTCATTATCTGTTGTTATTTTACAGCTTATATTTATTTTTTGTTGTTATAGCGGCAACAGAAATACGAAATAAATTCAACTGTCGATCTATTACGGTTCATGAGTCATGAGATACAGCTCGCTGACTGACAAAGAGACGGACGGACGGACGGACGTCGGAGAAATAGCATACTAATGAATGGAGAAATAGCATACTAATAAGAAACTTTGGGTACGGAACCCTAAAAAAAAAACAACAAGGATAAAAAAATATAATCCAAAAAATTCAAAACAACGAAAAGAATAATGTTTGTTAATTATGAAGTAGTGATAATTATTATGGTTTCCCCTTGGAGGAGCTCCACAAAGGTTTGCCCTGATTTCAGTCCTGATTAGATTTTAAAGAACAGTACCAACCCATCTCTACCTGTGGGTGTCGTAAGAGACGACTAAGGGTTAATGAACCAAAGAATGGGCAGCAGCATCCTTTTGTGTATCGTATCATCTTAAAATCTGCGGTCACCAACATCCGCAGCCCATGGTGCCAACCGTGACTATGGTACTTCCCCTCCACATTGTTAAAGCAAGAGCTGGAATTTTGGAAGGAGGGAGCTCCTTGTCCTGTAGTGGACGTTTTATGGGATGTTATTTATTGCAATTACAACGACGGACGGCGTTATGGTGACCCTGATTTACCTTTAGGCCGATATTTGGGACACCATGGCGCCGCAACCAGTCGCGCCACCGTGGTGTCCGTAACTAGACACCAGTAAAGACACCAGAGTCGCCACAACCTGCGGCCACAGTATTAAGGGCTATATTTCACCTGGAGTGGCGCCGCTACCAAACGGACACTTGATAGAACTGTATACATTTTGTTGCTAGCGGCGACTGGTTGCACCGTCACGGTGTCCCAGTGAAATATCGGCGTTAAGGTTATTTATATTTTTAATCTCTTAAAAGTGATATTTTATCAACCACTGTTCACCCAGGCACCCAGGGCTCCAGGAGACGCTTGGATTAGCGACACACCTCATTACGCGTGCAACGCTTTTTAGGTTACCTATTGTACATCTGTCGGAATTTTATGTTACCTATGACACATCTGTCGGAATTTTATGTTACCTATGACACATCTGTCGGAATTTTATGTTACCTATGACACATCTGTCGGAATTTTATGTTACCTATGACACATCTGGCGGAATTTTATGTTACCTATGACACATCTGGCAGAATTTTATGTTACCTATGACACATCTGGCGGAATTTCATCTGGTGTCATACTTGACAGATTTTTTCTGTCGCGGAACTTTCTACAAATGTGACGCTACACTTAGAGGACACCAGTATTATATTGCTCTATATAGTAGTGGAATTATCGATCTACCTTTGTCAATTTCTTCTTAAAAACTTTCGATAAAGAAAATGCAGGTAGCAAAAGATTTTGAAAAGAGAAAAAGTATTGTGCCTGCTTAATGTCCTTGCTAATATCATTGAATAGGTACTAATTTCTTTCGAATTTTACATTACCTACTTCACGTACGGAATAGTTAAATAAGTACGTTCAGTTGAGGACGCCAGATAGTGCTGTCAATTCTTTTTTAAACTTTCGACAAAGGAATCATATAAAAAATAAATTATAACAGCCCTCTTTCACAAAATTACCTATATATGAATTTAAAAAAAAAAGTGCTTTTGGATTGTCATCGTTTTAAATTATAATTTCTTCTTTGTTATTTACATTTTTGTTTTTAGTACTAATCAAAGAGAAACTTTCCGTCTTTTCATAGTCCAAAATTTTCGATATCTCACGCTCGGCGATTGCTAAGTTGCCTTACTACGAGTAGAGTACTCTCAGGAATTGTTCGAGCTAATACATGCTGCAGAATTTCACCACCGCATCACTCACCAGAAGTTAAAATTTCATCCATACCACCTAGATAACTGGCAATCTTCCACCGTACGTTTTACAAGAAACTTATTACCACGTACGACCGCACTGTGGAATCAGCTTCTGTGCAGGTATTTCCGGGCAGGTACAACAAGGCAGCCTATAAGAAACGAGCCGAGCCTACAAATATCTTAAAGGCAGGCAGCGCACCTGTGACCCCCCTGGTGTTGCGGGTATCTATGGGCGACGGTGATCACTTACCATCAGGCGATCCGTCTGCTCGTCTGTCTTATATGTAAAAAAGACCTTGTAAATCAGGAACGTATATGGTGTATGCTCGATTTTGTTTTGTAGATGATTTTGCTGGGGGGTGATCGTGGTAATTTCAACGATATTACCGAAACAAAAACGTTTGCCTAAAACACTTAGTCAAGAGTTATCATAACTTTTGAGGCAAACGTTTTTGTTTTGGTAATGTCGTTGAAATTACCACGATCACCCCCTAGGTAACCTTATAGAAAAGAATATCACTACTTATAAGCTGTCACAGCTTCACGTGGCAGTTGGAGACCAGATTACAGACAGGCTCTACCCAGAGTTAATGTCGAAAAAGCTTAGCTGCATCTAGTAGAATCCCATCCAGTATATAAAATTCAAGAATCGAGATAAGAAGTTTTCAGTGCAGAGGAGACATTGGGCGCTCGTGGTATACTCCCGACATTGGCCGCGTAGTCAGGTTAGTGGGTAGTTTATTATTATATTTAGGTCAACAGGGTACCAGGTAGCTACTTGAAGTGGTACTTAGTAGCTTACCTAGTGGACTTAAAGTGTCTACTCACGCTACAATCACAACCAGATGTGGCAATCTGCAGATTGCCATCAGATTGCAGATTTGGACTCACATCCAATTAATTGTCAAATTATATAATCCAATCTTAGCAATTTACAATCTGTCAAACAAATTGTCCCCAAATTGCAACGTATGGAGCGTGATTGCATTCATTTTTCATACTTTTCATAATTCATAATAATTCATTTATTTGCATTCAAATGGTAATGTATAAAGGTCTTAAGTTCTAGTATAGTTTCACATTTGATACCTTATCTCAGGTGTAGCAATAAAATAATTCCCATATACCTAAATAATGCATGCTTTGAAATAATAGTAAGGTAATCAAGTCATAAAAATAACAATAAATCATAATGTCATCTTAATACCTAAACGTTATATTAAAATAATATTATACATGTCTTTTAGCTCTATGGTCGCGATCTTTTCGTCTGTATGTGTGGCTATAATTTATTTTTGTTGTTACGACAAAAACAATATTTTAAACTACAGTTTCACTTGATATCTTCTTTTCTACGCTCATTGTGTGTAATAGATGAAGCGATGGTAAGCAAAAGTCCTGTTTTTTGAAAATACGACAAATTTTCGAAAATTTTTAAATTTCGCGGCACGAAATTATGGTGAAATTGCTTCGTGAGTAGAGCACAGCCAATCTGGATTCTACAGACTATCACAAAAAATTGTGTTGGAAATTGGCACGTGAGGAGGCCCTATTAAAGTTATATTTTTTCAGGTTGTCTTATCAATCTGCTATTTGCTCATATATTTCATAAAAATATTTTCTAATGAAAAAATAATACCTTTAACGCGAGACTTTTTCAGTTCCATGATTAAACACTAGATTGAAATACGAGCAAGCAGTTTTGAACAAAATTAGGGTTGACAATGCTTGACAGCCTGTGACAAAGTGAAGTACTAAGTTTAAGTTGTAATTTTTATTGGGTATTTTGAAGACAAATATCTTTTTATTTGCTCAGTATCTTGCCGTGATTTTCATGTATGTTTTTTGACCATTCAAGTGATAATATCGCTAAGACTGAAATACGATTAGTGAAAATCGGCTCGACAAAATAAAAATCCAAAGTGGCCTCTTCAACTTTTATTATTTCCTCTTTTTGTGGAATCTGAGGTGTTTTAAATAGTGTAATTAAGAATACAGAAAGGTATTCGTAGTTGCTATCATATGCCTAACCTAAAATTTTATTTATTACTTATTTTTTACAAAAAGTCGATATTTTATATAAGGCGCTTACGTCATTTAGTTTTGGTAACACGCATAGTATTCTGTCGCAATCTAATGCGTTGCGGATTGCGCACTTTATCCCTTTCTTTCAAGCGAAAAGACTGCGCCCACTGACAAATAACTATCTTTTCATATATCCTCTTAAGGGCAGTGTTGTTTTTTTTTTAAATTCACGATACAGAATTTTTCTGTTGTCTGTCTGTGATAGTGAAATAGCTCCCACGCACGTCCACTAACCCCCCTACCCCCACCCCCTTTACCGCCCTCTCCCCTTACCCCCCCCCTCACCCTCACTCAACCCACCTCCCTCCCCCTCCCCTCACCCTCTGACTCATCCAAAGCTCGATGAAGTACCAATTATTGAAGCCAGAGGGCCTATAGCCACTTTGTACGAAATGACCTCCCAAACGAAAGCTTAGACGTATCCAAGTAAAAAAAACCGGTCAAGTGCGAGTCCGACTCGCGTGCCGAGGGTTCCGTACCACTAGGGAAAAAATTCCGTCTTAGTTATTGTGCTTTGCTCGCAGAAGTGTATTAAAAACGCGCGAGTCCAACATACACTTCACCAGTTTTTATTATTTGTTTTTGTTCTATAGCTTATGCACTAGCGCGCCGAGGGATATATACCCATAATATTTTTGGAAGCCATAAAGTCAATTTTAGGACCGCAAAACTAAATGTGTTTGTAAAGGTTTTTTTTGTAGATTTCTAAAAAACTGTGCTCTGTTTGCTATCGTTTTATTTTCACGGTAATATTTTCATTCATCATCATATCAGCCGAAAGACGTCCACTGCTGGACATAGGCCTCCCCTAAAGATCTCCATGACGACCGGTCCTGCGCTGCTCGCACCCAGCGGCTTCCTGCGACTTTGACCAGATCGTCGGTCCACCTTGTGAGGGCCTGCCAATGCTTCGTATTCCCGTCCGGTACGTGGTCGCCACTCCAGAACCCTCACGCCCCATCGGCCATCGGTTCTTCTTGCGATGTGCCGTGCCCACTGCCACTTCAGCTTAGCGATTCTCAGGGCTATGTCAGTTACTTTAGTTCTTTTGCGGATCTCCTCATTTCTGATTCGATAAAAACACACAATATTCACATAATATTTTCATTAAGCTCTATCAACTACGAGTAGATAACTAATTCAGATTTTTCCTTTCGCAAACTTCGGAGATAAGGGAAAAAATGGTACTTAGTTACTAGTTTACTAGTATTATATGATCCTACATTTAACATCATTGCTTGAAAACTAAAAGCTTTAAAAAAAAAATCTATTTTAAATGTACAAGTCCTTTCATATATTGATACCCCCCACTCGACCTAGAAACAACAATTAAAGTTTTTGCCCATCACTATTCTAAACTATTCCAAATTTCAAGTCGATAGCGTCATTGGTTGATAAATACATTAGTGACAGACAGACGAAGTCGCACCATAAAGGTTCCGTTCTTACCATTTTGGTTCAGAACCCTCTACGAATACACAATAAGTCAGGAACTCTAATTCAGAACGAATTCCAAACAAAAAGTGGGCTACGTGAAACCAAAAGGACGTATACGTATTCAAAATGGTTCAAATTCAGAACGAGAGCAGGGATTGGTTCGCGCGCGTGCTGCAATATCAGCTAGTAGTACCTAGTTGAACCATTGACGCGGTGGAACGACTTCTGAAATACACGACTTTCGTTGGGTCATTCTTTGAGTGCAGTTACAATTCCTGTCTTATTATTTATTCGTAGGGAACCCTAGAGATAAGAGCTCTGACGGATGTAGACACTGCAAGTTTAGTCTACTTTAGTTATTTTCATAGTCTCATGTCATACGGCTTTTGTTATGGGGTCATGCTTCGTATACAAATACCATTTTGTATACAGTATAGTATCCTTTTACTATTAAACGAGCAATATGTTTCTCGAAAACGGCTCTAACGATTTTGATGCAATTTAGTATCCGGGGGTTTTTGAGGACGAAAAATCGATCTAGCTAGGTCTCATGTCTGGGAAAAATCGTTTTGCCCGTGTTTTTTATCATTTCTTAACGCTTTTTTGTGCGTTCAAGAAACTTACAGCGCCATCTGTTGTTGAGTAGCATAACTTGCTTACCCGATGATATATTTTAATCATAGCTCGGTTGCCCAGGTAGGTATTATGTATTAAAAAAGCGAGCTGTTAGTGCAATTAACAAATTAAAGCCTAGACTTTCAAAAAAATACAATTAAAAGATACGGTATGTTAATGGGGTTGCTGAGTGGCAGCACCTTACTTTTAGAAATAAATTTATTGCGTCGCAAATACAAAACTTTTCATTAGTATTGTTCCTTTGGCGGCAATATGGGGTAGCTATACATGTTATAACCCATAACATCATACCTTAGCTTATCATTTATAGCTTTGTATTGGTAAAGTGCTAAAAGTTTCCGTTTGTGGCACTTTTGGAATACAAAGCTACTCGTATTCACGATAAGCTAAGGTGTGAGGTGATGGATAATAAAATATAGAACTACCCCAAATTGCCGCCAAACAAACAATCAGTATTAAATGTTTTGTATTTATGACGCAATAAATTTATTTACACAAAGTGGCAGCACCTCTGCTCAGCAACCACCTAAACCAAAACCTACAAGGTGCTTCCCGCTGATCTAGAATCAAGAAATTTGGCAAAAAAAATAAGCGTCTTTTAGCACAACCCTGAGCTATCCTATATTTTGGAGAAAAAATTCATATCAGGCCAAATTTTTGTAAACGGCTTTTAGATGCAATTTTAAGAGACTATATTTTTGAATCCACCCAAATTTCAAACTGGAAGGTACAATTTCAATTTCTGGAGGTTTCAATTTCCATATTTTTTTTGTTGGATTTAGTACACTATATGTTAAGGGACGTTAATGAAACAAAAGCATTGAAGAACTGATCTGATAGCATTTTTATCATACTCGTAGGTCTAATGCAACTTTGAGATTTACGTAAATTTGTTTTTTTAGATTTAATTGTGTTCCTTTTACAAATATAGGAGGATTATTTACTTAAAAAAAAGATAAAAATAAAGGTAATTAAATGTAAAATAAATAATATTTATAGCATTTTTGCCCTTCTTTTGTGGAATTTATAATACTCTTATTATTATTTTTTTAATCATGCGGTCGTGAATTTGGGTGGATTACTAATGAATTATTTTATAGACCAGCTAATCTAATTTTTGACGAAAAAAAAAATGCTGATATGAATTTTTGTTAAATCTTCATACAGTGAAATCGTTTGGCTCTTAGGCTAAAAGTAAAAAGTTTAAAATTATTATGTATAACACCTTTAAAAACTTTTAATTTCCGAATAGGTACATTCGTATTAAAGAGGAATCAGTTTAAGTGGACGTGAGTTCTCGTTTTTTGCCCATGTTTTGGGAAAGTTGTTCAGATGTATGTTCTGAGCAACATACAAAAATTTGGCCAGGAGGGGTCAAAAATAACCCTGTATGCACATTAATGTTTAATAAATTTATAGAAAATAAAGAATAGCAGATAGTTTAATTCATTGCTTACATCAAGTTAGTTGAGAAGTCGAAAATGTTTTCATGGGCATGTTGTTTAAAGGATTGCGGTCTATTTCTATTAAACATCCTGTATGATATAAGTTTATATTTCCCTTTATCCCTTTATCCAATTCATAATCTAATACGGCATACGTTGCTCGTTGAAGTAAGGATATTGGTATTAACAGAACCAAGCCTCCCAGCAATATACAGGGTGTTAATTTAATTGCGTGCCATAGCTTAGAGGGTGTTTCAGTAACGATAAAGGAACTCAAAAAAATTATTTAAAAAATCATCCTTAAAAAACTAAAACTCCATTGAAACTAAACTAACTCGGACGGAGCACCGCGCTATCACACCGGGCCAGCGCGCGAGTATCAGTGGTAAAGGTAGTCTTTCTTTTTTTTGTGTGACTCTAATTTTCAATTCATCCCTTAACAGGCTAAGTATTTTCGAAATGCAACATCTAATAAATGATTAAAAAAAAAATATTAATGATAATAAAAAAAAGTAGGATTTTTTCTATATTTTTTTTTTGTTCCTTAATGGTTACTGAAACACCCCCTAAGCTATGGCACGCAATTAAATTAACACCCTATATACCGAATTAGTGTTTGAATTTAGGATTGTGTAATTGCGGCTTAACGTAGAATATTTTACGAGGGCTCTATTTTGTGACGATAAACTTCAGTTCAGCACAAATAAAATTGCTAACGTATAGCTGGAGCATGGCGCCTAGTATTCATTCATACCTATGTTTTCGCAATTAAGTATGTCGTGTACATATATTGCAATAATTCTAGCTTATTCAACAAGGTCAGTATAGGTATGCAGTAATTTACTATGCCTATTATCATTTAAACAAACATGAAATTATTGTAATTTGATCCACCCCTGCTTTTTTAGGGTTCCGTAATCAAAAAGGAATCCTTATTGTTTCGTCATGTCCGTCTATATTTCTGTCCGCGGCTTAACTCAGAGACCCTTAGTACTAGAAAGCTGAAATTTTGTACGGATATACATTTCATCCACGCTGAAAAAGTGGTAAAACAAAAATTTGATTTTTTTTAGGAATTAAAAAGTTTATGTTATTATAAACGTCATGGTCTTACTCAAAACCCACTTTGCGATAAAAAAATCGTAAAAAAAAAAGAAACTACGGAACGCTATACTGCGCGTGGCCCCATAACGCACTTGACTGGTTTTTACTCAGGGTCGCTATTCTCCTAAATTTCTTAAACTTGAGTTAATATTAAGAGTACGGAATTTGCTATTGGCGACAAAAAATCGAAAACATCTGTACATTGCGTACTTTGTACAAGAACAACAAAACAATTCCATACATAACCAGCAGCGAGAAAATTTACATTCATTCAATCATTCATTCATTTACAAATTAATCAGAATAAGCAGGTTTTTGATCTGTCAAAACCTTAAGTATAAAAACTTATACTTAACGTAAGGGAAAAGAGATGGAAGATAAACGACGCTATGAAACTGAAAGAGATGGAACATTTATCTTATACGTCACACACACACACACATACGTGTCCAATGTCGTCCATTATGAAATATGAAATATTTATTAAATAAGCCAAATTAGTAAAAAAGCGGCTTGTCGGAAGGATATATAAAGGGTAAAAAACAAAACCTTTGTAGAATGAGTGTAAGTAACTAACCTATGACGAATATGAATGTTACCTAAAGACTATGAATATTTACTTTAACCTCAAATACATCCAGCGTTTTTAGTTTGTTTACACATGTATATCAGTGCAGTGTCTCATTGCAAGTTTGATTTAGGTATTACAGGGTGAAAACTGTTGTCTTGCAAATATCTGTCAGAACTGTAAACCTACCTAGTGCCTATGGATGGACACTTGTACAAGTCCAATGTCTCCTCTTAACAGAAGGACCCTACCTCATACTATTGGAACCTAACAAGTAAGATTGACATGAAAGCACTGCAACTGTTTTATGGTAAACTGCTGTACAAACCATTCCTAACCATACAATAGGTAATCAAACAATAATAGAAAATCCAAACAAAGCTAATACCTAATAAAAAGACCCACTACACTTATTTATCTCTCTTACGGCTATAATACGACACCAAACACAGAAAATGGATCAACTTAAACAGATTTATAAACACCTTTGCTGGCCAACCACTCCCACCTTAACCAACAGGCGCCTGTATCTATGAATAATAGTATTAAGGCTTACTAATTAGGGTGGTTTAAGCATAGGTACTATAAGTAAAGATCTATTGTAGCCAACCCTTTATGCTAAATCTACTAACACAGCGACAGCCTCTAATAAGACTCAGATTCCAAATAATTTTTTCAATGTAGATTCTTCACAAAATACTTATTGAATGTCAGAACATGCAGAATATAATATAAATAGAGCAAGTATACTACTCTTTCAGATTGTGCTATCGCTGAGTGTAAGAAACTAATTTGTGTAAGAATTACTTATTAAATATTTTTGAAACCACTGCATCATCGCCTAGGTACTTTAAGAGCCGGCTTTATACAATGTTTTTCTTGTTTTGCTGGAATATCAGCACCATACCTTGTCAATGATGCATTCATTTAATGTATAATAAGCATTCTTACATTATGTTTGCTGTACACATTCCTTAAATTTTCTGTCAGGTTAATGCACTACACATACTGCGGTTATCAGCTGCAACGCTTTCAAGCATGGTGACTAAGGAAAATTCCCTCCAAACTACCACACATTTTTGCTGAAGTTCCGGAGAGAGCTCCCTGTCCTGCAGTGGACGTTTCATGGGATGTTATAATAATAATAATAATAATAATAATAATAAGCCCGCAGGGCAGCTTGTGGCGAGCTGTTGGGGAGTAGCGACCCCACGGACCCGAGTGCTCCCGAGGGAAGGTCCTGTTCCTCATCTCCGGCTTGCCTTCACCGGCCGGCTGGAGTGGACACTGACGAGGAACAGATCCCCCACCTCTGGCTTGCCTTGGTTGGCCGGCCAGAGTGGAGTCGCAAGAGCTTTATGCTCGAAGGGTGGACGTGCCTGCGTAAGTGGCGAGTGGGCACGTGATGCTGGACCCTCAGGGAGCGCGTGATCGTCGTTTAAAGTCCAGGGGCATCTCTCCACCCTTCAGTCGCTCAGCAAATGTTGCCCCCTTGCAGCACCGTGCGTGCAGCCGTTTTCGGGGGCCCATTGATTCGAGTTGGCTAGTCACCGTCTGCCCATTTTTTCCGTGTTATTAACATTGGTCGGGCAGGCGCCATAGTACCTCCCATAGTCCCAGTTACCCAATCCACGAGCACCTCAACCAAATAACCCAATTTCATTTTTGTCCAATTCTTGCAATAGTCCTACACTTACCGGGGATTGTCCTTGGATGCATTAGTATTAATGTAGACAGGGATAATCGCCGGTTGGTGTCACATCACTTTTGTAAATTAAACTGTTTAACGGGCCTCTACGTGTTGGCTTCGGCCCCACGCACGCCTTCCAAAGGTCCGGGACTTAATTGCCCGAGATTCAGGAATGATAAACAACATAATAATAATAATAAATTTCTTTATTTCAGACACAAAGATCCATCTTATATACTACTTATCATACCATACATAGAAACATAAGAACGGTTATAGCCAAGAGCTACATTGTTCTTAAAAATAAATAAATAAAAGTTATAAGTTATAGTATTATAATAATTAGGCTATGAGCTCGAGCCATCGTTTGTACCATTGGGTACTAAAAAGTCTTTCGTACAATCCCCCCAGGATTGTGTTGCCAGAATGACGCAGAGTGGTCAAGAAGGAGGCTATCCTGTGTCTCACAACAGCATCAAATGAGTTTACACGTGCCTCAAAAAACATACCGGAGGCACTGCAATACCTTTTTAAGCCCATCAGGTGCCGAAAACAGTTATTGTACTGTACTCTGATGCTGTCGCGAGACCTCTTAGTGTAGTTGGTCCACAGCTGGCAGGTGTACAGAGACTGACAGAAGGTCTTGAACAACAAGACCTTCACATCATCTTCACATTTTTGGAACCTACTGGCCAGCATGTTGCCAACCACGGAGAGCCCCCTTCGTTGCCTCTCTATGTCGTCGTCGTCACTCAGAGTTGACGTCACAATGTGGCCAAGGTACTTGAAGGACTCCACAGTCTTAATAGGTTCGCCATTCAGCAGAACTTCAGGCACCATATCCGGACCCCTCCCGGACCTGAATATCACCATTTCCGTTTTTTTAACATTGTACGTAAGACCATGACTACAAGCATACTCCTCGCAAATGCTAATAAGTTTGCATAGACCTTTGATTGAGGGACTAAGCAGCACCATATCGTCAGCATAGCTAAGGTTATTCAAGTATCTGTCACCAATTTTTAGACAGACATTAGTGCTGCTCAGTCTCACAATCAGGTCATTAACGTAGGTGTTAAACAGGTCCGGGGAGGTCAGACCGCCCTGCCTTACACCACATGGCAGTGTATTAGGTACCTACATTATGATGAATTGCACTTTATTGTCAAGTTTTATGTCCCTAGTAATATTGTACATGCAGACTTGTGCAAATCAAGTATGTGGTTGATCCAGTTTGCACTTATTTCCAATACTATTTATTGATTATGGCTGTCACAATTTTTTTATTTTCTGTATTGGCATGATCATGTCATGGTACTGTCATGTTATTCTTTTATATATTCAATGGACATTGTCTATTTTCAGGTGTACACCTGAAGCGCAAAGTTTTTAACACTTGCATCCTCCCTTGCCTAACATATGGTTGTGAGACTTGGACATTAAACTCATCCCATAGAGGTCAGCTGATAAGATGTCAACGCGCCATAAAAGAAGTATGGTGGGTATAAAGAAAATGGATAAAGTTAGATGCTCAGATAAAAAACTAAGGTTACAGATGTTTTTAAAAGGATAGACTCGCTGAAATGGAAGTGGACAAAGCACATGATCAGGGAAGGTAGGGAAAAGTGGTGTAAAGAGGAACAGAGGGAGGCCCACTAGGAGATGGGAAGATGAAATTAAGCTTACTGCTGGGCCTTACTGGAGAAGGGTCTCAGAAGACAGAGCGCAATGGAGAAACCTGGAGGAGGCCTTTGCCAACAGGCACTCTGAACTGAGAAACTTTTTGTGATTATAATTATTAATGTAGGTACCTAATGTAATTTTATATAAATTTAATGTTAATTTTATGTAGGTAATTTAATAATGATGAAAATGTAATGATATAATTGATGTATTAATTGTGTATAGGTATTCAGAATAAAGGCATATATATTATTATCTGCCTAGAATTAAGAGTTCGGCATCTTCAAGGTGTAATATGTGTCCTCCTGTTCAAGTAAGTACTTAGATAGGTAGGTACCTAAACTATAAAGTTGAAGACAAACTTGAGAATGAAAATCACTGCCCTCCATAAAGCCTAAGTACCAGTCCTTTTCCTAACTTTATGTACTACAATCAATAATATATTAATATTTAAATTATTACTACTGAAGCGCTTGTAATGAGTTTCTCTTTTCTTCTGATCACCAAAATCCAGTCACTCAGTGAGATGGCAGTAGTTTCTAAAAAGAAATGCCCTCGTCAAATTCCTAATGTTATGGTAGCTAACTCCATGAAAAAGAAATACTTTAAGGCTAGGAGATAGGCAATGGTTTTGATTCAAGGCAATAAATTATGATTTAATCAAGCAATTTTTTATGATAAGTAACACATTATTCCTACCCTACAAGGTGTAATATTTTAACCTTTTTTGCTGTAATATTTACATAAACTTCCATTGACTGTAATTAATTCAGATTTTTCCTTTCACAAACTCGAGATAAAAAATATCGTTCACCCCCGAACGGTATTTTTTTTACTTTTTTCATCATAACTTCAAAACTAAGAGACTTAAAAAATACAAAAATATATTTTAGAATGTACAAGTAAAGCCCTTTCATATGATACCCCACTCAACCTAGTTACCATAATTTTAAAATTTGCCACCCCTATTCGGGCCCCCTCTACATTAATAATCCTAATTCTTTTTTTATTCTTTCATATGCATTTAAGTTTGGCAACTATATTCTAAATCTATTTCTTTCAAGTCGATAGCATGAGTGGTTACTGAGATATACAGGTGTGACAGACAGACAAAGCGGCGCCATAAGGGTTCCTTTTTTTTACTGTGTGGTATCGGAACCCTAAAAATATGGCAAAAATCGCCTAAAAACTCGTTTTAGTAGGGAATTACTTTTTTCTTATTTGTTGTTATAGCAGCAACAAAAATATATACCAAATCTGTAAAAATGAATACTGTCAACCTAAAATGGTTCATGGGATACAGCTCGCTGACAGACAGACATTGGAGGCATATTAACAGGGTCCCATATCACCCTTTGGGTACGGCACCTTAAAAAAATGCAGTGTTATAGCATAAAAATATTAATATTTTCACTTATTTATATTTTAAAGACAAGAAAAACAAAATTAAGCTAAAATATATTTATTAGGTCATAATAATTTTATGGGCTGATCGCGGTTCTTAAAATTTTTAGGATTGATGTTTTTCTTCTGAGTTGGGCTATCATTTCTTGATAAATTTCTGCTGTTTTTCGTTCCACTTTTTTGTCCCTAAAGGTTTTAAACTTTTCATATAAATTATTATTTTCTTCAGAGACAAAATCAACCAAAGTAAACAATATTTTTAAATTTAACAGGATTTTCATCATTATCATGCAAAACAATAAGAGCCTGGATCTTTTGGTCCAAGTTGAAAAGGCTTTGTTTTGAAAATTTCTTTGCATTGGACTGTGTCTTGTCGTGCAGCAGTTAAACTAGACTTGAGCTAATAGCTCTGCACACTGGTTGGGGAAGGCTCGGCACTTCGTTTTTACAACCAGTATAAAAACACAACTCTGTGTTTACAGCCTCCTGAAAAGCAAATAGGCATTCATTATTTTTTATTATAAATGTAACTAGAAAGACAATAATAATAATTAATCCCATGAAGCGTCCACTACAGGACAGGGAGCTCCCTCCATAATTCTAGCTTTTGCTGGAAAAATGCAGAGGGGAAGTGCCATAGTCACCTCGCTTGTCAACGTTATGGCTGGCACCATAGACCGCGGTTGTAGGTGACCACAGTAAGTAAAATGGTATGATACACAGGAGGATGCTGCTGTCCATCCTCCCTTATTGGCCTCTTACGACACCCACGGATAAGTATGGGATGGTTTTATTCTTTGCCGGCACCACACAGGACAATAATAAGAGTATCATGTTATTATGGTATAACATCAAAGCAATATACAATGTTTACCAGCTGCAGCCGCACAGCCATCTAATGATTTGTCTCCAGTTGTGTCTAATGTCTCATTAATGTGTACTGTTGCAATATAAGTAATACCTGTTAGATATTTTTTGCTCCGGAACAATTTTAGCTTGTATGACATATCCTTCTCTTTTTACTTGACTCCCACGACGACCTGTTGTGAAATAAGTAATTAATTTAAAGTCAAGTTGCAAGAAAGACATGTGCCATGGTAAGCATCTTAACCCAACGCAACTTACATCAAAGCTTTTGTGCCTGTGATTTCAGCAACATTGTGCTTGTCTTTATAAACTCCATTAACATGAGAATATCAACTGTAGGCAAATTTGATGAATTCGCTCGAAAAAATACAGCCATATCGTCAGGTTTTATACATATCCAGATTTCGTAGCAGGGTTAGTGTTGTAGGCTTCCGTGATCAAATCCAGGGTCAGAAGCGAAGGTGTTCGTTGGTATTCAGCATCGTTCGAACTCCGTGGGAATGTGCTCTTAAAGAGGAAATCCAAAAAAATCGCTATGTATACGAGAACGCAGAACGAAAAGTGAGGTTATGTATGTGTCAAATGTCATTCGTTTGCACTACGGTTTGTTTCTTGAATTCAACGCACACATCACATTCACTGAATATAGTCGGTTTATTTCTATATGCGTGCATTCGTCGAATACGAACCTGCTCATGAGCTTTGTGTGCGGTTTTAGCGCGCTAATAGTCGGTTCAAAACTTGCTCGTATTCACTCGTTTAGGCGACGTGACGTCACTTTAGCGCGCTATCATTGCATACTAAAATGAGGTAGTGCAGCGTGTGCGAAACGTCAAATTCATAAGACATTTGTCATCAATCTCGTTTTCGAGAGGGTTTTTTTCAACTTTTTTTGGGGTTTTTAGATTTAATTATCTTATCGAATAATCATTATCTCTCAATAATTTCTTAAATCGCAAAACAAAATCAAAATTTTATTTTTTCTCAGTGACATTGACATAAGCGCGCTCTAGTCTGGTTTAAAACTGTATTCGACGAATGCACGCATATAGAAATAAACCGACTATATTCAGTGAATGTGATGTGTGCGTTGAATTCAAGAAACAAACCGTAGTGTATCTAAAGACTTGCTTTTTTTATGCATGGCAAAGAACATTCACGTATGACTCTGAAAAGCCTCACTGTTGGTGCTTTGGCTGGCCTGAAAAATCTTAGAATTATTCTTTTAAACAAGGGACCTTATTCCTATATCCAAAAAAAAATATTGAGGCATTATGAGAATTTCATACATAGCCAATTCTATTTGTAATCGGTTTCTCGAAAAATGCTCTAACGATTATGATGAAAATTACCATACGGGGGTTTTCGGGGGCGAAAAATCGATCTAGCTAGGTCTCATGTCTGTGAAAATTCGTTTTCCCCGTGTTTTCAAGCATTTTTGTAATGTAACGCGTTTTAGATAAAAACCTACAGCGCCATCTGTTGGCGGGTAGCATAGCTTGCTCACCCGATGATATTTTAATAGTTCGTTTCTATAATTCGCAAGGGAAACTTATATGTAAGGTACCTTGAAACTTGGCTCATATACAGGAATAGGATCATTAAAGATAAATAAAAAATACCAATTTTTTTTCGGCCATAAATGACGAGGTTTTTCAACCGCGGTCCATGCCAGCCGTAACGCTAACAAGCGAGGTGACTATGGTACTTCCCCTCTACATTTTTCCAGCAAAAGCTAGAATTCTGGAGGGAGCTTCCTGTCCTGTAGTGGACGTTTCATGGGATGTTATGATGATTATGTTCCTTTACTATGTTTGTAATATGTTGTGTTGTGATGTCCAGGAATAATAAACATATCTGATTCTGATATTATAGAGCGCAGCTCGGTCGCCCAGGTACTTACTGGATTTAATATGGACAGCGGCCGGCGAAGTGCCAGAAGCAAATTTGGTGTACATTCATCCATTTAGTCTGAAGTGTATTGGGGTATAAAAAATCGTTTGGGAATCATTTAATTTCAGTGCGGTTCATTAAGGAAATATTTTACCAACGCTGCAATCGGCGCATTCGAGTCGGATCGTTTTCATTAGCGTGCAAACGTCGAACACAATCGAATGTCTAAACGATCCGATATGACTGCTCTTATGTCAATGTCACTGTTCGAATCAAAGTACTTTTTAGCCACAAAGTATTTGGACCCTGTGAATTGTATCCATTTCTTTAGTTTGCTTTCGAACTCCAAACAAACCGAAAAAAATCCCACGAAACTCAACCAAAATTAATTTTGACGTTTAATTTGACGTATCGCACACACTGCACTACCTCATTTTCGTATGCAATGATAGCGCGCTAATGTGACGTCACCGATGACGTCACGTTGCTTGAACGAGTGAATACGAGCAAGGTATGATCCGACTTTGAGCGCGCACACACCGCACACAGTGCTCATATGCGGGTGACGAACCGTAGTGTTTGTTGCCATTTAATATTGTCAAAACGTTGTTCAGAAATAGGTACACAATTTTCGCATATCATAACTACTAAACATATGAACCAACAAGTGCGTTTAATAACTTTAATAAAATAACATACAAGCCTATGTTTGGATGTATGTTTGTCCACACATATGTCAGGAACTAAGGTCAGATTGCAATAATATTTTTTTATTTGAACTAGGTAATAATATTTATTTGAATTAGTCAACTTAGGGTAGAGTGCAAGTTTCATTAAAATCGGTTCAGTAGTACCTACCTACTTAAATAAAAGAAATACGAAATACTCGAACAAAAAATATTACTTTATTTAAACTAAAAAAAAAACCAGCCAAGTGCGAGTCGGACTCGCGCACCGAGGGTTCCGTACCACCACATAATATTAATTGTATTAAGTAGTAGTGTAATAAACTTGGATTTGTTATTTTTCCTCGAAGTACTTTAAATAAATAAGATATCAATGCAAGGTCCCTTCGCACATCCAATTTATTGTATCGAACCATGCCCAGTACAAATACGGTTGGATCACGGAGCAGAGAAGGGGAGAGCAGATGTTGATATCAGTCGAGCCGTGATTCAATCAATTGAGCTATGACGTCACGAAAGGGGGCGGGGCATACGCCATTTCCTCTTTGAACTTACCAGTGATCACATCGAAAAACGATCTGCAAAAAATTGTTTAAATAGTTGGAAAAACAACTTCCACTATGAAGTGTTGTGTGCCTTTGTGTTTAAATTCGTCATAAAGGCAAAAAGAAGCTGTATTTAAAGTGTCTTTTCACTTGTATATAAGATTTTTCAATAAAATTTGCTATCGATGTACTGTAGGCATGTGGCCGTAACATTAGTTCTGCTTTATGTCGCTAGATGGTTTTGGGAATATTTGTAGACGATCGAAATTCACCTCTCTTTTTTACTTTCACGGACTCAATTTACATTTCTGGCTTTAGCTTTTACAATAGTTTGATATAAATTAAGTGAATATCGTGAATATTTTATTTATTTGGAGAAATATTTGTAGTTTTTAGTTATGTTGTTTGTAGTAGCGCCACCTAGTATGCAGTGGACAATCTCGCCAGAGTTATGTTCAAGAACCGTCTTCCAGATTTCAGCAAGTAAGTAGTATATAGGGTCTTAATTTAATAACGTGCCATAGCTTAGTGGATGTTCAGTATCGATAAAGGAACACAATAAGATATGAAAAAATACCTACTATTATTTTTTTTTAAACTCTATTGAAACTAAACTAACGCGGAGCGCAATTACCCATATCATCAAACCAGCGCGCAAGTATCAGTGGATAAGGTAGGCACATACATAATTGAATCTGTTTCTTTTTGCGTTAGTTTAGTTTCAATTTCAAGTTTTAGTGTCAAGGAGATTTAGTTTTTTTCAATAGGATCTTTTTAAAAAAAATGTATTCCTTTATCGTTACCGAACCATCTCCTAAGCTTTGGCAATAAACACCCAGTACATAGAGAGCGGGAAGTCAGCAACCCTACCTCATCGCAAACAAAATCGTGAACAACATACCTACTTCTCATAGTAGGAATGGCGGAATGCCTCTTATTTTTAATTTGATTATAAGTAGGTATGCAAATGAATACCTATTGTTATTTATTTAATTTTCAAACAAATATAGTTGGCTCTATATTTATATAGATAGAGGGAGCATAACGTGTTAAATGTCCCTCAACACAGAATCCTCAGAGAAAACACTGCATTAAAATTTATTTTGACGATGCCAAAAAAATAGTCATGAAATAGTCATAAATAGTCACCATAAGGAAAAAATTGTCGCGTTATAATTCTAGAGTTGTAGCTATGGTTTGCTGAGGATTATGGGCATAGGCTATAGACAGAATCCTCAGCTCTGATGCAAGCAAACCGTGGGGACTATCGACTTGGTTTTTATTTTAAAAAATAGTCATGAAATAGTCGTCTTGACTTCCAAATTCTCGAAAATAGTCGTTCAAGGATTTCAGAGTTACAGGGGTAGCTTGCTGAGGATTCTGTGCATAGCATTTCAAGGACGCAGATTCCTGCAGAACGTTTAGGTTTTTCTGTTTGATTCTGATGTCAAAAAATAGTCAACAAATAGTCTTCTCAAACCATAATAACTTCGGTCTGGTTTAACTAGTAGAAGTATGTTAAAAATGCATGTTAATTTCGTCATACATTTTTTCTTTGTACAGTCGCGTACACAAAATTATTTGACGTTGATTTCAAGTTGTCAATAAAAATGAATTTTCATATTGTTAGAGGCTTTTATTTTTATATGTTGTTGCAGATTCTATTTTTGTGTTATCTATTTTTATAAGGTAAATAAGAGGATAAACCGACTTAAATATCAGTGCACAGCCCCAACCTTTTGGTCTAGAAACTTATAATGTAGGTTCCACGTTTAATGAAAGGTAAAACTAGAATATCGGGCTTACACCCAGATGCATACAGAAAAAAAAAAACTTTAATAATAATTGGTAGGTTCGCGAATATTACTTAATTAACTACACTATTTTACTAATTTCTTCATTGATCAATATTGTTTGCCAACGCATTTAACTATTCATTAAAAATTTAAATGTCGCTGCATATGTGTTTCTTTTACCCAATACTACATCAGTAGAATAATACAAATCAGTGACTTAATGGCATAGAAACAGAGTTGGAAATGTTTAACGTGGATCGTATAATAGAAAAAGCACCAATATTCTGCGACGAGATGTTTCGTTCGGCTCGACCAAATTGTATGACCGAGCTAGTGCTCGCCGCCGCCGGCGAGTATTTAGGTAAGTGACCTACGGTGTTGCTATTACAACGACAATTGCCGTGTTCTACGTTAATTATGTGAAATGTAATGTTAACATACACTACAGCCTATGGAAGCAGTAAATATACAACGCGTTATTCCAAATTAGGCTTTCCATTTTTTCAATAATCCTACTTAAAAATTGGATGTAAATTCCAAAACTAACAGCGGCTGGCTCGTTTAAAGTGCAGCCTCGGTCGGGTCATCTGGTCGGGTCTCTGCGTAGGGCTAATTTTAAAATTTTCATGATTTTTTGTTGAATTTTTTTAAGGTTTTTTTTTGTGTTCCTTTATCGTTACTGAAACACCCCCTAAGCTATGGCACGCAATAAAATTATCACCCTGTATTACTCATTTAACCATTTAACGTACATAAGTACGAAGACCGTGATTTATACAAAAAACTAACTTAAAAATAATCTATACTGAATATATTCATTAAGAAGTTTCTTTTTTTATTATTTTAGTTTAAAACCAATTATTGTACTTTATTAAACTTTATTAAACGGCAACAAATTAAATGATTCCCAAAATATTTTTTTATACCCCAATACACTTCAGACAAAATGGATGAATGTATACCAAATTGGCTGAACGTAAACCAAATTTGAGTAACCGGTTCGGACAGGTTGTGTTAGGTTATCTAGCGACCACAACGCACGAGCCGAGCGAGTGGAGCGAGCGTGCCGCGGCAGCGGCCTGCGAAGCGCCAGAAGCAAATTTGGTGTACATTCATCCATTTTGGTAGATAAAATTTGGTAAATATTATATAGTAAAAATTTACTCAAATTTGGTGGCACGTTAATACACAGCCTTATTAAAAATGAAAACAAATAAACTTTGCTTTTTATTACAGAATTAATTATATTGCATGGGTTCCAAATACATAAAAAAAAATTCAAGTAACAAAATAGTTACCATCAAAGATGATATTATGCATTTTGAACACGACTGTACTTGAGTTGAAAAATGTATGGCGAAGTTAACATGCATTTTTAACATACTTCTACAAGGTTAACCAGACCAAAGTGATTATGGTTTAGGACGACTATTTGTTGACTATTTTTTGACATCAGTATCAAACAGAAAAACCTAAACGTTCTGCAGGAATCTGCGTCCTTGAAATGCTATGCACAGAATCCTCAGCAAGCTACCCCTGTAACTCTGAAATCCTTGAACGACTATTTTCGAGAATGTGGAAGTCATGACGACTATTTCATGACTATTTTTTTAAATAAAAACCAAGTCGATAGTCCCCACGGTTTGCTTGCATCAGAACGGAGGATTCTGTCTATAGCCTATGCCCATAATCCTCAGCAAACCATAGCTATAACTCTAGAATTGTAACGCGACTATTTTTTTCCTTATGGTGACTATTTATGACTATTTCATGACTATTTTTTGGCATCGTCAAAATAAATTTTTATGCAGTTTTTTTCTCTGAGGATTCTGTGTTGAGGGACATCGTGTTAAGCTGCCACCACCTTTATCTTTTTAATCAACTTCAAAAAGAAGAGGTTATCAATTCGACCCGTCCTGTCAAAAATACACAGTTTATGTAGCTTAGCTTCAAAACAAATGAACTAAGTTTCATAAGCAACGAGGAAGGGTTACCGACTGCCCGCTCTTAGTCTATACAGGTTATAATTTAATTGCGTGCCATAGCTCTGGACCGAGATCAGTATCCGTAACTGAACAACTATTTCCAAGGAACATAGGTCGAAAAACAAAAAATAATTTTGAACTTTCCATACCTACTGAGTGACCAACACAATTGTATGGGAAGTCCAAAATTTATGTCCTTTATCGAACTATGTTCCTTTGGGAAAGTCGTTCAGATACAGATACTGAACCCGCGAGCTATGGCACGCAATTAAATTAACACCCTGTATAAATAATTCATTTTTGTAGTATAGTGTCTTTTACGCCATCTAGTAGAGTATAGCAGTACCACCAAAAAGTGTGTAAGGACAAAAAGTGCTTGTAGTTTCACTATTTGCCACTAGATGGATTTTACATAAATAGGTGGAGTCTAGTTATGTCCCGCCAACCCGTGACTCGATCTTCACCCCCGCGCACTGTCACGCTTCGTGTCGTACATAAATTTCGTAGAGGCAGCTCCTCTCCCCTTCTCTGCTCCGTGGGTTGGATACATTAGTATTTGTTGTTATAGCGGTATCAGAAATGTGGAAATACATAACCTGTGGAAATTTTAACTGTCTACCTATTACATACAGTTTATGAGATAGGTACACACGGCCGCACATCGGTAGAAACACTTTTGGACCTTATGGCGTGGTAACAGAGTTGAAAAAGTTTCTACTGACAAGCGGTTGACCGTACAGCCCAAAAACAAAATTGAAAAGAAAAACTGACTATCTTATTCCCTTTTTTTTAATATTTTTAAAACAAAAAATACAGTAGTATTCTCAGAGTAGAAAACTATAGTGTTACGGAGCGCGGCGCTAGCATCGCCACAAGAGGGCGCTGAGACACGTTCGGGTTGCAGGCGCCAGTCTGTCGGTACGGTGCGCGCCAGGGAGTTCGGTTTTGACAAGTAGAGATTACTGTAATTCTGTATTTTTCATTGATATTCGAGTAAAACTGTTAAAAACGAAGTGAGTTGTTTACCTTTTGTAAAAATCAGAAGTGGATATTTCGGAACCTGTGGTAAATGAAACGATTTCGTAGTAATAATAACAATGAAAGTGCATTTACTCGTGCAACGAAGAAGTCGCGGTCAAAGATTTCGGACCTCCTTGCTTCGCTCGGAATAGATACCTTGCTAATTTATTTTAGTAGGGGATGACATCTGCCAACATGTCACAACCCCATCATCGATGATCCATAGAAAACATTCAAAATAACCTGTCAAATCCATAGGAAAACGCCTACACCACCTAGCCACTACCAACTATACCACTTATTTCTATAATCCTCCTTCTAAGTACCTTTATTTTTCTGTGGTCGCGGCTATCAAAATGTGCTGCAGCTACAAGCGGGACCTTTCATGTGGAGCCCTTACGAATTAACGACACACAGGCTCTCGAAAATCAACATGATTCGGATGATGAGCCGCCAAATGTGCTATTCGAGAGGTTAGTTAGTCAAAAACTTGAAAAGATGGTAGACAAGTTTTGTACATCCCATGGCACCGCCACAAGGCCGTTGAAATCAATATCTGGTGAGAAGATAATTCCTGTTTTTGACCCTGATAACCACGAAACTAATATAAAGAATTGGCTTGCCAAAATAGACCAATTAGGGATGGTAAGGTTGCCTGGAAGAAGGGGCAGAGTAAATTAGGGGGCACAGTGGTTATTCATTAATATCTCGCGCGCTATTCATTACAAACACACACTCACTTCGAACGATCGCATGATCTATCCAATACCCCTCCTTCCCACCGGTCACCGTCACGTTCTCACTGCTAGAGATCGTGCTGCAGCCGCTCCGCGAAACGTAAGCCGCCATTTTATTTTCTTGATGTTATTTTGTGAATTTTTCTTACAAAAATCTTACTTACAAGTGAAAATACACTAAATGCAGTTTCTTTTTGCCTTTATGACGAATTTAAACACAAAGGCACACAACACTTCATAGTGAAGGTTGTTTTTCCAACTATTTAAACAATTTTTTGCAGAGCGTGTTTCGATGTGATCACTGGTAAGTTCAAAGAGGAAATGGCGTATGCCCCGCCCCCTTTCGTGACGTCATAGCTCAATTGATTGAGTCACGGCTCGACTGATATCAACATCTCCTCTCCCCTTCTCTGCTCCGTGTTTTAAATAAGTAAATTTTTTTTTTTTCAAATATGGTGCAGCTGGAAATAAAAATTAAAAGCACTGTCATCAAGCTTGCCGAGCCGGCGCGGCCAACGGTTGGCCCAACGTGAACTGGGGCCTTAACATAGAACAAAACGCAACGTCAAAACAAGACGCAGTGACGTTTTCAGCCAGCTGACATTTGACGTGTTTACATCGCGATCGATTTATTATAAACATAAAAAGTTTAAATTAAGTGAGATCTATGCACGATATGTGGAAAATCACAAAAGGAATATAAAAAAAATTGTGCATACCCTACATATAAAAAGCAAGTATACTCCGGCAAAATTGGGAAGACACGAGCAGAAAACTCCAAACGGAAACATTGTTTAATCACTGTTGCGCAGTTGAGTTTTTGGGGTGCAATTCCATGATCTACGGGCGGTCGAAATACATCCTGCCGGGTCTTAGTCAAAAATTCGGTGATAGTGACCTTGGAACCCTTTAACGTCGTCTTGCTCCTCCATATCTCGGAACGAGGCCGCACTGAGGTAAACCGAACAAGCACGGGGCGGGCTGAGTCCTTCTTAACACCCAACCTGTGACAAGCCTCAATCTCATTGGGACTAATACCTGCCAACTTCATTTGGTTGGTTATCACGGTGATAATCTTCTTCAGCACAACCTCCTGAGGTTCCTCTTTAATACCATGAAAGAGAACTTTCCTACGTGACTGCGTCTCCATACGGTCCAGACCGAGGACCAGAAGCTCCACCTGCGATTTGAGGATGCTGAGAGACTTCCACACAAAGGTCTTGAAGGATGAAAACTCTGCTGCCAAATTCTTCATAGTAGGATTAGTGAAATTCACCCATCCTTGTTGAAAACACGGCTGACAGCTCCTCTATGCTCTTGATAAGCTGTTCTGCTGTGTTGTCCATATTTTAGTGGTGAAAGTGAGTGTGTGAGTTAAATTATATTCAACCTACATAGTTTAATTTTAATACATATATGTAAAAACTATTTATTTCAAATAAAATAACAGCAGAGCTATAAAATGCTTCTAATCACTTTCGAGGGTACCCGCCGAAACCATAATGATATTTTTAAAATAATAGTATTTTAACTCTTGTTTAAAATTTAGATGGGCAATCATATTCTAAAACTATTCCAAATTTCAAGTGAATAGCCCCTGACAGACAAATGAAGTTGCACCAGAAGGGTTCCGTTTTTACCATTTTGGATCAGAACTCTAAAAAGGAGGTCATCGATTCAACTACTATGTATAACATGCACAGAATTTGTTTAGCTCTGACAGCTATTTTCTGCGCATTTGTGACAAGCGGATAGCCAATGAATGATTCGCACCCCCCTGCAATAACTTTTTTGAGTTCTGCGAATCAACGGTCAAGGCCAGAGTTATTTTGTATGATGTATAAATTGTTGAAAATATACACATTTTCGCGTATCTTAGTCTGTACACAGAGTAATATAATACGGGTCTGTACAACCTTCTAAACAAATGTAGGTACTTACCTTACTAACTTCACTTTCATAAGTGCATATTTGTTTCCCCATGCATATCTCAACGACTAAAAGTTACATCGCAATAAAAAGAAATAAAGCAGTCAAATTAGGGATTGTCATATCAGTGTTAGTTTCATCAAAATCGGTTCCTTTTATTTTTTCCTTTTTTTGTGTTTTTTTTTTATAATTACATATTTTATATAGAATCGCAAGTTCAGGTACTCGATTCTTGAAAATCACCGGGTGATAAAATATCACTTTTGAGACTTTAAAAATTCACATTCACCCTGATTAACTGTTAAAAGGTAAATTAGAATACATGAAAACGAACAATCAAGGACTGCTTTATATTTTACGAAGATCAATCTTAACTTTTGAAAAGAAAAATATATGATTTTGAATTTTTTGAGTGATATTTTATCACCCGGTGATATTCAAGAATTGGTCCCAGGAGCCTAGATCACTGTATGGCGGCTAAATTAAAATGAGTGCAAATGCTCTTATAAAGGTGGGATAGACCCAAAGAATCAATGAATATTGTTTCATTTGGCGATTCCTGGGCGATAATGATAGTGAGTGAAAAGTATACACCAGTTTTCTTCAAATAGGTTCCAGCGTGCGCGATTGGTAAGTGTCCCCAACTCACCGACGGTATGAATGAATTCTAGGTCTTAATGGTAATCATACCCATGCGCCCGTGTGATGCCGGCAAAGAATAGTACCAACCCATCCCAACCCGCGGTTGTCGTAAGAGGCGACTAAGGGTCTATGAACCGGAGAAAGGGCAGCAGCATCTTTCTGTGTATTGTATCTTACATACTGCGGTCACGAACCACAGCAAATGCAACGCCTGCAACGCTTACAAGCATTGGTGGTTCTTTCCATGATTAGATCAGTAAAATTGTGTCCGCAAGTCATCGTTATGTCGATGAATATCGAAGGGAGAACAAAAATTAATTCGTTTATTTAGCCAGAGGAAATAAGTGATAAAATACGATGATTCAAATACCTACGTAAACTTTAGTTAATTCGTAAATTCGGACTCACCGTAAGCATGTGTGAGGAAATTTAGTCTAAGTTATTTTTTCTGTCTATAAAATTTATAATTACATTCTCTTTTGTCCAATAGTATAGTAAAAAAATCTTTTAGCTAATTACAAAGAGTTTTGAACCTCGAGCATACTCACATTGCCATCTATAAAATTTGTGAGGAACATTCACAGGAAAGTCTCTCATTGTAAGTACTAAAATGAAAAAAGAATTATTTTATGCAAGGGTTCTGCTGATAGATGTTATTTATACTCATAGATAATTATAATAAAATAGATCAATGAAAATCATGCATAAAACTGTAAAATATTCTACAAACTTTCTGAAAGCTTATATCGTGCATAAAATTAATTTCTCTTATTTTTTTTACTTGCGCTAATACAATAACAATAAAGTTGGGCAAGTATGACAGACATAAGAAGTCGCATCATTTTGGGAACCCTAAAAATAATTAAAATTTGGTTCAGTAGTTTATGTGTGATGCTCAAACGAACCTATAAACAAGCAGATAGACCAAAACTCAAGATACTGTGATTTGGATAAGTAAGTTTAGTATATTTGTTTTGTGATATATCTTCTGTATACTGGAGTTCCAGAGAGCTGTGGGAAGAAGTATTTTAGGGGTAAAGGAATCAGACTGAGTAAGAATCAAAGACCCCGTTTGGAGGAGAGTAGTACTTGGCATAACTCCTAGACTTGCTAAGAGACACGGGATGTAACAAGTACAAAAGCTAAAACATACAATCGGCACAAATTGAAGGGGCTATAAATTGCAAATTAACCAAAACAAAACATTGCTTTCAACTTTTTTATATACAACGCGAAAAGTACACAAAAATCAAAACAAGTAATTAATATTATTCTTTATTGATTTATATTTACAGTAATAGTAAAGGCTTACATAAAAAAACTCAGGATTGTTAGGGTAGCCAGAGGCCGCTTTCCTTCATCTGGTCTTTGTTCGTCTTCCTTCATATCTAATCTTTATTTATACCCCAAGGCACCAATAGTCTGAAGAGGAATTCATAACTGGGTCATATTCAAGTTCAAATAACTGAAGGCACCAAGAGCATCCCTACCAGCTTTTTTTCTGTTCTTTCTTCACAAAGTTCCCGAAATGTGTCTCTCATATTTGGCCTTTCTTGGTGTTATAAGGCAATGAAAGTATCTCCATCTAACTTTTATTGGTTTTTGAAGGCACAAAAGCCTGGCTTTTCATATATATATATATGTAAACATCCTTGTATCTACAGTTCTTCTTTAATAATATATTTTCATTGAGTTGACTTAGAAGTATGAAAATTCAACGCATTCAAGGGACTATTGACCTGCGCATTAGATAATAATATTTCATTTGTCATTTTCATGATCAGTGGCTTTTGTGTTGGCACAATAAAATTCTGCCAATACCATATAGATACATTGTTAAGAATCATCATAATCATTCAGATTTGTAGAGTAAATATCCATTGAATATTCCTAGGACAAGACAAACACTTAAATAGGTAAGTAAAACATTTTCCCTTCACTGTGTTTTTTATTGTTCCATCAATACCCAAAAGATGCCAGGGGGACCCTTTGTTGTCTAATGTATGTTTTGAATGGATATAGTTAGGTGGTTGAAATTTTCAGAGTATGTGTTATATTATAATGATAAATTGAAAAGATTTTAATAAAGGGGTTTCCTTCCTTACAAAGAAAAATTATATTAAGTAAAATGGCAACAGATACAAGTAGAAAACTATAAAATATAACATGATAGAAGAATAACAAATTATTAAAAGTGGTTAGTGCTACAAATAAATAATAAGTCAGGAACACTAACTCAGAACAAATTCCAAATAAAAAGAGGCCCTTTGTGAAACCAAAAGGACATATATTCAAAATATGAATCAATTGGTTCAAATTCAGAACGAGAGCAGGGATTGGTTTGCGCACGTGCTGCAATGTCAGCTAGTAGTAGTTGAGGAATTGACCCGTGGAATGACTTCTTCTTATAGAACGACTTTCAGTGGGTCGTTTTTTGAGCACAGTTAATATTTCTTGACTTATTATTTATTCGTTCGGTTAGTGCGAGTCAAACTCAACAAAATAAGGTAGAGCATAACACAGCTGTAAGTAGGTAAATGACTTATTTTGAGTGTCTTATTGGACATACCTTCGGAAGTATCTTGTAGTTCGTGTTTTAATTGTCCAAACAGTGAATATTTATGCGGTCATGGTTGTTTGGAGCGGTCTTGATGGCTTATTATTAGGCGTTTATATGGGTACCCCTTCGAGGGAGTAAAGTCGTGATCGGTGTACCATGAGACAACCTCCGGTGTGCACCTTCTAGGAACCACCACCAAGTACTTTTGAGGTTAATGGAAAGGCATATAAGTGTAACCTGTCGAATCGAAAAACGCACCACAAACGCACATTGATTTTACACAGCACAGGTATAACTGTTTTTAACTAAAGAAGCCGTTTCATCCGCCGTTATATCCGAAAATTTTGTGAATTGGTTGTAAAGAAACTATAGAAAAGTTTTCATCAAAACGTAAAAAGTGAATTATAATTTATTGGTTGATAAAACAAAATACGTAAACAATAGTGAATGACAGACCATTCGACGCCGGTTTAACTTTGACGTGTGTTTAAATCGAGATTTACTTTACTTTACGTCCTTACCAGTGTTGCCGGCAGTCAAACGAGAAAAAGTCCGAAACCAAATAAAAGATTACCCAAAATTACCCGTTTTCTGTGGCAAAAAAAAAACCGGTCAAGTGCGAGTCGGACTCGCACGCCGAGGGTTGCGATATACCCATAGTATTTTTGGAAGTGTGGTGCCGGCAAAGAATTGTACCAACTTATACATGCTCGTGGGTGTCGTAAGAGGCGACTAAGGGTTATAAACTGGAGGATGGGCAGCAGCATCCTCCTTTGTATCTTACTAACTGCGGTCACCTACAACCTCGGTCTATGGTGCCAGCCGTAACGCTAACAAGCAAGGTGACTATGGTACTTCCCCTACATTTTTTCTAGCAAAAACTAGAACTCTGGAGGGAGCTCCCTATCCTGAAGTGAACGTTTCATGGGATGTTATGATGATTTTTGGAAGCAATTATCGACCGCAAAACTAAGTTTGTTAGTAAAGGTTATTTGCAGATTCCTAAAAAACTGTGCAACCGTCGTTTTATTTTTTGCTGTAATATTTACTTAAACTTCTATAGACTGTATTAAATTCAGATTTTTCCATTCTCAAACTTTGGAGATAAGGGGGCGGGAACGGTATTTTTTTTGTAATTTTTCATCATAACTTGAACACTAAGAGTCGTGTAAAAAATACAAAAATATATTTTAAGAAAGCGCGTGAGCGTGCCACGCTGCAGTTGTCAGTTTATCTAGGCCCATTTCGTTGACTCAATACTCAATACATTTATTGCCTTCATATGGTACATAACAAGATGGTATTATAAATAAGGTATCTCATATGAGCCCATTTTCAGAGGCATTGCAATAATTGAGATAGACCGAGATTTTAAATAGTTATCAACAATATTTAATTATGTATTTATATAATGTAGGTATATTTTTTTAGTTTATTTATTTTTATCATTGATATATTCGTTTAAATTATAGTAAGTTTTATTTATTAGGTATTCTTTTAATAGTTTTATCATCTTATTATAAGAATTTTCTATTCTTATATTTAGCGGTAGATGATTATATATTTTTATTGATACACTTAAAGGGCCAGAACTATGTATTTTTAATTTAGAAGGTATAATATTGATTTTATTTGTTTTATACCTGCGAGGGTACAGTCGGGGCTGATTATCTTCCATTTCGTAGAACTGTGGGTTGTTCTTAATAAATTTGCAAGCTTCTAGAATGTATAGAGAGGTTAAAGTTAAAATTTTCAATTTAGTAAAGGTCGACCTACAGCTTTCATCATTTTTTAAATTTCCTAATATGCGTATAATTTTTTTTTGTAATATGAAAAGATCTGATACGTTTGTGCTATTGCCCCAAAGAATAATGCCGTAGGTTAATCTTGAGTGCATATATGCATAATAAACCGAGAGGGCAGTTCCTAAATCGGTGGTTTTTTTCAATTCACGGAGAGCGAACGTGAAGCTTGATAACTTAAGACTTTATTTTTTGAATATGATTTTTCCAGTTGATATGGGTATCAATATTCAGACCTAATAAGCTAAAATTACTAACACATTCGAGTGTCGTATTATTATATGAAATATTAACGTCTAAAGCCGCTTTCTGATATGGTCGAAATTGCATGACTTTGGTTTTATTAGAGTTTATTTCTAAACAGTGGTCCGTCATCCATTGATTTACGTTAGTCAAAATGTTTTGAGCTTTTGATGTTAACTCAGAGGAGCCTTTGCAGGTTATTAAAATTGAAACGTCATCTGCGAATAAGGCACAGGGTTCATTAAAAGCGTCTGGCAAATTATTTATGTAGATGATGAACAAGCAGCATCCAAGAACTGTACCTTGAGGAATTGAATTTCGCATGTATTGTACATCGGATCTTACATTGCAGATGAGGCCGGTTTTATAATTGAAATTTTCAACTTCGACATACTGCATTCGGTTACTTAGATAAGACTCAAACCACTTATGGGTTGGACCGCGTATACCGATATCATAGAGCTTCTCTAGGAGAATATTGTATTGGACTTTGTCGTACGCCTTTGTCATATCTAACAATAGCCCTACGGCGTATTGTTTTTTATTTATTGCTTCTAAGGCTTGTTGGATGAAGTTAAATACCGCCAAAGTAGTTGAATGCTTTTTCCGAAACCCATTTTGAGACTTGTGAAAAATATTAAATTTCTCGCAGTAAGAATAAAGACGATTACACATTATTTTTTCAAAAATTTTTGCTGACGTAGGTAGGAGCGCTATGGGTCTGTAGTTATTTGGATCTAATTTTGAGTTTTTTTTATGAATCGGTTTTACGAGGGATATTTTTAATAAATCTGGGAAGGTGCCTTCATTAAATGATTGGTTTATTAGTAGGTAGTATGGTAAGAGTAACTCATCAATACATGCCTTTATAAGAGTGGGGGGAAGTTCGTCTATGCCGAAACTATGTTTGTTTTTTAGATTGCGGATTGCATCTTTTACTTCCTTTGGTGTAACAGGACTTAAAAACATACTGTTTTGCATACGCGATGTAGAAATATTCGATTTTCTATCAGCTTTTGAGTTGTTTCTGTCGGTATTATTACCAACTGATGCGAAAAAAATATTCAAAGTATCTGCGACTTCTTTAGGTTCATTAATGTCTCTATTATTAAATGTTAATTGAATGTTTTGTTTATCTTTTTTAGTGTTTTTATTTAATTTTTCTTTTATTATTCCCCACATGCACTTAATTATATTATTAGATTTTTTTATTCGGGAAATGTAGGATTTTTTTTGCTGTATTGACTAGTTTTTTAAGAGTTTTACCATATTGTTTATAATATTGTTTTAATGGTGAACTTTCAAAGTATTCTTTTATAGTTTTTAAAAACCTTTTATTTTGACATGATATTTTTAGACTTTTGTTAGCCAATTCTTTCGCTTTTTTAGGTTTAATTTTACTGTAACCTTTGGAAAACATTCGTTTAATAATTTATTAAGTTTTTTATCGAATAAGCTATAGTTTTTATTTACGTCGTTACAAGGGTTTAGTATATTATACCAATTCACTATCTTTAGTTTAGATTTAAAATTGTCTATATTTTTATTATTGTATATTCTCTTTTTCTACTTTCCACAATATAGGTTTATTAGTATTTAGTTTTGTATTTGCAACTACGCCCTTGTGATCATAAAAACCTAAATCCTGCACGCTGACTTCAATTGCACTTTCCGTAAAATTTACAAAAACAAGGTCAATGCATGTTGAAGCATCTTTGATGGTCCTAGTTGGCTTATCAACAAGTTGAGTGAAATTATATTCTTTCATAAAATCCAATAATGTTCTAGATTGGATTGAGTTTTCTAAAACGTTTATATTAAAGTCACCGCCGATAATAATTTTCTTTTTATTATGTTTTTTTGTTATGTATTCCAGAATAGATTTTAGTTGCCTATAAAAATGACATCCGAGCACTGCGACACATTTTGAAAGACAAGGACGGCTACATGTATTAGTGCATAAAGCTATCTTTGCCTTAAATATCAAAAACGTAATTTGTGGATTTCCTAAACATTTTCGTTCACTGACATTTCTTTGCGTTTGGAGGTGATAGATTAGCACTACGGTTTAAAACCTGCTCATGAGCTTTGTGTGCGGTTTTAGTGCGCTAATAGTCGGTTCAAAACTTGCTCGTATTCACTCGTTTAGGCGACGTGACGTCATCAGTGACGTCACTTTAGCGCGCTATCATTGCATACGAAAATGAGGTAGTGCAGCGTGTGCGAACGTCAAATTCATAAGACATTTGTCATCAATCTCGTTTTCGAGAGGGTTTTTTTTAACTTTTTTTGGGGTTTTTAGATTTAATTATCTTATCGAATAATCATTATCTCTCAATAATTTCTTAAATCGCAAAACAAAATCAAAATTTGATTTTTTCTCAGTGACATTGACATAAGCGCGCTCTAGTCTGGTTTAAAACTGTATTCGATCGTATTCGACGAATGCACGCATATAGAAATAAACCGACTATTTTCAGTGAATGTGATGTGTGCGTTGAATTCAAGAAACAAACCGTAGTGATGACATAATTCCTCAAATAAAGTGACATTTCTCCGAGATATATTTTCTCTCGGGCAGCGTGCTAAGCCGGCAGGTGTGACAGAGAGACGGACAGACAAACTTGCATCATAAGGGTTCCTTTTTTTACCATTTTGGCATCGGAACCGTCCTTTACCATGTTCTGTTTCGCTTGTTCTTTCGGGAACTTCCTATAGGCATTTCTTTCTCTGTGATTCCATTTTTTGGTTAATTTTTTTTTGTTTGACACACGCAACTGCAAAGCCAAACCAAAAAAAAAGGTTGGCGCGATTTTTGTGTAACGGAGAACCACTTTTTTCTGACGGGTGGGATGTTCTGTTAGGTAGGTTCATTGACGTAAGAAAAACTAAACGCCCCCTGGCGTAGTTTCAAAATCTTTGGGTAGGTTTGATTTGTCTACGATAGACAATGATTTTATATATGTTAACGATAGGTTTTTGCGAAAATACCCGAAATTACCCAGCTGTAAACGTTACCCGAAAGAAACCCGCTGAAGACCTAAATTACCCAAAATCGGGTAAAAATACCTGTACCGGCAACGCTGGTCCTTACGTTTACCTAAGTCTAGTTTATTTTAAACACGGGTTGCCAACTTTTTTTTCGCCAATCGACTAAAAGCGGTTGTGGAATCCACCAAAAATCCACTTAATAAGAATTTTCTCAATTTTTATATATTTATTTTTAATTTCTACATATTTATTAAAAATGTGAAAGAAAATGGAATTAAAAGTCATCACCAGAGGAATAGTCTTTTCTGTTTTCTTCAGCAGGACATGCTGATGCATAACTTTCCTTGGTTTAAATTTTTTCTACAACACTATTAGTGGGTGTCTATTAGGAATCGTTTACCTACCTAGATGACTAAGTCAGTTTAGGGACATTAATGGGGTTAACATTCATACTGAAAGGTCTAGTCTTGCCACATTAGCGTTAAATTGCGGAAAAAGTAGCATAGAGATTACGAAAGTAGCTAAAATCTTGGAATCTGTTAACACCAGACATGTTTGATTGACTCTTTACATCACTCTTTTGGAGCAGTGGTTACCAGTAGGTTAAACATGTGAAACATTCCATTTTATTTTAATATGGCTTATTTGTGGATTCAGTGGTCATAAGAATGTCTTTCCACTAACAAAAATAAAGTAATCTACTAGAAAAAACCACTAGCCACTTAAACCAAAATTTGCCCACTGACAAGAAGGTCTAAACCACCAGTTTCAGTGGATTTTCCACTAAGTTGGCAACCCTGTTTTAAACTAAATCGAGATTTAGTGAAGTGCGACTTAGACGTCGTCGCTGAATCTACTCGCTAATTAGAGCGGTAATGCCAGGCCTGCCAGAAAACAGAAAAATTAGTAAAACGGTAACTAGCTTTTAATGGAACTTTTATGGCTGTCCCGCAAGTGTCATTCAAAAATTTGTGATTTAAATAATACAAACGCATATAGTTACAAATTTATTAAACGGCACCTGGCATTGTGGGTCACGATCCTCAGAACTGAGGGAGCGACTAAGAAGAAGAATTACTTTTGACCGCCTGTTACTGGCAACTCCAAATCAGCGCGAGCTAAACTATTAACGACGTCTAAAGGGGTTTTTATATGTGAAAAATAAATGATTTGGCTTTTCGTGGAAAAAATTATTAAATTTTAGTATTTCCTATGTTTATTTGTTTAATTTTGCAATTTTTATAAGGTATTTAAAGTAAATTTTTGTCTAAAAATAAGGAGAAGATAAAAACTATATGAAAAGGAACGTAGCTGATCTCGATTCTACTCTATGATATCGATTAATATCCTAGGAAGAATGAACGAATCAATCAACGAACGGTTCGACTGAATGAATGAATGACGTGTGATGTCTTTTGTTTCATATTCTCTATAGAGACAGAGTAAGACGCACTATTGACTATGGTATTGATGTCGTCATCATATGGTGAAGATAAGGATTCAAGTTTTAATAATTTGTTTTTTTTTAATTGAACCATTTTAAGAACTCTATACATTGATTCTTTGTGTAATATACAACAAAGTGTTTACTAAGAAAACAGTCGATGTAACAGGATATTTAGTCGTTATTTTTAATAAATTCGCCGGATAGTCGACAGGAACTCTTAACTTGCTTAAGATTTAGGAGAATTGCAACCCAGAAACTATGACAAAATTTTGTTTGCCCGACTTCAGAAAAGCAACGGAGCCCGTAAGTTTGACTGATTAACGATTTTTAAGGTACTCACACAATTTTTAATAAACATTGACTGAACTTTGACTATGCTATTTTTTGTTATGGTAACTGTTAACATATTGTACCCAAATCTTACTATTAGAAGGAGTACCGCAAGGTTCTTTTCGTGGACCTCTGATTTATTTTATATCGAACAGTACCTACAGATTTAGGTAAATGTTACGAACATTGAAGTAACTTTTAGGTATATTTTGAAGATGGTAGGCCTTCTGGTTTTTATTTGTTATTAATTTGTAGCTTTTCCCGTGTTGTACCAACTACCTCATCTCGTAGGTGTCATAAAAGGCGATTAAATGATCTGGAACTAGAGTATGCGAAGCTACCTCCTCCTGCGTACCTTATCGCCATTGTGCCAGCCCTAATGCGAAAAAGCTTGGTGACTGTACAGTACATTTCCCCATATTGTACCATTTTGTTGCTATATATACAGGGTTATTTTTGGACCCCTGGCCAAATTTTAGTATGTTGCTCAGAACATGAATCTGAACAACTTTCCCAAAGGAACATGGATCGAAAAACGAGAAAAAGTTTTGGTCATCCCATAAAAATCTTGTGCCGGCAATAGTGGGATTTGTACGGGATGACCAAAATTTTTTCTCGTTTTTCGACCCATGTTCTTTAGGGAAAGTTGTTCAGATTTGTGTTGTAAGCATCATACTAAAATATGGCCAGGGGTCCAAAAATACCCTGTATGGTGAAACTCTCCATGGAATTGGATTTTTTAAAAGATGTCATTTAATTATTATTTTTATTTGTGCTGTTTAGCAATTAGGCTGCCTTATTGTAGACCTAAAATTTTTTTTTTGTAAAATTTCGTGTGCCATAAAGAATATTGTATTGTATTGCATTGTATAGTTAAGTATTGTATTGTATTTTTTGGTTGTTTCAGATGCAGTGTCGGTGAAAAGCAACATGTACCCTAGGACAGACCAGTGCGAAATATTATTGAAAGACTTTCTCCTTTTTTTCACTGATTTAACATTTCATGTTATAAAAGTCGTATACGATATAGTTTTCCGATACAGTTTAGTTGTATTAGCCGCTGTGATTGTAGGACTAGTCTTTTTGTTGTTATATAGAAGTTATATAAGCCCTGAAGTTTATACAAAGGTAAGAAAACATATTTTCTTTCTGTAATAAAATTTTATAATAAAACTAAATTTTGTCCGCGACTTCGTCCGCAAAATATATGTACTAAATTATTTTCAAGTATTTGTCAGGTACAAAATTTGTATAGTTACCTACTTTTTAAAGTCAAACTACCTATACTAGGTAATTTTTTTTGACCCGATTTGCGTATGCCCACGTTTTTACAGAGGCCAAAACCAACAACTTTTGTTCTACGACTTTTCTAACAACGCACGAAAAATTTTCAACTTCCCGTACAAAATAGGTCATTCACGTGACCACTTTAGTATGGGGAGTCGAAAATTTTTTGTGCTTTGTTAGAAAAGTCGTAGAACAAAAGTTGTTGCTTTTGACCTCTGTAATAACGTGGGCATACGCAAATCAGGTCTAAAAAAATATCCTTGCATAGCTACGAGTATCAAACAATAGTTATTTTCACCTCCAAAGCTCGGAAACATTTGTTTTGTCGGTTAAATTCTGCGGCCAAAAGCGATTTTTGGCCCCTAGCGGGCAAAAGGTTTTTCTGCGGCCAAAAGCGATTTTTGGCCGCTAGCGGGCAAAAGGTTTTTGAAATTCGAACGTGATGCGGTATGGCAGACCTCCACGCTGCGGTACTTAGAATTGAACCACGAGCGAAGCGAGTGGTTCATAAGAAGAATCCTGAGCGTAGCGAAGGTTTCAAGGCACGAAATGCAAAATAACTTTGCTGCCGAGCGAAACACAAAATTTTTCACCTCACTAAAGCGAGGAAGCAGCCAGTACCGCAGCGTGGAGGTCTGCCATACTGCATCACGTTCGAATTTCAAAAACCTTTTGCCCGCTAGCGGCCAAAAATCGCTTTTGGCCGCAGAATTTAACCGACAAAACAAATGTTTCCGAGCTTTGGAGGTGAAAAAAACTTTCCTTATTTTTGCGTGGTGCTCGAACGAATAAACAAACAGACAAAATGTCCTAAAAACCGGCCAAGTGCGAGTCTGACTCGCGCACCGAGGGTTCCGTACCACTATGGAAAAAATACCGTCATAGTTATTTACTGCTTTGCACGCAGAACTGTATCAAAAACGCGCGAATCCAACACACACTTGACCAGTTTTTATTACTTGTTGTTATTCTATAGCTTATCTTACTAATTTTCACGCTCGTAAATGTTCCCTTTTTTACGATAGACCTAAAATAAAAAAAGCGGTCAAGTGCGAGTCAGACTCTCGCGCCGAGGGTTCCGATATACCTATAGTATTTTTGGAAGCAACAAAGTCCATTTTTAGCACCGCAAAACTAAATTTGTTTGTGAAGGTTTTTTTGCAGATTTGTAAAAAAAACTGTGCCACTTCGAAAGAAGGTTTTTTTTTTTGCTGTAATTACATAAACTTCTATCGACTGTAATTTATTCAGATTTTTCCATTCACCAACTTCGGAGATAAGGGCGTGTTATTTTTACTTTCGAGCGGAGCGAGAAAGGTATTGTATTCGTGAAAAAAAAAGTTTTTCTAATTTTATCAAAAATGTGTTCTATATCACTTATACATCATAAAAAACAAGTCTCCCAAAAATGTCCGTCCGTCGGTCGGTCGGTCGGACGGTCCGTCGGTCGGTCGGTCCGTCGGTCGGTCGGTCTGTCCGTCACGCTTTGGCCTAGCGGCTAAACGAATGGTCCGATTGACACCATATTTGGAATTGAGGAGTTTTATGCAAATCCATCGAAGGGTTCTAAGTGGTTTCTGGCTGGCTCTCATTTTGAGGGTAGCTGTCATACAACGAAAATGATAAATTGTAATTTTCTCAAAAACGGCTCATAGAATCTTGATGAAACTTTGCATGAACAAGCATCTCCATGTAAGATATCTTGCGCCAGTATCAAATGATCTGTGTAATTTCATATAAGGGGTGTTCCTGTACCACCAAATCGTAAATATGTGATTTACCCAAAATTGGTTCCATTGAGTTTATTAAAATTTTCTATAATATTACTCCTGGATTGGTTGTCTACCTGACTGGATATTCTTTATGATTTTTTGAATAACATTTAGTACACAGGGTGTACCAAAAATTTTAAGGGCTTGCTCAGTAGACTAAACTGAACAATAATCCATAAGGAACATGTGTAGGGAAATTAAAAAAATTTCCATGCAAGTATCCTACGGTAGTATCTATTGAACTTTGAAAATTCATATAAAGGGTGTTCCAGTACTACCAAAAGTTAAACATGTGATTTACTCGAAATCGTTTGATGTTTGTTTGTTTTAATGTTTGACAATTTGAATTCTTAATTGATCTGTATATTTCATTCAAACATTTTTTTGGAAAAACGTAAATAAAAGTTTGTATTTCCATACTATGTGTATGGCATTACAAATTTAAGTTTGCGGTTGATAGTTTTTCCTTGAGTATTGCGAGAAAGTAAGTGCAGTGCTGCTGTACCATTTATTTTTTTTACAATTTACATCATAACTTGAAAACAAAGTAAAGCCCTTTCATATGATATCCTACTCGACCTAGTAACGACAAATTGAAATTTTGCCCCCTCCCTATTTGGGCCCCTTTTACATTAATAATCATTTTTTTTAATGTGCAATAAAGTGGGGCAACCATACGCTAAAACTATTCTAAATTTATGTAAATTTAAAACTATTCAAAATATAAAAATAAAAATTACAAAAAAAATTTCATACATTTTTTGTAATTTTTGTATGGAAAAATTAAAAGTACTGATTTTTTTTTATAGAAGGTTTGTCTCATGTAGTGTAATACTCCAGCAAAGTTTCATCGACTGAGGATTTAATGCGGGGTCTTTATACAGCGATCCGCTTCGTTGCCTAGACTAAGCTGGAACGAAACTACTACCACCCAAGGAAATATGCAAAACCAAATGTGACCTCCCATACAAAATACGCTACCAGCTGATGCAGTTTCTACTGGAGGTCAAAACTTGATTTTGGTCTATGAACTTTGTTACTTAGGAAAAAAATATCAGTTGTATGGGCATATTCATACCCTTTGTCCCGTGTCCCGTGTGGTGCCGGCAAAGAATAGTACCAACCCATACATACCCGTGGGTGTCGTAAGAGGCGACTAAGGGTTAACTGGAGGATGGGCAGCAGCATCCTCCTCTGTATCTTACATCTTACTAACTGCGGTCACCTACAACCGCGGTCCATAGTGCCAGCCGTAACGCTAACAAGCGAGGTGACTATATGGTACTTCCCCTCCACATATTTCCAGCAAAAGCTAGAATTCTGGAGGGAGCTCCCTGTCCTGTAGTGGACGTTGCATGGGATGTTATGATGATTCATACCCTTTAGAATTAACACACCTTTGTATACCATTCAAGTTTGTTCAGTCGTTTCTTAAACAAATTGTATAGTAACAACCAGCAGCACGTCAGTACAAACACTTTCACTTAATGAATTTCGCTCCTATACTAGTCGCTTACAAAGAGTTCACATAGTTTCTTTAGATTCCCGTTGTAAGTATTGACTTAATCACACTCTACAAAATTGTCCACTATTATATTGATTCCCCGTATCTTCTTTCTCTTCTTAATTTTAATACTATGTACAGGTCACCCAAACCAACATCCCGGTGGTTTTGTCTTCAGGTTTATATCAATAACACATCCTTTTATAACCCCATTATTAGAATGTGCCGTACCTGCAATTAACTCGTCACTGAAAACTTGTCCTTAGACATATTTAACCCTAAACTTTCCAAATTCAGGACTACGAGTAACATCAGAGCAATCCTTTACAAGTTTAATTAAGTTTTGGCACCTCTTCCCTTATTTTTGCTTTCTAATAGTTTTGTCTTGTTTTAAAATTAGTACACTACTAACAATAGCATAACTAACCCCGAATAATGTTTCATTCCTATGCTGTTAGTGCATACATGTTTAGAGATATGGTCTAGTTTAAGAACTATCTGTGTTTGTTACTTTCAATGGCTGTAGGTAACTTGTTTTGTGTTCCTATAAAATAAAATAAAAATAAAATAGAACAATGGCATAGTAATAGAGTTGCAAACGTTTCCACTGACGTGCGGTTGACCGTACGTATAGTTTGAATGGATATTATACAGTGTAAGGTACGGTGTACTGAAAACTTAACGGGCGTGCTCCGGCAACGAACCTGAACAACATTCCCAAAGAAAAGTTTTTGGGAAATGAAAAAAATTTTGACGTTCAAACAAATTCAATTCAATTCAATTCAAATAATTTATTTCAGATATAGATCCATACAGTGTTAGTAACAATAACTTATACTATGGTTAGTAAAAACATACACTAAAATGTTGGTGTATGTGGAGGCTGACCCAGTGTCGTAGCAGAGGGGAGTCCCACCTGTCAGCGAACACCTTCAGGAGGCTGCTAGAGCTGGCACGGAGCCTGGTTAACATGGAGGCGCACCGTTTCCTCATTATGGCATAAAAGTCGTCCGTGTGCGCCTCAGCAAACATTCCGGACGCGCTACAGCGTCGCGCCAGCCCCAACAGAATCCTGAAGGCGTTATTATATTGGACCCGGAGGCTACCGTATGCCCGCTGCGAGTAACTGGTCCAAAGGCTGCAGGTGTAGAAGGACTGGCAAAATGCCTTAAAAAGTGTAACCTTCACTGATTTTGTAAATTGCTCAGTCTGATCTAACAGTTTGTATGGAGAGATATTTTTTTTCCCCAAAAATTATTCTTTCGGAAAGTTGTTCAGTTTCATTGACTGAGCATGTCCTTTCCATGTACTTGTTTGCAGGAACTGACGGAGCTGGGTTTCGATTACATTACTCCAGGGCCAGATCGCGGCTTGAGGGTCGCGAGGGCCCAAGCTGCTAGGAGACTCGGAACGAAGATCCCACCACCTTACCCAAATGGCTGGTTCTCCTTAGTTGAGAGCAGAGACCTCAAAATTGGGACTGTCTTGCCTGTTGATGCTTTAGGTAAGTAGGTTACAGATACTCGTATTTCCCGACCCGGCGTCAGTGAGCCGCTCACTGTGAGCCGACCGACTCTGAGCGGCGTATCGGTCGCTCACTCAATTCATTCCGTCGGCGTAGTAAGCTGACTGAGCCGCCGACCGGGAGCATAGTTCGCGGTAACTCAGCTGCTCACTGAATGAATCCGCAAGCGTAACGCCGCAGACTGCGTAGAGTGAGCGCTGAATGGACACTCTATTTAAAATATATAGGGAGGCGTACTGGAGGCAGACAGTGAGCGGCTCACTGACGCCAGGTGGGACACGGCCTAAGCGCTCATCATAGTGACTGACTGCACATATTCTGGTGTTAGACTTAATCCTTTGACGACTTTTTTAGAAATCAACAAAGCTATAATTTGTGAATATTTATTACATCCTCATAAACAGCGTTATTTTTTATAATCCTGGCTATTTTAAGAGTTGGTTCTGCCCATGAAACTGAACAACTTTTCCCAAGGAACATAGGTCGCAATACGAAAAAGAAATTCCCATACAAACTGCATCAGCTGATATTTAAGCTTATTTTGTATGGGTGGTCGATTTTTTTTCATGTTCCTTAGGAAAAGTTGTTCAGTTGTTCAGTAATGAACAAATAAGGGTGTAGTGCAATACATCATGTGATGCTCTAAGGGAGTGATCACACGGCTCTAACGATTTTGATGAAATTTAGTATCCGGGGGTTTTCGGGGACGAAAAATCGATCTAGCTAGGTTTTCCGCGTGTTTTTAAGCATTTAAAAAAAATTACTGCGTTTTGTAAAACCTACAGTGCCATCTGTTGGCGAGTAGCATAGCTTGCTTACCCGATGATATTTCAATGTTGAGGTAGCTATTATAGAGCGAAGCTCGGTCGACCAGGTATTATATTATGATACGAGTGAAGCGTCTACAATAGCCTATCATAAAACCTTCGATAAGATAACCCAGTAATATCTCAAAATGATTTTATTCCAACACTTCCTTTGTTCGGATAAATCTACAAAGTAAAAAATCGCTAAATTTCACTACCACAGGCAGGATTTGAACCTGCGTCTTCTCCGTTCAGTACTGGAGACGCTTTACCATCTAGGCTACCGTGGTTCTATCTGATGTTGTGATGCCGCCATTTAATAAGCATTTGCTGTACTAGCTCAAATAGTCCATCATTGCAGATAATTATAATTCAAGTCGAGTTATCAGGCTGGACGACAGTAGCCCAGTTGGCAAAGCGTCTCCGGTCTGAACGGAGAATACGCAGGTTCAAATCCTGCCTGTAGTTGTGAAATTTTGCGATTTTCTTCTTTGTACAGTAATATTTCATGCAACATTATGCATGTGGCATAAACGATTCAAATGAGAATTGTACGGTACATTTGGTTACGTAATAAGTTGGAACATACTGTTCTCTTTCCAATAATATACGATGATTAAGGTGCCTACTTTATTGCCTTGGGTAGATATCAGTGAGTATACTTTATCCTAAGTATACTCGTACCATATGTGATAAACTCAATCGTAGGTTTGTTCAATGCATGTAAAGATGTCCTCCGTGTGGTGCCGGCAAAGAACAGTACCAACCCATATCTACTTGTGGGTGTCGTAAGAGGCGACTACAGTATAATGAACCGGAGGATGGACAGCAGCATCTTCCTGTGTATCGTACACACGGCCGCACGTCGGTGGAAACACTTTGACCTTGAGCTGGTCTCTGGTTTCGGGTGTTTGTAGCGCAGCGCTGGTTCAGCTTACACTGGTTTTGTTTCCACTTGCTAGCTGCCGCTCTTACCATCTTAAATACTGCAGTCAACAACAACAGCGGTCGCTTGCCGTAACGATTAAAAGCGTTGTGACTATAGTAATTCCACCACGCGTTTTAGTTGGAATTCTGGATGGATCTCTTTGTTCCGCAGTGAAAGCAAAAATAGAGCGATTTTTAATCCTCAGCCTGAAGAGGTCCAGGCTATCCCTCTCTAGGAAGGAAATGCCGTTGACTTTTCGAATGACAAAGCCTTGAGGAGATTCGTTGACATTCCAGGTCAGAACCTATGCGTGTATAGAGGAGAAGACGGCGTAGCTCGATGCGTAGACGCCTATTGCCCTCACTTGGGGGCGCATCTAGGAGTGGGGGGTGCCGTCTGTGGGAACTGCATCGAGTGTCCCTTTCACAAGTGGCGGTTTGGAGCTGATGGGGTCCTGGTCAGCGTGCCTGGAGCTGAAACTGGTAAGGTATAGGTGTGGGCAAACTACTTGAATAATGACCTTGGATGCGCAGAGTCGATTTTACATACAAATTGATGTGCGCAAAGTTTCCCCCACCACGTGATTATTGTTTAAGTTGTTTGCCCCGCAGTATATCAGTTATCTGTTATAGTAGGAGATCCAACAAGGCGTACCTTACACAAAACCTGCTGGGATGAAACTTGGCACAATTCAAATAAACACTTATAGATAACATATAAGAAGTGGTGCTCCCCGGCAGGACGTGACAGAGATGCACAGTGGGGCATAATGTCGAAAATGTGCCGTGTTTTACTAGGTCGATAGTTGTATCTTTTGAACCGACATAGGTAGCTGGTTGAAAATTTCACAGGATATGTATTTTTAAGACACATGTATTACCTAATAATAAAAACTAAAAATAAAAAATAAGGGGGGTCGCCATACACGAAACGTATTTTGTTTGTTTTTGCTCTGTCGTCAACACAGCTCGAGCGTCAAACTTGGTATGAAATATAGTTCCCTAAAATGTCAATAAAATGACATGTCCTGACTGACTGACTAACTGACTGATTGACTGACTGACTGACGCCCACCCGTGACCGCTTTAGCTACACGTTTGAAATTGTGTGCTCTAAATTAATGCATACCACAAACACCTTAACATAAATGATTGATGAAAAGCTAAGTAAAAAAAAAAACTTCTATCCAGAGCAAAATCAAACAAAATAGATCGTTTCTTGTATGGCGACCCCCCTTATTTTTTATTTTTAGCGTTTATTATTACACATATCCTGTGAAATTTTCAACCTATGACGGTTCAAAAGATACAACTATCGACCTAGTAAAACCCTAAACATTTTAGATATTATGCCCCACTGTGCGTCTCTGTCGCGTCCTACCGGGGAGCACCACTTCTTATATGTTACCGATAAGTGTTTACTTGAATTGTGCCAAGTGTCTTCCCAGCAGGTTTTGTGCAAGTTACCCCTAGTAGGTAATACTAGTAACTATTACCTAACCAAAATGTATTACTATGTATTGAATGAATGAATGAATGAATAATTTATTTCAGAACTAATTGTTCCATAACTAGTTAATTAATAATTACAAATAATATTATAAAATGTCATATAAGTAGTGTAGTATAAATTAATACACAGTGTCACACAGAGTTAAAACCTATTTTATCAGTAACATCATCCAGTGGTGGGCTATAGGACACCCGCACCTACCCCCCACTGCCCTCAGGATGGTATTAGGGCTGCCGCCCACTCTGTTCAAAAAGGAGGCCACTTTTTTGCGAATAATCGCGTGAAAGCCGTCAGTGCGCGCCTCGGCAAACATGCCGGAGGCGCTACAGCGCCACGGCAGCCCCAATAGCATCCTGAAGGCGTTATTATATTGGACGCGTAAAGCGTTGTAGGTCTTCTGCGTATATTTCACCCAAAGGCTGCTCGTATAAAAGGATTGGCAGAATGCCTTAAAGAGAGTGATCTTGACTTCATTTGAGCAGCGAGCAAACCTTCGGGCAAGCATATTGCTTCTGACCGCCAACGCTCTACGTTCCCGCTCTATATCTTGGTCATCTTTCAGATCTTCCGTAACAACATGACCCAGGTATTTAAATTGCTTGACTCTCGTCAAGGGGATCCCATATAGTTTGACGGGGGGCACTTCCTTAGGAGAGCTGTTGCCCGCAGTGAAAACCAGGAGCTCACTTTTCTTGGTATTGTATTTCAACCCATGACTTTTCGCGTAAGTTTCACACTCGTGCAACAGCTCCCTAAGCGCGCTAATCGACGGGGCCAACAGCACCATATCGTCCGCGTAGCTAATGTTATTGACTCTGACGCCATCGATTGAACAACCCGCATGCATGCTGCTGAGCCCGCGAATCAGCTGGTCTACGTACAGGTTGAAGAGCCGAGGAGACGTCAACCCCCCCTGTCTCACCCCGCACTCCAACCTGTAGTCCTCCGAGCGTTCTTCCCCCCATCGCACATAGTTCACCTGATTTTCGTACCAATGTCTGAAGATTCCAGTGAGCTCAGACGGAAGATTCGCTCCTTTCAATTTATCCCATAACACCGGATATGACACCAGATCAAAAGCCTTAGATAGGTCCAAGAAGCACGCATACACTGGCGTGCTTCTATCTGTATAGTACCTGACGGTGCTCTTGAGCGCCAGGATTGCACTTTCTGTGGATAATCCTGCCCTAAATCCAAATTGGGAATCATGCAGACTAATATGCTTATCCAAGCGCACATCAAGAACACCATCAAGTACCTTAGCTGTTATGGTTGCTAATGAAATGGGTCTGTAATTGGTCTTATCTGAAGAATATCCCGTCTTATTTTTAATAATTGGCACAACTATTGTTTTCATTAAGTTAGGTGGCAAGTGCGAGTGTCGTATACAAAGGTTGAACAGAAGTGCCAAAACCCTGGGCAAGTGAGACCCCGCATGTTTAAAGTGCTCTACGCTAAGTCCATCATGACCAGGAGATTTGCCCCTGGTCATTCGTGAAATCACCACAGCAACTTCCTTAGCTGTAATAAGCACCGGCGACACCGGCGGCGAATGCGCTTCATGATCCTCTTCACTAGTGGTACTATTCGGTGCTAGCGCAGACGTCACCGGCTGTGCCGATACTCTAAAGTGGTCTTTGAAAAGGTTCGCGATGGCTAAAGGCTCACTTACCCCATCCACACTCACGGGCAGTCGCGGCTTAGAATTATTAAGTTTGTTTACCTTCTTCCAAAAATCACTGAAACGTTTCGAGTTATGTGTCGTTGCCAAAATGTCCATTTTAATTTGGTCTGCATGTTTAATGCACCATTTCAATTTAGTTTTAAATGCTTTCCTACTTTCACACATATTATTATAATAGATCCCGCTTCTCTTTCTACCGTGTAACACCCATATCTCAAAATCAAGCCGCGCCTGCCCGTGCAGATGTTTGATGTGCTTATTCCACCCTGTTATGTAAGGTTTTTTATCGGATTGTTTTTTAGCGCCTCTACCACAACTATTACTGGTCACAATCGCCGCTTCAGATAGCTCGTAAACTAAATCATTATATAAGGCATCAATAACATTTCTGTGATCGATGTTCATACACATGCCGTAACTACATTGTTCGCAATCAAAAGGAAGGGTCATTTTACTCAACCGATTATGACATATTTTATTGTATTCATGTATTTGATTTAAATCCCGCTCTCCCCATATTGCATTATTATAAACTTTTTGGCTGGAATCCAGTTTGCGTCTTAAAACTTCTAAGTTACAGTTAATATGCAGCGGAAAATGATCGGACCAATAAACATTATAAGAAACATGTACATCTACTATAGACCCCAATGTTGCTCTAGTTACGACACAATGATCGAGCCAACTTTGTGTACCGTGTATCTCACTGATATACGTATAACAGAATTCAAACCCAGTTTCTCAATGTCCGCACATACCCATTGCTGGTCACAACAAAAAGACAAGAGTTCCTCACCAAAAAGTCTCCCTGGATGTGCATTGAAGTCTCCTAATATATATACACTGTCTTCTCCAGCACTTTCAACGATCGCACTTATAGCACTCATACAGTCTGTAAATTGCACCAGGTTATCGGCGCAATCTGTCGGTAAATATGCACTTATGACCACGAACGAACGATCATCAACTGATATTTTTATAGCACAAATTCTCTTATGATTGCACTGCACTACTGACACGTGTGAGAAAGCGTCGCGGCGCCACAGAAGGGCCACCCCTCCATGTGGCCGCCCGCGTAGTGGCCCGGCGCTTGTATCCACTGCTGACACGCCCGTCGCACCAAACCCGGAGTTGATGTCGTCCAGCAGTGGGATGTCGTGTGGAAGAACCCAAGTCTCCTGCAACGCTATCACATCGGCTTTTTCACATAATCCTCTAACGCAGTCCATGGACTTCTTTATATCCTTACAATTAAAAGTAACAAGTCTTAGTTTAGTAGGTATTATCCATCTTTGGGTTTTACGATCGTCAAATGGCATAAATAATATGACTTACTTAAAGTAAGGTTCAATCACTGTCTCGAAGCTGTTTTAGCCTTATCTCCAAACTTAACAAACTGTCTAAACCTAACGTCCGTCGGCCACAGCTTGTCGTCCAAATAAAGGGATAATTTACTTCTGGCTACAAATATCTTATAAGAGTCGTAGCTTTTTTCACGACGCATTTTTAACTTATACAGTGACACACGCTCGCTCGTCTTACTATAAATATATTCCTTGATGTCAACTTCTTTGACCTCCTTAGCAACATTATAAATAAATACAGGTACTTTATTCTCCGCAGCTTTAAAATTTCCTGTGTTATTAATTGCAATACCGGTTCTTCCTATGAAACGATTCCTAAGCTTTTTTCGCTGCACCTCGATCCATCGCTGGTCTACATTTTCAGGTTTCCATTGCTTCCCGTCATCAACAATTTCAGCCAAAGTCCTCCGATTACTGCGCGCCACGCTTGACGATGTTTTTTGTTGCGACGATTTATATTTGTTTACATCAGCTGACTGCGACGACGGCGGCACAGGTGGCGAAGGCGACGGAGGCGGCGGCGGCGGGGAGTGCGGGGCGGCAGCCGGCTGATTAGCGGAACCGGCTCCCGCACATATTTGTTTACTCGTACACAGCTTGGACTTACTTGTTTGTGATGAATAAGGAGGGTAGATAGAGAATTGTTCATCAAACGAATTACCTTGTTTTTCGACATTACTGTTCGTCGGAAGAATGGTTTTCGGGGTTGAAGTTATTTTGTTTGCACTCATCCCACCTTGTTCACCCACCTCTAGGCATGATTCATTAGTATTTACAATGCCAATAGGTCCACTGTCTAAATGAAAAGAGCCGAGATAGGCACCTCTTTTTGTATTTACATTCATTAACCTATATTCGGGTACGAAAGATGGATCTTGGCACTTCGGGGGTGTACCTTGTTCAGTTGCACTTTGAACCTTCGTCTTTAACGCTTCCTGCAATTCGTCTTTCGTGACGCATTCAGCCATCAGCTTCGTCAAATCTTCACGCAAAACCAAAATATCTTTTAACAGTCTTGTCGCATCTATATGGTCGAAAGTGACCGGCGGTAATCGGTGCAACATTATTACTTGCTAAACCAGCCGGGATGTAAAACTTATAAATTAAGCTTTATATATGTATTTATATCTGTATTTAAAAATTACTCTTATTTTTAGACGACCCGTTAGCGCAGATAAAACCCAGAGGTTTGCGTGCTAGCGATGTCCATTATATTTTAATATATTTAAAAAAGACGTAGAGTTGGCAGCTTCTCACAGTGTGGATCGACGATCTGATCAGGATAGGGGAAATTTTTGTTCGGCAGTGTAAGTTTTTATAGGGTTCCGTACACAAAGGATGCCAACGCGAGAGTTTATTATAAAGCCTACGTTATCTGTCTGTCCAATCTTTCAAGGACTGTATGTTTTGAGCCGTATAGTAGCTAAATGGTTAAAAACATTCACAGATTATGTGTTTTTATGGCAGATTACCTAATAAATAACAAAAACAATAAAAAATTTAAAAGTAAGGCTCCATACCAGAAAAGTGTTTTTTTATCATTATTTTATGGGATACAAAATTTAATGTAATGCAATTTAATATAATTTAATTTATATTCAAAACTGTTATCTATCAAACAAAAATTATTATAAAATATCAAATTATCTAGAAGAGAAAAATCCATGGGATTAGGCTACTTACTATGTTCTAACAGGCTAATTCAAAATTTAAACTGACATGGTAGAGCGTATAAACTCAACCTTAAGTCTTGTCTCCGACTGGGGTGACAAAAATCTGGTGAGTTTCAACGCCACCAAAACACAAGCGTGTCTATTCACTGCCAAAAGGAGTCCATTCAATCTGGCTCCTACTTTTCGAGGTACATCTGTACCGGTCACCGATAGCCTCGAGCTTCTTGGCATGAAGCTGTGTGCAAACCTGAGCTTCGGCGCCAACATTGAGTCAAAAGCTCAAACTGCGACAAAAAGTTGGGTATCCTCAATAAGGTTAAGCGGTATTTCTCTCCTGGACAGTTGCTAGTTGTATATAAAGCACAAGTCCGATCTTGCATGGAGAATTGCTGCCACCTTTGGGATGGCTCAGCCAAATACCAACTAGCCGCTCTAGACTCGATCGATCGCAGATTCAAGAAGCTCGTTGGTGATGAGATGCTAGTGAAAACCAAGTTTCACAGCCTAGCCCACCGGAGCAAAATTGCATGTCTGTCGGTATTTTACAGATTGTACTTCGGAGAGTGTGCCCAAGAGCTCCATGAGCTTATTCCGCCATCCCCCTTCTACCATCGGGAATCCAGACGCACCGCAGGATATCATATCACCCATATTTCATACATCCGCACAAAGCGCTTTGAAACATCCTTTATAATGCGCACAGCTAAGGAGTGGAATTCTCTGCCTGCGTCTGTGTTCCCGAGCTCTTATAACCCGAATCTATTTAAGTCACGAGTGAATAGGCTTCTTCTGGGCATGCTCGTTCCATCGTCGACCTCATCTTTGTCCTCAAGGCTAGATCGAGGTCAAGAGTAAGCCCATACATAGTAAAAAAAAAAATTACAAATGTTTATTGTATCAACCCTGTACATTTAAACATATTTAAAAGAGCGCGTGGGTTTTTACCTCAGAACAAAAACCTCTTTGGTTTTTACTGTCGCTTCTTTTTTTCCCAGCATGGCGCCACCTCAGAACAAAAACCTCCTTGCTTCGCTCGGAGAAGAAACCATGCTATTTTTTTTCAGTATGGGATGACAACTGCTAGCATGTCTCATGCCATGTCAAGTCGTCAGTGATCACATCCTACCAAATTAGATGAACGACGCGTTCATTGCATTTACAAAGTTTATAGGATTATTGTAACTTGTTGGGATTTTAACGGTTGAAAATATTTCCTAAATTATATGTTGTAAACATTGTGTAAATTATAAAAAACATGTAGTGAATAACATGAAAATATCGTGAATTTATTCTTAAGTTGCTCTCCATATTAGTGATTGTTCTTTTTAATAATAACGTGTGTAGTTGATGGCTGTACATCTTCAAAACAACAAAACGAAAATTACAAAGAAATTTTGTCTTTTCATCTGTAAGTTTAATCAGTATTTTTCATGTTTGTGGATTATTATCACAAATATTGCATAAAAAAATGTCAACTTATCATTTCTACAGTCAGATAATATGGAATTGTTACGTATTTTACTGTAATTTATCGTTTTTTGTGGGATCATGTTGGAGTTTATGAGTGATGTATTTTTTATCGATAGTAGTATTTTTACTTTCGAGCTGAGCGAGAAAGGTATTATATTCGTGAAAAAAGTTGCACAAACTTTCTCAAAAATGTGTTCTATATCACTTAAGCAAGTCCCCTAAAAATGTCCGTCTGTCGGTTGGTCGGTCTGTCCGTCACGCTTTGGCCTAGCGGCTAAACGAATGGTCCTATTAACACCATATTTTTAATTTAAGACTTTTATTTCCGAATGGTTTTTTGCTGGCTCTCATTTTGAGGGTAGCTGTCATTCAACAAAAATGAAGAATTGAATTTTTTTTAAAAACGGTTCAAATTATTTTTATGAAACTTTGCTTGACTAAGCATCTCTATGCAAGGTATCTTGCGCCATCATCAGTTTGTCTGTGTGATTCCATATAAGGGGTGTTCCTGTACTACCAAAACGTAAACTTGTGATTTACTCATAGGGTCAGTGCACCACTAGATGACCAAGCACCAATAGCTGACCAAAACTTAAATTTGAACTGAAAGTAAGAAAATTTTAAAATACCGCGATTTTATATAGAATTTAACTATGTTGGCGTCTTACAATAAAGTTATGGGTTTGTCTAGCTAGTACTTTAGTATGTTTATTCGAAGTGGTCATGCAATGTAACATTTGAAAAAAAAAACTTTAAGAGCATATTTTGTAAAGTCCTTAACACTTATTATATCACAAGCCTAATAGTCCATTGAATGAGTCCCTCCAAGGGGGGTCTAGAGTGCGTGAGTTAGTAACGTAAGATGTTTCTTCGGAAACATGTCAAGAGTCCCTAGGTAATAAACATACTAAAACCCCGGGACACTAGGAGGAGCCCCGGAGTGGGGGGAGGGGGGGAAAGGGTCCATTTTTTCATTTTTCGCTTAAATCTCAAAAACGGTACATGTTAGAGAAAAACTTTCAAGGAAAAGTTGAAAGGCCATTAAATTATCTACAAGTTGTACCTAAATCATTTTTTTCTATTCGCAGCCGTTTTCGAGCTACATCCCATAAAGGTGAAAAATTTGAAAACTTTTTATTTTACCAACTTAGGGTGCCCGCAGACGATCGTTTTTTTCTCCGTTTTTGTTGTGGATTGTAAGAAATGACGATGATGATGATGATGTCATATGAGAGGCACTAGAGGAAAAAAAAACCGGTCAAGTGCGAGTCGGACTCGCGCGCCGAGGGTTCCGATATACCTATAGTATTTTTGGAAGCAATAAAGTCCATTTTCAGGACCGCAAAACTAAATTTGTTTGTAAAGGTTTTTTGCAGATTTCTGAAAAACTGTGCAACTTAGAAAGATCGTTTTATTTTTGCTGTAAAGTTTATATAAACTTCTGTCAACTGTAATTAATTCAGATTTTTCCTTACTCAAACTTCGGAGATAAGGGGGGGGGAATGGTATTTTTCTTGACATTTTTCATCATAACTTTAAAACTAAGAAATTTAAAAAAATACAAAAATATATTTTAAAATGTACAAGTAAAGCCCTTTCATATGATACCCCACTCGACCTAGTAGCGACAATTTGAAATTTGGCCCCCCCTATTTTGGCCCCCTTTATATTAATAATCATACTTTTTTCAAAATTTTTTCTTGTGCAATTAAGTTGGGCAACTATATTCTAAAACTATTCCAAATTTCAGGTTGATAGCATAAGTGGTTGCTGAGATATAGAGGTGTGACAGACAGACGGACAGACAGAGCGGCACCATAAGGGTTCCTTTTTTTTACCATTTTGGTATCGGAACCCTAAAAAAATAAAAAGTTCATGTATCGTAACTACCCTAATAAAATTCAATTCCTCCTGAACGCCTCCATGGTGGAATCTGGTTTTTTTATCAATGATAGACCTAATTATGAGCAATCTATCGGTACCGGTCACAAGTTGCACTTTTGAGGTTTTCGGAAGAAAATAATAATAAGATCAAGTTCAGTAACTCAAACTACCCTAATATAATATTTTGACAATCGATTCCTCCTAAAGGCTTCCATGGAGGAATGTGTTTTTTTACCAATTATAGACCTAATTAAGAGCAATCTATCAGTACCGGTCACAAGTTGCACTTTTGAGCTTTTTGGAAGAAAAAAAATAAAAAGGTCAAGTTGCGTAACTACCCTAATATAATATTTTGACAATCAATTCCTCCTAAAGGCTTCCATGGAGGAATGTGTTTATTTTACCAATTATAGACCTAATTAAGAGCAATCTATCAGTACCGGTCACAAGTTGCACATTTGAGTTTTTTGGAAGAAAGAAATATTTTTTGATCGATTGATGTGATAAACATGGGTATGTAGTATGGGGAAATTGTTTGAGCCAAAATCATTTTTTACTGCGTGTAACTCAGAAACGGTAGGATATAGGAAAAAATTGTTTAGGTACAACTTGTAGATAATTTTATGGCCTTTCAACTTTTCCTTGAAAGTTTTTCTCTAACATGTACCGTTTTTGAGATTTAAGCGAAAAATGAAAAAATGGACCCTTTCCCCCCCTCCCCCCACTCCGGGGCTCCTCCTAGTGTCCCGGGGTTTTAGTATGTTTATTACCTAGGGACTCTTGACATGTTTCCGAAGAAACATCTTACGTTACTAACTCACGCACTCTAGAACTTTTTATTCAATGGACTATAACTAATTCATAGTCGAACTTTTAGAAGTGACTCTGAAAGTAGAACTAACAATTTAGTTTTTTTATGAATTTCGTCATAAAACCGCTTAAATGGTCAACTAGTGGTACCTACATTGACCCTAATTGACTACATTAAGTTTGTATTATTTTCTATAATTTTAATTTTGTTTTGCGTATCTACCTGAATGGATATTCAATTTGATTGGATTTTGTGAAAATTTAGTACACAGGATGTACCAAAAACTTAAAGAGCTTTACAGTCGACAAAACTGAACAACTATTCATAAGAAACAGAGTTTTGAAATTTAAAAACTGTGAAAATTCATATAAAAGGTGTTCCAGTACTACCAAAATTTGAACATGTGATTTGTTCGAAATCGTTTACGGTTGGTTTGTTTTAATATTTTACAATTCGAGTTCCGAATTCATGTGGTAGAACATTTTTCAGAACCTTAATAAACGTTTGTAATTCCATACTATGTGTAGGTATGGTATTACAAATTTAAGTTTGCGGTTGACAGTTCTAATTGCATATCGCGAGAAAGTAAGTGCAGTGCTGCTGTACCATTTATTATATTTTACAACATTCAACGCGTTTTGTTTTCATTCTGGGTTCGATTTCCGATGGGGACACTGTCAAACAAATATAACTTTGTGTGTCTTCGCCAAATTGAAATGTCTCAATCAGCATGAATCATCCTGAATCAACAAATTGTAAGAAAATTAATAAAAATACTAAATTAATCTACATAAAATTCTCTACAAAAAAGGTTTGAAAGTTTTTCGCTACAAACAATACTGACAAGCAATTCTTGTGCTCATGCAACGCTTTGGCTCACAAGCTTATGAAGATTCTGGGTCAAGCTTATCCGAAACCAGAAGACTACAGGCTCATTGTGCTCTAAGGTCCAATAAGGAACTCAGCTCCACGTTATAAGGCAAGATAAGATACACGAAATTTCGCTTGAAAATTTATTTGAGCTACTTAGAAGAAAAACACAAACCCGTATTTCAGCATTTTTGCAAAACCATCCCAAATGGATTGAATTGAGGGATAAAAGTTTGTTTTAAAATCCTACATAATTTGTATGTAAGCTAGAGATATTCATGAAATTAAAAAAAAAAGAACCTTTACACCTCCTACCCCTCTTGCCTCCACCGCTACCGTCCATTACTTTTAGTAAGTAAGTAAGTAAGAAATTTGGTATCTTTAATATTAAAACACCTACGTAAGAAATCACCTGTAGTAAAAAATGCAAAAAGTATTTTTTTTTAATGAATTTAATCACTGCTTTTAACAGATTTGCCTTTTATTAAAGTTTAGTACTTCAACTTTTTGGTCAAAGTTTCGACATCGATTTGTCCTTGTGTAACTTATCGACTATCGATAGATGAAAGCATGCGCACATCCCTACTTGTGACGAATTATTTCTTATATATTACTTCTATATGAGGTCAAATTTCTTTGGGCGCCACCTTGTTTGTGAAGCGTGACGTCATTAAGAGATGTTAATATCCAACAATGAATAAACTATATTTGATTTGAATGTGCGGTTTCAATAGAGACTTGCTCGTTTTTTATATGAGAAAATTCTGTTAGGAACTGCATTTTTAGGAGCTCTTGATAGACACTCCCTAGAGCTACACGCCCCTATAGCTCACGTAGGGCTATTATAGTACAGTAGCCGCGATCTAAAAGAACCCAAAAACCGAATCAGGTAGGACTTGAATTCCCAGTTATTAAATTGTAGGTAAAAGTAATATTGAAAATTTTTTGAAAGTTATATAAACTTTGGTACCCCGGTAACTTACATACCCCGAATACGAATTTTCCCGTGGGAATGAAGTATTTTCCTGCGGTAAAAAGTAGCCTATGTTCTATTCCAGGACCTAACCTATATGTGTGCCAAGTTTCATTAAAATCATTTCAGTAGTTTTTGCGTGAAAGAGTAACAAATATCCATCCATCCATCCATACTTACAAACTTTCGCGTTTATAATAATTTTTAATTAGTCCTTGATAGAGAAAGATATGCATGTACTCATGATACTGAACAACTTTTCCGAAGAAACATAGGTCGAAATACGAAAAAGCAAATTTGACCTCCCATAAAATCTGCGCTATCAGCTGACGAAGTTTCTAGGGAGGTCAAAACTTGATTTTCGTATTTCGACCTATGTTCCTTGGGGAAAGTAGTTCAGTATCATGAGTACATTCATACCTTATTCTATGAAGAACTAATTAAAAGTCACCCTATATACATATATAATAATATATAAGAATGAAGTAGGAAGTAGGATAGTAGGAAGTAGAATAGGATAGAAGCAAGTAGGATAGGACATTGGTAATAACCCCGTAATACCCCGACTAGAATTGCTTTCCTATTAACAGCAGCACCTTTTTTTCATTAGTGCCGAAAGGAGTCTCCATCAAGACCTGGAGTACTGTGGAAGCTGACGGGGCGGTTTGGATCTGGCATGATGCTGAAGGAAGACCTCCTTTGTGGAAGCTCGAGGATGCAGAAGAGTTGAAGACCTTCACATACAGGGGTGGCAACCTCTTCACTGTCAGCTGTCATGTTCAGGTACAGTCAACGCACCGCAGGATATCACCCATACTTGGTTGATATTCCGCACATTCGCACAAAGCGCTTTGATACATCTTTTATAATGCGCACGGCTAAAGAGTGGAATTATCTGCCTGCGTCTGTGTTCCCGAGTTCATATAACCCGAATCTATTCAAGTCGCGAGTGAATAGGCTTCTTCTGGGCAAGCTCGCTCCATCGTAGACCTCATCTCTGTCTTCAAGACTAGCTCGAGGTCAAGAGTAAGCCCATTTGCTATAAAAAAAAAAGTCACAGTCAAGAGCAGGTCAAGTCAAATCAAATCAATAGTAGATTAGTAGCCAAGGGATTAGTAGCCAAGGGCTGTAAGGCATCAATTGCAGCCCGAGATGTTTAGGCGCACGAGCGCAGCGAGGGCGCCTATACTTCGAGGGTGCAATTGATGCTTACACCCGAGCTAACTACTCTGCTTTACATCTCGATTGTGAGGTAAGTAGGTCCTTATTACCACCAAATTGTAGGTGACCAATTAGCGCTCTAGGGTAATAATGTAGCTAGAAAAGCCATAGGGCGGTAAGTAATTAAACTCAATTACTTACAGCCCTAGGGCTTTTCTAGCTACATTATTACCCTAGAGCGCTAATTGGTCACCTACAAGCCCCATTTGGGGGTAATAAGGACCTACTTACCGAATATGAGAGATGTAAAATTATTTATTGCTGTAAATACAGTAGTATTAACAAGATGTTCGGTGATATTTACATAGTCCTTGCACTGTAAACTCCATAAGAGCATAGCAATATTTACAAAAAAGTAGTCAAAGTTAAAAGATTTGAAAGCATAGATACATTACAAATTCACAAGTCATAATATAAGCCAACTTAAATAATACCTAATAAAATTTCATTGCCCAGTCATAAAAAGTCAAAATAATACAAATAAAATGTCAATTATAAAAAAAAAGTTAATAAAAAAATAATAAAACAAAATGTCAAACAGAGAATCTTAAATACTATGGTTTGTGTCAGTTTCCAAATATTCCCTCACAGAGTAAAAACATTTTCTTATGAGCCAGCAGTGCAGTTCATTCTTTAATTTGTTTAGTGACAGTAGTTTAAATTATCCAGGAAGATGGTTGTATATTTTTGTACACATGTAATAACAATTAATGCTATGTATCCTGTGCGGTGTCGGCAGTCCCGTGTGGTGCCGGCAAAGAATAGTACCAACCCATACATACCCATGGGTGTCGTAAGAGGCGACTAAGGGTTATAAACTGGAGGATGGGCAGCAGCATCCTCCTGTGTATCATACCATCTTAATCACTGCGGTCACCTACAACCGCGATCCATGGTGCCAGCCGTGACGCTGACAAGCGAGGTGACTATGGTACTTCCCCTCCACATTTTTCCAGCAAAAGCTGGAAGTTTGGAGGGAGCTCCCTGTCCTGTAGTGGACGTTTCATGGGATGTTATGATGATGTAGTTATTACGGCCTATGTTAATAAGTCTGTTTGGGTACCTCGTGTTGAAGCAACATACATCCTGACAAGAGTGACACTGGCATCGTGACTCTAGCCCCAACGGTGATTATCGGTTTACCAACTTTTGTTCAGCGACTTTTGCCATACAAAATGCCTTCCGTGTAGTGCCGGCAAAGAATAGTACCAACCCATCTCTACCCGTGGGTGTCGTAGGAGGCGACTAAGGGTTATAAACTGGAGGATGGGCAGCAGCGTCCTCCTGTGTATCATACCATCTTACTTACTGCGGTCACCAACAACCGCGGTCCATAGTGCCTACGCTAACAGGCGTGGTGACTATGGTACTTCCACCACAAGTTTTTGCTGGAGTTCTGGAAGGAGCTACCTGTCCTGCAGTGGACGTTTAATGGCAGGTTATGATAATGATGATGATACAAAATGTATTGATCACTTTACCTACGTTTCACGTTGTTTGCGAAGACGATTTTATTTTGAGCGAAGTTTCCAAAGTTGGAGAACTAAAATAGTTGCTTTTAACCTCTCTATAATTAGTGTATCGACGCACCTGCGGATCTTTCTGACGCGGAGAGTTCCGCTCATTACGCTCGCAACGCTTTTTACAAGACACATCTGGCAGAATTTTCGCGGGTGACACATGACAGATTTATCGGTCGCGGAACTTTCCGCGTCGGAATTTCTTTAGGTGTGTCGCGACACTAAGGCCGGTATTTCACTGGGACCCCATGGCAGCGCAACCAGTCGCCGCTACCAACAAAATGTATACAGCTCTAATAGAGAGTTACTCACCTGGTGTCCGGTTGGTTGCGCAACCAATTTGGCGGCGCAACCAGCTCGGATGCTGGTCGCGCTACCACTCCCAGTGAAATATAGCCCTTTATACTGTGGCCGCAGGGTGTGGCGACTCTGGGTCTTTACCGGTGTCTAGTTACGGACACCATGGTGGCGCAACCAGTCGCGCCACCGTGGTGTCCCAGTGAAATATCAGCCTGAGTGGGTAAGCCCATGTCAGGTGAAAAAGTAACCCTGTAGAGGGCAGCACTTACGCGTCGTTTAGAAAATGAAAAGTCGTTAATTTCACAATACCGGGCAGGACCATGGTGGCTTAGTTGGTTTAGCGTAGAAGTAGACGCGGGTTCGAGTCCTGCGGTTGTGATCTTACTATCTAAGGTCATGATTTTCATCGTAATAATACTTGCTCTAGAAATAATTTATAAGTATGAGGGTTGGGCCACATTGATCGACGGCGATCGACGGTCCATCGCATCCTTCGCCACGTCGATGCGAAAGGATTTCCATACTTTGCGTTCGTTTTGTATAGGAAAACCGTCGATCGCCGTCGATCAATGTGGCCCAACCCTTACTCAAATAACCGTGTACCGTGTGGTGCCGGCTAAGAATAGTACCAACCCATACACACCGGTGGGTGTCGTGAGAGGCGACTAAGTGTTATAAGCTGGAGGATGGGCAGCAGCGTCCTCCTGTATCATACCATCTTACTTACTGCGGTCACCAACAACCGCGGTCCATATGGTGACTATGGTACTTCCCCTCCACATTGTTTCAGCAAAAGCTGGAATTCTGGAGGGAGTTCCCTGTCCTGTAGTGGACGTTTGATGGGATGTCATGATGATGACGCAAATAACTGACCGTGTTAAGATAATTTTACCGCTACGCGATAGCGTTGTTCATTTGACAGATATGACGGTAACGCAACCTTTTAGTGTGTTTGCAAAACTTATGACGTTGCGCCCTGGTTCTGGTTTACCCAAGGTTTACCCCTACCATGGGGTCCCATTCCGTACTACGGTTTTTTCGACGGAGTAAAAAGCCCGAATTCATTTGGCCCTTTTGTTTCTAATAATTAAACTAAATGTTACTACTAGCGTGGTAGGTAAAGGTGTGAACTATGACATTAATTCAATTTTAACATCCAGATATCAATTTATTCCAAGAAAATACCTTATGGAAAAAATTGCCCGAACAATTTTCGGCACAAATTCGTTCTATGACGTGAGGCATCTGTACTAGTATAGTATTATATTATCTGTGCCCCTACTTAGTTATCGGAGGCCTCTTGTCAACGTCCGGCCGCCATTTTCGAGCTCAGTTTCAAGCAGACCTTCGAAGAAGTGGCACACCTCAATAAGTTTACCACATGTTCATAGTTGGACACAATTTGGGAAAAATTAAATTTATTGTTTCAGGAGATCCCAGAGAACGGAGCGGATTCAGCCCACTTGAACGCAGTACATTCCACATCTTTATTATCGCAGTTGGCAGAGAAATATCAATTTCTCGAGAGTTTAATCGGTAAGTTTTTATGTTGTTCCTGTATACTACACCAACACCGACGCACCAGCACTACACTTGCACCACATCCACCCACAGGGCATCCCCAGCCCAATGCCCTGTCTAATGCCCTGCCCGACTCCTTGCCCGACGCCCTGCCCGACGTCCTGCCCAACGTCCTGCCCAGCATCCTGCCCGACACCCTGCCCAACGTCCTACCCAACGCCCTACCCAATGCCCTGCCAGACGCCCTGCCCAACGCTGTATATATTAGGTAATATATTTTTTTTATTTTAGGTTATCGTAAAATTTGGTTTGTCTACGAATAACATTACAGTACCTAATTTATTGAAAGTGCTTGATGGTTTTCATTTATTTCATTTTCAATTATTTATTTCATGCAATGTACATTGTGTTGAAAATATGGTCAAAATTAAAACCTGAAACCAGAGACCCGAAGGTCAAAGTGTAAGGTACCACCTGACATGCTGATGCTACCGACTGTCCTTAAGGCCTCTTTAGACTTCGCTGAATCTGCTCGTTGCCAGAAAATAAACAATCGACATGAAGATAATGATTTTTCGACACATCTTATTTTCGGTCTCTTTACGATGCAAATATTACAAAGGTATTTCTGTAAATTAATTAATAATCCTGTTTCAAAAATAATATTTGACGTGGTCCATGCTTTCGTTTGGTTATAATCAAGCTTTGGATGAGTCAAAGGGTGAAGAGAGGGTGGTGAGTGAAGTGGGTGAAGGTAGGTGTGATGAGACGCAGGAGGAGAGGGGTTTTTGGACGTGGCTGGGGGCTTGACGTGCTGTTCACTGTACCTACCTAAATAGACGTATCTACATAAAACTTATGGCCGTATCAAAGATACAGTCAACCAGGACTTTTTTCAAGTAGTCTATCTTTTGAACATCCGTTACTGGCAATACCAATTCAGTGCAAGCTGTATCAACGACGTCTTAAGAGGCCTTTACATACCGCAGTGATAAAATCAGGAAAAATATTGAATTTTGCGAAATATCGTACTGAGTTTAAAACTGTGTTTAAGAGTTCCTCACACATCAAAGTCCTCAAAGTTTTACATACTTACACTTTACTACTTTTCCAGGAGCTCACTACTGGACAGGCGAATGGTCTAAAGGTGCCAACCACACAGCCACAATCAAACTCACACATGACTACAAAATCATGAAAATAAACCTTTTTCACATAGACGTTGATGTTACGCAGGTAAAAAACGCATCAATATTCTAAAAAAAAAACGGCCAAGTGCGAGTTGAACTCGCGCCCTAAGGGTTCCGTACCTATCTTCCACATGATATACTTAAAGCTTTGCTCTTTGATTTTAAAAACTCCGCGACCATCCAACTTGACCCTTCTTTTATAGAAAAGTTCTTGAAACGGGAGCTCACCTTAATTGGTTACTATTAGTTGTGAGAAAAATTGAAATATTGAATGATTTTAGACTATTCCCTTTAATTGTACTTTGATACCTAGCTTCTTGTCAAATTTCATAATTTTAGGTCACCGGGAAGTACCCTGTAGGTTTTGCTTTTTTGCATAAATGTATAGAGATGAGGACATAAAAAGCCATATCTTTTGATTGCGTCGTTGTAAAAAATTGAAATTTTCAGATCTTGTGTGGTGTATGGACCTTAATATTCCTTATCAATTTTAACCTGATACCTCTTCATGTTCGTGAGAAAAAGGGTCTTGACAGATAGACAGACGGACAACAAAGTGATCCTATGAGGGTTCCGTTTTTTTTATTTTGAGGTACGGAACCCTAAAAAGTAAGCATACAGACAGACATATCCACATACACGCAGCAGCAGAAAGAAGGACTTCTGCGCATCTTACCATAATCACCATAGAATACACTGTTTCATGTATTCTATGATAATCACCGTTCTTCTCATGCTACAATTTCGCTACAATTTTTCTAGTCACTAAGGTTATTAGAATTGCATCCAATAGGATGTTTTCAAAAACTTTTTGAAAGTTCAACTGCAGGTCAGCATAATGTGACATTCTGTGAACGTGACATTTTGCTTTGGTAAACTCTTGGTAAACTTTAGTGTGACATTTTGTGAACGTGACATTATGCGCCGGGAGGGAAAATCTATCATGGTGCCACCCAAAGATTTCGGACCTGATTGTTTCACTCGGAATAGATACCTTGCTAATTTATTTTAGTAGGGGATGACATCTACCAACATGTCCCAATCCTATCATCGACGTTCACTAGGAAACATTCAAAATAGCCTGTCAAATCCATAGAACGACGCCTTCACTACCTTGTGACAAATTATTTCTCTAATCCTCCTTCTAATTACCTTTATTTTTCTGTGGTGCCACCATTGGTTAAGTCAGAGGAGTGAATACATGCAAAACATTTCCATCAAATCTTGGAATTTGGATTTCATGAAGTCTGGTTTTGTCCTTTCTCACTGAAAACGCACTCAGACTGTGACTGTGGTTGATCAAACACAGCTTCATTTAATTATGTACCCCACACTAGTAGTTACACTGGGTGTAAATGCAAATGCGTATGACAGCTCAAGGGAGTGCTCAGACCAAGAAACTGAAACACTTTTCTAAATAATTGGAGATTTTTTTTGCTTCTCCATGCTGAATGCACTGTCGACCGACACACAACCTAGAGCTATCGCACGATTTGGCATTTACCAATCCTTTTTTTTGCAGATTGGTCCTGGCTTGGTCCGCCTACGCCTGAACAGCCCATTTGGGCCTGTTTTGATCTCACATTCAGTGACGCCCATGGGTCCATTGCAGCAGAGAGTCGTGCATAGAATATTCACACCGACCTACAACGCTCCTATCGGCGTGATTATCAATAGGGGCGAGTCTTATCAGGTCAGTTTATTTGTATATTTTTATTTAGTGTAGTTCTACTTTCTATAATGGTTTTTTGAAACTAAATTAATTACCAAAAGTTTAATAAATATTCAGACTTGCTGGGAAATCATACCTTTCGCAATTGAGACCTGAGTACTTTATTACAACCATAATGTACAGTACAGGTCCATGATTATAGTAGGGGATACCCTACCTGATTTAAAGATTAAAAACTTTGCAGTGCCCAACTGGATCCATAATTGATAAATTATGGATCCAGTTGGGCACTGCAAAGTTTTTAATCTTTAAATCAGGGGTGTGGTGCGTAGGAAGAAAATGTTTAAAGAGATATTAGGAGATGCTTGAAGGAGCGTGGTGGTGGCCCCCATGCCAGCGTGTTCCTAGTTGTCGCTGGCCATTCAATGTGGATACGCGGCAAGCGTCGTGGGTACGTTTGGGCCGAGTGAGAACAGGGGCTGGCTACCTACTAGACTGAGGATTATCTGTTTTGTCTAATAATGTATATCAAGAACATTGTGTTCGTTTCCAGTTCGAACGTGACGTCACTATTTGGAATAACAAGAGATACGTCAGCGCTCCAGCGTACGTCCGCGCTGACAAAACCATACGCGCGTTCAGAAACTGGTACGCGCAATTCTACAGTGAACACAGTGTTAGCTTTAAAGACGCAAACTCCAACACCCTGGATTGGTGATTAACATGCTGATGCTGCATGACTAATACATGATGCTAACTCAATTGTGTAACTCACAAAATTCTGTGAAGGTGCGTCTAGATTTCGCGCAAAAACCATCGAACAAAGTTCGATTCGCGTAGCAGCTCGAACTAAGCAAATTCGCTCAATCGAACGTATTTTGACAGCAAGCGTCAATGCGTTGCATACATTGCGCTCTATTATACTCTATAGTGAATTATCTGTGGTTGCATGCAACCAAACAACGTGGTGCCAAAAAGGGCTCGCGAACAATTGCTGCGGTCAAACATTGCTCACATGTTCGCCCGAGCTGCTTTCTTTGAAGTCGGGACGCACCTTAAGGCTCATACAACCCTAAAATTTGCAGCTTTACAATCGTTAATGCAAATATAGACTTCATTTACACGTAAATAACGTTCACTTAAGCGTGCCTTGCAACGTGGCAATTACGACCAACGGTGACACAGAAATTCCCTAAAAAGAGAAAACTGTATTTTTTAGTATGTTATTTTATCATTAAATATTGTTTTGTCTAAAATATCATAATATATTTTTGATAAAAATTTAGCATTAAAATGGTTACAAATGTGACAAACTAGACAAAATAATAATTAAATTTCTATCTCGACCACATCACTTTTCATTTTTTTTTATAACTACGTTTTTTTCTGCTAAGATAAATGCCATATTTGATGTAAAAAGTGGTTATACGACTCACAAAATAACTTTGGCCCTGTTATTGATGCGCAGAAGAAAAAAATGGCCCATTTTTGACTTCTGCGCATCAATGACAGGGCCAAAGTTATTTTGTGCGACGTGTACCTACGTATTTATTCAGTCTTAAGATCGTTTGGGGAGTTATAATAGAACACAATCTTTATGCTTTGATAACGTCCAAAGTCTACAATTTTAAAGACTTCAACAAGGAATTTGGACTTAACTAGATACATATAATTATATAGTTTATATCACAGAATTTTGTTAGCCGTACAAAGCGATGATTTTACCATAGTTTTACTAAAATCTAGTGTAGATTCTCTGGTTTTTGTAGAAGTATGATTCTACAATGTATATAGATTTATCAATGCATGTCAAATAGCCACGCTTCTTTTATTTGTGTTGCTAAGTAGTCAACGGCATCATTAAAGAGTACTGTAGAGTGTACTTATAGGTTTATAGTGAAGGAAATTTTTGAGATAAAGGCTTCCGTTTTTCGTCTAGACGCAAAACGTACATCTCTTATTTTAAGGTGTTTTTAGACCAATACGACCCTGCTGAATTCATACATGCTTGTAACATAAATAACATACTAACAGTTTTCAAGATGGCGGCCAAAAACTGAAAATCGACTTTTTTTTGGCCTCAGGTGACTTTTTAACGAAATTTAAAAATGAGGTTATATGTTTTTGAGGGCAAAAAATACACTCCGATGCAAAAAAATAACAATTGTCTATGTCATCCGTCTGTACGCCTGTCTGACTGTCCTGCCTTAAAATGGCTGTATCTTTTGATCCCTAATAGACAGCCGATAGAAATTTTCGTAAAATATGTATTACTGTAGTGAATATACCTATCAATAATAAAAATAGTAAAATGTAAGAAACATGCGTGACCCATTAAAAAACAGGTTTGTTTTACGTTTTTTTTGTTTTGCTCTATCGCAAAAACGGAGATACGTCTAACGGAGATAAATTTTCCCCCATTTCATCCCTTTAGGGGATGAATTTCTCAAAATCATTTTTAATATCAAATCCTCATAACATGAGACGCATACTCTGCAAATTTTGTGCTTCTAGCTTCAGTAGTTTCGGCTGTGCGTTAATGTGTCGGTCAATCAATCAGTCAATCAGTCATTCATTCAATCAATCGATCAATCAGGACTTACCTTTTTACTGTACTAGTATGATGACAAATTTAAAATACCTACCGGTGCAGGCATGTACGTACGTACGTTCATACGCATTTAAGGACCACATAACATTATTCCGACCTACACTTGGCCAATTTTGTAAACTGTTAGTATGTTATTTATGTAACAAGCGTGTATGAATTCAGCCGGGTTGTATTAGTCTAAAAACACATTAAAATAAGAGATGTTAATTTTGCGTCTAGAAAAATCTTAATTCAAAAGTTGGACCTAACTATTATGTGGTAGAGTGATAATAATAATAATAATCATCATCATTTATTTGCTTTGAATGGGGTACAATAAAGATTTTTAATAATAAATGAGAACATTTCCACATTCAGCAACTAATACTAGCATGCAAATACTTATAACTACTAAACTAGAAACTAAATGCAACAAAGCTCAGTACTTTTTACATAAAAATTCTTTGACAGAATAAAAGGTTTGCTCAAGAAGCCATATATGCAGAATCCTGTTAAAATTAGTAAGAGTCAGTTCTCTAATAGACTGTAGTAGATTGTTTTAAATATCAACACACCTGTAACCGCAATTGATTTTAAAGTTCGTAGTTCGCGGGGTACATTTTAATACTAATCTCTCAGGATTAAGCAAAATTCAATCACGATTTTCATGGGCTGTTTTAAATAAGTTTTGGTTTTGTTTAACAAATTCGGCCACTTCAAAAATATGCAGGGACGGTCGTGTAAATATAATAGGTCTTTACCTATGAAATTGCCGAAATTTTCTTACAGATTAATGAGATCATAATTCCTATAATTCTAATGCAATTTTTTTCATTTTTTATATTTGAAAGTTGACTTCAAGGTTATCAATTTACGCATAAAATAAAGTTTTAATTGTAAGTTATAAAATTAAAGGTTCAAAAATTGTTCGTCTTAAATGTCGTCCGATTTCTTCATTACATTTGTTATATTTTTTACAGATAATATTTTTCGAAAATTAAATATAAGCTTCTGTTAGCTTAATGTCTTCCCAATAATACTCAAAAATAAAAAAAATTGGATTTATAATTCCCAAGAAAAATGCAAAAATGTTAGTACTGAAAATTGAGTTTACTTAAAATTCGCCATACAAAACGGCAATTTCATAGGTAAAGACCTATTATTTAAATTTTTGAAAAAGTGGTCGACATGAATCACGCGGTGCTGCTCCACAAATGGCACGAACACATTTTTTTCGTGCAATGAATACTTTACCGATGTCCGTGCTGTTTCCCCATAATATAAGCCCATATCTCAATATCGATTGTACATATCTGTAATACGCAGTCATCGTTGTTCCTATATAAATAGCGCATATACAAATATATTTACTTTTTTACGGACATTTTCAACATAGGTTTTACCTTTAATTGGTTCTCATTGTCAACACTTATTCCTATCTTGTAACAGCCGAACTTACAATTTCATTTTCAATGTAATTTTAATTATATCTAATTGTTGTCCTAAATTATTTAAGTTTATGTAATTAGTTTTATTAATATTGATATGCAAATTGTTATTATCCATAATGTCATCTGCGAATAAAATTGCTCTGTGAGATGTAATATTAGGCAGGTCATAAATATAGATTAAAAATAATAGGGGTCCAAGCATTACCCTGAGGTACCCCAAAAGCATTATGTTTGTACTTAGATCTGTAAGTTTCCATAAGCTTCTTAGAATTTAGGTTAGACATTTCTATACACTGTGACCTGTTGATAAACCCATTGTGCTGGTTTAAATTGTTTAACCTCCTTAGCCCCCAGGACCTTTCAAAAGGATGAAATATAGAAGGTGTTTCATCGCCGGCCATTTCTATGTCCACCTGCTAAAAAAATAGACAAATATTTACTTTGTCATATCACGCAACTCTTTTCGTTTAATGTCCAGTAGTATTTACGAGGAAAATCATCAAAAATACGCTTATTCGTGCGATATGGCAAGACAATTTTCATGTCTCAGTGGTCCAACTAAGCTAAATAAAACTAAATATATCTTGAAAATGTATGTTCGGCCTTTTAACATGCAAAGGTCACATCAAATTACCATATTCACCACACTGCAAGTATGGCAGTTTAATGAAAATGTGTTAGGGTATTATAAGTAAACTATGCCGAATTAAACAAAAAATAATAACATAATGGGGGGCGATTCTAGCGTGGCCGCTAAATTTAAGGCTATAATTTGACAGGTGTAAAAATGTTGCCATCTTTGTTACTGCCTATTGGCTGAAAAAAGACAGCACCACTTTTAGACCTGTAAAATTTTTATCATAAAAAATCACCCCCAATGACATTCTAGTAATGTATTTACAGCCAACTGACAGGTGTACAAAGACATGGCTGGGGTACCGTAGTAATCTGAAACGACTCCTTTTAAACCAATTTGAACAAATTCAATTTAATCTGCATTAGTTTTGAGTGCAGCCTAGCGGGCCAGGTTGTCAATCATTCGTGTAGCAGCGCAGCTAATCTGTGAACCGGAAAAATTCTGACGAATAAGATTGCTCCATTTTCGAGCAATGATCTAAGCTAGAAAAATAGGCAATCTTATTGGTTGGAACTTTTCCAACTCACAGCTTTAACTACCTAGCACAGCTCTGGCGGAAAGGCATTTAGACGACACTGAATCGGCTCGCTAACTAGATCGAGCTGCCAGGCCTTCCAGACAAAAGAACAATTGACATAAATATAACGGTTTTTTGCCAGAACTTAATTAGCTGTGTCCTAAGTGAAATTCTAGAATTTTGCTAGCCAAATATAAATTACAAAGGTAAATGTTTTATGTAAATTTATAGGGCAGACACCCAGGTAAAGAGTTTGGAAATTGAACTCTATTTACAATTTTTAGAGGTTGTGAGCACACAATAGAACCATAAAAGCTCAGTAGTGGTGAGTCAGTACATTGTAAAATTAACAATTAAGTCCATTTAACAAACTGTTTAGTGGTCTCATATGCGACCACTGGCCTGTAAAGGGTTAATCCAGTTTAATACTTTTGAGCATCCGTCACTGGCAACACCGATTCAGCGAAAGATGAATCAGCGTCATCTAAAGAGGCTTTAAACCAAGGAGGTTTAAACGGCCCATACAAAGCCCTGCCTGCAGGGCCCTGCTTGCAGTGCGCACTGCCAATCGTACCGTGTGTGGCCCTGCATGCCCACACAAAGTACGATTGGCAGTGGCACTGCAAGCAGGGCCCTGCGGGCAGAGCTTTGTATGGGGCCCTTTAAGTAGCAGCTCTTCTTTAAACAGTAGACCTTGTATTCAAATGGTATATAAATATTATTATGCTACGATGTAAGTATTTGTGTTTTAATATGTAAAAAAAGGACCGAGAAGCATGATTACTGAAGTCTGAGTAAAGTTGGTTGTAAAAAAGAAATACTACCGTTTAATATTATTGTCCATATTTGATCTATCTATGTGTTCTTTTATAACTATTTGTCTATTTTTGATCAGGATCATCTTTTACGAGTATTTTTAATTCTGGTAATATCGTTGACATTACCACGATTACCCATTAGGTGACGTATTCAAAAAGTGCATTGAATAAGAAAATATTTTCTTCACTAACGCTTTTCTGTTCGCTCTAGGACACACAAGTCTTTCATTTTTTCTAAGAATAAACGGTATCATCTATGGCCTTGAATTCAGCGTATTCTACGTATCCGTCGTCATTTACGTCGACATCTTTCATCGCAGAGTCTATCATTTCGGCCAATTCTTCGTCTGTGTATATCTTCTTCGCGTTTATCTCCTTGCCATCGGAATCTGGAAAAATACAAAGCTTATTTTCTAGTTGACACTTTCCGCTCTATGCAACGTGTTAACGGAATAAGCGAAACTGAGAAAATAGTTTGTTCAGATACGGGTATTTTTTTTATTATTTAAATTTTTGCCGCTTCTATTCCAAATATTTCTGTGGATACGCGAGCTGGCAGCGGGGTCAGTGGGCTTGGCGAGCGCGGTGTGCGAGGACTAGAACAGCGATGAAACTAGAATAATGATGAAACTTTAAAATAATAATATCTAAATAAAAAACTTTTTTTAAGATTATTTTTTACGGGAATGGATTCATTTTTATAAAAATCTGTTGGCGTGTATGAGGGTTTCGCTTATTCCATTAACACGTTGTATATATTAGGTCTTTACCTATGAAATTGCCGTTTTGTATGGAGAATTTTAGGTAAACTCAATTTTCAGTACTAACATTTTTGCATTTTTCTTAGGAATTATAAATCCAATTTCTTTTATTTTTTTTACGCATTATTGGGAAGACATTAAGCTAACAGAAGCTTAAATTTAATTTTCGAAAAATATTATATGTAAAAATATATAACAAATCTAATGATGAAATCTGACGACATTTAAGACGAACAATTTTCGAACCATTAATTTTATATATCAAACTGAAAACAAAAACTTTATTTTATGCGTAAATTGATAACCTTGAAGTCAACTTTCAAATATAAGACAAATGAAAAAAATTGCATTAGAATTATAGGAATTATGACCTCATTAAACTGTAAGAAAATTTCGGCAATTTCATAGGTAAAGACCTATTATCTTACTTACCTACTCTTAAAGTTCATCAAAATTCTGTTACATACCACGTGTAATTCAGGGTGTAAAGGACGGTGTTGAAAACCTCATTTTGTATGCTTTTTTCTGTGTAGTAATAAATATGGCGGACTCGTGCTAACACGTAAAATATCTAAATCTTTCATTTCGAATCGTTTTTTACATTATGGCGACCGTGATAGTCTTTGAAGAATCTCTAAAAAAGCGTTCGAGCCTTCGTAGATATTTTACAAATAAAATAAATAATTTAAATAAGTTGATGGAAAATGCAGATACCGACCCTGATAAAATTTTGGCTTACGTCGAGGTCATGGAACCAAAGGTTCAAGAAATGTTCAACCTGGACGAAATATTATACAGTCAGCTATTAGAAAGCGGGGCGGACGAAAAAGCCATCGACGAGGAGTCCGATCAACAGGATAACTACCGAATGAAGTGGATTTTGACAAGAAAAAAGATTGACAGAATTGTGGATCCACTCGATAATAGTTCGGAGAGAAGCAAATATTCAAGGTACGAGTCGGTGTACAATTCAAATTGCAGCGATAAAAACTCCGGCTCTACCAGCTCTTGCACAGCCGAACGCAAGCAAACCAGAAAATATAATCTACCGAAACTGGAACTGAATAAATTTGATGGCAATTTAAAGAATTGGCTGTCGTTCTGGGGGCAGTTCCGAAAAATAGATGAGGACAGAGAATTGGACGATGATGATAAGTACCAATATTTACTGCAGTCAATGGAACCAGGTACTAATGCTAGAAAAATCGTCGAAAGTTTTCCTCCGTCTGGTTTGAACTATCGTCATGCTTTGGAGCAGTTAAAGTCACGTTTTGCTCGAGACGATTTATTAATAGAAGTGTATGTGAGAGAACTATTGGGTTTGGTGCTTCTCCAAGCTAAGGAGGGTAGCCGTCTGTCACTGACATCGCTGTATGATCAAATCAGTGCACAAATACGATCGTTGGAGTCGCTCGGAGTAACTAAAGATAAGTACTCGGCATTTATTTTTCCAATGTTAGAGTCGGCTATACCAAGTGATATTTTAAAGATATGGGAGAGAACCAGACCTCACCAGCTCACTGCAGAAAGTTCAGATAAGGAACTAAATAATTTACTGGAATTTTTAAAACGAGAAGTTGATAGCGAACAGAGAGTGAATATGGCGCGCTCAACGTTCTCAGAAACCAAAAATGTGATTCCGAGCCCTGAAGTTCCCTCTGCTGAATGCTTAGTCGCTAACACTAAAAAACTAGATGTAAAACAATGTGTATTTTGCGACAAAACTTCGCACGTTAGTGTTGAGTGCTATAAGCTACAGAAAATGTCCGTAGATCAACGAAAAGAGTTTTTGAAGAAGAAGAGAGCTTGTAATATATGTTTGAAAGTAGGGCACTTTGCAAAATTTTGTAAAGCCTATACAAAGTGCTGTATTTGTTCGAAACGTCACTCTGTTATATTGTGTCCTGGTAAGATGGAAGAAACGGCTGGTACATCGAATGATAGCAAAACAGTCAGTAATAACTCTACACAGATACGAGGTGTGACGCTTCTCCTAACTCTGTTGGTGTCTATTGTGAACTGCGGAAAGAAGATAACTGTAAGAGCACTATTTGATAGCGGAGCACAACGATCTTATATAAAAGAATCCATTGCGCAAAGCTTAGGACTGAAACCTGTAAGTAAAGAACTTTTAAGTCATTCCTTGTTTGGCGGCATACAAACGAAGAGTGAAGAATACAACGTTTATCAATTTAGCGTGCAAAGTTTAGATAAATTATTTAATTTAGATTTATTCGCTTTATCAAAAAGTTGTATTTGTGGTGACATTCCTTGTGTTGATTTGAGTGACAGTAAATTGACAAATTTGTTAAAAAGTCACAATGTGTCACTGACAGACAAGGGCATTGACAATTCCGAAATAGGTTTGCTAATAGGCGCGGATTTTTTCGGTCAGTTGATGACCAATGAGTTTATATGTCTAAATAATGAACTAACTGCGTGTAAAACGAAACTAGGTTGGACATTAGTAGGAAAACAGACGAGTGCTAAGAATGTAGCATGTAATATTAATACCTTATTTTGTTCAACAGATTTAGACACCTTTTGGTCATTTGAGACATTAGGTATAAAAGATCCTTCGGAATCGAAAAATGTTGCAGAAAAAGAAGCTCAGATTTTATCAGATTTTGAGAACGGTATCAAATTAAACCATGAAGGAAGGTATGAGGTGCAGTTGCCGTGGAAGGTAGGGCATGAAGATATACTTAGCAACTACGAGTTAGCCAAAGGACGACTAATAACCACGACAAAGCGTCTTGAGAAATGTGGTAAGTTAGCTGATTACAACGCAGTCTTTAATGAATGGCAGCAGTTAGGCATTATAGAAACGGTCTCAGCATCGATGGACAATCAAGAGTCAGGTCATTATCTTAGTCATCACGCGGTCATAAACGAGGCCAGGCTTACAACCAAAACGAGACCAGTTTTCAACGCCTCAGCTAAAGATAAAAATGGAAAATCCTTAAACTTATGTCTCGATAAAGGGCTGAATTTAATTGAGAATATTCCTAAGTTGCTAGTTCGGTTCAGAAAAGGTGCTATTGGCGTAACTGCTGACATTGCTAAGGCATTCTTACAAATATTAATAATTCCTAACGATCGAGACTATTTGAAGTTCCTGTGGTGGAAAGATGAGTCAGCTACAGAAATTATAACTTACCGTCATTGTCGAGTGGTTTTCGGTTTAACTTCGAGTCCATTCCTACTTTCAGCGACTATACTCCATCATTTAGAAACCGTTGCTGGAGAATATTCAAACTGCGCTAAAGAAATGAGTAAGTCGTTTTATGTAGATAACTGCATATTTAGTGTTGATTCTGAAGAAGAGGCTCAAAAATTTATGTGTGACGCAAAAGAAATAATGAGCTGGGCAAAGTTTGACTTACGACAGTGGGTTATGTCTCCTTTACCGATAAACGAGACAGGAAAAAAGGAAATATCTGTCTTAGGGCTTACGTGGGATACCGAGTCAGATGAGTTATATTGCAACATTGATTTACCTCCTAAGGAAAGTATAGATAAATTTACAAAAAGAAATATTTTGTCCTTGACACAAAAAGTATTCGACCCTATCGGGTTCACGTGTCCTGTGACTTTAGTGCCGAGACTTATTATACAAGAAATGTGGCGTCGTAATTTAGGCTGGGATGAAAATATACCAGAAGACATATTAACGACATTTTTAAACTGGTATAAATATATTCCTTACATAAAACGCTGCAGAATTCCAAGAAGAATGTCTAAAGAGATAATTAAAAACTGCAGAGTGAGTTTACATGCGTTTTGCGATGCCTGCAAAAATGGTTACGCTGCCTGTGTTTTCTTAAGATTTGAAAATGATTTTGATGTTTCAGTTCAACTACTAACAGCTAAATCTCGCGTTTCTCCGGAAGAAAAAGTAACTATTCCTCGTCTTGAATTGACATCGGCTTTGATAGCAACACGATTAGTTACAGAACTAAAAAAGGGACTAGATTTCCCTATAGATCGTGAGTACTTTTGGACAGATTCTAGTGTAACTTTATGTTGGATCAAAAGGGAACTTCCGTGGAAAACGTTTGTTGGAAATAGAGTTAAAGAAATAAGGGAGAATTCTAATCCTCAAGACTGGCATCATATTCTAGGGCCACTCAATTGGGCTGACTTGGCTTCTAGAGGCTGCGATGCAAAACATCTATTTGATTGCCGTTGGTTTGAAGGACCTCCGTGGTTATTACTCAGTGCTGAAAACTGGCCTGAATCGGATGTTAATATAGAGGAATCAGAGGCTGTAAAAGAACTGAAAAAGACGTCATGCAATGTAAACGTGTGTTTAGAGGAAAGTTTTTTAGACAGATTTACTTATTTTTCTAAATACACACAAATTGTTCGCACTTTAGCGTGGATATTACGTGCTAATAATTTGTTTGCCAGCATTGACTGGAATGAAGTACAAAGACATTCAAATATTGTACGCATTAAATGGAAATTTATTGTTGCTTCTGCTCCTTGGTGGGGTGGTTATTGGGAACGACTTATTAAGATATTAAAAGATCTATTACGGAGAGTATTAGGCAAATGCTCGGTTACTTATGAAGAACTTCAAACGATACTGTGCGATTGTGAAGCCACAATGAATAGTCGTCCGTTAACGTATGTGGAAGGCGATAAGTCATCGTCTCTAGAACCGTTAACTCCAATGTGTTTTCTACATTCGTTACCTTCTTCGGATGTTTCAGACTTCGATGAAATTGATGGAAGAAGTTTGAATTGTCGTCTACAGTATTTACAAAAACTTAGAGATGATTTCAAACAAAGATTTCGTAAAGAATACTTAACATTCTTGGTACAAAAACAGAAACAGAAGACTGAAGATTTACAAATAGGAGAAGTTGTGTTAATAGAAACAGAAGAGAAGAGACTAAAGTGGCCTCTTGGGCTTGTGGAGGAGATATTCAAAGGAAAAGATGGAGTGCCTAGAGTTGCAAAATTAAAAACATCTACAGGTATAAAACTCAGGCCATTTCAAAAACTTTATAAGTTAGAGGTGCTACCTGTAACTACAGAAAAAGACAAAACAGTTAGAACACGTTACGGAACAGAAGTTAAGATCCCTGACCGACTTAAATTTTGATTAGGTACTAGGTAGGTTACTAAGTATAATTACGCGTTATTTAATATGTTACTTTGCCTTTGCCTGTTCGTGAATTTAAGAAGGTACATTAAGTTATTTTGTTACGTGTGGAGGATGTTGAAAACCTCATTTTGTATGCTTTTTTCTGTGTAGTAATAAATATGGCGGACTCGTGCTAACACGTAAAATATCTAAATCTTTCATTTCGAATCGTTTTTTACAGACGGTGTACCGAAAACTGAGAGGGCGTGCTCAGTCAACAAAACTGAACAACTTTCCCAAAGACATTTTTTTGGGAAATTAAACAAATTATGACCTCTCCATACAAACTGCTCTTTGTTCAGTTTCCTTGATTAAACACGCCCGTTTAGTTTTCGGTACACCGTCCCTTACACCCTGTATACAAGGTGTAACAGAAAGGGTATATCAACCCTGAAGGATGTGAATCTGCCCATGAAACTGAACAACTTTCCCTAAGCAACATAGGTCGAAATACGAAAAAAAAATTTGTGACCTTCCATAGATACTGAATCAGCTGATTGCACATTTTGTATGGGAAGTAAAAAATTTTTTTTCGTATTTCGACCTATGTTCCTAAGGGAAAGTTGTTCAGTTTCATGGGCAGAATCACATCCTTCAGGGTTGGTATACCCTTTCTGTTACACCTTGTATACGCAAAACTTCTCGGGGGGTTGTTTCACCAGCGAGGTTTAAATCTCTTTGGTTTCACCCATGTAACTAAAAACCTTTGTTGTACAACTTTTGGAAATTAGAATAAAAAAAAATCGAATATTCATATATTACGAGTAGGTATTATGAAAATCTGATCCGGTCAATTTGTACGGAGAACAATTTTTTTTAAATTTTAATTTCTAAATGTTGTAGGACAAAAGTTGGTCAGTTACATGGGAAGACCTACCCTCCCATGAGGTTTTACGCATTTGGAATTACATGTTATATAATATACTAGCTGTGCCCGCGGCTTCGCCCGCGTGGAATCCAGACAATGTGCAGTATTGTGCAGTCTCTCCCTCTGCCCCTCCACTCCCTCTCTCCGTCCCCCTCCCCCTCCCACTGCCCCTCTCCCTTTCTGGGGGGATGATTTTTCAAACACGCTGAAGCACATGTTTATTTCTTTCTTTTTATTAGCCTAAATCCTAATTTTTAATAGAATTTTCATACGTACTTTAATCTTGTATTTCACCCCCTTGGGGAATGATATCTTAAAATTGCTGATACACGAGTTTTTTTACTTCTTATTATTAGCTAAAATCCAAATTTCAAGTACCTTACGTCTAAACTGTAGGATTTTCAATTATTCTATGGATTTTCATACAAACTTTCATCCCTTATTTCACCCCTTTGGGGACGAATCTCAAAATTGCTGAAACACGTGTTTATTTACTTCTTATTTATTACCTTAAATCCAAATTTCAAACACCTCATTGTAAAACTGTAGGATTTTCATACGAAACTTCATCCCTTATTTCACCCCCTTGGGTAATGATATCTCAAAATTGCTAAAACACACGTTTCTTTGTTTCTTATTAATAACAGAAATCCAAATTTTCAAGTACCTCATGTCAAAACTGTAGGATTTTCATACATACTTTCATCCCTTATTTCACCCCCTCAGGGGATGAATTTTGAAAAAGTCTAAAACATATCCTTTTTTATTTTTTACCAAGAGCTCAGAGCAAATTTCTATAAACCTTTAAAAATTAAAGACTTATTGACCAACAAACGGAAAAAAATCATCCCCTTTTTGACCCCCTTGAAAGGTGGTTTTAAAAAATGCTTAAACACGTGTTACTTTCCCCCCCCCCCCCACAAGAAGGACCAACAATCTAGTCAAAGTCGCGGGAAGCTGCTCGTTGCGAGCAGCACTGGACCGGTCGTCATGGAGATCTTTAGGGGAGGCCTGTGTCCAACAGTGGTTGTTTTTGACGGCTGATAATGATGATGATTATTTTGTTACTAAAATCCTAAGCCTGCAGTTTATTTTTACAACCACGTTTACCCATATTATCGCTACTGGGCTACCGTACTACCAATTTGTATAGTTCCCATCAACTTCTCCCGTCCCGCGTCCTACTGAGCACTTCGCGCGCATTCCCCGCGCAGCGCTACGCAGTGCTCGGCGCGATACGACCTCCCTGAAGAAGATTCTCGTACTGGATTTAAACCTGTCGGTCCTAAGCCATCAATATAAAACGTCAGTTTATCTGTTGAAGTCAAGGAGGTTTTAATCCACGCTATAGCGTTGAAGTCAAAGAGATTTGAACCTCCTTGGTTGAAGTCAAAGAGATTTGAACCTCGCTACGCTCCGCAGCAAGGTTAAAATCTCTTTGGTTGAAGTACATAACTAAAGACCAAATTTCTTGGAAATTTATCATTTTCCGAGATTTTTCCTGCAATGAATTTGGCATCCATGCACCTAATTCACCCTAGATTAGTATTATTGTGAATAATTTTAGATTTGTTGCTCATGGTACTACCGTTTTGTCACTATTAGTACCACGGGAATTATTTTTTTAGTTTGTGTAGTAATAAATTATGAATAGCATGCTTGAAGTATTTAACTTGTTTTTATATTAGTTTTTTCGAGCGTTTTTTTTACGTCTATGGTTTTTTCTCGTGATGTAGTGTTTTTGAAAAGTGTAATAAATAAATAATATTTTCCTGATACTTCGTTTTTATTATTTTTAGCCTTTGGCGGCTCAACAACCCCGACACGTGAAGTCGGTCATAGATTTAAAAATTCACACGAGATGATAATGAAGAATACGTATATAATACTTATGTACATTAATTAAGTAGTATTACTTATTCCAACAAAATAATGAAAAGAGATAAAATTAAACTATATATAATTTTAAGATGTTTTTAATATACAACATGTTAACGGAATAAGCGAAACTGAGAAAATAGTTTGTTCAGAATCGAGAGTAAGTAGAATCAATTTCACGGATTTTTGATAGAGGTATTTTTTTTTAAGCTTCTATTTTAAATATTTCTGTGGATACGTGCGCTGGCGGCCGGCGCCGAGCGGTTCATGAGCGGCGAGGATATGGGAGGGAAGTGGGCGTGGCGTGCGCGGAGTGCGCGGACTAGAACGATGAAACTAAAACAATCATGAAACTTCAAAATAACAATATCTAATGAAAAAAAAGCTTTTTTTTATTTTTTTTATACGGGAATGGATTAATTTTAAAAAATCAGTTGGGGTGTATGAGGGTTTGGCTTATTCCATTAACACGTCTAGTCTAGGCAACGAAGCGGATCGTTGTATGAAGACCCCCGCATTAAATCCTCAGTCGATGAAACTTTGCTGGTGTATTACACTATTTACACTACATAAGACAAACCTTCTATAAAAAAAAACGGTACTTTTAATTTTTCCATACAAAAATTTATAAATTTTTTCTTTGTTATTTTTTGATTTTACATTTAATTCATGATTCTTTATCATCCTGTCAAATAAAGTGTACCTGAGAAATTAATGTTGGGGTCAACTGCTTCGTTGCCTACACTAGCTGTATAGGTCATCATCATCATCATAACATCCTATGAACGTCCACTACAGGACAGGGAGCTCCCTCAAGAATTCTAGCTTTTGCTAAAAAGATGTGGAGGGGAAGTACCATAGTCACCTCGCTTATTAGCGTTACGGCTGGCACCATGGACCGCGGTTTTAGGTGACTGCAGTGAGTAAGATGTAAGACAAAGGAGGACGCTGCTGCCCATCCTCCAGTTAACCCTTAGTCGCCTCTAACGACACCCACGGGTATGTAAGAGTATGGGTTGGTACTATTCTTTGCCGGCACCACACAGGACATGTCCTGTTGTATAGGTATGAAATGTTATTTCTTCCTTTGTCTCGTGCGTGTAATGTGTCTGTCTCCGGAGAATAAAATGTGTTCCATTCCATTTCATTCGTTAATTCCAACACTTACCAACACATTTTGCAGCCACGACTCTAAAACCAGAGTATATTTGACGGTAAAAATATTTTTTTATAAACTTGTTTTTTTTTTTTTACCTGTTAAATGTGTTGGTAAGGTTGGCATTCACGAATGAAACGGATTATAAGTCTATATGTCCAAATAAAAAAAAAATCGCTTACCCAGTAAACATATGGACGTTTACCTTTGGGCATACTGAAAATCAACGCCGCGACGTCAGTTGCGGCACAAGGCTGAGTATGTCCTTTTTCGCTATAACAGCTACCAAATGTTTGTTTAAACTTTTGTAAAAACTAATTATGTTATTTGTGAAATAAACATGTTATTTGTGAAAGAAACGATTTTCTATTCTATTCTATTGAAATAAATTTTTTTCTGACTCAATCCATCTTCTTGAATAGCATCTAATATCGCTTGAGACTGAACATTAAAATTCACCCTGACAAACTTTAAAAAAGTACCTAAATTAATAAATATGAAAATGACCAATAATTGTACAACTGAGTACCTATCTCTTAGCAAGCTGTTGGTAATAGTTGGCTAAATGAGTACAAGTTCCTGGTAATAGTTGTCTAAATGAGTAGGATTTCGAATATTTTGGTTTTGAACATCACAGAATTCAAAACTATATGCTGTCAATTCAAAATCCTACTCATTCGGACTTCCATTACCAGCAGCTTGCTAATAGGTAATCAGCAGTAAGTGCAAACTTAAGTGTGTCTACACCTAGCGGAACCCCCTGTCCTAGAGTCTTTATTTCAGATACTATAAGTCCCATAAAAAAACGAGTGTCAATGGTTTGGTAATTTTATAACTATTAAATTAACGTTAACGATTTGCAACTATCTTTAACCGTTTCTGTGGTAAATGAAACAATCTAAAATCAGGAACCCGTTTGAGGGTAGGAAGGGGGGAGCGTAAATGGTATCAACGGAGAATTTTCTAGCTAGATAATATGTTTAAGGGAACCTAAGGAACAATTTTAAAACAAGAAGCCTCCTACCGTAATTTAGCCTAGGTTATTTTTTGTCGTTTTTGAACTAGTAGGATTTCGACTTAACAACGTTGATTTCTGGATTCTGTGATGTACAAGCCCCATAAAACCTTTGTTGTCAGAAATGGTCCTGTTTTAGTTCTGAGAAAATTTAATTATCACCTATTTCCAACTCTATTAATCGAATATCAGTCTTCACTTTTCAAAATAAAAATCTGGGATTTTGAATTTATTAAATGGTATTTTATCACCTGGTGATGAATTGACTTCTTGGTATTATCGGTAAATAACTCCCAATAGCTAGAAGGTGATCGTGGTAATTTGAACGACATTGCCAAAATTAAAACGTTTGACTAAAACGTTTTCGTTTTAGTAATGTCGTTCAAATTAGTACAGCTTTTTTTCGCCAGAATCGGTTTAATCGTGATAATGAAATGTCTTACTTTACTTGAGTATGATACTTAGGACATGGAACTGAACAACTTCACCCAAAAAACATATAGGTTAAAAAGAATAATATATTTGGCTTCCCCATACAAACCATGCGCTGTCAATACTGGTATTTGTAAGGAGTGACCAAAAAAAATCTCATTTTTCAAACCATGTTTCTTGAGGAAAATTGTTCAGTTTCATGTTCTCAGTATCATACTCAAATACACTCTCATTTTTTTGTCACCCCGGATATTTTAAGAGGTGTTTCTGCCCATGAAACTGAACAACTTTTTCCAAGGACCGTAGGTCATAGAACAAAATCAATTTTTGACCTCTCATAGACAGACCTTCAGATAGCGCTATTTTTTCATAATGTTATAACCTAAACAGGCCCCTAACGTTTGAAAAAATATAACGTTTTCCAAATTAACGTTATTTATGACGCGTCATTAACGGTACTTATATCAAATAGCGCTTTGCATAGTATTAACGATATAGGTAAATAACGATATGAATAACATTATTTATCCGCCATTTTATTCACCCGTCGTCCCACAGGTACTTAACTGATTTTGATATTTTATGTTGCTATATTTCCAAACGACAACATAATGGCAACAGCGCATGGCATAACGTTATGATATCGGTATATTTTTGTTTTTATTTTAATAGTGATATTTTATATCGTTATTGTGGTTTAATGCATATTGTTATCGTTTATACAAATCGAAATGCACATAACGTTTTATAACACTTTATATCGGTGTTTTCATAACATTATGAAACTCTGCATAGAAACTGCATATCACATTTTTTATGAAGGTCAAATGTAGTTTTTCGTATTTCGACCCATATGTTCTTTGGGGAAAGTTGTTCAGTTTCATGGTAAGTTTCACACCCTTCAGTATTATCACACCCTTCCGTTACACGCTGTATAAAGTATTAAGTAGGTATTGATATATAAAAGACTTTTCACAGTGTAAAAAAATAAATCCTATATTACTTTTTATATATAAATTGTTCTCTCAGTTTTATAAATAATCTTTGAAAACGCTGGTCTGTTCGCTCTAGGTCACACAAGTCTTTCATTTTTTCGAAGTATCAACGGTTTCATCTATGCCCCTGAATTCAGCGTATTCTATGTATCCGTCGTCATTTTTGTCGACTTCTTTCATCGCAGAGTCTATCAGTTTGGCCAATTCTTCGTCTGTATATGTCTTCGTCACTTTTATCTCCTTGCCATCTGAATCTGGAAAAATACAAAGTTTATTTTCTAGTTGACACTTTCCGCTCTATATATTTCTTACTTACCTACTCTTGAAACTCATTAATTTATGTGATCCACAAAATTCTGTGATAAACAATGTGTAATTCTACTCGTAAGCGTCAAATTTATGTGACTGTCTATAGTAGTCAAAATGATCTGAAGTAAATAAAATCTAGATTACTTCAGATCATTTTGACTACTATAGTCGCTCACATCAGTAATTTGATAAAGACGGCCGCGAACATAATGCCTGATTTAGACGGAGGCAAATCCTAGGCGCCTACCTTCTAGGCAAGACAATATGCATCGTGTAAACAGTTTTTGGCGTGCCTCGGCTGGTTTATAGCCCGGCCAGACACTCGTCGAGTGGCGTGGGAAGTAGCGAGGAAAGGAGGCAGAGACGTAGTGTAGCCGCGTTACTCGTCATGCCGCACGCATTGCTCCTCGTCATGCCCATCGATCCCTTGATTGTCGGTTTTTCGGGCGCGAGTCAAAGGACCGGCAATATGAGCGCGAGTACGAGTAGGCAGCCACATACTGCCCTCGGACGCAGTCTGCATCGAGCGGTGGTCACGGAAGCGCGTCGATTTCACGCGTCAAATCATGTCGATGCCAGCAGCAGAAGAATGGTCTAATGAAAAAACATTAACATTCCGTACCTATCCACTATATTATACTCTTCATGCTTTTGCCCTTTGAAATTTTTGCGGTCGATTTACAATAATTAATAATCTATTCTTATTTCGATAAATAGATGTCATACATCAACTCCTTTAGTACGGTGTATATTTCTATAGAAGAAAAAATACATAGCGCGCATCCTGCCACAGTTTCGACGTCCATCGTGTAGCAATGGCAAGTGACGTAGTGCGGAGCGTCGCGATTAATCGCGCGAGTAGAGGAGTATGTGGCTAGAGAGAGCAACATTGCGGCAGCGCGAGGGGCAGAGCGAGGAGCAGCGCGATGGGCATAGTCTGGCGGCCCTATTAGACAACGGCAAAATGTTGGCGCCAATAATCTAGGCAGAACGGTAGGCAAGGTGTAAAGCCACGATCACACCTAGCTGAATTCAAAGACTAATTCGGCATACATTGCTCGTTGAAGTAAGGATATTGCAATTAACATAACCAAGCCTCCCAGCAATGTATGCCAAATTAGTGTTTGAATTCAGCTAGGTAAACGTTAGTTTACTATTATTTAATATGTGGCTAGGTATGATCGTGGCCTAAACGGTTTTTGGCTTGCGGAAACCCTGTTGCCAAGATATTTTTAACACTTTTGGTGTTTACAACTATTATGACAAGTTTAATTGAGTATAAGTATGTAATTGAACTTGTTTACTACAGATCATTTTGACTACGATAGACGCTTATATGAATTTGGCGCTCACTGTACTACTAATTTGTCTAGTACCCTGTCAACATAGACCAAATTAACAACACTATGTACAGAAGAAATTCATTGGGAATTCATCGATAACCGATATTTTTTTCTAGAATTAATTTGGCATCAATACACCTAGTTTACCCTAGTATTTTTGAGAATAATTTTATATTTATTGCTCGCGGTACTACCGCGTTGTCCTAGTAGTAGTACCATGGACAATTTTATATAAGTATTTGAATTGTTTTTCTATTTTTATTAAAAAAGATTTTTCTCGTGATGTAGTTTTTGAAAAGTGAAATAAATTAATTATCAAGATAATATTTTCCTAAAAACTTTGTTTTTCGTATTCTTCTGTGGCGGTTCAACAACTCTGACACCAGGGTTTGTGAGGTCGGTCATCGATCTCACAATCCACAGGATATATGATAATGATTATACATTAATTAAGTACGAGTATTAGGTATTATTCTAACAAAAAAACTGGCCAAGTGCGAGTCAGACTCGCGCACCGAGGGTTCCGTACCACCACATAGGTATAATCATAATTGTATTAGTTGAAATTTCAGTAAGTAATGTGCTAGATTTTTTGAGTCTGACACGCGCTTGACCAAATTTTATTACTTGTTGTTATGCTTATGCACTATAAACATACCAATTTTCAAGTTTGTAAGTGTTCCCGTTTTAAAAATAGAACTTAAACAAAAATCTCCTCCGCGACCATTCACCTTGACCCCTCTCTTATATGAATGTTCTTGAAACGGGAGCTCACCACAATTGGTTACCATTAGTTGTGAGAAAAGTTGTAATATATGTATAACTAGCTGTGCCCGCGGCTTCGCCCGCGTGATATTCAGACAATTTGCAGTCTCTCCCTCTAACCCTCCCTCTCCCCCTCCCTCACCCATTCCCTCTCTCTCTACCTCCTTCCCACTGCTTCTCCTTCTCCCTCTCCCTATCCCTGCCCCTACCCCTACTCCTATCCCTATCCTTAACGCCGTCTTAACCGCTATCCCTATCCTTATATAAACATCGAAACGACACCCATATTGATTTATAGACATTTTAACCCTACCGCACCCCAACCCCATCCCCAGGGGGTGATGGTATTTCACATTTTCGTAATCAGCGATCGGATAAACCATACAAACAACACCCATATTAATTTTTAAACATATCAACCCTATCGCACCCCAACCCCATCCCCAGGGGATGATAGTATTTCACGTCCACCACATTGGATTTTAAAATTGTGTTAGTTTTCGTAATCAGCGACCCGATAAACTATACAAACGATACCCATTTTGGTTTTTAGACTTTTTCACCCCATTTCCCTCTTTAAGGGGTTGAATTTGGGGTGGAATTTCAATAACAGTGATGTATGTTCCACAAAATTACAACCCTAAGCCGAAGTAATAAATTTTGTGGATATTACTTTGAAATGAAGGAGTTTCAACTTCATCCCCCATTTCACCCCTTAGGGTGTAGAATTTTCAAAAACCCTGAGACACGAAACATTTAATTTTTAGTCGTCAGTCTAAAATACAAATTTTGAAGATCATAACTTTAAAACTGACGGACTTTCATACAAACTTTCATCCCTTATTTCACCTCCTTAGGGGATAAATTTGGAAAAATGCTAAAACACGTTCTTTTTTATTTTTTACCAAAAGCTCAAAAACAAATTTTCATAATTCTACCTTTAAAAATAAAATACTTCTAGACCAACATACGGAAAAAATATCATCCCCTTTTTCATCCCCTTTTAGGGTGATTTTTGAGAAATGCTTAACACGTATTTCTTTATTTTGTACTAAAAACTTAAAGTTAAATTTATATGAATCTAACTCAAGAAACAAAGGACTTTCATACAAATTTTCATCCCTTATTTCACCCCCTTAGGGGATGAATGTTGAAAAATTCTTAAACATGTACTTTTTTACTTTTTACCATGAGCTCGGCACCAAATTTATATAATTCTAGCTTTAAAAATGAAGGACTTATAGACCAACATACGGAAAAAAAATCATCCCCCTTTTCACCCCCTTGAAGGGTGATTTTTAAGAAATGCTTGAACACATGTTTCTTTATTTTTTACCAAAAGCTTAAATTCAAATTTGTGTGAATCTAGCTCAAGAAACAAAGGACTTTCATACAAACTTTCATCCCTTATTTCACCCCCTCGGGAGATGAATTTTACAAAACCCTTTCTTAGTGGGTAGTTTTGACGTGCATAGAACCTGTGTACAAAATTTCAGATCTGTATCTATAGCGGTTACGGCTCGGCGTTGATGAATCAGTCAGTCAGTCAGGACATGCTCTTTTATATATTTAGATGATTTTAGACTTTTCCCTATATTTGTACTGTGAGACCTAGCTTCTTGCCAAATTTCATAATTTTAGGTCAACGGGAAGTACCCTATAGGTTTTGCTTTAGTGCATAAATGTATGGAGATGAGGACATGAAATGCCATATCTTTTGATTGCGTCGTTGTAAAAAATTGAAATTTTCAGATCTTGTGTGATTCATAGACTCTAATATACGGTATCAATTTCAACCTGATACCTCTACCCGTTCGTGAGATAAAGGGTCTTGACAGACAGACAGACAGACGGACAACAAAGTGATCTTATAAGGGTTCCGTTTTTTCTTTTGAGGTAAATACAGATACTGAAAAAAGGAACCTAGGCAAAGGTAAGTAGGTTCACACTTTTCCTATAATATGTATGTCGGGTATACTTTCGGGTCATGAGTGGTTTTTTTTTTTGTAGTGGACTCCTGTTGTTAGCCCTATTGGCTGTCACAACTTCACCGGACGGTTGGGGAGCGGAAGGCTCTACCCAGAATAAACGCGATAAGGTTCTTGGAACATAGGTCGAAATACGAAAAACCAAATTTGACCTCGTATACAAATTGCGCAATCAGCTGACGCAGTTTCTATGGGAGGTCCAAGTTCTGTGAGCTCCTTGGGAAAAGTTGTTCAGTTTCATGTGCAGATTCACACCCCTTAGTATTATCACACGTTTCGCGTTACACGCTGTATACAGGATGTAAACAGGTTGGCAAAAATTTAAAAGGCATGATCAGTCAACGTAACTGAACATCATCCAGTAAATAAAGCTGTCAGGAAATGAAAAAAAATCGGTCTCTCCATACAAAATTTCAAACTTTATTGGACAGCTGTTTGTATGGCGACGCCGATTTTGTTTAATTTTTTGTTAGTTTTAGAGTTTGGCCAGCGAGTCGTGTCACAACAAAACCGCGGCAAATTTAAAAATTACAAGTTTTAAACCCTGAAAATACTGCAAAATAACAATTTGATACTTTTAGTTGGTTTTCAAGACCACAAGTTACCTGCCACCTGAAAACCAACTAAAAGTATCAAATTGTTATTTTATAGTATTTTCAGGGTTTAAAACTGGTAATTTTTAAATTTGCCGCGGTTTTGTTGTGACACGACTCGCTGGCCAAACTCTACCCTTGTTTTACCCACTGAAAGTTGTTTAGTTACGTTGACTGATTATGACTGACCCTCTCCGTATTTGCCAACCCGTCCTTACACACAGGTCAAGCTTCACAATTACAGTGCGATTCTAGTCCATAAGTCTAATGAAATAAGAACGGTACAAAGTCCAAAAGCTTTGTGCTCTTGACAGTACCTCTGAAAACCTCTCAGATGCATACTCTACACATGGAATGAACAATTTTTTCCAAGACTTAAGAAATCGCAATTATTTATTTATTTTTTGCAAATACCTGTAGAAACAATTACACTCTATCTACTCTACCAGGAGGGTGATCGTGGTATTTGAACAAAAACGTTTCTCTCAAACGTTACGTCAAGTCTTTTTAGGCAAACGGTTTTGTTTTGGTAATATCGTTGAATTATTTTTTTTTAAGTTTAGTTTATTAAGGAACAAACAGTGTTTAAAAAAACATTTTAAATTGATACTAGAACTAAACAGACCTAGAGTCCCCTTAATTAAATTACCACGATCAACCTGCAGCTTAGCTTCAGGAAATTCTGGAAGATGTTAAAAATAAACAAACCTTGTAAAAATGTAGAAAATTTCGTATAATACAAAAATAAACATCTGGAATAAATAAATTAATAAAATATTGTTTTTTATTTTACTGTATCTACAACTTACATAAGAAGTATTAGATAGAAGTTCTTAACAGTTATTAAATAAAGTCTGTAGTTTATAAAAAGTTACCAAAAATAGGTAATGTAGGTATCTGAAAATCTACGAAAAAATTAAATTAAAAAGTAAATTAGGTACGTATTTATATTACATTAGTCTTGGTCAAATTATCATTATGTAAGTAGAGAGTTTGAGATATATGGATGATACAGTAAACTGCAGTTGCTTTTAAAAAGTTATAGTCTACCTATATAGTTCGTCTACGTTAAGAATGCATTAAGACGTTAGTGCTAATTAATGCAGTGTCAAAATATAAAAAACTTTTTAACAAAAAAATTAAACCGCCAAAAAAAACAGAAATGCAAGAAATAATTAAACTTTTTTATTTAACCTTAATAACAAAGTTCTTAAACTACTGTAAGTATACCCGATTAATTTTGAGTCGGCGCCGCCGCCACCGTGCATCACGCTTTAGGTAGGTAAATTAATTTGCTTGTTTGGCGCCGACTCTAATTTACAATTTTTGTGACTATAAATTTTATTTTCCCACCCTTAAGGTAAATCGGACTACTCTGTAAAAAGTTATGCGTGGTCATACATTACAATCAGTCAGTGAACAATCAATCATCCCCTGTTTTCTTACCCTTAGGTTTGGATTTTTTTTTTCAAATTTATATGGGACCAACTTCGGGGTATACCTAGATGTAGTGGGCCGATCGTTGAACTGGGCCGATCGAGATCTGCCTGGGCACATCACGATGTGCCGGCATTTCGTGATCTGGCCAATTATTTTATGATGTGCCCAATATAAAATTGGGCAGATCGATGAGAGCAACCTATTTGTCGATTTGCCCTACTAGTCACTTGGCCACATCGAGATATGGCTGGGCATATCAAGATATGGCTGGGCGCATCGTAATGTAGCTCCGTTTTGCGACGCTTGTAGCTGTTTGCGCTCTGTTAGCTGTGTGTTAAGTTAGGTTAGTTAGGTTTTGTTTTATTATCTAGTAAAATTGTGGCGCTGTTAGCGCTCTGTTAGGTGTGTTTTAGATTAGGTTAGCTAGGTTAGGATAGGTTTTGTTATCTAGTAAAATAATTATTATCTAAACTTCATTTTATTTGCTTGTACTTTGGTCAACCTACAGAATCGATTTGCCCAAGCATGGCCGGGCTAATCGTCAAACGTTATTAGGTAGGCAAATCAAGAAATGCCGGCGTATCGTGATGTGCCCAGGCAGATCTCGATCGGCCCAATTCAACGATTGGCCTACGACATATATACCCTTTCCAATAAAAAAAAGAATTATCGAAATCGGACTATTCTGTAAAAAGTTATCCGTGGTCATACATTAAAATATATATATACACGTTGACTTGAGAACCTCCTCCGTTTTTCTTTTCATCGGTTAAAAAAAAAACAATTTGTAACAAAGAAAACAACCGCTTCTTTTCTTCTTCGTTTGCCTTCAGTTAGTCATTGTGCATGCACGTGTACCAGGCCACTCAGAAAGTATTGCGAAAAATAGTTTTTATATATGGGAGACTGGCCGGTCAGAATCTTTTTCGAAAATATGATTACTTGTAAGTAAAAATATGTGTGTTCCATTTTCAAAATTTCCCTCCACATTTTTTGCGAGCCAATTCAAAGTATCGTGTCTTACTGAAAAATGGATCTGCGCCGGGAACATTTTAGAGCTATGATTTTTTACGATTTCAAGTGTCGCCTGAAACCGGATGAATCGTTCGATAGACTTCAAATGGCATTTATGGATGAAGGCCCCTCCAAGGCAACCGTGTATCGTTGGTATAACGAATTTAGGCGCGGTCGACCAACCTTGGGGGATGAAGAAAGAAGCGGTCGCCCTTTGACGGCTATTACGGAAGAAAACGTGCTAGCAGTGAAAAATTTAATCCAAGATAATAGGCGAATTACATATCAGGAGATTCAGCACATATTAAAGATTGGATCGGGAAGCGTTCACGAGATTCTACACGGGCATCTTCGCGTGAGGAGGATAGTATCGCGCTGGGTGCCGCACTACCTCACCGACGCTCAGAAGCAGGCCCGGGTGGAATGGTGCCGTGATATGCTGAACAAATTTGAAGCAGGCTCGTCTCGGCGTGTTTACGACATCGTAACAGGTGATGAGTCCTGGATTTATCAATACGATCCAGAAACCAAGCGCCAGTCGACAGTTTGGGTGTTTCAAAATGAACCAACGCCTACCAAAGTGAAGCGATCTCGAAGCGGGGGGAAGATTTTGATCGCCAGCTTTTTTAATTTGACTGGCCACTTGGCCTCAATTCCCTTACGAGATCAAAGAAGCATCAACGCCGAATGGTATACTACCAAATGTTTACCAGAAGTTTTTTCTGTTGTGAGCAACAAGCGACCAAACACAGGGCTCCGCGGACTACTGCTCCACCACGACAATGCGCCTGCACACACCGCGCTCAAAACGAGGGACTTCCTGGACAGCACACCAGTCAAACTCCTGGGTCACCCTCCTTACAGCCCTGATCTAGCACCGTGTGACTTCTTTTTATTTCCAAAAATAAAAAATCAGCTCAAGGGGATACAATTTTCGTCGCCGGAAGATGCGCTGGCTGCGTTCGAGCAGGCTGTAAACGAGGTGTCTACGGCGGACTGGAAAAAGTGTTTTGAAAACTGGTTCAGACGCATGAATCTTTGTATAGAGGCTGGTGGAGAGTACTTTGAAAAGATTTAATAAAAATATATGTACCTGTAGAACAATTTTTTTTAGTGTCGCAAATATTTCTGAGTGTCCCACGTATTTGGTTTTTTAAGCTACCTGATTCACTGCATTCATAAGATGGACGAACTATGGTGTGGGATAGGTAATTGTTATGATTTCAAGTGACTGGCTGCTATCGTGCATTGCAGGAAGGCTCATAAAAATTAATCTTTAATTAAATCTAAGCCAAAACTTCTTTGTCAACTAAACAGAAAAGGACAGAACAAAATTTAATTGATGGACGTTTCCGCAATTGACGACAAATTGATGAATTTTTCTTTTACGGTTGCAATTTCCACGAAGGGATGCATCTATGGGTAAGAAAGAGAAAGCTAATAAAATATTTCTTTCTTTCGTATATCTACATGCCTCAGAGGCGGCTAAATTTTATTTTTTATTTATTTATTTTATTTTGGCAACATACAGTCATTACATATAAGCATTACTAAATTAAGTAGGTACCTACATATAAAAGACAAAGGGTGCCCAAACTTACAAATTATGCTCCGTGTAGGTAAATCAGTCGTTCTGGTTTTTTGACGCTGACGAACTTGTTTGAATTTTGGTACAATAATCAAACAAATCAGGTTAGATGGAAAAATGCAACGTCTGACAACTATAAGCTTGACAATGGGGTGAGGCAGGGCGGCTTAACCTCGCCAATCTTGTTCAACTTATATGTGAACGGCTTAATCGAGGAGCTCAGCAGAACCAGGGTAGGCTGTCATGTGGGAGGCGTGTGCCTAAACAACATCAGTTACGCAGATGACATGGTTCTGCTGAGCCCCTCACCGTCCGGCTTGCAAAAGTTGATTGCTGTTTGTGAAAATTACGCATGTGAACATAACTTGACATATAATGTGCAAAAATCTGAAGTCATGGTTTTTAAAGCAGGAAAAGGCCCTAACAGTATACCACCTATTCACCTTTGTGGAGCTCCATTAGCCATTGTTCACTCATTTAAGTACCTTGGCCATGTGCTTAAAGAAAATCTGACGGATGATGATGATCTGGAGAGACAGCGAAGGATGATTGCTATGAAAAGTAACATGTTGGCTAGACGTTTCGCTCATTGTACTACCGATGTAAAGGTAACACTTTTCAAGGCGTACTGTCAGGCGTTCTACACCGCGCACTTATGGCAAAACTTTAACAACAATACTTACCATACACTCAGAGTTCAGTACAATAATGCCTTCAGAGCACTATTGGGCCTGCCGTGGCGGTGTAGTGCGTCTGGCATGTTCGCTCATCACAGGGTGGACGATTTTTATGCAGTGATGCGGAGAATGAAAGCCTCCTTTCGTAACAGACTCCTGGTGTGCGATAACGATATCAAAAGTACGGTACTATACACCACTTATGTTTATGACAAAAACTTTAACAGTTTTAACTGGAGATGATTTTGACTGAAATTTAGCTTAAGGTTATAACGGATGTTATAGTATAATTATTTTATAGATCTAATTTTAATTTTTACTTTGAAAATTAAAATTTTTTATTTGTATTTTTTATATTTTTGACATCTTTGACATAAAATTTTTAATCTTAATTTTAAATTATTTTAATGTATGTAATTTTATGGGACTCAGTACCTGAAATAAATGATTTTTATTTATTTATTTATTTGGCTGAGCATCTTTAGCAACTAAGCGTCGGACCAGACGCAGCGTATCTTGCGCGACGCACTTGCGCTGAGTTAAGGCTTGACAGTAAATTGGCACTATATAGGCCGAGAAAGTCGCCACATCGAGTTGGTTGTTACACGTATTTCAAAGTTTGACGAGTCAGTTTAGTTTTAACGCAGTGACCGACGATAATGTATCGCAAAAAAGAGGAATATAAACGGACTTTCAAACGTCTCTTTTAATAAAATAATTGTGAGATTTATTAGACAAATAACACAGACGAGTTTGGACCAGAAAATAGATTTTAAGAAGATCTGCCCTTAGTGCAGCAAATAATCTTCTTAGTGAATTGCAGACAGAAGATCAGAGTTCAGGGTTCTAGTACTAGTTGTTATTGCGAATTTTAACTTAAATACCGAAAACATGGAAGAAAAAATACACTGATTCATGAATAAACGAGTGGCAAGTGACGTTCGAGTGCATGTTCATGCGTGCCGAGTGGGATGGCGCGTCGCTACGGGGCAGAAAAATGAAACGGGGGGCTTAGTAAACGTCTAAGTAAACAAATTCGGATCCTAGTGACTGTCTCGCCTCTTTGCTCGGCCGAATATTTGACAAAATGTCTTGTCTCGCCACAGTACTCGCCACGTGTAATCAAGCCTTTACGTGCCAAAATTGCGTTTCATACAATTTCGACTCGCCGTTTACACCAGCGCGCAAGTTACGCTGAGAATTTCGTTAGCGAACCGCGTATCTTATATCACGCGGCGCAAGATACGCTGAGTCAGGTGCGACCCTAAATTAGTGGCTTAAGCAGCTGTTTGTGTCTTAGCTTTAGCAGCTACGTTAGCGGCTTCGGCAGCCTTTTGTCCCTGAGCTACTTTAGCGGCCTCGGCAGCCTTCTGTCCCCTATAGTTGCTACGTCTATACTCCATATAATCCACATAGCCGTCTTTGTTTATATCGGTGTGTTTCATCGCATACTCCAGGATTGTTTCCAGTTCTGCATCCGTGTAGATCCTCTGGTTTTTGTCGTTTTGGTCTGAAAAAGTAAAAAAAAAAAAAAGTTTTTTAATCAATCCAAATTAAGTTGGAAAAAATCTTCATTAAAAATACTAGTCTTTAAGTATTGGTACTCAGAAAATAAACCTGAACCGCTTTCCTAAAGAAATATGAAAAAATAAAACAAAAATTGAGAAAAAAATATTGGTCGGTCTATACGACAGCGCAAGGGTTATCTATGTATGTGGGAAATAGTGATGCCGTTCGATAATCGACTATCGATAGTTTACCGAAAGAAGTACCTTCTATTAATAGTTAAATAGATAGTAGTATCGATAAAGTCGATACTATCCTGCTACAGGCTCGAAGCGTGATTATACCATCGAAGAAGAGCAATACTGTCAATATTATCGATATAATTGTTGCTCATCAATAATAAACTATCCATACTATCGATATTATCGATACTATCTAAATTCTGAGACGCAATACTATCAATAGAATCGATAATATCGAGAATATCGATTGTTTTAAACTCGATAGTTTGCTTCTATGCAATTAGTACTGGGTATGGTTAACGTACACATTGTTTTTTTGTAGTACATAGGTAATCAAAACAGTAAGTATTAAGTAAAGAATAGTTGAATAATTTTAATTATGATGTTATTAAATGTCGGAGTTATTGGTCCGTGTGGTGACGGCAAAGAATAATACCAACACAACTCTCCGTGGGTGTCGTAAGAGGCGAATAAGGGCTTATGAACCAGAGGATGGGCAGCAGCATCTTTCTGTGTATCGTACCATCTTACATACTGCGGTACCCAACAGCAGCGGTCACCAGCCGCAGCGCTTACAAGCGGTAAATCCCCTCCAAAATACCTCGGTTTTTTGCTGGAGTTCTGGAGGGAGGTCCCTATCCTGCAGTGGACGTTTCATGGGATGATATGAAGACTATTGATCTTTATACCTCAAAACTGGAAACAATACTATTTTTAAATTAGCAAACTATTGATAGTCCAAAACAATCGATCGTATCAATACTATCGAAAGTTTATTATTGGTGAGCAACAGTACTGTCGATATTATTGCACTTTTTCGATACTATTATCACGTTCCGAGCTATCGATACTGTCGACAGTATCGATAGGTCTATCGATAGTGTAGTCTTTTTCAGGTGATAGGAAATCTATCGATAGTTTGGCAACACCAGTGGAAAACCAAAAGAACACTTGTCTTTCAGTCCAAGTTTCTTTGGGAATGATGTTCAGATTTAAGTTCTAAACGGAAGTTTTAAGCACCTCGAGCTTTTAGATAATTTATAAACAATTAGGAAATTAGGTAGGAACATCAATTTATGACCTACGGCTACTAGGGTATAAGTATTATCAACCCCGAAGAATTTGAATCTGCTAATCAAACTGAACAACTTTCCTTAAGGAACACAGGTCCCACAGGAAAATTATTTTGACCTCCCATATACAAAACGCGCTATCAGCTGATGCAGTTTCTACAGCGTGTAACGGAAAAGTGTGATAAAACTAAAGAGTGTGAATCTGCTCATAAAACTGAACAACTTTTCTCGAGGAACATAGGTCGAAATACGAAAAACCTATGTTGTTGATCAAGCAGGTAATAAACTAAATACCTAATATTTTATTTCAAAAGTAGGAGGGTAAGACCTAGGCTAATAAATAATCAGTCTAGGATAATAAATAATCACATATTTTTAGGCGCATTAGGGGTGCCCGCCCACGTCCGACTTTTTGTCGACCGAAATCTCGTACGACGATTAGTGATCGATCAAAATAATATCAACACACGATGTCGATGATTTTATTTTTTGTTGGTAAGATAAGATCCCATCAACATATTTTTTATAAGTCTCGCTCGGTATTATTTACAAACTAGCGACCAATAAAAATATCGATGATTTGATTTTTTGTTAGTAATGAGTGTAATGACGGTAGCTAGGTAAGTATGTGTTGTAGCGTTACCGCTGCGCTTGCATTCTTTTTTCTTGTTTGGTACTTATTGCTATATTCGTGATGTATTGACCTGCTGTTTGTATAAATTGACAGCGAATTCAAAGTTTAGAGTTTCCATTTTACCTGTACATTCTTTTTGATTATTGTTAACAACACGAATATAAAAACACGAAATTTATCCCAATGCATAGTATGAAGTTGCATTTTTTCCAGAATATTTTGCTGAGGGAATTAATATTTAATGGTTTCTTCGCTTTATACAGGGTGTCCCAGGAAACGCTGTCAAGCGGTAGTCCAGAGGTTGACCACCCCTTGGGCTACCCGAATCCCCCCCCATATATGTTCCGCGATTATTTGTAGTTTTCGAGTTATTAATTATTTTACAAATTTTTTAACTTTTCTGCCGAAGGATTTTAAAAATTCATATCTTTTTTTTACTGAACATTTTTTCAATTTCCTTTTTGTGTTATAATTGATTTGAACGTTACTTTCATACATAAAATAATAAACCTCCTAACATTCCTACTTGTTACTCAAAAAGTACGGTAAATAAAATTTTCAAACAATTTAATAGTCCTATAAAAATTTTGATCATCAATTTAAAAATACAAAAAGGAGGTTCCATAGATTGTAGTTAATTTTAAAAACTATTCAGGTTTCTAGTCTACCCAAAACATAAAAAATTTGGTGCTTAAATTGGTTCACTGAAATTCGCGTTAAAAAGTTGAGAGGCGAAAAACCCTGAATGTTAATTTAGACTCTAAATAAATCATTTGCCTATTTTGGTGTATCCTATAGCAAATTATGATGGTGGCAAGGCTTATGTACAAAGTCCGTCTGGAAAAGTAGCACCTTTTGCCTGTTCCTGTTGTAAAGCAGCAGTGTTTGCACTATTGTGTTTCGGTAGAAGTTTTAAGAGAGCTGGTAAAATTTGTGGCATATGAGCCATTGTATTTTATTTCTTAGGATGGGCCTTCAGAATTTGGTTGATTTTCTGTAAGAATGACTACTTGATAGGTTATTTTGAAAGTATTTTGGTACTTAAAATGGTATTTTTCGCTGAAATTGGCGTTCAAAAGATGCTAGGGAAAAACCTGAATCTTAATTTAGGTTTAAACTACCGTTGTTGCACTAATAATGTACTAGGAACTAGTGATGAACACTTTTACCTTTTTCAAATCAAAATAAGCGCATTTATAATATTTTACCACTGGCAACACTCAAACCATAAAGAAAATACTTCTATCTGTCATATTGACAAGAATCATATGTTTCGGCCATTTCGTTTTAAAATGGCGAGTCGCAACAAATTGTGTTTCTAAAATTATGTGAATTTAGATAGTTTCCTTAGCAAAATCGTTAAGAAGGTAAGTAAATATTTTGATCGATGGATTTTTGTTTCTGATAGTAATGTAAATTTGTAATGATCATGTCTCTTAGTTGTAAAACAAAGAACATACTTGTGAAGGGTTTAGTGCGACATAATGTTGGTTTCCCGTTTGAGAGTGGGTGTCCATTACCGGATTGGCATGTAATAAAAAATCTGGTAATGGACACGTGTCGAATCTTATGATTTTAGATGCATTTATAGCTGTACAGCTAAATCGTGTATTTATAGTCTCCTGATACTATAGATCTTTGAATTTTTTGTCGCAAACAACTGTAACTAGTCTTAGACATATGCCCATGACTAGCTGTTCATTACCGGGTTACATAACGGTTTCTCCATTTGTTTAGATGGCGCCCATAAAGAATTACACACCTGAGCAAATGGCTCGTGCGGTTGAAGCTGTCCAATCAAAAGGGATGTCGATACGTTTTGCAGCAAAGACCTACAGTGTGCCTAGAATCACTCTGTACAACAAAATATCTGGAAAAAGTCCATTAGTTTGTAGTATGGGACCTAGCACAGTTTTGAGCCGAGATGAAGAGACTTTATTAGAAAATTGGATCATAGCAATGGGTGAAAAAAGGGTACCAGTTACAAAGGATCAGCTGTTGGACAGTGTGCAAAAAATTATCACCGAACAAGGAAAGGACACACCCTTTAAAGATAATGGAAACAGACCAGGAAAAAGATGGTACTCATCTTTCCTAAAAAGACACCCTATGATCGCAGAGAGAACTGCTGAGAACATCAGTTCAGCACGCGATGCTGTAACTGAAGACCAAATTAATAACTGGTTTAGTGAAGTAAAAACATACTTCAATGAAAATAACCTATCCGGAATTCTGGATGATCCTAACAAAATATTTAACACTGATGAAAGTGCGTTTTTTTTATCGCCAAAACCTGGACGGGTACTAATAAAACGAGGAGCAAAAAATGTCTATATGACAAATGGAGACGAGAAAGAAAACGTGACCGTTTTGGTCACTGCGAATGCTGCAGGCAAACTTGCACCACCAATGATTGTATACGCATATGATCGCATACCAGCAAACATTGCTAAAAAGGTACCAGACACATGGGCGATTGGTAAATCTGATAGCGGATGGATGTGTGGTGACACTTTCTTTGAATACATTACTAACGTATTTAATCCTTGGTTGATCAAAGAAACAATTCAAAAACCTGTTGTCCTGTTTGTTGATGGGCATAAATCCCACCTCACGCTTCATCTGTCAAATTTTTGCTCAGAAAATGGTATAGAAATAATTGCATTATACCCTAACTCGACGCATATTCTCCAACCAATGGATGTTGCGGTGTTCAGGCCATTGAAACATTTTTACCGAAAGGCAGTGGTACAATGGAAGATGGAGAATAACGGAGATAAACTAAAAAAGGAAGACTTCGCACCAGTGTTAAAAAACGCTTTAGAGCATATTACGGAAGATTGCATAAAAAATGGATTTAGAGGTGGTGGTCTCTATCCGTTCGGACCAGAATATATTGATTTATCCAAATTAAAGAGGCAGAATGAGCCAAACGAAAATACCATGGTGGAAGACCAGCAATTTTTAAATTTTTTGGAAAGTCAGATAATAAAAATTTTTGGCCAAGAGAAACTTGACATGTATAATAGCCTTTACTTCGAGGGCCGAAATGTTCTTGAGAATATGTCACTTGATGAAGACATGAATCTTTACATTTTATGGGCACATAACAAACAAAACGCAATCATTCCCTGTACGGACAACGCTTCTACTGCATCTGACAATGATTCAAGCCCAAGTACTCTTCTACAATACAAGGAGTCTACAGCAGTTTCTGAAGCAGTTACCCAAAACGTGCCAGCTACAGTGACTTCCAACGATGCAGGCCCATCCACCCCTCGACTCTTTCCCACGGCATCCGAAGGCTCACTTACCCCTAGACTTCTTGGAGCAGTTACCCAAAACGCGCCAGCTACAGTGACTTCCAACGATGCAGGCCCATCCACCCCTCGACTCTTACCCATGGCATCCGAAGGCTCACTTACCTCTCGACTTTCTGAAGCAGTTACCCAAAACGCGCCAGCTACAGTAACTTCCAACGATGCAGGCTCATCCACCCCTCGACTCTTACCCACGGCATCCGAAGGCTCACTTACCCCTCGATTTCTTGGAGCAGTTACCCAAAACGCGCCAGCTACAGTGACTTCCAACGATGCAGGCCCATCCACCCCTCGACTCTTACCCATGGCATCCGAAGGCTCACTTACCTCTCGACTTTCTGAAGCAGTTACCCAAAACGCGCCAGCTACAGTAACTTCCAACGATGCAGGCACATCCACCCCTCGACTCTTACCCACGGCATCCGAAGGCTCACTTACCTCTCGACTCAAACCCACAGCATCTACAGCACCCTCTGTCGGTTTAGGTTCGAATAGTTTAGCTCCTTCTCACTCTACCCCTGAAAAAACAAGAACTGATCCAACTATTCAAAGGACACATAATGTTGAAATTACCGCCAAGCAGAACATATCCCCGTTTATTGTTAGTACGGTGCATTCTGATATAACCCCAAACAAAAGCGGATGCACGCCTCAAAAAGATTCGATTAGCAAAGTGTTAGGCCTAAATGTGCCTTCACCATTTAAAAAATGTCTGTTTTGGCCGGAAGACGTCAGCAAAAAGAAAAGCATTAGAAAGAAAGATGAAGTACCTTCGGCTGTAACAAGCCAAGCTTGGCAGAAATACCATCGTAATAAGGAGGAAGAGAAAAGGAAAATTTTGAGAGAAAAAGAACTGAGAGTTAAGCAGCGACTTGAAAAGAACTTGCAAAAACTTAAAATACAAAAAGAAAAGAAAAAAAAATCTAGTATTAAGAAGAAAAAGGTGCAAGAAAGCTCGTCTTCTGAAGACACGGACGTGGAAATTCAATACAACGAAAGCGATGACAGCGAATACAATGTCGAAATGAATGACGAAGATTTGAGTGAAAGAGAGTTTATGTCTGAAAATATAAATAAAGGAGAGAAACACCCTGAAAATAAAAGAACAAAAGACATTAACTTTGAAACCGAATTACCTCCGGCAAAACGTAAGGCATGCGGAAAGGCGAAATGCAACGAAAAAGCTCTTAAAAAGGGATGTTTTGTCATAATAACATATGAATGTGAATATTTCCCCGGCAAGATTGAAAATACGGACAAAGGGCGATATGAAGTCAGTACCATGACATTATCCACTGGAAACAGTTTTCGGTGGCCAGAGAGACCGGACAAACTTTGGTATCCAACCAAGGATATTATTGAAATAATTAACCCTCCAATTCAACTGAATAACAGAGGGTTTTATAAAGTAATTGAAATGGAAAAGTATTTGCCCAATCTTTATAACTACGCTTAACTTCGGTATCTAAGAAGAATTAGGTTTCTACTTATTTATAAGGTCCTAATGAAATATTAAACATAATTTTAGTATGTTACTTAGACTACGATATTGAACAACTTTCCCCAAGGAACATAGGTCGAAATTAGAAAATCAATTCTTGACCTCCCATAGAAACCGCATCAGCTGATAGCGCATTTTGTATGGAAGATCAAAAATTGCTTTTAGTATTTCGACCTATGATTCTTGGGAAAACGTGTTCAGTTTCATGGTCTAAGTAACATTCCAAAATTATGGTCACTATTTCTGTAGGACCTTATATAGTTGATTTTTAAAGCATTTATTTAAACTGAGTTTTCAAGTATATGTTATTTGTTAAGAATTAAAATTAGGAATTCTTGAACTGAGGTCTTACAATGTGATATTTGTTAAAAACTAAAAAGGTATAACCTAAGAGAAAGTAAACTTAGAGATCTCATTATTGTAATTAATAAATCTAAAAGCAGAGTTATACCTTTATGAATGTGAATGGTTAATAAAACCTAAATAATTAAAATATAGACTTTAAGTATAAAAAAAAATTGTACCTAAATGGCTCTGTAACATTGTTTTACCATTTTTCTAAAGATTTATATTTAAATATCTAATTGAAGGCGATTCGTTCTGAGTTTCGTATAAGAATTTTTTAAATAAAAATTACTGCGGTCTTAGAAATGTGTATTTGTAAGAATCAAAAGACATTAAGTGAGAGAAAGTACCTTAAGATAGTGATCTCATAATTGTGATGATTATCGTGATTAAAATAGACTTAGGTAGGATACATATAACAAATGTAAATTGTTAAAGCCTATCTATATTATCTTTTATTGCGTACTGTAGGCATATATAGACTATATTTTGATATATAGATACTTTAAAGTCTAAAGGCAAACTAAAGCCACATTATTTTGTGACAGTCTCTTACTCTACTGTAAGTACAAACGTATTTTAAAAAATTTCAATAATATTTGATAGTAATTAAAACGTCGTACAAAATAACTCTGTCTATGTCATTGATGTGCAAAAGTCAAAAATGACTTATTTTTATATGACTTGACTTCTGCGCATCAACTGACATAGCCAGAGTTATTTTGTGCGACGAGTCTGAGTTTAGCTTTATTTTTGAGTGATTTCCTATCTTAATAAATAGGTAGGTACTTAAGTGCCATAAAAATATAACATTTAATTTTATATTTTGTTTTATTTTTTTTGCCAAGGTTAACCAAATGACCAACGAAACTTAATGTTAAGTATCGGTGATAGGAGAAAAAATTAAAACTATTTCAGTCCATTACTGGGGTGTCCAATACCAGATACCGACTGTCCATGACTGGGTGTCCATTACTAAATTTCGCCGGTCCATTATAGAGATTTTGTAGATTTTGTGTCGATCGTTTTTATTTCATCATTTTCCAAAACCCATTAACATATATATTTTTTTCTGCAGCTGGTAAGATGCGCTTATTATCTCCCCATAACATTTCAAATTCACAATGCAGACATTCAAATAACAAAAAAGATATAGCTCATAATGTCTGACATGGCGCTTAACCCTGTACATTATTAGTGCCACCACAGTAATAAATTTTACAATTTACGTTATTCTTGTGGTAACTTAGAAGGTGGTAGGGCTATTCTGTAAAGTTTGTCTCACAATTATCAAAATTGGCCAAAAGAATAGGTAACTAAAATTAATAAAATAATTATTTTAACCTAAATTAAGATTCATATTTTTCTCCAACATGTTTTTAACGCCAATTTCAGGGAAAAATACCATTTAAAGTATCCAAATACTTTCAAAATACCCTATCAAGTCAAGTAGTCATTCTTACGGAAAAAGCAACCAAATTCTGAAGGTCCACCCTAAGAAATAAAATAGAATCGCTCATGTGCCTGAAATTTTACAAGCTCTCTTAAAACTTCTACCGAAACACAATAGTGCAAACACCGCTGTTTTACTATATTAACTGGCAAAAGGCGGTACTTTTCCACACGGACTTTATACAGAAGCCCTACCACCATCATGAATTGCAATAGTAATCACCGAAATAGGCAAATTATTTATTTGGAGCCTAAATTAACATTCAGGGTTTTTTTCCTCTAAATTTTTAACGTAAATTTCAGCGAAAAATACCCAATTAAGCACCGATTTTTTTTATGTTTTATGTATCCTAGAGACCTGAAAAGTTTTTGAAATCAACTACAATCTATGGAACATCCTTTTTGTATTTTTAAATTGATGATCAATATTTTAATCGGCCCATAAAATTGTTCGAAATTTTTATTGTAGGAATGTTAGGAGGTTTATTATTTAATGTATGAAAGTAACGTTCAATATTATCATGACACAAAAAGAAAATTAGCAAAATGTTCGGTAAAAAAGAAGATATGAATTTTTAAATTTCCTTCGGCAGAATATTTTCCTTTCATACATGCTCAGCATGTATGAAAGGATTGATGAAAGTACAGGAAGCAAGGGAAGTATGTCAAGATCGTAGCAGGTGGAGGACTGTGGTCTCTGCCTACCCCAACGGGAAAGAGGCGTGATGTTATGTATGTATGTATGTATGTATGTAGAATATTTTAAAAATCTAAATATATAAAAGAGCATGTCCTGACTGACTGATTCATCAACGCAGAGCCGTAACCGCTATAGATACAGATCTGAAAATTTGTACACAGGTTCTATGCAAGTCAAAACCACCCACTAAGAAAGGATTTTGGAAAATTCATCTCCCAAGGGGGTGAAATAAGGGATGAAAGTTTGTATGAAAGTCCTTTGTTTCTTGAGCTAGATTCACAAAAATTTGAATTTAGGCTTCTAGTAAAAAATAAAGACACACGTGTTTAAGCATTTCTTTTAAATCATCCTTCAAGGGGGTGAAAAAGGGGAAGATTTTTTTCCGTATGTTGGTCTATGTCCTTCATTTTTAAAGGTAGAATTACAGAAATTTGGTTCCGAGCTTATGGTAAAAAATAAAAAAGCACGTGATTAAGAATTTTTCAACATTCATCCCCTAAGGGGGTGAAATAAGGGATAAAAGTTTGTATAAAAGTGCTTTGTTTCTTGAGTTAGATTCACACAAATTAAACTTTAAGCTTTTGGTAAAAAATAAGGAAACACGTGTTTAAGCATTTCCTAAAAATCACCCTGAAAGGGGGTGAAAAAGGGGATGATATTTTTTCCGTATGTCGGTCTACAAGACTTTTATTATTAAAGGTAGAATCATAAAAATTTGTTTTTTAGCTCTGAGTAAAAAATGAAAAAGAACGTATTTAAGAATTTTTCAAAATTCATCCCCTATGGGGGTGAAATAAGGGATTAAAGTTTGTAAGAAAGTCCGACAGTTTTGAAGTTAGGATCTTCAAAATTTGTACTTTGTCCGTAGTCGGAACATACATCGCTGTTATTGAAATTCCACCCAAAATTCAACCCCTCAAAGAGGGAAATGGGGTGAATAAGTCTACAAAACAATATGGATATCGTTTGTATGGTTTATCGAGTCGCTGATTACGAAAACTAAAACAATTTTGAAATCCAATGTGGTGGACGTGAATTACCATCATCCCCTGGGGATGGGGTTGTGGTGCGATAGGGTTGATATGTCTAAAAATCAATATGGGTGTCGTTTCTATGTTTATATAAGGATAGGGATAGCGGTTAAGACGGCGTTAAGAATAGGGATAGGAGTAGGGTTAGGGGCAGGGATAGGGAGAGGGAGAAGGAGAGGGAGTGGGATGGAGGTAGAGAGAGAGGGAGTGGGAGAGGGTGAGGGAGGGGGAGGGGGAGAGACTGCACATTGTCTGAATATCACGAAGGCGAAGCCGCGGGCACAGCTAGTTAATTGTATAATTAATAACTCGAAAACTACAAATAATCGCGGACCGTACATGGGGGTGATTCGGGTAGCCCAAGGGGTGGTCCACCTCTGGACCACCACTTGACAGTGTTTCCTGGGACACCCTGTATATGTGTGGATTTATTATTCTTTTAATTAGTAAGCATTTTTTGTCTATTCGATTAGTTTGTTGCTAATAGGGTTCCCACTTTCTTATTTCTATTTTAATTCGTGCAGTTAAAGCTGCCCGAATTACGGGCAGCAGGTCCCACCTACAAGTCAAGGCCGACACACCTTCGGGTGTCACTATCCTGCGACAGCTTTACAGTCCTTGGACGAGTATCTAAAAAGAGTCGGCGACTTCGCTGACTTCCGTTGCTGCTCTAAGTCAACACGGTCCTCAGCACCTGCAAAAGCTACCTGGTACTGCGGCCGACATCTGCACATCAGGACTTTTACAGATAAACTTTTAATTAACTTTTTCTCTCCTTTTTAATTCCCTAAATTCCAAAAGCGCCGTTGTCGCACCAAAATTTTCACTTGGCAGGATCGTTTTCGTTTTTTGGAAAGTTTCCGTAATCCATGGCAGCTGGAAAACTACTAGCATGTATAGCAAACACGTAGGATAACGCATAATTGGCCACATAAGCGTCAAACTTACATGTTTTAGACGTAGCATTTTCCTAACGCTCAGGTTACGAATAATATATAAAAATTCTTTAATTAATACTATGCTTCTCACTTCACGGACATAATTTAGATGTCTCTTTTTCTTTATTTTTTTAAAATTGTGATCAACTTATTCAATTTTTCTAATTCCATTTAGATATTATTCTGTGAACAATTTTCATTTAAATATTGAAGTGCTTGTATTTTGTGGTTTCCTTAAAGGTAAGATAGTATTTTAACCTCATCATATCAGCCGAAAGACGTCCACTGCTGGACATAGGCCTCCCCTAAAGATCTCCATGACGACCGGTCCTGCGCTGCTCGCATCCAGCGGCTTCCCGCGACTTTAACCAGATCGTCGGTCCACCTTGTGGGGGGCCTGCCAACGCTTCGCTCGCAACGCTTCGCTCGCAACGCTTAACCTTATTAACCAATTAATTGCAGTAAATTTTAAATTTATTTTTATTTTCACTGCAGTGTGTAGAAAGAATGTGAATGTAAGCAGTGAACTACCCACCACTTACGTTTCATTTATTTATTTTTGGAGTTACCATTTGCTAGATTTGATAGTCTACTTTTTTGGGATTCCACGCGAACTAAGTCGCGGGCACTCGCTAGTTTGTAAATAATACAGAAACTTATAAAAACATGTGTTGTTTAGATCTTATCTTACTAACAAAAAATCAAATCATTGACATTGTGTGTCGTGGAATTGCAGTAAATTTTAAATTTATTTTTATTTTTACTGCAGTGTGTAGAAAGAATGTGAATGTAAGCAGTGAACTACCCACCACTTACGTTTCATTTATTTATTTTTGGAGTTACCATTTGCTAGATTTGATAGTCTACTTTTTTGGGATTCCACGCGAGCTAAGTCGCGGGCACTCGCTAGTTTGTAAATAATACCAAAACTTATAAAAACATGTGTTGTTTAGATCTTATATTACTAACAAAAAATCAAATCATCGACATTGTGTGTCGATATTATTTTGACCGATGGCCTCCTTAATCGTCATACGAGAAGTCAGCCGACAAAAAGTCGGACGTGGGCGGGCGCCCTTAAGCTTTTCACCAGACCTGCGCTAGGCAATGTAATCGTGAGCTAGAAAATTCCATCCAATATATTTTTAATGGTATATACAGGGTGTTAATTTGATTGCGTGCCATAGCTTAGGGGGTGGTTCAGTAACGATAAAGAAACTCAAAAAAAAATATTTTAAAAAATTCTACTTAAAAAAAATTTACTCCATTGAAACTAAAACTAACGCGGAGGGCAATGACCCGGAGCACCGCGCTATCAAAAGCGCGCAAAAGAGTTTCAGTTATGTATGTGCCTACCTTATCCACTGATTCTCACGCGCTGGCTCGGTGATAGCGCAGTGCTCCGCGTTAGTTAAGTTTCAATGTAGTTATAGTTTTTTTCAGTAGGATTTGTTTCTATATTTTTTGTGTTCTTTTATCGTAACTGAAGCACCCCTTAAGCTATGGCACGCAATTAAATTAACACCCTGTAATATGGGCTACTCTTGACCTCAATTTAGCTCTGAGGTCAGAGATGAGGTCTATGATGGAATGAGCTTGCCCAAAAGTCTATTTACTCGCGACTTGAATAGATTCTAGATTGCTCCATTTTCCTAGTTAAACGCAGCAGATCTGAAGAAAAACCCTATCTCATGCTAAAACGACCTATAAAATTGACATTAAGTAGTATTAAAAAGAGTACTTACCCTAGCTTTAGGTAGGGGTTTTGCGTACTAAACACACACTATCAAACACAGAAAAGAATAAAGAAAATTATGATCTTAAATATTAAGTTATTACGAAAACACGAAAGGTAGTTATAATATCCGGCGCGGATATGCGCTGACCATTATTTCCGGCGCATAGGTGACAGGCGGGGGAGCCAATCACGCATCGCACGCCCTGCCCTGAGCGACCCCCGCGACTCATTTCAGTTCGGTCAGCATCGTTCTTTTGTGCCCCGGGCTATAAGTTTGTTGTTGTTATTTTATTACCATTATTATTTTTTGTAAGACTATTTTATTGAATCCATGACGACATATTATTATATTTGACGAGTACAAAGCAAGCAAGCATAATATAAACTTCACCTGTAACTACAAATTACCATTACTTACACCAATCACCATATTACTTACACCAATCACCATATTACTTACACTAATCACCATTACTTACCACAAAATACCATCACCAATGTAAAACAGTTCTTTCGTTTTCAAATTAATTAAATCTTGGAAGAATGTAAAGTGCTCAGTGCTCTAAAGTTTGTTAACGAGATTCAGCGTTTTTATTTTAATTTGGCAATCGTCAACCCTCGTCACTTGCAACATAAAAAAAAACATTTGAGGACATTCCTGCCAGTGTCGTGTTCTAGAACATTCTTAATTTTTTTGAATTTCTTCAGTTTTATAAGTTAAAAATATGGCGAACCGCAGAAAATGTTCATTGCTCACATAATGCGATAGTTGACTTTCCAAAGGAAGATATCCGTGGCTTTTTGAGACAACACAAACGGGTTTCAATTCAAACACAAGATCGCTTGATATGTTCATCAGCTGTGCGCTCCGTAGTCACTTCACTGCATAACACACTATCTTTATTATCCACAAAAAAACAGGAATTTTAACCGAGCAGGCAAGAGCCCACGCCGAGTTCCCGCCAAAAACTCTTCCGCGTTTTTACTTAAGTATGAGCAAATGAGAATAGGACTGAGCCAGAGCAGGTATACTCGCTGCAGTTTGGCGTGCTGTAATTTAAGTAGCTTGTTCTTTTCATTTTTATAAAATAAATAAAAAAAAAAAATTGTCTATAGGTATGGCCAGAAGAAAGTTGCGGCCTTCCTTCTCTCTGTTCTCCAAGTCTCTGAGGGCCGCAACTGTAGTAGCTGACCTGCCAAACTAACTTCATCCTGGTTCGAACCATTGTGAAGTTAGCTATCGGCCAGTTCTTTTCTCATTTGAAACGCATAAGTGCATTCTAGTCAAATTAGGAAAAAATATTTAACATGTGAATCTGGCCATGAAAATGAAAAAAATTTCCGAAATAAAAAAAATTATTTACTCTTGACCTTGAAATGAAAAGAAATAAATATTTTCTACGTAGTGTTTTTGAGGGAGATATAATTTTTTTTTTCTTTTCCTTAGTAAAAGTTGTTCAGTTCAAAGGGTTAATTCACACCTCGAATATTACAAAAATTATCTTCCAAAACTTTTGTATGAAAATGAACAATGACGTCATTATTTCCTGTCATCATTTATGACATTCATATATCACTTAATCACTTATATATAGAGGGCGTAAGTAACAGCCGTCCGGTTATTGAAAGGGCATGATCCGAGGCATGATCAGTCAACGTAACTGAACAACTTTCAGCGAACAAAACTTTCAGGGAATGAAAAAAAAGAACCTCTTCTTACAAACTATCCAATCAAGTTTGCAAGTTTGGAGTGGCCGATTTTTTTTTATTCCTGATAGTTTTAATCGCTGAAAGATGTTAAGTTACGTTGACTGATCATGCCCTTTCATTATTCGGAACATAATTTACCATACCGTGAAAAAACAACTTTCCTTGAGAGACATGGTTGAAATACGAAAAAAAAAAACAAATTCCTACAGACTGCATCAGTAATTGATAGCGCATTTTGTATGGGACATTTTTTTTTCCTTTTTCGATCTCATACTATGTTTCTTGACAAAAGTTGTTCATTTTCATGGTCCAAGTAATATGCTAAAATTATGTTAACTGTTTTATTAGGACCCTAAATATTTTTTTAACTCCAAGATGATAACATTTTAGCAATTTTACATGATTATTTATAAGATGTAAATACTAAATACTAATTGTTTACTTAAACTGTTGCAAAGACCTATCAGCACTATTGCAACCTACGTAAAAAGGCGGTTCAAAGATGAAAGTGTTTCTGCCTAAAACAAGGATAACGTAAAATACATTTTTTCGTTTATTCTTTTTGGATCTTTGCAGTCATTACACTAAAACCAGAGTACCTAGTAGTATATTTGACGGAAAGAATAACATTGTTTTACAAACTTGTTTTTGGCAGCTTTAGCCAATTGCTTTTGATAGGTGAGTATCTGTAAAAAGAATAAGAAGTCCGTTTTGACGTTTCCTTAACTAACACCAACACACAGAGTTCATTTTTCATTGCAGGTCATAATTTTTCATGCGTTTGACGGCTGTCACAACGGACCTATTACAATAGCCTTACCTCTTACTTTAATAATTCTAATAATGAACGACCCTTCCATCAGAGAGCTTAGACTCTTCGAAGCTACGAGCATCTTTATCTTGCCGGAATACAAACTCTTCGTAGGAGAGGAAACCATCGCCATCATAGTCCATTCTTTTCAAAACTGAATCGACGACAGAAGTCATTTCAGTTTCGGTGAGGAATTCGTACCTTTCTTTCTTGCTGTCTGAAAAACGATAAAACCGAATCGTAATAGGAATTTTGTAAATGACTGTACACTTGTGAGCGAGATAGCTAGCTGATATTGTAAAATCCATTCTTTTCGTTCATTCCAACGCTCAGCACCACATTTTGCAGCAATATCAAAAGCAGTCAGTTAAAGGTATCAGAAAAAAACAAATTTGTAAAACAATGTTGTTCTTTCCGTCAAATATACCTACTCTGGTTTTAGTGTGATGGCTGCAAAATAGATTGGTAAATAAACGAAATAAATGGATTCTCTTCTTCTTCTTTAATTTAAGAGCTTGCTTGGCTCTTGTCGATGGAGTAACTTCCAGTCCTCACGTTGTATCGCGAGCTGCTTTACCTCCTGAAACGACACGACATTGACCTTTTCTTTTATCTGGTCAAAGTAGCTTCGCCTAGGTCTTCCTCGTCCCCTCTTTCCTTCTATTATGTTTCTCAGGAAATTGTCGTGCCGTATCAGGTGACCTATCATTTTCCCTCTTCGGTTATCTATTGTTTTTAGTAAACTTCTTTTCTCTTTGACTATTTCTAGCACCTCCTCGTTTCTTTTCCTTTCCGTCCAGCTAATTCTTTCCATTCTCCTCCAGCACCACATCTCAAATGCTTCTAGCCTTTCTCTATCTCTTTGTGTCAGTGTCCATGTCTCACTTCCGTACAATACTATGGATTAGGTATAGATTTTTTAAGCGAAATTGGTTAGCATTTGACTGCGATCCACGTGGTGGTAAGTGACGATTAGGTGGTAGATGTAGCATAACCTAGAATCCTATACAAGGTATTATGTAAATAACGCAAAACCTCTCGGGTGGTAGCTCTGGACGTGAAACTGAACAACTTTTGTTCTACGACTTTCGGAAATTCCAAAAAACAAAATTTTATTTAGGGCACTCAAATGTTGAGTTCAAACTTACTTGGCATGGGTATTAAATAATTAAAGACGAAATTTTATTGTTCTTGTACCACCCAAGTACTTACATTATCAACACTAGGTATCTACTTGGCAACCTGTAAATAAAAAAAATACCGCAAGGGTGACCACCATTAAAAAAAAAACCGTCATTCCTTGCACCACCCACCTTGCACTTACATTATCAACACTAGGTGTCTACTTGGCAACCTAAAAAAAAAACCGCAAGGGTGATTATTGTTCAAAAAGAAAGCGGTCATTCCCAATGACATCAGCTACAGGAAAGAAATAAGAGACCAGTGAAGATGATGATAATCTTAAAGAAAAGTATGAAATACCAGCAACAAAGTAACACATTTCCTCTCTAAATACATAGGCTAAAATTTAATAAAAATTTTACTTACTGATCCAAATAGTAGAAATCCAAGAAACTTACTCACTGCACAGAAATTAAAATTTTTTTTTCTAACATTCTATTTAAAGAAATATATTTTTTGCCCATTTTTTTATTTCAGTTATAATTGCACAATAAATTTGGGGTGAAAACATAGAGTCCGATTACCAGTCAGGACCAGTATGTCCGATCGATAGTAAACTATCGATAGAAGCACTATCGATAGATTAATCGATACAATCGATAGCTCGAACCGAACGAACGAACGAGCGATAGTCGATAATTCACCGATGAAAGTACTATCGATACGTAATGATACTATCGATGAAGTGCAACACTAACGATACTGTCGCTAATATTGTTGTTGCTCTTTAATAATAAACTATCGATAATATCGGAATTCGCTAGGGAAACTTATATGTAAGGTACCTTGAAACTTGGCTCATAAACAGGAATAGGATCATTAAAGATAAATAGAAAATACCATTTTTTTTGGCCATAAATGACGAGGTTTTAAAAAAGTATTTCCGATCGATAGTAAACTATCGATAGAAGCACTATCGATAGATTAATCGATACAATCGATAGCTCGAACCGAACGAACGAACGAGCGATAGTCGATAATTCACCGATGGACGTACTATCGATACGTAATGATACTATCGATGAAGTGCAACACTATCGATACTGTCGCTAATATTGTTGTTGCTCTTTAATAATAAACTATCGATAATATCGGAATTCGCTAGGGAAACTTATATGTAAGGTACCTTGAAACTTGGCTCATAAACAGGAATAGGATCATTAAAGATAATTAGAAAATACCAATTTTTTTGGCCATAAATGACGAGGTTTTAAAAAAAAATCGTTTTCGTCCTATATCGATAGGTCGTTGGCAAAATGATTTAATACAGGATATTGTACAAAATGACAATTAATTTACAACTTAAACTTAACTTTTTGAATTAATTTTTTTTTAGTGCTATTAGATTACAAATATGTTTTATTTTAAGAGCTTAAATTTTTTAATTGTCTTTGTCAATGCCTAAGATACAAGTAAAATTGTTACTTAGTTTAGGCATTACAATGCTGTTTGAGACTGATATCCAATTGTGTAATAATTTGTATGTTTTAGCCTAAGTGATACAAAATAAATCTTATCTTATCTTGACTTGACAATTTTAACCCCTAACTGGGTTTCGTTTCTGGAGCTCCCTCCAGAATTCCAGTGATTGGAGGGGAAGTACTCTAACAAGAGTAGTGACTACGGTTGCGTCTGGCACCAAGTACCGCGGTTGTTAGTGACCGCAGTATGTAAGATGGTACGATACACAAAAGGAGGCTGCTGCCCATCCTCGAGTTCATCCCTTTATCACCTCTTCCGACACCCACGGGCAGAGATGGGTTGGTACTACTTTTTGCCAGCACCACACGGGCTTATGTTAGTTTACCAGCACTGAATTCGTCTTGGCTGGTAATAAATGGAGGGGCGATATAGTGAGTGGACGTGGGTAGGAGCTTGACGTGCTCTTGAATGTACCTTAAACTTACGGCCGTATCAAGGATAAAGCCAACCAGGGATTTGTAATAAAATTTCGATAAACTTTTTTTTCAATAATTCCAACTCGTTTATTTAAAGATAAACTTTGATGCCATGTTTTAGCTGGTAGGTAGTCATCTGTATTTCCCCACTTCTGATCTTATTGTTGCGATGTGCTAGCTCGGGGTAGCTGACGTAACCGTCGCCGTCAAGATCTGTTTTTAGCAACACTAGGTCCACGAAAGAACTAGTCTCGTCTATATCGAGTAGTCGCATTTGTTCTTTTGTACTATCTGTAAATGTGCATGCAAGTGTTATACTCTCTCGTCTGTAAAACAAAAAACATCTGTGTCGCTTATGTCGATTGTTTTGATCACATATTTCATTGATTGTGCTAATAATAGTGCAGCGCATAACTCCAGACGAGGCAAAGTAGTTTTTTGTTTAATCGGCTCTACTTTTGACTTTGATGCAAATCAAGGTTAGGTAACAAAGGGGCAAACACAGGTATAGTAAGTGCGTGTAAGCGTGACAATAGAGGATATTGACCCCGTCGCCATAAGAGTTCAGTCAACGACAAGTCAAGCTTGACACTCGCAGTATGAATCTAGAACGTCGTAGTTGTACGACTATTGTAATAAGAACTGATATGCTTTTGTGCCTAAGAGTAGGCGTGAAGTACACGGAGGCGCTGCTGATAATTAAGGAATTTAACAAAAATACACTTTTTATCCACCCACTTTCACATTTAATTAAAATTCGCAACTTTCATCAATTATTTTTAAAGATAAGCTTTTACGCCATGTTTTAATTGGTAGGTTTGAAGTTGTACCTCCCCACTTGCAATTCTATTGTTTCGATGAGCAAGCTCATGGTAGCTGATGTAGCCGTCGTTGTTGAGATCAGTTTTTGATAATACTAGGTCCACAAAATCACAGGTTTCATCCATATCGAGTAGTCGCATTTGTTCTTTAGTACTATCTGGAAACGAAGTTATTGACCAGGGTAACTGCAGCTATGTAGGCAAAAACAGCTTGACTCAAGGGATTTTCTAAAATAAAAAAATATCAAAGCTAACTTAAGACCCTGGTTACTTTATGGTAGCTACTCACTGTTCGTCCCAATTAAGGTCGTGCTTCCAGTCACGCAAAGTGATAACACTGGTCAACAATAGTTTTGTAGTTTCTAAAATGTTATGCAAACAACGCATGGAACTATGATTGGTTTAGGAATATTAACTCTGGTTTATTATACAGGGTGTTAATTTAATTGCGTGCCATAGCTTAGGGGGTGTTTCAGTAACGATAAAGGAACACAAAAAAATACAATAAAAAATCCTGCTTAAAAAAACTAAAACTTTATTGAAACTAAACTAACGCGGAGGGCAATGACCTGGACGGAGCACCGCGCTATCACCGAGCAAGCGCGCGAGTATCAGTGGATCATTCATAACTGAAGCTCTTTCGCGCGCTTTTGATTGAGCGCGTTGCACTGGGTCATTGCGCTCCGCGTTAGTTTAGTTTCAATGGAGTTTTAAATTTTTTAAGTAGGATATTTTTTCATATTTTTTTTGTATTCCTTTATGGTTACTGAAACACCCCTTAAGCTATGGCACGCAATTAAATTAACACCCTGTATAAATTATTTATAATTTTCATATAAAGGTACTAAAAAAGTCTGTAAGTATGTAAAAATTATAAATTTGTAATAGCCAATTCGATATTTTCATGAATATGTTCTAATACTGTGAGCTTGAAAACAGAAATCGACAGGGTTAAATCAGTTTATTTTGTTGGGCTGTGAAATCAATCAAATCACCGATAGGAATTTTAAATATCTGAAAAAAGCGATTTTATGCTATTACGATTGTTATACATCAGAACCTAAACTAGCAAAATACTCTCTTAACATCCCGTAAAACGACCACTACAAGACAGGGGGCTCCCTCCAAATCTCTAGCAAAAACATCTGGTAATTAGGAGGGGATTTACCATAGTCACCACGCTTGTAAGCGTTGCGGCTGGAGATCGCTGTTGTTGGTGACCGCAGTATGTAAGGTGATACGATACATAGATGCTGCTGCCCAACCTCCGGTTCATAAGCCCTTAGTCGCCACTTACGACACCCACGGGTAGAAATGGGTTGGTACTATTCTTTGCCGGCATCATACGGACGATCAAAATACTATTGTATTATAACTAGTCTAGCAAAATAATGTTTACTGCGGCGTGCTACCGCTCGCACTTCTACGCTGTTATGGCGGGGTCAACGTACTCTATGTCCATACTAGCCCGCACTGACGCCGCTGCTGTTACCCCATAGTCGCATTTGCCTCGGGTGAAAAAAAAATTAAAGAGAAAAAGCGCTTGATGAAACAACTCTGTATTTTAATATCCTGAGATAAGTATCCCACCTAACGATTTAATGATACCGCCAACTTTGCCCATATTTATATATGGAATCGAACCCAGAATCTCCAGATTGAGAGCCGAGCGCTCTGACCACTAGGCCACAGATGCTGTCAATTAAATATTATTCAATTAAATACAATGCCAATTTTTTTTAAATTCACCCGGAAACGGGACGGAATCCATGAATTATCGAGTAGTTTAAAATAATAATATTTGAGAAACATATACCTACACCCATATAGGTCGTCCATCTTAAGAATGCAGTAATTCATCGCTTTCCGCCACTTAAGGTCAAGCCCCGTAACCAATCAGGACGCTTAAAATTAAAAAGTCAAATGCACAATGACTAACTGAAGGCAAACCTTCGAAAGAAGCGGTTGTTTCCTTTGTGACTTACCTAAAAAACTAAAAAAACTTTTTTTTCCATTTTAACTCCATTGTGATTACACCTGTACCCTGCGTTTGCATTAATGACTTACTGCATTCTTAACGCGGACGAAATATTAACATAATTTCATCAAAATCAAATAATTAATAATTTATTCATTGTTCGATATTCTACATCGCGTTACAAACAAAGTGGCGCTGGCGCCATGATGGAAAAAAAAGTCATCAGTGCGCCTTTTGACTTTTTGTAATTTAAGCAATAACTTAAAGGCTCGTCGGGATTATAAAGCATCACTCACATACCCGCGTGTCATGTCTCATGTTTCAAAGGTACCAGTGTAAGGTACAAGTGTTAACTTGGCAAATATTTTTTTTTTCTAATATAAGTACATAAAGAGCCAGGTTGCCGGTACGGACCGATCGGTCAATAGTGCGTTAGTGTGGGCGACAACCCCAAGCAACTCCAGTGTCCGACAGGATAAACTGTTCGTGGCTATACACAAAATGACCTAAATAATTTTGAACCCCCGTGTACTTAATAACAGAAAAGTACACAGTAGACATTCTCTTTAAAATTTCATAGGCCGGGCCTTAAGAGGGGCGACATTCTCTTGCGGAACGTAAATCGGAACGCACAGTACCTACTCATTGTGTGTGTTGTGTTTGCGCGTATGCTTTACGTGTGAATTCTAATCAGAAATAACCTATATTATATGCTATATTACGATTTCGTGCAGAATTGAGAAATGGAGTGCCAAAAATGTAAAAAAGTGTTGGGCAAGAAAGGGGCGCATTTTGTTTGTCAGGGTTCGTGCCAAGGAACTTTTCATAAAAACTGTGTGAAGGGACTGGCTGCGGACATGAGGGCAGGTAGAATCCGCACTTTCTGCAACAACTGTGAAGAAGATGAGACGGAAGGTGAAGAGCTGGAAGATGACGGCCATGAATCTGATAACATCTTGAAGGATATCCAAAAGAAGGTCAGTGTTATCCCCGGGCTGAAGAAACAACTTGATTCTATCAAGCAAAGCATGGGTTTGCTTTCTGATAAATACGATACGTTGATAGCCGAGCACGAAAAAACCAAAGATAAAATTCATAAGCTTGAAAAGACGGTAGAAAACGTTAATAATAAGTGCATTTATTTAGAAAAATGCAATCTTACTTTGCAGCAAACGCTACAGGAATATGAGCAATCCACACGAAAGCATAATATTGAGATTGTTGGTGTTGAGCAGATGCCGGATGAAAATGTTAAGGAAGTTGTCAACAAAATCGGAAAGATGATTAATGTGAGCAGCGATGACATTGAGTGGGTAAGACGAAATCAACCACGAAAACTAGGGACTAAACCACCTTCCATCACTATCGGATTTAAGAACTCGGGAACGGGAAGTCGTGATGCATGGCTTTTACAACGACGCAAATTGGCTGATGTAACGAGTAAAATGATAACGGGTGGTACTAAAAATGATAAAATCTACATCAATGAGGACTTATCTAAAACTGTTCGAACCCTGCTCTGGAATACTAAGAAAAATTTGCATGGCATCTACCAGTACATATGGGTGATGAACGGCAAAGTTTTGGTAAAAAAAGCTGAAGGAGACAAATCTGTTTGGGTGAGATCTGAAGCTGACATCAATACTTTACTTAAAACAAAGTGATGCTTTTAAAAATATTTACATTTATTGGTTTAATAAAACAAATTAAATTCGCGGCTTTGAACTGCATTGATTCAATTATCGATGATAGTGTTGAAGCGGTCGAGGTTCATAGTTTAAGTGGATGGTTGTCTTCACTTAAAAATAGACATGACTTTTGTATTCTACATTTGAACATTCGATCTATTAAAAAGAACTTTGGGGAATTATTGGTAACCTTAAACTGTAACTTAAAAGATATAGATGTCATAGTAATAACTGAGCCTAACATAAACTTTTCTTTGTTGAATTTTTATAAAATTGCAGGGTATAATATACATAGTTATACTCGCACAGGGCGCAGTGGCGGAGGAGTGCTGGTCTATACGCGAGATACACTCTCTGCAAGAGTGAGAGAGACAGTGCATACAACCAGTATGCGAGCAGCGGAGTGCGTTTCCATTGTACTTTCTGAAGGTGGGTGTGATGCGATACAATTACTATCTATATATAGACCACCAAAAATAAATAACAAAAATAAATTACTACAATTTCTAAAAGAACTTCGGAACATTTTAGATAGCTTACCTACAAATATAAAGATAATTCTTTGTGGTGATATAAATATAAACCTCTTAAATGAGAACGATGCTCATGTTTTAGAGTATGAAAATTTGTTAGCTGAGTATGGCTTAACTAAATGTATTAATAAAGTTACGCGCAAAGAAATTGTAAAAGACTATATCGTTGAGTCATGCCTGGATCATATATATGTCAGGGCCCCTCTTGCAGTGATAAATTCAGCGGTCATACAACATAAAATATCCGATCACTACTATGTCTCGGCTACTGTGCAATGGAACCGCGCTCCGTCAGGCGATGACGGAAGCGCGTCAACCAGCTTGAATGGACGGGCCTCCTGCGCCACCTCGGCGTGTGATCAAATAAAGCCCGCTGTACGTCGTCGTGTACTCGATAATCGTATGGTCAGGGATAAATTGTTAGCGACTGATTTTGATGCCCTTATGTCCTTAGATTGTCCCATAAAACTGTACAATGCACTAAGACAATTATTTATCAATATTTATAATGAGTGTTATAAGTTCCAGATAGTGCGTAAAAGCAATAGAAATAATAAAGTCTGGGTAACAGATGGCTTGAAAAAAATGATTGCAGAAAGAGACAGATTATTTGTAGTTTGGAGCAATGATCCCGAGAATATGGTAAAACGCTTAACATATACTAAGTACCGGAATAAATGCTTTAAAATAATTTCTAAATGTAGTAATGAGTACGATAGACAGTGTATAATTGATTGTAATAATAATATAAAGAAAATATGGGATAGAATTAATATATTGATGGGGAAAGAAAAACAGTGTATAGATAGCCTTATATTGTCAAACATGGATTATGGAAGCATTCAGCACTTAACTAACCGGTTTGCGGCTACCTTTGAGGAGGAAATTCAGCAAATCAAGCACAATTGTGATATTAAATTGTTAAATAGAGACTGTTATGTACAAAATGTAGACAGGTGCATGAGATGGCAACCAACTAGCAGTAGTTATGTAAAGAAGGTAATAAAAAATATGAATACTAAGAAATCGCCTGGAAGCGATCTCATGCGCATGTGTGACATAAAGTTTATTTGTGACAAAATTAGCCCGGTGGTTTCTAAGTTGGTCAATTTGTCTGTTAATCAGAAAAAAATCCCTGATAAGCTAAAACAGGCAATAATACGGCCTGTACACAAAAAAGGCAGTCGCAAATCGTACTCAAATTATAGGCCTATAGCTATCTTATCTAGTCTGGACAAAATTATAGAAAAGTGCATAATTGATCAGCTTGGGAAATATCTACAAACTAATGATATATTAAGCAAGTCTCAATATGGGTTTCAAAAAGGGAAAGGCACTAATACTTTATTGTCTAAGTTCACAGATGAGATAAATAATTACTTGGGTGATAAGAAGTTTGTTGTATCAATATTTTTTGACTACAAAAAAGCGTTCGATACCTTAGAAACGACCACATTATTGCACGCAATTGGAGAGTGTGAGGTGGGGGAGCCGCTGAAACAATGGTTCAGAGACTACCTCACATCACGCTCATATCGAGTTAAGGTTGGCGAGACGTTCAGTGAAGAGAGAAAGGTCCAGTGCGGTGTTCCACAGGGTTCGGGGTGCGGACCAATTTGCTACTTGATGCATGTCAATAGCCTCTGTAATGTACTGCAACACTGCTCGTCGTACATGTTTGCTGACGACCTGTGTGTGCTGCGGGCTGGTACCGACCTCTCTGAAACGTTGCGTCTCGTGCAGCAAGATGTGGATGCTGTAGTAAAGTGGTCGCATGACAATGGGATTGTGCTAAATTCGGACAAAACTAAATTGTTAATTATACATTCTCCTTATTTACCTGTCAATGATGTGCCTACTCCTATATTTGCCCACACCTATGATTGTTTCCATAATATATTTGTATATTGTAGCTGCAAACCTATAGAGAGAGTTAAATGTGTTACCTACCTGGGGGTTAAAATTGATGAGCATTTTTCCTGGGCTGAGCATATAAACTTTATTTGTAAAAAACTTACAGTAATTTTAGGTAAATTTTACAATCTTAGTCTTAAGGTTCCTCTCAGTACTCTAAGATTACTGTATAATACTTTGGTGGATTCCATACTGGATTACGCTCTTGATTGCTATGGACTAACATTTAAATCATATATTAAAAGGCTAGAAAACATACAAATTAGATTTTTAAAATTTTTGGTAGATAAGAAAACTAAAAACAAATGTAAGAATGATTACAGTAAACTATTTAAAGTGTGCAAAATACTTCCAATTAGCCTGAAGCATAAGTACTTACTTTTAACAAATAGCCATGGCAATCAGGAGCGTAACTCATTATTAGTTAATGTTACCAACAGTCATTGCACAAGATCAATGACCTCGGGTAAATTTATTGTCCCTAGAGTGACAAACTATTATGGAGATAGGACCCTTAAGAAGCGTCTTCCGTATCTAATTAATAGTTTACCCGATGACATTAAAAAAGAAACTAAAAAAACTAAATTTAAAAAAGAATTGAAAGAATTCTTCATAGATTGTTTGCCTGATAATCGTAGTAATTAAGCACTTTTTAGAAAATTAATATTATATGTTTTACGAGAATCAACTGATCCTACAGTCAAACTGTCTGTGCAGTTTTGTGGGACTTTGTATAGTTTTTAGGTCTGCATTTATATGTAACAATCAATAAAATAAATAAATAAAAATAAATAATCCCACCTCGACACAATCCCATCTCGACACGAAAAAATTTGCTTACCTAAAATCTTCAAAAGTACTGTCAGAAGCAAAAGTAAAATGGTCTCAAAACAATTAGTTGCGTGGCGCGACCTTTAACGAGGGTATCATAGTGCGAAAAATAGGTATTTATAAAAACTATTGCTGTCGCGCTACGCCCCAACAACCCTCCCGTAGTGTGTGATAGGGACAGCCTGCAGCTTAGACCGATTTTACCACAGACCTAGCAAAAGCGCGCGCCGCGTTTTACCTACAAGACGACATTCCGCTTTCCTCTGTTTCTTTCTTCTTTTGCAAAACTGAGCTGATTCAATTATTTTTGGTATCAAAATTTAAAGGAAGAATATATCTAAAAATAGGAAGCTTTTCTCTTACGAGTATCTTGAAAATATTTCAAAATTTTTCTGGAGGTCGTCTATATAGAATTTTTTCAGATCTTCGTTTTTCGTTTGGTAATCGTTTTTCGGAAAAAAATATACGACTACAGTAGCTTTAGACCTTTGATTAAAGACATCATTATCGCTGTACCGGTATTATCCGGGAAGGAAACAGGGGAATACATTTGTATAAATTTGTATGGAAGAAATGCAGCTAGGAAACCCTCTTAAGAGGGTATCCTCTCTTAAGAGTCTAGGGCAGAAATGACGTCGGCTTACTTGCGACTTCGGGAATTTGGGAATAAAGATTCAGGAAGGATATTCCAGTGTTTTTTTTTTTATACCTTAATTTTATTTGGACATATACAACGTGTTAACGGAATAAGCGAAACTGAGAAAATGGTTTGTTCAGAATCGAGAATTTCGCGGGTTTTTGATAGGGGTAATTTTTTTTATTATAAAAATTTTTGCCACTTCTATTCTAAATAATTCTGTGGATACGCACGCTGGCGGCGGCGCCGCGCGGTTCATGAGCGGTGAAGAGGGGAGGGAAGTGGGCGTGGCGTGCGCGGACTAGAACAACGATGAAACTAGAACAATCATGAAACTTACAAATAACAATATCTAGATAAAAAAAACTTTTTTTTTACGGGAATAGATTTATTTTAATAAAAATCAGTTGGGGTGTATAAGGGTTTCGCTTATTCCATTAACACGTTGTATATTTCATAGAATTGATGCGATAATGTTGCTTGTTTTCATGAGTGAAACCAATTACAAATCAATGTGTATTTTTTGAGTTCAGCGCGTTAACAATAAGTACCGGAATTATCTGCCCCATGTTTCCAGCGTTTAAAGGAAAGGTGTGAGAATATTGCAGCGTGTTTATGAAAATCTGCCCATGAAACTGAACAACTTTTCCCAAGGAACATAGGTCATAGAACAAAATAAATTTTTGAACTCCCATAGAAACTGCATCATCTGATTTTTTATGAGCGCATTTTGTATGGGAGGTCAAATTTTGTTTTTCCTTGAACTTTGTTCAGTTTTATGGGCAGATTCACACCCCTTAGTATTATCACACCTTTCTTATACGTTTAATAATGTAGGATTGGCTTTAATGGTTAGTAGTAAAATGTATTTCTCCGCTTGCGATTTTTCTATTCCGGCATTTCAATTCCGGATAACTGATATACCCGTCATCATTAAGATCGCAATGTACCAACATCAGATCTACGAAGGAACTGGTCTCGTCTATATCAAGATTCCTCAGCTGTTCATTTGTGCCGTCTGGAAAATTTCACTTCTTTGTAAATAAATTAATAAAGGATTTCTCTAATTGTGGGAAAATTGAGAACTAAATGAATAGTTTCGATCTGTATAATCTTAACAAAAGCCCACTAATAGATGGCACTGTAAGTTTCTGAAACGCGCTATTTACAAAAAATGCTCCTTGTTATTATATCCACGTGTCATATTCAGTCAGAGTCCACATTACAGGCCTTATTCAGTGAGAAATCATTACAAAGTCGATTTTACAAATATCGAGAACGGCTGCGAGCGTGCATCGGCGTCGCTCGATAGGCGCCGAATGACAACCACCGAACTTAGTTAGGCATGTAAGTTAAAGGCTGCGTGCGCATCGACTCCAGTAGCAAAGAATCTCTTCTCTGCTGCACTACTATTATAAAATTGTAACTTGATTTTTTCTGTACATTAAGGGCTTTCCTGCAGTCTACTAGCGCCCCCACCAGTTAAAAAAATGTTACTCGCTAAACACAAAACTTATCGAATAAACTAGGGTAGGTACCTTTACTTTAATCTGGTAAGACAGATTTTCTGATGTTTAAGTTCTGTATTTAGCGAGTAATATTTTTTTAACAGGTGGGCTAGTAGACTGCAGGAAAGCCCATAAAAAAAAATTATGACGATATGCTATTTTGATGCCCTGAATCCAAACCACAGATTTTTGGATTATATGTCTGTTGGTTTATTTGTTCGAGCATCACTCAAAAACTACTAAACCGATTTTAATGAAACCTTTTTTGTTTGATAGCTAATAATTTGACTTAAACAAAACACTGATACACTTTTTTTTGGGAATACGAACCGGAGATATAACAATGTTTTCCCATTTCGTTAAGTTTTTTATAATCATTTAAGGCTAGGCCTCCCTGAATAGCCTCTAGACTGAATAACTTCGTAACCATTTTTACTTTCGAGCGGAGCGAGAAAGGTATTGTATTCGTGAAAAAAAAGTTTATCTAATTTTCTCAAAAATGTGTTCTATATCACTTATACATCATAAAAAACAAGTCTCCCAAAAATGTCCGTCCTTCGGTCGGTCGGTCTGTCCGTCACGCTTTGGCCTAGCGGCTAAACGAATGGTCCGATTGACACCATACTTTGAATTAAGGAGTTTTATGAAAATCCATAGAAGGATTCTAAGTGGTTTCTTGCTGGATCTCATTTTGAGGGTAGCTGTCATACAACGGAAATGAAAAATTGAATTTTTCTCAAAAACGGCTCATAGAATCTTGATGAAACTTTGCATGACCAAGCATCTCCATGTAAGATATCTTGCGCCAGTATCAATTGATCTGTGTAATTTCATATAAGGGGTGTTCCTGTACGACCAAATCGTAAATATATGATTTACCCAAAATTAGTTCCATTGAGTTCATTAAAATTTTCTATAATATTAATCCTGGATTGGTCGTCTACCTGACTGGATATTCTTTATGATTTTGTTTTAATAAAATTTAGTGCACAGGATGTACCAAAAACTGAAAGGGCTTGCTCAGTAGACTAAACTGAACAATTATCCATAAGGAACATTGTGTTGGGAAATTTAAAAAATCTCCATGCAAGTATTCTACGGTAGTATCCATTGATCTGTGAAAATTCATATAAAGGCTGTTCTAGTACTACCAAAAGTTAAACATGTGATTTACTCGAAATCTTTGAGGTTTGTTTGTTTTAATGTTTGACAATTTCAATTCTGAATTGATCTGTATATTTCATTCGAACATTTTTTTTGGATAAACGTACATAAAAGTTTGTATTTCCATACTATGTGTACCTATGGCATTACAAATTTAAATTTGCGGTTGACAGTTTTTCCTTGAGTATTGCGAGAAAGTAAGTGCAGTGCTGCTGTACCATTTATTTACATTATATTTAATATTTATCTTAGAAGAAAAAAAACGTAGTATTATACAAGATGTAAGAAGTGATGTGGTCGAGATAGAATTTTAATTTACATAATTAATATAACCACAGTAAAGAGATGGGCTTATCAGATGAAGAAAAAAAATTCTAAAATGACCCTCATTTTGTCCATTTTTTCCCATTTGTAACCATTTCACTGCTACATTTTTAACAAAAATAATTGAAAATTTACAATATTTTAGACAAAACTAAGTTTAATGATGTGGTCGTTTTACTTTTGTGATATTTGTAAAATAACATACTGAAAAAAATACTTTTCTCTCCTTTTTGTGAATTTCGGGATCACCGTCGGACGTAACCGCCACATTGTAAGGCAAGCTATTATGAACGTTGTTTACATGTACCTAAATGAAGTCTATATTTGCATTGACGAGTGCACGGCTGTTAATTTTAGGGATGGTGGAACCTTAACATGCGGGCGCAGTCGCGGGCAAAATCTAGTATTATAATCTCGTCTCGCCTCGTGAAGCTTGGACCTCGAAATATGATAAGAATAGGATCAGACTATGAAATGTGATACACTATTAAGACGATATGTAATTTTTTTGGGTATTTTGAAGACAAATATTTTTTTAAGTACTCAGTATCTTGCCGTGATTTTCAGGTATGTGTTTGTTGGCCATTCAAGTGTTTTCAATATTATAAGACCAAAATTGAAAATCGACTCGACAAAATAAAAATCCAAAGTTGCCTCTTCGATTTCCATTTATTTCTCTTTTTGTGGAATATGAGGTGTTTTAAGTATACGGAAAGGTATTCGTAGTTGCTAGGGTTTGCCCAACCTAAAATTTTATTTTATTACTTAGTTTTTGCAAAAAGTCGATATTTTATATCGGGCGCTTACGTCATTTAGTTTCGGTAACACGCACAGTATATCTGTCGCAATCTAATTTCAAGCCCTCTTAAATATGACAGATAATCGAAATCGTCTTAATAATGACATCATCGGGATTGATAAAGAGAATACATATATTTTTTCTAATGTTTTTTTGGTCTGTACTTATCTTAACCACCAGACAACCAACACAACGTAGGAAGAATAATAAATTAATTAAGAAATAAAGAAATCTATTAAAATCAATAACTGCTTTTTCATTAGAAAAATAAAGGTAAAAGAATTTTGAACAAAATAATTCAATGAGGAATTTTAAAATAATCCGATAGAGCCATCCTCAAACTGAAACTCTTGCCCGTCTCCTCTATTCACAATAGCATTTCTGTGCATCAGCTCGGGGAACGTGACATAGCCATCGTCGTCAAGATCAGTCGTAGACAAAGATAAATCGATAAGCCTTGAAGCTTCCTCGACGGAAACCAGTCGTTCGGACTCTTTCTCGCCATCTGAAAGTAAGTAGGCGAGAAGAGGACGTAATGATTTTGTTTTCTAATAAGTAGTTCAATGCAAAAAGAACACGTATTTAAGAGGCTATCCTAGTCCAAAAACCGGTCAAGTGCGAGTCGGACTCGCGCGCCGAGGGTTCCGATATACCTATAGTATTTTTGGAAGCAATAAAGTCCATTTTCAGGACCGCAAAACTAAATTTGTTTGTAAAGGTTTTTTGCAGATTTCTGAAAAACTGTGCAACTTAGAAAGATCGTTTTATTTTTGCTGTAAAGTTTATATAAACTTCTGTCAACTGTAATTAATTCAGATTTTTCCTTACTCAAACTTCGGAGATAAGGGGGGGGGAATGGTATTTTTCTTGACATTTTTCATCATAACTTTAAAACTAAGAAATTTAAAAAAATACAAAAATATATTTTAAAATGTACAAGTAAAGCCCTTTCATATGATACCCCACTCGACCTAGTAGCGACAATTTGAAATTTGGCCCCCCCTATTTTGGCCCCCTTTATATTAATAATCATACTTTTTTCAAAATTTTTTCTTGTGCAATTAAGTTGGGCAACTATATTCTAAAACTATTCCAAATTTCAGGTTGATAGCATAAGTGGTTGCTGAGATATAGAGGTGTGACAGACAGACAGACAGACAGACAGAGCGGCACCATAAGGGTTCCTTTTTTTTACCATTTTGGTATCGGAACCCTAAAAATAAGGCATTTTTACAAACTATTGCTGTCTCGCTGCGCCCCAATAATCCTCCCGTAGTGTGCGATAGGGAGGGACAGCCTACAGCTTAGACCGATTTTAACAACAAAACGACGTTCCGCTTTCCCCTATTTTCTTCTCCAAAACCGAGCTAATTTAATAATTTTTGGTATAAAAATTTAATAGACTAGTAGATCTATGCTCCTTTTTTATTCTTTTATGTGGAAAACTTAAAATTCTGGTAGTTATCTATCTAAATATGGCGGAAAAACGGGGCATATTTTCATGTGTTCGGATAGTCACATTTCCTTTGGTTATTTTACGAAAAAAAAAATACAGAGGCATGCTTACAGTAGACCTTGATTTATCAACCAAATTCCTTCGCTCTACAGGCACTAGGCAAGACATTTGTATCAATGTGTATGGAAGAAATGCAGCTGGGATACCTTCTTAACTTCTAAGATTCGTCATTAAGCCGAAAGACGTCAACTGCTGAACATCGGCCCTTTCTCGAAATCGCCACGACCGCCGGGTTTTTGGGTCCAGGCGTTATAAAGCCCACAAAACAGATGGCGCCGTAACGTTTCTGAAACGCGCTTTTTTCATGGAATGTTAAAAAAAACGGACATTTTTTTTCCAGATATGAGAATCTAGCTAGGACATTTCGTCGAAATTTCTTCGAAATCGTTGGAGTTGTTTCTGATAAACCGATTACAAATACGTACAAATATTGCCCGTTTATACAAAGGGTTACAGAAAGGGGATGCCAACCCTGAAGGATGTGATTCGGCCCATTAAACTGAACAACTTTCCTTATGAAATAAAGGTCGTAATACAAAAAAAGTACCTCCCGTAGAAACTGAATCATTTTGTATGGAAGGACAATTTTTTTTTTCGTTTTTCGACCTATGTTCCTCAGGGAAAGTTGTTCAGTTTCATGGGCAGATTTACACCCTTTTTGTTGTAACCCTGTAAAATTATGAAGTTATTGTCGATCTGTCCAACATCCCTGTTGTGGCTGATTCTGTTCGTCTTTTTGGCAAGCTACTTACAAAAAAATATATTTTCTTTTAAATACCGCTTTGTAAATAAAATTGACAGCGCCATCTGTATTTATTTAACTGTAAAGGCTCGTCCATAACTTGTTTGTATAGCCCCATGTCAAAATTCGCAGGAATTGAAAGAAAATGTAGTTGTTTACGTAATAAGGTATATTTTTGAATAAATTTCAAAACAATTTTTATAAATTTTCCATTTTTCGGGAACTTTTTTTGACATAGGGGTCATATGTCAAAATTTTCCGGGTTTTCCGGGGTGGGGCAACTGAGGTTAAGTAAACTTAAAAATGTAGTCTTTTCCTGTTGTTATCTACTTTACAGTAAGTAATAAAAGGGGGGTGGAAATCATTCGCGGGGGAGAATTCGGATAAGCCAAAGGTGACTTGTGGGATATTTTAAATGGTGATAGAAGATTTATGTGGGGAGAATCGGTACTAACCTGAATTACATATTATCGTTATCACTACGAATAACAAGTATTTAGGTATGGTACTTACCCCAAAGCCAATTTGATGCCTCAACACTACACTAAACTATTCTGAAAAACTACGAACACGTGAAAGTGGAACGGATCGAGATTAAGAGCAATAAGTAATCTTATAATAAAAAAATCGTAAATCGCCGATTCTGTACACTGAAATTTTTCACGAAAATATTATCTAAGGGGTCACAAAAAAGGTAATAAAACAAATTCGGGTAATTTCTGGAATTTTTGTATGTTTGTCCGTTTGTCTGTGCGTGATAAAATCGCGAACCTCTGAACCGATTGAAACGGGGTTTCTGATATTGTATTTGGCTTATTTCTATGTCGAGTCAATGCCAAAGCTTACCAACACAATTTTAACATCCAGATATCAATTTATTCTTAGAAAATACCTTATGGAAAAAATAGCCCGAATAATTTTCGGCACAAATTCGTTCTATGACGCGAGGCATCTGTACTAGTATAGTATTATATTATCTGTGTCCATGATCAATAGTAAAATAGTAATCAGCTAAAGCTGTCAGAAAAAAATTATAATTTTTCCGTCACATATACTCTGGTTCGTGGTGGTTTGTCTGGTTCTATGGCTGCAAAATATGTTGGTAAGCGTTGGCATTGACTCGTGAAGCGGATTAAGTATAGTTTTATACTTTTCCGGGTTGCAGTTTCTATAATGGGATGGTCAGTCTGTAGGTAAGTCCTTGTTATTCATCCATAGGTTAATATCTTAATCTTTCTCCGCCAATGGCTGCAGGCGTGTCCCTTCCAAATTAATAGGAACGGTTCCATTCTGAGTCCTAGTTTTGAACTCGAACCAATCAATGGTGCCATCGTTATCACCATCTACAACAGAGAGTAGAGTTCCGACAACGTACTCCAGCTCTTCATCTGTAAAGACTAGTGCTTCTCTTTCACCTGTAACAGATTAACAGCTTCTGATGTGCCTTAAAATTTAAAGTACCTGGGCGACCGAGCTTCGCTCTATAATATCCGCCTCACCCTGAAAATATCATCGGGTGAGCAAGCTATGCTACTCGCCAACAGATGGCGCTGTTAGATTCCTCAACGCGCAAAGAAATTAAAAAAAAACGGTGAAAACGAATTTTCCCAGACATGAGACCTAGCTAGATCGATCGATTTTTCGCCCCCTAAAACCCCCGTATGAAAAATTTCATCGAAATCATTAGAGCCGTTTTCGAGAAACCGTTTACAAATATTGCTCGTTTAGGATATACTTACGATTAAAATGGCGGCCGCAATCAAAGTGGCTAAAATCCTAAGACTGTGGTAGCCCTTCCCTGTAGCTCGTACGTGTTGTGGTACTAGCTAATAATAGAACGGCCTGCAGTGTAGTAAAAGGCGGCTAAAAGATATGCAACTGGTGTCAGAGTTGTTGAGCCGCCAAAGGCTTCTGACATGGCTTATTAACGAATACATCAGAAGATAGTTGTCGGGACCAACAGCTTAACGTGCTTCCAAAGCACGGTATCATCTAACCTTTCGGACAATCAGGTGATTCATCCTGCAATGTCCTAGCCAAACTGGGGAGGTCGCACAAAAGGATTTTTGTTTGACAGTGTCCCCACCGGGAATCGGACCCAGAACCTCCGGATCGATAGCCGAGCCCTCTAACCACTAGGCCACGGCGAGTCTGTTAAGCTATCTTTTAGTGGACGTTATGCAGCAGTGGTCGCCTTGGGCCGTTTACAATGATAATCTAAGAAATTGAACTTGAATAAAATATCTAAGTAGGTACTTACCGTTAGAACAGTGAACGAAAGTGGTAGATAGGTTACACACAAGATAAAAGTTGCAAGAAGCAGTAGGAAGGTAAGGCTCGAAAACCGCTCAAAGATGACCAAAAAAAGAAGTAAAGATAAGTAAGTGTTTTTACTCGTAGAAGCTTATAATTGGCAATTGTATTAATATTTTGTAATCTAGACTAACTTATCTGTTAGCTTCCCAAAGAAAATAAAATAAAGCTTAGATTTTTACAGAAGAAAAAATACCAATCATATTAAAAAGGTCTCAAAATAAGAAGTCAATATAGGTAGGTAGTTAGTTATTCATAGAAAGTGGTGTGAAGCTGTACTGCACCATAGACAAATTTTGAATTTGACGATCCGTTCTCTAAGATCCGTTTCCTCTCAAAATGCCATCTTCGCAAAATGGCAAACGAAAGAAAACGCCATCTTCGCAACATTATCTCATAAGAATCTTCAGAATACTCATTGAATGTCATGCAGAATACAATGCAAATAGAGCCAGTCTACACCGTTTCGGATCGTGCTATGGCAGCGTAAAAGAAACGACAAGAAACCACTGCAGCACGGCCTACTTTAAGAGCTGTTTTTTTACAATGTGTTTCTTGTGTTTCGCTGGAATATCAGAGCACCATACCTCTTGTCATTGATATAGTCATCTAATCTATAGTAAGCTTTTTACATAACGTTTGCTTGATACATTGTTTAAACTTTCTATGGTAGTATCGTACCTACACACAGACCAACGAAAGATGTATTGACTTTTGCTAATCTAGTAAGTAACTATTATGGTTATTCAAGACTCAAGATTGTACCTACTTATTTCTTTCTCAAGACTAGCAATTTCCACTCTTGTAATTTTGCAATGTTGGCATTTTGCGAAGTTGTCTTTGTGAGTCTGGCTTACATTTTGCGAAGTTGGCATTTTGAGAGCGAACGGAAAGAACCAAAAACAATCACTGGCTCACTGAAAGGGCATTACAAACTTTTAAAATTCCAAATATTTATCGAAGATTCATATAATTGATACAAAAAATAACTGAGTACCTTTGAAGGTTCTAAAATTTTCGAACTAATTTCTGTTTATTAGACTTTTTGAAAATCTGACGTTTCCATATTAATGCACTTGACTGTACCTATAAAAAATGTATTTCTATCTAGCCAAGCTAGACTTACAATCTGACTGTTCAATGAGCCGGTTTTAAAAAAAGAAAAACTAGTTTTCATTTTCTTGATAGATAGCGTTGTTGTAGGAAAATTTAACTGTCAACTTATTTTTCCTATGTGTTGTAAGTGTTGCCTAAGGAGGTTTATTTACTTCACGCTTCATCTATGACACATTTATTTTAAGTTCTTTAGCAACTGTCTTCAGAGCCATCTATCGACACCTTTGAATACTCTGTTGACGCTTAGCTGCGAAACCGGCTCATTACATTTAAGTAGGTAAGTACTTTTCTTTTGTTTAAATAAAAAAAACTTTTGTACTAGTCGGCAATTAGGTACCAAGTTTTTAAAAATAATTAAAGTAGAGGAAAGCAAACAGTTTTTAAAGAGTTTTTCGCGTGGGTAACATGAACATGACACGTGAATATGTAACAAGTGTGGACGGGCCTTTATAGTTTTAAAGTATTAGAAAAGAGGAACATCCCGATTGTATGATCTAATCAGCAAATTGTTCCCAAAAAAAAGGTCATACACGACTAAAAATCAGCCGATTTAAATTCATAGCTCGCGTATTAAACTTCTACCAGTGCAAGGGAGCTAAACTACGAACTGGAAAATCTAAACCAATAGGTTTGTTCCATTTAACAAACTAGGGAAATGGCGCAATCTTATATTGGTTGGAATTTTCCCAGCTCAAAGCTACCTCGCACAGGAAGCAGTTGCACCAAGTTTTATACGTGTTAATGGAATAAACGAAACCCTCATAAACCCCAACTGATTTTTATTAAAATAAATCCATTCCCGCAATAAAAAAAAATTATATTGTTACTTTAAAGTTTCATCACTCTTCTAGTTTCATCGTTGTTCTACTTCCCTCCCCTCCTCACCGCTCATTAACCACGCGGCCAGCGCGCGTATCCACAGAAATTTTTAGAATAGAAGCGGCAAAAATTTAAGTTTTAAAAAAATACCCCTATCAAAAACCCGTGAAATTGATTCCACTGTCGATTCTGAACAATTTTCTCAGTTTCGCTTATTCCATTAACACGATGTATTCCATATCCTAGTCCTGCAGATAAAATTGGCGTTTAGTATGAAGAACTTTAGGTAAATTGTTTTTTTTTTGGAATTACAAATCCATTTTTAAAGTATGAATGGGAAAGGAAAACATTAAGCTTACAGCAGCTAAAATTTAATTTTCGAAAAATATCATGTGTTAAAAAAACAAATCTAATGATGAATGACCTAATTAATTTTCGAACATTTATTTTAGATATCAAACTAAAATAAAATTTATATTTAATGGGTAGAGTTTGGTAACATTAAAATCAACTTTTAAATATAAAAGAAATAAAAAAACACATCCTTTTACTCACTAAGAAATAAATATTATTCAATAAAATTAAAAGATAGTTTTATTACTTTGTTAGGTTAATAAACAGTTTCCTTAACTATCAGTACGAAGCTAAAATAACCTTTTAAAATAAACTAAAACCTTTCTAAGTACTAATCTCACACTAAATGTATGGGAGTGTTTAATGTCAAAATTTTGGATATTTCTCATTTTATTTTTAAAAAGTTATTGATGTCATTTTACTCATTAGAAAACTACTTTTAAAGTTGTTTGATAACTGTAACAGTAACGGAATTATCGCCTGGGCATGCTTAACGATTACAACCTGTATATTTAAGAGATTCCTAACTAAAAAGGAGCTTGGCGCAACTGCCTAGGAAACTATAAAAACACAAAATTTAAAACAACGATCGGAATATTCCCGTTTAAAGTAAATTTTGTTTCAAATTCTACTATCTCCTTGAAACTACCTAAACTATAAAAAAATAGAATATTAATTAGAAAAAGAAAACATAAGAAACTAGGAAATAAGAGTGAAAATGTTAAAGAAATGAAAAAAAAAATTACATAATTATCTTACCTTTTTATATTTGAAGAAACAACCAGTGCGTGTAAAAAAAACAGTTCAAAAATTACTAATAAATTACAGAAAATAAAAATTATTAAGCATCATTTTTATTTACTTTTTTATTTAACTTAAAAAACGACGAAAAAAGTAATTAATACGTAATAAGCTTGCAAAGGTTTAGATTAAATAGCATGCACAAAAAAATTACAACTAAGTAATAAACACGCGCCGGGGTAAATTTAAACAAATATAGAAATTAAATAGCACAGAGTAATAAAAACGCGCCAGGGTAAATTTAAACAAATATAGAAATTAAATAGCACAGAGTAATAAAAACGCGCCAGGGTAAATTTAAAGAAATATAGAAATTAAATAGCACAGAAAAACGCGCCAGGGTAAATTTAAACAAATATAGAAATTAAATAGCACAGAAAAACGCGCCAGGGTAAATTTAAACAAATATGTACTTAGCTTGCAAAGCGTTAGGTTAAGTAGCAGGTACAAAAAAATTACAACTAAGTATAATAAAAACGCGCCAGGGTAAATTTCAACAAATATAGGTATTTAATAGCACAGAGTAATAAAAACGCGCCAGGGTAAATTTAAACAAATATAGGTATTGAATAGCACAGAGTAATAAAAACGCGCCAGGGTAAATTTAAACAAATATGTACTTAGCTTGCAAAGCGTTAGATTAAGGCTTATACTCCCTGAATGACCTTGACACTGAATAACTTCGTAAACACTTTTTACATTAAATATGGCATGATCTTAGTAGAAAAAAAAACGTATTAATAATAAACAAGATATAAGAAGGGATGTGGTCGAGATAGAATTTTAATTTAATTAGTATAAGTTAAGAAAAAAAATCTACAATTTTACCCTCATTTTAACCAATTTTTTCCATTTGTAAATACTTTACAGCTACATTTTTTTTTTCTAAAATAAATGATTACAATATTTTAGACAAAACAATATGTGATGATATGGTCGTTTTACTTTTTTGATATTTGTAAAATAACATACTAAAAAATACTTTTCTCTTTTTTGTGAATTTCGAGGTCACCGTTGGTCGTAACATAACAGCCATGCTTAGGTATGTGAACGTTATTTACGTGTAAATAAATCTATATTTGCATTGACGAGTGTGTAGCTGCTATTTTAGGGTATATTAACCTTAAATAGCAGGTACCTACAATAAATTTACGAAAAAGTAATAAAAGCGCGCCATGCGCCAGCCTGAATATTAAACAAATATTCAACAAAAAAGCATATTGCGGTTTGATCCAATAACTGGTTCCACTTTCCAGTATACAGTGTGTAAGGGACAGCCCTCTGAATACTGAAAGGGCATGATCAGTCAACGTAACTGAAGATATTTCAGCGAATAAAACTTTCAGGAAATGAAAGAAAAAATCGGCCTCTCCATACAAAATTGCAAACTTGATTGGACAGTTTGTATGGAGAGGCCGATTTTTTTTTCCGTTTCCTGAAAGTTTTGTTCGCTGAAAGTTGTTCAATTACGTTGACTGATCATGCCCTTTCAGTATTCGGAGGGCTGTCCCTTACTCCCGTTATACGACTGGAACTAGCTCTGGATTCAAGTTAATCAAGCATAAGATGCTCAACTCACGATCGGATCGAACCGCTGCGAATTTAGGTCCAGACCACGTCGTTGCCCAATGGCAAAATTGTGGTTTGGAACAATCCGGCAACGCTATTGGACAAAATCGCGGTCCGGAGCTAAATTCGGAGCGGTCGGATCCGATCATGAATAGAGCCTCTAAAGCATAAATCTTTCAGGAGTCGTGCGACACAAAACACGGCTTAAAACATTTAAGTAAAATTAGAGACGAATTTATTCAAAAACGCCAACCCTTCTTTTAAATCACTATCAAAAATTTATAATTTTATCTCTAATATTATAAAAAAAAAACCATTAAAACAAAAATTTTGTCAGTAGAAATTCATTTTATTGCACTATCATCATGGTCATTCTTACCTTGTCATACACATCAGATCTTTACACAAGCGTTGAAAGTTTTATTTTTAATAATACTAAATTCACACACATCCAGTAACAAGACCCAGCAAATTTACTGGTTTTATGTAAAACTTATAAATAACAATCCAATACAGTGCTTGATTCCAGTTTGAGTGACACTGGATCCAGTTACTGGATTAATGTAAATCAATCCTAAGGGTATATTCACACTAGACTAGACACGCATGACATCGCTGAATCTTGTATAGTGTACATGCACCCTTGTTGTTTCTTAAAACACAGATCATTGAAATATTCAAAAACATGTTTGAGAAATGCAAAAACAACAACTTCTTCAGTTTTATTTTTGGACAGTTTGTATGGAATGCTTATTTTTTTCAGTCGTGTTTCCGTTTCTACAACTGAGTGAAACTTGAGTTAAAAACTACTTGAGTTACTGGCGCTATAATTGAGTGTTCCAGATTATATGATAGGTTTAAAAAAATATAAGGTCCTAATGAAATAGCGAACATAACATCAATTTTTAACCTCCCATAGAAACTGCAACAGCTGATAGCGCATTTTGTATGGGAGGTCAAATTTGGTTTTTCGTATTTCGACCTATGTTACTTGGGGAAAGTTGTTCAGTTTCATGGTCTCAGTAATATACTAAAATTATGTTCACTATTTCATTAGGACCTTATATAATGCTGTATGTGTGAGTCTTAATACACAATGTTCTATAAGTAGAATAAAGCACAATAAGCATGTTTAATATTTAAAAAATAATAAATAAATAACAGATTTTAAAAAATTATATTGAAATTTAATTGTGTCAACCCTAACCGCACCGATAAGCGTGAGTATTTGCCTCAAGTGTCGTCCTTGCGGAGCAGCGGAGTTTTCTATCTCCTATCTCTGTTGCACGCTAGTCAATGACGTTCGTTGATGAATTAGGGCGGGTGCGCGTCTCGATTCATAGAATAGGGTTGGCAACTTGAACTTTTTTTTCATAGGATGTATTTTATTTTGTTTTTTATATGTTTTATGTACTTTATTCTACTTACACAACATGTGGTTAAAAGGAAATCGGTACTTTTCCTTACAGCCTGTATAGAGCGCACTTATGAAATTTGTATTTTTTTTTCGTCGATGAAATTGGGACTAGGATTATGCAATTGCATTTGTGCAATATATGGATTTCGCAAGCAAATCGCATAATTCGCCGTTTACCAACGGCCGGCAAATTCTATACATTCAGCAAAAGGGCATCGGCAGATTGTAAGCGGGGTTAGATCAGTGCTGGACTGCTGGTGCATTTTAGGTTAGTTAGTTACGAGCCGAGAAGATCGACGGGAGCGTGCGGCGGGAGCGGAAGACGAGTGCCAGAAACGAATTCCGCGTCGTTACGTAAATTGCCGAGTCAATATGTAAAATTATAAATTTAAAAAAATCTCGGCATATTGTAAAATGCCAAGGCTTTGTGTAAAGCGGTGAATTAAACAATTTGCCTGCGACATAGAGATTCACTCCGTATAGACATTGTTATTAAGAGTTGCCATTTTGTAGGGATTCGTACCCTCAGGATACAAACTGGACCCTATTTAATTAAACCGAAATGCATAGCCACTTGATTCTTTGAAGAATCTGGTGTTGGTGGATATTCTGACAAATACAAAATATAAGAGTAAGCCCATTGACACAAAAAAGTGGGGCAAGAAACGAACTTATTTTAAAACTCCATCGTCTTAACTCTATCATAAAAACGGTAACATGAGCTGATTTTGAAAAACAAAAGAGAAGCGTCATTAGGTTTTCACTTTTTTCACTTCCCACCCAATAACATTAAAAATTGTAAGAAATTACCATTTTCTTATACTTTGATCTTCTTAAATACCACATTCATACAAAATATACAGATATTTCATTTACTACTATTCAAGATTACTTTTTTAAAAGCATGTATTTGATGCTATAACCGTTAATCGACTTCCTTCGAACAAAATATTCGAGATTAGCACCAAAAATACTGGATTGCACACTAAAATTACCTCACTAAAATAATTCAAAATAGCATCAAAAATACTGGATTACACACAAAAATGTGCTCACTACTAAATTTTGTCAATAGAATTCTTGCTTATGTACATGTCGCAGCCAACTGGTTTAATCAAGAAGTTAATTGAATACCTAGGCAGTTGATTGACTGCCTGCATTCAATTGAATGGCTAGAAAGCACCTAGCCCAAACGTTGAATACAACATATAACGATGTGCCTAAAGGTCCTTCAGCAATCTCGTTGAACTTGCTCATAGGTCCGTTAGATAAGGCAAACACAACCTAACCGATCCCGAAAGGGGAGCTCCTGAGAGATCCCGAGCTGGCCGAAGCGAATCAAAACTTGCTTGTACTGCTGCACAAATAACTATTTTGGTGCAAAAATAACTGTTCTGCGGCTTAAATTATTTATTCTCGTGCACATATAATTATTTTGCTGGACAATTAAATTTAGAGCTGCTCAATCAGGATTTTTGCTCATCATAATTTGCTGACAAACTTGAATTTGATCACCCGACTGCTTCAAGGTTAGCCGTCTCATTCGGGCTAGCTATTGATTAGCCAACTCGTTAAAAGTTCAGCGATAGTAGTTCAGTCAACAATCGGCCTAGGCATTCAATTTACCGCCAGATTAATCCAGTTGGCTGCAACATCTCTAAGAGCCAATTCGATTCGGCAGGCAACCTGACACAACCCAATCAATCCCGTTCAGGATCAAATAGGTTTTGTTCTTACGGACCTATGTAACCTAACCTTTTGATGGTATATTTTTAATGCAAAATCGGTATTTGTGCAGTAAAATGTTTCCTTTTGGAGTATCTATTTGGTATTTTTGATGTACAGTCAGTATTTTGATGCACAATCAGTATTTTTGATGTGCAGTTAAATATTTCCATTTGGGGTAGCAATTTGGTATTTTTGATGTACAATCAGTATTTGGAAGTCAGTTTCGGAAATACTCTTTACTGTTAATGTCGCATTAAATCACGTGCTGTCCTTTTAAGAAAGAAAGTGTATCAATAGATTTAATAGAGGGTTTACTATAATGTAGTTTTCTGCAACTACACATAAGTAAACAGTCGCACAACGGGCACAACTGAACACATAAAATATAGAACTAAATATACAAAAAAAGTTATTTTTTAATTAATTATGTACAAGTCAATTACTAACCAGATATTTTTTAAGTAAAACAAATTAGAAACTACTTTCCAAATAATGTAGCCTGATTAGAATGAAGGCAGAACTTAGTTAATTGTGCGAGCAGGACGGAGCGATACGTGTCTCTGTCGCTCCAATATCTTACGCATCGCTCTGTCCGGCTCTCACACTGCTGGCATTCTAATCAAGGTACATAATTTTGACTATAGGAAGCACATTTTTGAGCACAAGTTTTAGTTCACAGATCGAACGAAGTAAAAATATATTTTTGTAAAAAGTACCTAATTTAAAAAAAGATTTTTTTTTGAGATTTTTTCTTAAGTTCTTGCATAAGGTTTACTGCCAGTTGCACAAGGATATTTTCAATAAAAACTTTGTTAAATCACTGCTACAGATTAAATAATTGTAAATTGACGTTCTATTCATAACTAGATATAGTTATAGGTGGTTCATCGTTTCAGTCTATAGTTCTTCCGCATCAAGAATGCAGTAAGTCATTAATATAAATGCAGGGGCACAATAGAGTTAAAATACAAAACAAAAATATTTTTAATTTTTAGTTTCTTTTTAGGGTTCCGATACCAAAATGGTAAAAAAAAGGAACCCTTATGGTGCCGCTCTGTCTGTCTGTCTGTCCGTCTGTCTGTCACACCTCTATATCTCAGCAACCACTTATGCTATCAACCTGAAATTTGGAATAGTTTTAGAATATAGTTGCCCAACTTAATTGCACAAGAAAAAATTTTGAAAAAAGTATGATTATTAATATAAAGGGGGCCAAAATAGGGGGGGCCAAATTTAAAATTGTCGCTACTAGGTCGAGTGGGGTATCATATGAAAGGGCTTTACTTGTACATTTTAAAATATATTTTTGTATTTTTTTAAATTTCTTAGTTTTAAAGTTATGATGAAAAATGTCAAGAAAAATACCATTCCCCCCCCCTTATCTCCGAAGTTTGAGTAAGGAAAAATCTGAATTAATTACAGTTGACAGAAGTTTATATAAACTTTACAGCAAAAATAAAACGATCTTTCTAAGTTGCACAGTTTTGCAGAAATCTGCAAAAAACCTTTACAAACAAATTTAGTTTTGCGGTCCTGAAAATGGACTTTATTGCTTCCAAAAATACTATAGGTATATCGGAACCCTCGGCGCGCGAGTCCGACTCGCACTTGACCGGTTTTTTTTATTAGGTAACACACAAAGGAACCAACGCTTCTGTCGAAGGTTTGCCTTCAGTTAAGTCATTGTGCATTTGACTTTATAATTTTAAGCGATCTAATTGGTTACGGGGCTTGGCTACCAGCGGCGGAAAGACGGACTAACTAAAGATATAGTTATGGTTGGTTTACGTTTCAGTCTACTGTAAACGTGCTTGTTCTTCTTTTTTTTTTACATTAAATAGGTGCGTTTATAAAAATATTAAATCCTAACCAAGAATTCTTGAGGGCTGAGAACAAAAAAACTGAAAAAGTCATAAATCTCAATGCTCGCTCTCTCTTCCCTTGCCAACGAAGCAGAAAGAGGCAACAAAACAATACGTTTAACCAAAAAAACTAAAAATATTTTGTGCAACTGGCTGGTAACAAAAGTCCTTTTTTAAGAATGTCTTAAGTTACAGCTTAACGTACCTTTAGAAGCACGGAAAACACTCTCGTTAGTACCAAAAGGGGTTACCCATCCTGTTAGGGCTCGAAGCACTGTTGCTTAACATCATAACAAATCGGAATGAAAGCGCAATAATTAAAAGACACTCTTAAAATTGGTCCCAATATACTATTTGTAAAAAAGGGATACCCCCTTACTACTAACTGAACGGGCGGGAAAATGTTTCTTTGGAAAAGAAGCCCTTTCAGTTTTCGGTACACCGTCCCATACACTTTTTATACCAACCTTTATGAAACTCCATGAAAGATTTCAACTTTCTATACAATCTGTATCAGCTAATAGCGCATTATGTATGAGAGGGTATTTTTTTTTTATTTTCATACAGAAAAGCAGAAGTCTGGTCTCTCATACAAAATGTTAATCCAAACGAATAACAGGAAAGGACTTACCATCGCCTTATAGAAACCGTATCCCGGAAAAGTATAAAACTAAATGGACACCACATACGAGTGCGAATTTGAAATTGAAAGATCTATTTAACCTTCAGGGTTGTCATTTTTACTCTCTCTGATACACCTCGTACATATTTTTTTTTCTTTTTTTTTTGTAGGAAATAGTAGAAGTAAAAATAGAAAATATGAAAAAAAAATAATCATCGTACCTAGTCTTTTCGTTGAATATCTTAGAATCTCAAATTAAGTGGAACGCGGCAACAATTTATTGTTTCTTGAAAACGTACATTTTATTTCCAAATTATTATGTAGCTTTGCTTGTTGAATAGAAGAATATGTATAAATTTCTAATTTTACAACATTCAATTTAAGAAATTGACAAAATCATCTTCTTTTAATTAAAATGAGAAAACTATTCAAAAGAAGAAAAATATTCTTTCTTTTATATAATTTTCTCATTTGATGTTTATCGATCAAATACTGTACACCAAGCTTTACAGTATTTCATCATCTACCACTAAACAAAATTATAAACAAAATTATTATGTTTTTGTTTAAAATTTGAAAAAAATAATTTTCGTCAACTTTTGATATCAACGAGTAACTTAAAACCTTTAAAATTTGATTATTTTTTTTATATTAAACATTTAAATAAGTTACACACTTTCAGAATTTACAAATATTTTGCTTTAGTTTAAGAGTTGTTAAGGGATTTTAAATAATATTAAAAATCTCGAAGTCACTCGATGATACTCAAAAATCGATACCATAATTTATTCCTATGGCCATACACTATTTTGGAAATACCATGTCATTGTTTAATAGGTGAAAAACTAAAAACTTATAGCGCCGTTATCGTTATTTAAAAAGTTGGTTGTATAAAATGTCAAATACAGGAGGCATTTTTAAACAACTTTTGCCATTGACTATACAGAGTGTAATAAAAAGTGTAAAGAAACCCTGAAGGATATAAATCTGCCCATGAAACTGAAAAACTTTACCTAAAAGGTCGAAATAAGAAAAAATCATTTTACCTCCCATAGAAACTGAATCAGGTGATAGCGCATTTTGTATAGGTTAAAACTTCTTTATTTTTCATTTTTCGACTTATGTTCCTTAGGAAAGTTGTTCAGTTTCATGGGCAGAATCACATCCTTCAGGGTTGATAAACCCTTTCTGTTACACCTTGAAGATAAATTGGCGGCGCCATAAATTCCCAGGTTTTTTTTTTGCAATTTCAACATTTGTTAAAGCTACCTACGCTATCACTATTGGTTGCCTTGTTCTTGCTGCTGACTCTTCTGCTGTGCTCTGATAAACTCAGGATAATCTATATAACCGTCCCTGTTATGATCGTCCATATTTAGAATCGGGTCTATTAAATTTATCAATTCATCGTCTGTAAAGATTTTTTCGCCAACAGGCGGAGTTCCAGGCTGTTGAGGCTGTTGCTTGTGGCCTTGCTCTGTTGGCGGCCATTTTGAATCGCGGCCATTTTGAATGACGGCCATTTTGGCGTAAGCATGACGACGCAACCCACGAGCGCACACATAGAAAAGACAAACACACGTAAATGTACTTGGTGAAATTTTAAACAGAGTTTTGAGAAAAAAGTGAAAAGCTTTAAATGGCATATGTTGGCGATGTGCAACCGCTTTGTTCTAAAAAAAATTATAGTTTACCAAAACTTTTTTGAATTTTCGTACCAAAATATCGAAAGGAAAGGTTTTTTCTTAACTTCATAAAATGTCCATAAAATAATTTTCACGAATTTCTGAACAACCTGTAATTCGGCAAATCTTTAGGCGTTTTTTGTGTAAAAGTAACACCTCTAAAGAGATACGAATCATTTTTAATTTCACCATGCAGAAGCTTGACGGAGAGATTTGGATAGTATTTATAGTATAGTATATTTAAAATACTGGATATAACAATATAAAAAAAAAACAGATCGAAATACGAAAAAACTATTCAGCTTCCTATAAAAACTGAATCGGCTGACTTGATAACGCAATTTGGGAAGGTAATTTTTATTTGTTTGAAATACGACCTTTGTTCCTATGAAATCCATTAGTTAAAAAAAATATTACTCGCTAAATGCAAAACTTATCGAAAATCCGGAAAGACAGATTGAGGGAAAGGTGCCTTTAATTATTTAGAAACTGTTTACTCTCTAAAATAAAGTTCACAGTAGTTACCGATACAAAATTTTCTAAATGTGGCTGTTTTTGGCTATCTGTAACTACGGTGAACTTTTTCAGAGTTGATAGGTTCTAAATAAACTAGGGTATCTATACTTCAATCTGTCTTTCCGGAATTTTCGATAAGTTTTGTATTTAGCGAGCAATATTTTTTCAACTGATGGGGGCGCTAATGGACGGCGGGTAGCCTCTTAATTCTTTTTTGGGAGAAGTGATCTCAGAAGAATCGTCATTACCATAATTTTCAATCCATTAAAAATGAATCCAAATCTTTCCGACTAACACCCAAGTAGACGTTTATGCAAAACATACACAAAATGATAACAAAAAACACATAAAAAAATACACGTAAAAAAGAATACATTTATCATTATCACATAAAAACATCGACCCAACAATTGCAAAAAAAATTAAAAACATTAAAAAAAAACATTGACCCGATTAATACAAAAAAACTTTTAGAACTTAATAAATGTTACATACCTAAATACCGGAAATATTAAAAAGATAAATTATGATAATGTCTGTCTTTTTTTTAGACCGTAAAAGGACCAAGTAATACTTGAGAATCTTTTTATTTTGATTTAATGTCTGAAAACGTATATCTAATTCTAAGAGTCGCGAAGATAGTCAGGTGCTTGCGTGATTATGTGCTGTTGCCGCGCGATTATAACGCGGCACATGGCTTGACACCGGTTAATATACCGGTAAAAAAGTATAGACATGTTCTAGTGCAATACCGGTACTGAAAAAATACTTATTTTTCTAAACCCCAACCGTAATACCAGTAGTATTATAAACCTCAATTATCAGGTAAATCCTCTATTTACATGTAACACCGGTAATATACAGGTAAAAAAGTATAGACATGTTCTAGTGCAATACCGGTATTAAAAAATACTTATATTTCTAAACCCCAACCATTTATAGTACTGGTATTATAAACCTCAATTTTCCGGTAAATCCTCTTAACCTGTATTAAACCGTTATTTACAGGTATTCAACATACGTCGTAGCTAATACCGGTATTATTCTTAATACCGGTGAGGCGCGTGATACCGGTATTGTAAAATATCTGTATTTCCAGCTCTGCGCTTCTTAGACGCGTGGCTCTAAATCTTTTGGATTTCTTTTATTTTTCAAGTATGCAGCATTCTTATCTGATTTCAGATTTTATTATCCGCACTTCTTTTCTTTAATGCGTGTATTCTAACGATTCTGATATAAAACAACACATAACTTTATTTTTTTTAATTTACGTAAGTATCATATTTAAGGCGCAAAATAAAACTAAAAATTATATTACTTTTTTAATTTATAAAACCCTTTTTTAATTTTATAAATTGTAGTTCTTTTCACTAATAATTCTAGAAAATCTTATTAAACTATTTCCGCAACCAACAAGTATCTGCATCACCGTAAGACGGACTGTAAGAATGCTTTTAGGCGTTAAGTCCGCTTGTGTACAGTCGAACCAACTGACTCGTGGCCCATTTTGACAAGAATTCGTTTGAAACTGTCAGATGCGGAGAGTGGGCAGTTGGCAACACTACCTCATCGCATACCAAAAAGCGACTTATCTAGGCTTTTGCACAATAAAAAGGTGAGTCCAAAAATACAGAGCTGCCTGGGCGCAACCTGGTAAGTTTTGTACAGTCAACAAAAATTCGTGTACCAAGTAAGAACATAGTACATGAAAAAGTAGCTATCAATATGTACCAAAATAACCAGGGTTGCCTTGTCTAAGCCTGGTAGTTTAGGGAGTTGCAATGTAATTTTTAGGTTATGTCAACTTACTAAGTTCCAGGGTTGGGCGAGGCAATCCTGTTGGTTTAGGTACTTCTTAATTAGTACTTTTGCATACACTATGTACTTACTTGGTACACGATTTGGTAAAAAAAACAGTCTTTTGTTGACTGTGTACAAAAGGTGCCCAGTTGCACCCAGGCAATCCTGTTTTTTTAGGCTCAACTTTTCATTGTGCACCAGCCTAGATAGGTCGCTTTTTGGTCTGCGATGAGGTAGGGTTACCAACCGCCCACTCTTAGTCTATCAAAGCGATAAGGTTTTCTTCTTTGTCATTTTGAATGCATAATTGAGCGAAATAAAACGAACTTGTTTTTGAGTGTATGCATAAGCTGGGTCAGGATTTAAATCGGTCGACTGTACATTTGTGCATAAAGATAAATAAATAAAACTAAACAAATTCTGATCTTAGCATCACCTGCATCTCCTTTTAACGTGTACTCTAATCTCACATATTCTAATCTCAACTTATCTAATCTAATCTAATAGGGCGTCAGCTGAAGGAAGAGAGGTCATGACCCCCGCTTCGGCTCGTAGATAACACGAGTGTTTTATACCTAATTATGTGGAGTTGCATACAAATTTTCACAGGTGGTAGGGTTTCTGTGGAAAGTCCGTCTGGGGAGATAACACCCCTTTGCTTTTTTCAGCCGTGAAGCAGCAGTGTTTGCGCTGCTGTGTTTCGGTTTGAAGGGCAAGGGAGCCAGTGAAATCACCAAACCATCTTAGTTCTCAAAGTGAGCAACGCACTTTGCCGTCTTATTAGTGTCAAAATATGCCATTAATAAGACAATGGGTGCTATGGGCGGTGGTGAACACTAACCAACAGGTGGCCCACCCGTTTATTTGTTTACTTATTAAAAAAAAACAACTTTATCTACTCTCAAATCGTGAATCCCAAAAATCCTAATGTGTTTAAAAAACAAAGCTTTTCTTAATGTTTTTCTCTTTTTCCGGTAATATATGCTAAAAGCGAATTTCCTAGCTGCTTTACAAACACCCGAAGGCGAATCATAAACGTTGTTATCACTTATACATAAATACTCAGGTTGTCCATTGCGATACAGCTTGGTATAGTCTAGGCAACACGAAGCGGATCGTTGTATGAAGACCCCCGCATTAAATCCTCAGTCGATGAAACTCTGCTGGGGTATTAAACTATATGAGCCAAACCTTCTATAAAGAAATCCAAAAAAATCGGTACTTTTAATTTTTCCATACAAAAATTACAAAAAATGTATGAAAAATTTTTTTTGTAAGTACAATTTTTTTTGGATTTTTTGAATTTACGTTTAATTCATGATACTTTATCATCCTGTCAAATAAAATCTGCCTGAGAGAATTATGTTGGGGTCAACTGCTTCGTTGCCTACACTAGTAATGCTAGTAGCGCAATGGGTACCTTTGGACCGGGGGCGACCGGGGGCGGTCTGTTTCATTGACGGTTTTTTTTTTATTTATTTTTTCTTGTCTAATCTAATAGGTAAACTTACCGTGCCAATGTATGAGGGATTTGATCAGCTCGCACCCGTCGAGTTTGTTGTTATGGTCGGCGTCATGCATTTTGAAGTAGTGGAACTGAAGTTCCGACTGGGACATCTTGGATGTGTCTATTGGGACCTCCATGTGCTCTTGGATGTGTCTGGATTAATATAATCAGAGTGTTAGATTGTATAAACCATAAAGTAACAATTTTAGACAGGGTGTAAGGAAAAGTAACGATTTCCTTTTAACCACATGTTCTATAAGTAGAATAAAGAACAATAAGCATGTTTAAAAAACCGGCCAAGTGCGAGTCGGACTCGCGCCCTAAGGGTTCCGTACCTATCTACCATATGATATACTAAAAGCTTTTGCTCTTTGATTTTAAGAACTCCGCGACCATCCAACTTGACCCCTCTTTTATAGAAAAGTTCTTAATACGGGAGCTCACCTTTATTGGTTACTATTAGTTGTGAGAAAAGTTGTAATATTTAACGATTTCAGACTTTTCCCATTATTTGTACTGTGAGACCTAGCTTCTTGCCAAATTTCATAATTTTAGGCCTACGGGAAGTACCCTGTAGGTTTTTCATTTTTGAATAAATGTATGGAGATGAGGACATAAAATGCCATATCTTTTGATTGCGTCGTTGTAAAAAATTTAAATTTTCAGATCTTGTGTGGTTCATGGATCCTAATATGTGGTATTAATTTCAGCCTGATACCTTTACTCGTTCGTGAGATAAAGGGTCTTGACAGACAGACAGACAGACAGACAGACAGACAGACAGACGGACAACAAAGTGATCCTATAAGGGTTCCGCTTTTTTCTTTTGAGGTACGGAACCCTAAAAATAATAAATAAATAACAGATTTTAAAAATTAATATTAAAATTTAATTGTGTCGACCCTCACCAAACTCAAGACTATTGCACCGATAAGCGTGTGTCGTCCTTACGTAGCTTTCTATCTCCTATCTCTGTTGCTCGCTTGTGAATGAAGTTCTTTATTGAATGGGGGGGCGGGGCGCGTTGCGATTCTTAGAATAGGGTTGACAACCTGAACTTTTTTTTTCATAGGAAGTATTTTATTTTTGTTATTTTTTTATAATTAATATGTTCTGTGTACACTCAACAGCACGTCATTAGAAACACTTTTGGACCGGCAAAGAATAGTACCAACCCATACATACCCGTGGGTGTCGTAAGAGGCGACTAAGGGTTAACTGGAGGATGGCCAGCAGCATCCTCCTTTGTAACTTACATCTTACTTACTGCGGTCACCTACAACCGCGGTCCATGGTGCCAGCCGTAACGTAACGCTAACAAGCGAGGTGACTATGGTACTTCCCCTCCACATTTTTCCAGCAAAAGCTAGAATTCTGGAGGGAGCGCCCTGTCCTGTAGTGGACGTTTCATGGGATGTTATGATGAATAGCCGTTGTATGTGATTTTTGACACCTTCTTTTTCATAATTTTTCTGGATTAATGTAATCAGAGTGTTAGATATTTCATATGAAAATCATATGTTCAAATAAATTTACAGAATAAACACGTCCCTTTAACATTAGTTAGCAAAAAACCACCCCTAATCGTTCCTGGTGCAAAGGTGCCCATTACGCTTGCCGCATTACCGCGCTGTATGGCGATGGACAGCCTCGCCACCAAAAACGATCCGGCGCGGGGGTCACCCCAGTGATAGATTGTATAAACTATAGTAGAGACCCAATTTTTCATTCAAATTCAAAGATGATTTTTATTTTAATACACCTGTGTTCAGATAAATCTACAACGTAGAAAATCGCAAAGTTTGACAACCACAGGTAGGATTCGAACCTGCGTCTTCTCCGTCAGTACCGGAGACGCTTTACCAACTAAGCTACCGTGGTCCTGCCTGATGTTGAGATTTGCGACCTCTACACGCATTCCAACGTTGCGTTTGTGCTGCCACCTAAGAAGCATTTGCTGTACTATCTCAACTAGTCCATCATTGCAGATAGATTTCAAGTCGAAAATTGGTAACAGCACGTATAATTCAAAATGATTTTTATTTTAACACATCCTGTATTCGTATAAATCTACAAAGCAGAAAATCGCAAAATTTCACAACCTCAGGCAGGATTCGAACCTGCGTCTTCTCCGTGAGTACCAGAGACGCTTTACCAACTAGGCTACCGGTCCTACCTGATGTTGTGAAATTTGCGACCTTTATCTATACGCATGTCATCGTTGCTTTTGTGCTGGCATCTAGTAAGCATATGCTGTACTAGCTCAACTAGTCATACTAGCTTTTACCCTCGGCTTCTCTCGCGTTATGTAGTCTTTGTGTCATTCTAGTGTCTCCTACAGGAACAATGCATTTTTCCGGGATAAATTGTAGACTATGTGTTAGTCCAATGCTTGATCTACCTACTTCCCAAATTTCATCGAAATCGGTTCACCCGTTTGGGCGTGATAGTGGAACAAACAAAATAACATCCATACTTTTGCATTTATAATATTAGTGAGATAATCATTAAATCATCTATCTTTATTTACACTTAAGTTGATATTTTTGTAACTCTCTATAGCTCACCCGCGTTAAGAATGCAGTAAGGCATTAATGCAAATGCAGTGTAAAGGTGTAGAAATATATTTTTTATTCTCATTTATCTTTTTTTTATTTTTTTGGTAACACACAAAGGAAACAAGCGCTTCTTTCGAAGGTTTGCCTTCTGTTAGTCATTGTGCATTTGACTTTATAATTTTAAGCGACCTGATTGGTTACGGGGCTTGGCTACCAGCGGCGGAAAGCGATGACTCACTGCATTTTTAAGATGGACGAACTATAGTCGATTTTCTATACGATGCAGTTTTAATGTGTTTATTTTGTATACCACAAATTAAGAAAAACTTACTCTCTTTCGTGTTCGATGTTAGTTGGATTCAGGAGTTGGGGATCTGAAAGCAAAACAAACATATTAACATCTTAATAAACCTAATAACACCCAGAAATTTAAATTTTCGCTACAAACATAATATCATGATTAAATGTTGATTTCATTTGTGATTTGTACATAGGCTGAATCAAGTGATGGCGCAATATTTCATCCAGTCCACTGCTGGACAAACTCCCTCCAGAACATCACAAAAAAACCGGCTAAGTGCGTGTCGGGCCACGCGCAATATAGGGTTCCGTAGTTCCTACTTCAGGAATTATTATTTTTAAGCAGGTTTCGATCTTTTCATAAACTTTTTCCGTCCTTACGATCAGCGAAGCCCAGCGCCTGATTGCAACTTATATTTCTATTATTTTCAGTTTTTCGACTATTACTCCTTAACCTACAGACTACTTAGCTGTGATAGTTTGCCTTCTAATTTCATCATATAGGTAATATGCTACTACAATTCTTTTTTTTTCGCACATTTCCAGTAACTACCGTTTAGATGGCAGGGTCCCCCAAGTGTCCCCCACTTGACTCTAACAAAAATTTGCGCTTTCAAGCTGAATCTTTCGCAAACTCCTAAAATTCCTAAATCGAAAAGTGGTCTTTGAAAACTCACTATACAGGTTGTCCCAGGAAACACTGTCAATCGGTGGCGCAGAGGTGGACCACCCTTTGGGCTACCCGAGTCATACCCATGTATGTTCCGCGATTATTTGTAGTTTTCGAGTTATAAATTATTTTATAAATTTTAAAAAAATTCTGCCGAAGGACATTTAAAAATTTATATTTTTTTTTACTGAACATTTTTCCAATTTTCTTTTTGTGTCACGTTAAACCGTAAACGTTACTTTTATACATAAAATAATAAACATACTAACATTCCTACTTGTTACTCAAAAAGTATGGTAAATCAAATTTTCGAACAATTTAATGGGCCGATTAAAATTTTGATCATCAATTTAAAAATACAAAAAGGATGTTCCATAGATTGTAGTTGATTATAAAAACTTTTCAGGTCTCTAGGCTATCCAAAAAATAAAAAAAATTGGTGCTTAATGGGGTATTCTTCGCTGAAATTGGCGTTTAAATTTGAGAGGAAAAAAACCCTGAATGTTAATTTAGGCTCCAAATAAATAATTTGCCTATTTTGGTGATTCCTATTGCAAATTATGATGGTGGTAGGGCTTCTGTACAAAGTACGTCTGGAAAAGTACCGCCTTTTGCCTGTTACTATCGTAAAACAGCATTGTTTGCACTATTGTGTTTCAGTAGAAGTTTTAAGACAGCTGTTAAAATTTCAGGAACATGTTTTGAACGCCAATTTAGGCGTAAAATACCATTTTAAGTACCAAAATACTTTCAAAATACCCTATCAAGTAGTAATTCTTACGGAAAATACAACCAAATTCTGAAGGCCCATCCTAAGAAATAAAATACAATGGCTCATGTGCCAGAACTTTTAACAGCTCTCTTAAAACTTCTACCGAAACACAAGAGTGCAAACATTGCTGCTTTACGACAGAAACAAGGAAAAGGCGCTACTTTTCCAGACGGACTTTGTACAGATACCTTTAACCACTATCTTAATTTGCAATAGGAATCACCGAAATTGGCAAATTATTTATTTGGAGCCTAAATTAACATTCAGGGGTTTTTCCCTATCAACTTTTAAACGCCAATTTCAGCGAAAAATACCCCATTAAGCACCAATTTTTTTTATGTTTTGGGTAGCCTAGAGACCTGAAAAGTTTTTAAAATCAACTACAATCTATGGAACATCATTTTTGTGTTTTTAAATTGATGATCAAAATTTTAATCAGCCCATTAAATTGTTCGAAAATTTGATTTACCTTACTTTTTGAGTAACAAGTAGGAATGTTAGGAGGTTTATTATTTTATGTATGAAAGTAACGTTTAAAGCAATCATGACACAAAAAAAGAATGGAAAAATGTTCAGTAAAAAAAAGATATGAATTTTTAAATTTCCTTCGGCAGAAAATTTTAAAAATTAATAAAATAATTTATAACTCGAAAACTACAAATAATCGCGGAACATACATGGGAGTGATTCGGGTAGCCCAAGGGGTGGTCCACCTCTGGACAGTGTTTCCTGGGACACCCTGTATTTTATAAGACCTATCCAACGATACCTACAGTGTTAGTGTGCGAAAAAAACATTTTTTTTTCATCACCACTTTGCGTGTAGGGAAGGTACCAAAAAAAATGTTTTTTAAGATTTTATTACACCACTTTGTCGGCGTGACTAATATGTATATCTAAAATATCTACACCAAATTACAGCTTTCTAGTACTAAGGGTCACTGAGCTAAGCCGCGGACAGACAGACAGACGGACATGGCGAAACTATGAGAACCCCCAAGGGACGAGCACCTGTGATACCGGAGGTACAAACGCAAAGTATAACGTATACATGTATAGGAGTTTAACTTTTTTAGTCTTATTTCGTAAAATTGAAAGATGATTTTTATCACACAAAGTCTCATGAAACGTCCACAACAGGACAGGGATATCAGGGATATATTTCGCTGCTGCTCATCCCCCACTTCATAATCCCTTAGTCACCTCTTACGACACCCGCAGGTATAGATGGGTTGGTACTATTCTTTGCCGGCACCAAACAACCGATAGGACAAGATGATTATACTGTATTAAAAACAATCCATACACAAAGAAAATTTCCAAAAATCAACCTCTAAATACAATATTCCAACAGTTTCAGTAAGTTTGTGTGGAGCAGTCGAAAGCTTTACTAATTGAACGAAAGCAATACAGATTAGATTCAAACATGTTAAAAAAACACCATTTTCTATTACTACTTACGAGTACTACATACATACATGTTACATAATACACTACTACATACATACATACATACATACATAACATCACGCCTCTTTCCCGTTGGGGTAGGCAGAGACCACAGTCCTCCACCTGCTACGATCTTGACATACTTCCCTTGCTTCCTGTACTTTCATCAATCCTTTCATACATGATCGTCGGTTTAGGGTACTTTTAACCTGGCCTTTATTCAGAACGTCCTGAATTTGGTCCTGGTACCAAATTTTTTGGTCCTTTTTTTTTTTACCAGGACCAAAATACTACACATACAGAAAAATACAAGACACACATATTGTAGGTATTTAATTTAGTAATAACAATGTTAAAAATGCAAACCCCTTCGGCCACCTACGAAACAAATGCGACGTAACCAATTTCGTGTGAAGAATTTTTTTTCTTCCTACGGAACTAATTACCTACAAAGAAATTTATTTCTTTCAACGAAACTAGTTTCGTAGCAGTTTTCGACGGAATAACGAGATAAAAGTAGACTAAGTTCTTCCCAGGGAGTTCAGCTCCTGCACCATTGCGATTGACCATTGTTAGACAAGAGACTGATATTGGGCAAATCCACTGCTGGGATAATGACTACTGCTGGGCAATGTCGATTGCTGAGAAAATGTCCATTTTAGGGCAAATGTCTACTGCTGGGCCAATGACTACTGCTGGGCAAACAACCACAGCATGGCATATATCCACTGCTGGGCAAACGTCCACTAAATTTCCATTGTTGGGCGAATGATCCTTGTTGTGAAAATTACCACAGATAAGTAAATGTTACCACAGGACATTTGGAAAATAGTGAACATTTGCCCAGCAGTGGACTTTTGCGCAACATTCCTTTGTACCAGTCCAACATTGGACATTTCTGTGCACCAGCCCAGTAGTCAACTATTGGAAGCACAGACACGTTACTGGTTACGTAGCTTATTGGTTTCGTAGACGGTCGTGCTTAACTAATTTCGTAGGAAGAAATAAATTTCTTTGTAGGTAACTAGTTTCGTAGGAAGAAAAGAAATCTTCACACAATTGGTTTCGTAGGCGGCCGAAGGGATGCAAACGTGTTCGCTGATTTGATTGTTTGTTTCATGCAGAGACAAATATAGGATCCAACATAAATAGTGAACATAATTTTAGCATGTTACTAAGACCATGAAACTGAACAACTTTCCCAAAGGAACATAGGTCGAAATACGAAAAACCAAATTTTACCCCCCATACAAAATGCGCTATCAGCTGATGCAGTTTCTATAAGAGGTCAAAAGTTTATTTTGTTCTATGACCTATGTTCCTTGGGGAAAGTTTTTCAGTTTCATGACCTGAGTAGCAAAGTATTTCATTAGGACCGTATATAGACCGTATATAGTGACTTTTATTTTGTTCTTGATAGAAAAAGGTATGAATGTACTCATGATACTGAACAAAATTCCCCAAGGAACATAGGTCGAAATACGAAAATCGAGTTTTGACCTCCCATAGAAACTGCATCAGCTGATAGCGCATTTTCTATGGGAGGTCAAATTAGGTTTTTCGTATTTCGACCTTTGTTCCTTGGGGAAAGTTATTCAGTTTCATGGCCTGAGTAACAAAGTATTTCATTAGGACCTTATAGGTATATTTTTACAAAATTTTATTGATTGTTGTGCATTGTGTACTCGTACTTACCTAATGTAAAATATTGTGTTAAGCACAAAACTCTTACAAAACGTACTCACCAAAATGGTCGTGATCTAGAGAAGCAGAAATATTACGTTATAATTTAATATTGAAAATAGGGCATTCTTTATTTATCCATCAAACAGTAGTGAGGACGAGTAAATGGTAGTATGCTATAGCTTAAAAAACCGGCCAAGCGCGAGTCGGACTTGCGCACCAAGGATTCCATACCACTAAGGTAAAAATACCATAATAAGTTATGGACGCGCGGTCACGCAGAGGTGTATTAAAAACGCTCGAGTCCGACACGCACTTGACCAGTTTTTATTATTTGTTGTTATTCTATAGCTATTGCACTATAAACGTACCAATTTTCACGTTTGTAAGTGTTCCCGTTTTTAAATTAGAGCTAAAACAAAAATTGAGAAAATATCGCCTCAAAAACACGTTTTGAGTGAAGCCACTCTTAATTTATTTTTATATTTTATGTTTATTATTTGTTTTTATAGCGGCAAAAGAAATACATAATCAGCGAAAATTCAACTGTTCATGAGAAAGTGCCCGCTGACAGACAGACAGACATCGGAAGCGTATTCATAGCCGTTTTTTCACCCTTTCAACATCAGTACAACTTTAAGTGGTTAACTTTATCTTGCGTTAATTTTTCATAAAGTTAATGCTTTAACGATTATTGAAGTTAACTTTTTGAATAGCGGATTAACGATGTTAATTTTGAAATTATGCTCTATCTTTCAGGTTGAAATTTGTTGGCACCCCGCCTAGGAATGGGGAATGACGGATCTGTATACGTCAGTTTAATATTATCTAATCTGTGGTTAGGACGACGAAAACTGTTAATCTATTAATGTTAATTTTTGGATTAACTTTGCCCACCTTTTGATACTTGTCTCTGGTACCCAGAGACATACATACTACTTTTTTCATCACTAAACGACTCGTGAGTGTTACACATAGTTATATATTTTTTTAAAAGTGTGTCGAAATGTGTCGGTCCTATGGCGTCAATATTAAATGTGAGTTTATCCGACGAAGTATATATTATACATACTACTTTGCCTAATTCGGGATCAGATGACTTTATGTGAATTGCCCCTTAATATAAATTTTTTGTTCATTTTAATTTTTAACAGACTTGATTTTCAAATCCTGTGCATTTTATTAATAAGAACCAAAATCTTATATTAAAGGGCTATACGAACAACATAATCATCACTATACATAATCTCGGTAGTTCTACAGAAATAACAGGACAACACATGTCTGGAAAATAAACATTCTTCTTTGATAAGTACTAAGAATTTGCTAGTACGTACCTATATTGGCTATTGCCTATGCTGTGTGTGTGTGTGTATGTTGTTTATTAATCTTTGGTCTTACCACTGGGTCCATGTGAGAGTTGATCGCCCCGAAGTGGGACTGAGACCTGCTGGACCGATGTTTAATTCTGATATTGCTGTGTGTGAACGTTTTGTAGTCTGTGGTCTTACCATGTGAGGGTTGCCCGCCCTGTGGCACTGGCACCTGTTGGACCGGCACTTGATTCTGGTAATGCTGTGTGTGTTTGTTTAGTAGTCTGTGGTCTTACCTCTGTGTCCATCGAAGGTTGGCACCATTGTGACACTGGCACCTGTTGGACCGGTATTTGCTGTGTGTATGTCTGTATGTTTAGTAGTCTGTGATCTTACCTCCGTGCCCATGTGAGGGTTGCCCGCCCTGTGGCACTGGCACTTGATTCTGGTAATGCTGTGTGTGTTTGTTTAGTAGTCTGTGGTCTTACCTTCGTGTCCATGTGAGTGTTGCCCGCCCTGTGGCACTGGCACCTCTTTGACCGGCACTTGATTCTGGTAATGCTGTGTGTGTATGTTTAGTAGTCTGTGGTCTAACCTCCGTGTCCATGTGAGAGTTGCCCGCCCTGTGGCACTGGCACCTGCTGGACCGGCACTTGATTCTGGTATTGCTGTGTGTATGTTTAGTAGTCTGTGGTCTTACCTCCGTGTCCATGTGAGGGTTGCCCGCCCTGTGGCACTGGCACCTGTTGGACCGGCATTTGCTGGACCGGCACTTGATTCTGGTACTGCTGTTGCGGCGGCTGCTGGTATTGTTGTTGAGGCGGTTGTTGATATTGTTGTTGTTGTTGGGGCGGCTGCGATTCAAAAATTTTTCTCTTACTATTATTGAACAACAGAATCTCATGGGCATATTTCAAGGCTTCAAGCGTCTATACAATTGTAGTACTTACATGCAATTTACCATGTCAAAAAGAAAGTAATTAGTTAGATTTACTGGTGGTATACAGTAAAAGTAAAGTGAAGGTAAGAGGTGGTAATAGTACAAGTAAAGGTAAACAGCTAGTAATAGTACAAGTACAGGTAACCGGTAGTAATAGTACAAGCACAGGTGACAAATGGTAATAATACAAGTAACAGGTGGTGATAGTACAAGTACAGGTAAGAGATAGTAATAGTACAAGTACAGGTAACCGGTAGTAATAGTACAAGCACAGGTGACAAATGGTAATAATACAAGTAACAGGTGGTGATAGTACAAGTACAGGTAAGAGATAGTAATAGTACAAGTATTAATTCTCTCTTTTTATCTATACAAGAAGAAAAGAGAGATTCGATAACGACTGAGTTCGGCGGTAGGGCCTCAGGTCGCAGCTGTCGGGTCCGAAATCAACTCCCGATATTATGTATTTAACACACACGTGTGATCGATCTAAGTTTTAAGAGTTAAAAGAGCGCGTCGGTTTCTTGTGGGTTCTTTTTTCTCTAGTGACGATGTAATTTCTGACGCCAGAAAGTGACATTTTACATTCTCGTACAGATAAAAGTCATAAGATTTTATTTCATTTGGCAAGCTTACTAAAATACTGAGACTGTAAAACACACCTGCATTTGTTGTTGTTGCGGGGGAGGAGGTGGTTGATAATTCTGAAAAATAAATAGATAGTTTCAATTCAAGAAAAACGGAACCCGTCAAAAGTACCAAGTTTGGACTCCTCCAGGCAGGAGACGGCTTAGTAACTTTTTGTAGAACATACGCCAAATGTCTCGTAATATATATCCTCATGTCTAACGTCAAGTCAAAACGTCACTATACGATACTTCCCATACCAAAATTTGTATGTCACATGGCCACTTTAGTAAGTACATATCTTATAAGAGATAGAATTATTTTTCTCGCTGGAAAGTTGCTTGTTTTTATTAAGAAAGACCTTGCGATAGGCAAAAATATACTAGAATTATTAAATTATTATTGCTAATATAAAGATTTACTTACTTTTATTAAATTGCTCGCAAAAAAGATATAAAAATAACAGTTTTAAATAACCCAAAAATAAACAATTTAGGTATTTACTATAAGTAGTTAATTATGTGATATATCTTAGGGTATAAAATTAAAATGACATCGTTAGGTGTATCAATTTTACATCCTACTAATATTAGGTCTTTACCTATGAAATTGCCGTTTTGTATGGCGAATTTTAGGTAAACTCAATTTTCAGTACTAACATTTTTGCATTTTTCTAAGGAATTATAAATCCAATTTTTTTAATTTTTTTAAGCATTATTGGGAAGACATTAAGCTAAGAGAAGCTTAAATTTAATTTTTGAAAAATATTATCTGTAAAAAAAATATAACAAATCTAATGATGAAATCGGACGACATTTAAGACGAACAATTTTCAAACCTTTAATTTTATATATCAAACTAAAAATAAAAACTTTATTTTATGCGTAAATTGATAACCTTGAAGTCAACTTTCAAATATAAATCAAATGAAAAAAAATAGCATTAGAATTATAGGAATTATGATCTCATTAATCTGTAAGAAAATTTCGGCAATTTCATAGGTAAAGACCTATTATATTCTAATAGGATCGAGTAGAAAATCTGGATTATTTGGCGTTACATATTAGGATTGTGTTCTCTTCGTACTCTTGTTTCCTAATCCTGTTAGACCAATATGACTCGGAGCACCGGAAATTAAATTGATGTATGGGAGAGTTATGATGTCATCCATTTTTTGTATGGATATTTTTAATTTTTTTAAAGAATCCTATCATGTGGGGTATCTAATGAAAGGGCTTTATGACCCGATTCTAAAAATATAGCACATCTTAATATTCAAGTCACTAGTTTCTTAAAAATTTGAAAAATTTGTTCAAAACAAACCAAGTTTGGGCTTTTCCTGGTACAAAATGGCTAAATATTTTTTGTAAAATATTCATTAAATGACTCATAATGTCCTCATATCCAACGTCATGAAAGCATTTTTGAAAATATTAATAAGAACTATATTTTTTTTAAATAAGAAAGCTATTAGATTTTTTAGTACTTTCTTTAGCTTTTTTTTTTATTTTTGGGCACCAGTTACTGAAATGTAAGATAAACTATATTTCCAGAATCAGCTTGAGGAGCCCTTTCATTGGATACCTATAATGATAGGTTTTTTTCTTTTTCTATCCTGTACTGTCCCACTGCTGAGCAAAGGCCTCCCCCTCGTCCCTCCAACCATCGCGGTCCTGAGCGAATTCCCACCAATCGCGTCGGTACGAGTCTTATTAAAAAAGAACCATAGTTCTGATTAACATATTGAAAAATGCTTTTAGGAAGTTGGAGATGAGGATATAACGATTCATTTGATTTATATTTTTCAAAAGTTTATTCAGCCATTTCCTACCAGGAAGAGGCCAAACTTGGTATGTTTTGAAAATATTTTTCAAAGTTTTTAGGAAACTATTGACTGAAATATAAAGATGTATTATATTTTTAGAATCGGCTCACTAAGCCCTTTCATTAGGTACCCGACATGATAGGTTTCTGTAAAAAAAGTTAAAAAATTCCATACAAAAAATTGATGACGTCATAACTCTCCCATACATCAATGGAATTTCCGGTGCTCCGAGTCATATTAGTCTAATAGGACTAAGAAACAAGTGTACGAAGTTACACAATTCTAAAATGTAACGCCGCGAGATTACACGATCCTCTAAGACTATATAAACGCGAAAGTTTGTAAGTATGGATGGATGGATGTTTGTTACTCTCTCATGTAAAAACTACTGAATGGATTTTAATGAAACTTTACAATACACACACAGCTTATACATCAGAATAACACATAGGCTACTATTTATAATCCTGCGCAGACGAAGTCGCGGGCACCAGCTGGTTTTATTATAAAACTGTGATTATTAGCGATAAAAAGGTGAGGTATACAAATAAAAAATTGTTTGAAAGTTTGCAATAGGTATTATGTATACGGGGTGTTAATTTGAATGCGTGCCATAGCTCAGGGGCGGGATCAGTATTAGTAATTGAACAACTTTATAAGGAACATAGGTCGAAAAACGAAAAACCAAATTTGTCCTTCCATACAAAATACGCTATCAGCTGATGCACTTTCTATGGGAGGTCCAAAATTTATTTTCGTATATCGACCTATGTTCCTTGGGAAAGTTGTTCAGTTACTGATACTGATCCCGCCCCTGAGCTATGGCACGCAATCAAATTAACAGCCTGTATATATATGTATTCTTTATTGTACACAACAAAACAATTACAAAAAATGTTACAGATGAGGTTTACAATGGCGAGCTTATCTCTTTGAAGAGATCTCTTCCAGCCAACCAATCTTAAGTAAGAGAAAGTATTCACCAGGTTCAAAAATTATTAAAAGCTACATTCTTTCTGAATAAATAAGGCTTATTCCTTACAATTAGCCTGAATCTTAATATGTTTATTTTTATAACGTAGTGGACGTTATAAAAATAAACATATAAGGGTCCAGAATTCCAGCAAAAATGCATAGTGGAGGGAAAGTACCATAGGCACCACGCTTGTCAGCATTGCTGCTTTGCGACTGCAGTTGTTGGTGACCGCAGTGTGTAAGATGGTACGATACACAGAAGGATGCTGCTGCCTATACTCGTACTCCTGTTCATAATCTCTTAGTCGCCTCTTAAGTCACCCATGAGTAGAGATGGGATGGTACTATTCTTTACAGGCACCACAATTTTTATAGTTACACAGTTGATTTCAAGATTCGAACATATCAGTGTCCCCATTATTATTATTATTTGATAGCCCAGCAGCAACTTTGCTGATATGGCTACATCTAAGCTGGTGTGTTGTTCACTGCACATTAAGAAAGTTTATTGTCTATAAGCCACTGTTCTAGCCGGTTTTTAAAACTATTCATTGAGGGAGCGTCTACAATGTTTCAAATTTCAAATTAAAAGTTTCCTAAGCCCTACCCTGAGCCAAAAAGACATTGACCGCCAATTGCACAAAGCGTCTCTAAAGTTAAAGCTCCTTAAAATCTATTGCTGTCACTTTCTGTTTTGTTGACAAAGAAAGCTGTGATTGCCAAAACAGGCTCGATACCCCTGGTCTATGCCGTGTCGTGCCGGCAAAGAATATGCCGTGTGGTGCCGGCAAAAAATAGTACCAACCCATACATGCCCGGGGGTGTCGTAAGAGGCGACTAAGCAGCAGCATCCTTCTTTGTATCTTACATCTTACTTACTGCGGACACCTACAACCACGGTCCAGGGTGCCAGCCGTAATGCTAACAAGCGAGGTGACTATGGTACTTCCCCTCCACATTTTCCCAGGAAAAGCTGGAATTCTGGAGGGAGCTCCCTGTCTTGTAGTGGACGTTTCATGGGATGTTATGATGATGATGACTGTGATTGCCAAAAGAGGCTTGATACACTTTTTTTTTCGGTGCCATTTTTTGAACAGCTACTGTGCATCTACCAATCTGATTAAAGCATAAGAATAATGGAACACAGGCTACTTTTTACTCCAGGAACAATATTCAAGAAGAGAAAATTTCAAGCAACAGCTAGTAACGAGGAAAATACAAAAATTCTTTGAGATGCCCAGCGGAGACTAATTTTAAATAAAAGATTTTTAATTTTTTTTTTTACATTTTAAACGAAAGATTTTGAATTTAACTAAACACAAACTGAAATTTTATGCCCAAATTATTTTTTTTACATATTTAGTTTATCCCATTAAAAAAAGGCCTTCTTTTTTTTTTTGGTGACCCAGTGGATTGCCACTTGGCAAGTCTGCTTGACAAATCTGTTTCTGCACTTTTAATCCTTAACTTATTGCAATACAATAAAGTAGAATAGTACAGAGGCTTTTACCCACAGAGGATCCCGATATGATTTCTTAGATAATAATGATACTTAAGGTCAAATTTCATTCATCGACGATTGCTTCATACACTTAAAGTCAAAAAATTTATCAGGCATTAGGCATGCAATTTCTCTCATATAATGCTAATCCATATCCTATCCAAGTGAGTGATAACAACGAAATGGTTGATGAAACTTTTCAAATATCTTGGTATCACGATAGACAGGCATTTGAACTGGAAATGTCATATTGAGCTGGTTTGTAACAGATTAAATCGCTTTTTTTATGCACTCAAAAGGTTGAGACAAACTATATCAGTTGAAGCAGCTTTAATGGCCTATCATGGCTATGTCTCCTCTATCCTTGGCTATGGCTTGATACTGTGGGGTAATTCTGTAGATATTGATAGGGCCTTTAAAATCCAGAAAAAGTGCATCCGCGCAATATGCAACGCTAAATTCCATGACAGCTGTAGACCTCTTTTTAAACAACTGAATATACTACCCCTTCCTTGTATGTATATTAGAGATGTGTGTATTTTTGTTGCCTCAAACCCAAATTATTGGAAAACTCGTGGAGAAGTTACGTTACGACAAACCAGATCAAAGATTATGAATTTACTGTATCAACCTCTTGCTAGGAAAGACATTTACAAGAGGAACATATTTAATATGAGCATTTTGTTATTTAATAAGCTACCTGACAATTTTAAAATTATGACTAAAGATGCACTGAAAAATTGTTTGACGAAATGGCTATAAAACATTGCTTTTACAGTGTGAAATAATTTCTAAATTTTAAAGTTAATGAATAGTTTAATTTTGACTTATTAAATATTGACATACTGTATATAATTTAAATTCACATTAGTTATATTTGCATGCTTACGTGTAAGCTGAAAACACTGTACTCTTCTAACTTAAGATCCTCAACTACTGTTTTCTTGCAAATATAGATATTTGTATTTATATTTAGATATAATTTTTATCTAGGGCCATGTGCTGAGGGGGCAGAAATGAATCTTTTACCTAGTTGTTGGGCATGTCTATAAAAATTAAGAAATAAGAGCCATACCTGATACTGCTGTGGAGGGACGCCTGGGGCAACTTTTTGCTGATATTGTTGAGCAAAACTACTTTGCAAAACAGCACCAATTATTATTAGCTGCAACATTTTGTTTCTGAAAGAAAAATAACTTTAGTGAATTGTAAACGACTCTAGGTCTTACAGGGTTATAGAAGAACGCGTAAATGGTAAACCTTTACTTTATGCATGTAAGTTACTTTTAATAACTTGAAAACTTAAATCCACGTATGTTGTGTATAACAAAATTATAGGGTTAGGTTAAGTTAAATTATACCTGTAACTTCCTACGTGGCCGATAATATGCTTATCGAATCGCCGTGTTGATAAATTATTAGCACACAGGTATTCAATTTAGCAAACGTTTTCAAAAGGTGGAAATCTGATAGAATTATTACACGTCAGACTTTTGAGAGTTTTTGACATTTGGTGCGTTTTTTTGGGAAAGTTTGTGCACAGACCTCAGAGTAAAAAACTCTTAAAACTATAGAGTCCGCCATATGCATATTCTGTATGAGCTAGTGAAGTGTAAAGCGTCTCACTGTCGCCCATTCTAGTCGGTCAAAAAAACTGTTAAGTTTTACAAAAATCAAGATATCTTTAAAAATGTAATGTTTTAGTATAAATTTTGTTTGTAAAAGTGAAAATATATAGTTTTTTACAGGTGAATTGATCATTAATACTAAGAACAGAAGCGTATATAATCCGTAATAGCCATTTTATGCGTGATTTTTAACACCGTTTTTTTCCTGAATGCTAAGTGTTTTCACCAGAAAAACCATGGTAGTAGCATTTATTAGTCCCATCATGTCACATATTTCTCAGACAGAAAGATAAAAATTTTACGTTTTTGAAAAAAAAATCCATACATTTTAGTATGGAGGTCCCTCGCAAGAAAGTGCTACGCTTATGGCTACGCTCCTAAGAGCTGCGACTAAAACCTCCTTGGTACAGACTAATGAATGAATGATTTTGAGTATGGTTTCTTTTGTAACACCAGCTCTACACGTTGGCCGCGCTGGCGTATACTAGGCCCGTTTGCGTGAGTTTGCCGTTTGCGCCAAACGCTCGCTGGCGTCGGTCGTGCCGTCGGTTTTTTGTGCACGAGGCAAAGCCACAAGCCGCAAACAGTGTTCACACATTGGTTGTGCCTTCATTTCATATAAGTGCGCAGGAGCAAATAGACGTTTTATTTTACATTACCTAAATAAGTAAAAATAATTGTTTTTTTTTTTTCAAATACGGTGCAGCTGGAAATAAAAATTAAAAGCAATGTATAAATATTTGCAGCGGCAGCGATAGTCTCCGTATCTACGTCCATCTTGCTTGCCAGAGCTACTTGAAATTAGGGCATGCAAAAACCGGGTAGAAAAGCAGAACCGGTTTTTTCGGGTTTTCTGTATAAAAAAACCGGTTAACAGGGTTTTTCGGTTTTTTCGGGTAATTTTCATGTAAGTTCTAAGACTGAGGTATTTATTGAGTTTTACAACGAAAAGCCAGAATCAGATAAATCAAAATTATTGTTAGAATAGCAGTAACAGTTCTTTATAATGTAAACAATTAAAAATCGAAAAAAAGACGAAAATTATGTCTAACACCCTTGTTGTACCCACTCCACTTAAAGTTGGAAACTCTACGCTCGAAGTTGTCGATGAATACGTATACCTGGGACAAACAGTCCAGCTGGGTAAATCCAACTTTGAGAAAGAGGTCACTCGTCGAATCCGACTCGGATGGGCATAGTTCGGGAAGCTCCGCAATAACTTCACGTCTAAAATACGGCAGTGTCTCAAGAAGTCAAGACAAAAGTCTTTGACCATTGGTGTTGCCAGTGATGACATATGGCACCGAGACGTGGCCGCTCACGGTGGGCCTCACCCAAAGGGCTATGATCGAATCAGAAATGAGGAGATCCGCAGAAGAACTAAAGTAACTGACATAGCCCTGAGAATAGCTGAACTAAAGTGGCAGAGGGCAGGGCACATCGTAAGAAGAACCGGACCGCGAGAACACCTCCTACATGCACTACAGAGTACGTAATTTAATAAAAATGTATCCCCCGCATTATCTTAGTTAACGTCAATTCGAAATTAGGCGGGCGTTGTAACGAGCTAAAAAGCGAGAAAGAGTTCGCGGTTGCGGTTCGCAGATTTTAAGAAAATTGAGAATGTTGTAGAAATCCTCAACAGCATTTACTTTCTGCATCCTGCTGTTTTCGGGAGTGATAAAGCTACTCTGCAGATGAGAATGATCGATTTCCAAGAAAACACAGTTTTAAAACACAAATTTCCAGTGAAAAGTTTTGGATAAAATTTGTGTGTGAAACTTCTTACTTTGTTTGGGTCAACATATATTTGTGATGCAGCGTTTTCGAAGATTAAACAAAATTACACATTAAGAATAAATTTCGATCTCGACTTACTGATGAACATCTCCAGGATTTAATGTCAATAGCTTGCACCAATTTTACTCAAAACTTCAGACAGATAGCCCGCAAAAAAAATGTAATTTTTCTAATTGATATGTAAAAAATACCTTTGTTTTTTCTGTGATTCTATTTGTTTAATAATTTTTTTTTTCTATAAAATGTTATGCGGACCGCGATGGTCATTTCATTTCTTAAAACGGACCCCGAGCGAAACTAAGGAGTGACCCCTGTTGTAGCCTATGTGTTAATCTGATGTATGAGCTATATTATTGCAAAGTTTCATTAAAATCCATTCAGTAGTTATTACGTGAAAGTGTAAGAAACATCCATCCATACTTACGAACTTTTGCGTTTATAATATTAGTTGTAAGTAGGATAACGAGAAGAAACATAACGTTGAATTGAATATATCCCTACATTTATATCGTTAAGATTTTTGTAGTAAAAAGCTAAGTATTTATTCTAAACCTTAATATCCGAAAAACCCGAAAAACCCGGTTTTATCGCATTGGAAAACCGGGTAGCAAAACTTACGGTTAACCGGTTTTTTCGGTTAACCGGTTAACCGGTTTGCATGCCCTACTTGAAATGCGCCGCGCCAATGTGTGAACGCTGACATCGCTGACATCAAGCTTGCCGAGCCGGCGGCGCGGCCAGCCGGCGTGGCCAACGCTTGGGCCAACGTCTACTGCAGGCTTAAGCTGTAGTCATGCAATAAAATAACACGGGCTCTACACGTTGGCCGGGCCAACGTATACTTGGCATGTTTGCGTGAGTTTGCCGTTTGCGACAAACGCTCGCCGGCGTGCCGTCGGTTGTCGGTTTTTTGTGCAAATTTTGTGAAATCGGCAAAAGTCCTTTACAAACAAATTTTATTTTGCGGTCCTAAAATGAACTTTATTGGGTCCTCATTGGAACCCTCGGCAGGTGAGTCTGACTCGGACTTGACCGGTTTTTTCTCTAGTGGTTCAATGAGTACTTATACTGATTCAATTAGTACCACTGCCGGTTCAATTAGTACTACTGCCGGTTCAATTAGTACCCATACCCGGTTCATTTAGTACCATGGGGGGTACTAAATGAACCAATTCCATTATTTTTTAAAAGTGAGAATTTACAAAAAACTATAAGAGATGCACGACTTTAACTAACTTTGCCAGTTTTCTAATAAAACAGGTTACTATGAGAAACAAAAATCTTTTCATTTTGGCTACTAAACAAAAAGTTACAAGCGTTCAAAAATTAGGTGGTTCAATGTCGACCACCTCACCTGAGGCGCGCCAACGTGTGAACGCTGTCATCATTCATCAAGCTTGCCGAGCCGGCGTGATCAAACTTTGGTATTTTTTATGAGAAAGTACCTCGCATAAGTGTATAGCACAATAACGTCTTTTTAAAGTAGGTAGTTTAAGATACGAGTGCCGTAAGTAGGGTTATTATTACAAACGTGTTGACGTTTTGTAACCCGAGACGAAGTCGAAGGTTTACCATCGGTACGAGTTTGTCATAACCATAGATTTAGTACTTCGCGCGCGGCGCTTTTAACCAGATTGCGCACTGCCGAAAATAATGCGAGCCGAGAAGGATGTGATATGAGATGAAGCTGTCCCTGTCTAATAGGGTAACCACAATATTTTTGTCTGAAAATACAACTGGAAAGAGCTGCGTCAGAAAGGTTATTTCAATCATCAATATGAATTGACACCTACAGTGCAACATGGCCATTTTGGCAGCGAGATGACGTTGTCAGGAGGGCGCTGCTGTTATACATTTTGCTGGTTAAATGTCAAAATCTTATAACAGTGGCTTTCACAGAAAAATAAGGGTAATTAGAAGGAGGATTAAAGAAATAATTCGTCACAAGGTAGTGAAGGCGTCGTTCTATTGATTTGACAGATTATTTTGAATATTTCCTAGTGATCATTGATAATTTGACATAAAAATTTGGGACATGTTGGCAGATGTCATCCCATAGTAAAATAAATTAGCAAGGTATCTATTCCGAGCGAAGCAAGGAGGTCCAAAATCTTTGGTGGCTTTAATGAAGAACCTCGAGTTCCGAAATGTTTAAAAAGTTCCCATCTCATTATGAGATGGCCCCATCCATCCTCATCATTTTCAACCTTATCATGATCAACTTCAACCTCCACAACCTCATGCGCAACCCCATTCGAAACCTCATCTTCAAAGTCAGCCTTAACCTTATTTTCATCCTCAATTTAAGTCTCAATCTGTCTTCTCCTCTCCTGCCGTCTTCTCGCCTTACCTGACCTAACGGGACATGACCTAACCTGACTTGACGTAACTCTGACTCAACCAAAGATCTATGTAGTACGAAATATTGCCGCCAGATGGCCCCCCAAACGATACCATAGACGTAACCACGACAAGAAAAGCGACAATCAGAAACCCACGCGCTATAATTATGTATAATTATATACCTACTCAATGTTGATTAGAATAAACCGTACCTACTCTATCCCGAATTTACGTATTTACAACCTGGATTTTTCTCTTCTATCTAAGTGATTAGTTTAAAATAAATAAATAAATAGTCTTTTATTTCAGGTCATACAAAATATAACAATTGCAGAGAACCCATAGACTTATAAACTATATTAAACTTTAGTTTCCCTCTAGTTTATAATAACAGTTTTTGCTTAATGACTAAATTTATCTAACGGTAAACTTTCGATATATCTAAAGAAAGCTACACTTTAAGGGCTTTCCTGCAGTCAACTAGCCCCCCCATCAGTTAAAAAAATATTGCTCGCTAAATACAAAACTTATCGAAAATCTGTCTTACCAAATTGAAAGGTTAGTTTAGTAAAGGTTAGTTTATTTAGAGCCTATTAATCCTGAAAAATATAGATCACTGTAGTAACAGATACAAAAATTGCGATAAACGGCCACTTTTAGCAGTTTTTGTATCTGTAACTACATTGATGGGTTCTAAATAAACAAGGGAACCTTCACTTCAATCTGGAAAGACAGATTTTCGATAAGTTTTGTATTTAGCGAGTAATAATGGCGATCCGGCGAAGGTTTGGTCTTTTTTAAATTCTCTCGGCATTGGTAAATCTAAGTTCTCACTGCAGCCTAATTTAGACCTTCTTTCGCTTAACCGCCATTTCACAACATCCACTCCTCTACCTGCAACATCCAAACTAACCACACTACAATCACTTTCCTCTATCCCTACTCCGCAATATGATCCCTTCAGCTTTAGATTGGTTACTGAGTGTGAAGTTGAAAAACACATCCTGGCTATCAAATTTAATGCCGAAGGTGTTGATGGGATAGGCCGCAGGATGATCTTACTGGGGCTTAAAATCCTTTTACCTATTCTCTGCCATATTTTCAACTTCTCGCTCAGTACTGGTACCTTCCCATGCTGCTGGCGTGAGGCAGCAGTAATTCCTATTCCTAAAATCACAAATCCTTCATTACCATCTCACTTTAGGCCTATTTCCATCCTTCCCTTCCTTTCCAAAGTCCTGGAACGCCTTGTTCAGCACCAACTTAGTGTATTTGTTAACAGCAACAATATCCTCAGCCCTTTTCAATCTGGTTTTCGCCCGGGACATAGCACCGTTACTGCTCTGACTAAAGTTTCCGATGACATTCGCCTTGGTATGTCGAATCAACAGGTTACAGCAATTGTTCTCCTTGACTTCAGTAATGCTTTCAATACCGTTGATTTCGACATCCTTTTGGCTATGCTAAAATCTATCTCCGTCTCGGACTCGGCAGTTGAGTGGTTCCGCGGTTATCTCTTCGGGCGCCGACAGCGTATCCGTGCTGATGACAAACTGTCGGAATGTTGTGACGTAGTTGCTGGTGTGCCTCAGGGTGGTGTCCTTTCCCCCCTCCTTTTTTCAATTTTCATCAATTTCCTAACTCCTCTCCTGTCCTGTCATTATCACCTGTATGCTGACGACCTGCAAATTTACTCACATGCTTCCATCGATGATATTGGTAATCTTGTTTCGAAACTCAATGACGACCTTGCGGCTGTCCATCGTTGGAGTGTGTCCCATGGCCTTTTAGTTAATCCCAACAAGTCGCAGGTAATCATCATTGGAGGTTCTAAACAGATATCTCGGCTCAACTTTGATGACATTCCACCCGTCATCTTCCGTGACGTTGCACTGACTTACAGCCAGGTTGTTAAAAACCTCGGAGTCCTTTTCGATAGCACTCTTTCTTGGCGGCCACACTTCACGGAAACCAGTCGTAAAGTCTTTGCTGCTGCTGGGTCACTTCGAAGGTGGAAAAACTTGCTCCCCGTGAAGACTAAGGTTGAACTTGCGCAGTCCTTACTATTACCGATTCTTGATTATGCGGATGTCTGCCTCATTGATCTCAATGAGGATCTGCTAAGTAAGCTCCAACGCCTGCAAAATCTTTGCATAAGATTTATATTTGGGCTGCGTAAGTTTGACCATGTGTCTGAATACAGGAGCAAGTTAAAATGGCTTCCTATCAGGTTGCGTCGAGATGAGCATGTCCTTGTACTTCTCTACAACGTACTGCATGACCCTCGTACTCCCTCATACCTTAAAGAACGTTTCCGATACCTTGGTGTTGACCGCTCTCGTGATTTGCGATCCAAGACTGATAATGTGTTGGAAATACCCTTTACTCGGTCAGGCTACTATAAGGAATCTTTCACTTTAAAAGCTATCAGTCTCTGGAATGATCTGCCATCTGAGATTCGTCACTCCAAGTCACTACCTATTTTTAAATCTAAACTGCATAACTTCTTACTTAATAAAATTGTACCTTAGTTTGCAACTGAGTTTGTATATATTTATATGTTATCTATTTGTCTATATATTTTATATATATTTTTATATGTATTTTTTATTTATTTATTTGTGTATATTTTGTTTTTATTGTAGTTGTATTTACATTAAATATTATCTATATATTGGCATTGGCACACTACTACAGTTACTATTTACATTTTCCTACAAGCAACTAAGGTTGTCTGGAAGAGATCGCTTTAAGCGATAAGACCGCCTTTGTCCACCCTAGTTTTAAGAGTCTCCTGTGTATTGTTTTTGTTTTTGTGTGACAATAAAGAATTTATCTATCTATCTATCTATCTATTTTTTAACTGATGGGGCACTAGTTGGCTGCAGGAAAGCCCTTAATACTTAGTACAATCGGTACGTCCAGTATTTCTTAAAAACTCTGCACTTTTTATAAAAAAAAGCAAGCCTTAGTTCAGTGATAGGTAAGACCTTTTAAAATGATTTGACCCGAAGTGATTTTTGGGTGTATATTCGTATATAGATACTTTTCGGGTGAATCGATTTCAATGAAACAAAGCTTGTGCACGATAGTAAGCCAAACACATTATTTAAAACCCCGTCTGAATCGATTCAGTCATCATCATCATCATAACATCCCATGAAACGTCCACAGCAGGACAGGGAGCTCCCTCCAGAATTACAGGGAGCTCCCTCCAGAATTACAGGGAGCTCCCTCCAGAATTCCAGCAAACACGCGTGGTGGAGGGGAAGTATACCACAGTCAACACGCTTGGTGGCGTTTCGGCTGGCACCATGGATCACGGTTGTTGGTGATGGTGACCGCATTATGTAAGATGGTATGATAAACAAAAAGACGCTGATGCCCGTCCTCCGCTAATCCGTTAGTCGCCTCTTACGACACCCACGAATAAGTTAGGGTTGGTACTATTCTTCGTCGGCACGTGCGGGGTGGGATGTGGACTTTCCTGTACCTAAATAGACGTATCAACGTAAAACTTACGGCCGTATCAAGGATACAGCATAATCAGGGCAGTCTTTACCATAAAAGCACACGGGGCCCGTGCCCAGGGCCTCCATCCTCACGAGGGCCCCGAAAGACCGATATACTTACACATTTCTATTTCATAATAAGTACTTAGTACCGCATTTTTCCGCCGACTTAACTTTTTATTAGGCTGTACAAGAATATTTCCGAGTGTATTCTAACTAACTACAGCACAATCTAGCGATCACCTACTTATATTAACCGTTTCGAATCCACAGTCGAGCTTGCGCATTGCTCATTTCACACATCAAATACATCGATGTCGGCACTGTATAATTTGTCTATGGCCTGTACCCACAGGGCCAGGGAACCCCGATAGTTACTTAAAACAGCCAGTGTTGCCGTTTAAGCGACTTTGTCGCTAGATCTAGCGGCTTTTTGAGGGTCTTAGCGGCTTATTTTCAACTCATAGACCCTAAAAAATATTTAAGCGATTTTTTGCGACTTTTTATGACCATACTTTTCAGTATCATTCTTCTTAATCTATATAAGGTGTAATTTAATTAGACCCAAATATTGTTAGGGTTACCTCAAGCATCTAAATGAATACCATTGGTGTTATTTTTATTGATTTCTATTCGCTAGTTTTCGAGAAAAATCCCAAAAACAATACCACTAAAATTCGTAAAATGAACACTCTGTAGTGTCACGTGGCACCATCGATACATTCACACTAATAAAAAATATGAATGAAATGCTGTGAGCGGTGCGTAAACCCCGCCCTCTTTTTGTCCAACCGCCAACACACGCATGCGCACGCGCGACCGGCCCGGTGCATCGTGCCGCCGCCGCCGCCGCGTGCGCCCGCCCGCCCGCCTTCAGTTGCTCTACTTACCTTGTGCATTACGCATACGTCTTATGGCCGCGATTGATATTTGGCAAAATGCCTTACGGTTTTACGAACCAAGAATACCAAAACATGGCAATATGTTACCATGAAGTCGGAGAAATAGTGACAAGTGCTGTAAATTTGTACCGATGAATGCACGTTCACTCGTGTAGGGATGTTCAACATCCATAACGCCCATTACTGATGTGACCACAACCCGCGAGTGATTCGTCCGGACCACTTCCAATACCGGATAAGTGTCAATGTGTGGGCTGGTGTGCTGAACGGGGTGCTATTAGGACCCTGGTTCCTCCCAAGACTAAACGGGGCGACGTACCTGGACTTACTGCAGAGGACACGCTGCAGCCCCTGAGCTGCTGCTGAAAGTTCCGGTGTGGAACCGCCGCTGGTTGTATTTCCAGCACGACGGCGCGCCGGCGCACTACGACCGGACGGTGCGGAATTACCTGACGCAGGAGTTCCAGGGGCGTTGGATCGGGCGCGGTGGTCCAATCGCCTGGCCAGCACGTTCGCCGGATCTCACGCCGCTAGATTTCCACGTCTGGGGTAAGGCCAAGGACCTTGTGTATGGCAATGACGGCCATACTATTCGCACCGAGGAGGAACTGCGCGCCCGCATTACCAGGGCTTTTAACTTCATGGCCAGTGAAACTGATGTTTTAAGTGAAGTGCGCAGACACGGCATTGACCGTGCAAGACAATGTATCCGACAAGGAGGTGGTCAAGTTCAACATTTGATGTGGTGAAAACTAAAGTGACTCGTGTAAATAATTTTGTAAATAATCTTGTAAAACTGATTTAGTAGGTTACACTACAGTAAGTAACACGTAGGTAGGTATAGGATTTCAAATTAACTACAATTACCTGCTTTCGTTACTTACGGAAATCAAGTTGTATTAATTTGACAGTCCAAAGCCTGAAAGTGTGATGGGAAGTTAAAGTTATGTCGATTTCATAGCTTCACCTTTGACAAATGCCGCCCGCACGTGTGCTACCGCGGTCAAAGCATGCCGACAGAGCCGCCGAGCCGCGGTCCCCTATTTGACTTTACTTGTTTCGAATAAATATTAATCAATCAACCGACGCTAAAAACTAACCTACCTACCAGAGCTTGTCAATAAATAAATAGGTACCTACTACAAAATTGTTTTACTACGGTACAGTCAAGAGCACTTCAAGCTTGACACATTGGACTTTGTACCGTTCTTATTTCAATCGCCGGAGGAGCTAGAGTCGCGCTGCAAGTGTCAAGCTTGACACTGCTCTTGACAATACCTGCCTTCCACAAAAATCTAGATAATTAAATTACCTACTGACACGTTAGGTACAGTCCGCGCGACGAGTAAAAGCTGGTCGGAGTCTGGACGGGAGTGGAGGGGGTATGTGCAGTAGTACCTATTTTGCTTGCAAATATTGCAACTGCGCATACCCCCTCCACTCCGCCCAGAGGCCTTAAGTAACCCGTCGCGCGGCCTGTAAGTACTTTACACCTACTATTGATTGTCTAATTAAAAATGGAAATGCAATGTAAAATTAATGATACACAACAACTGGGAGTCGTAAAAAGCGACTAAGGGATATCCAACTACGGGGGCTTATCGTACCTACCACACCATACTACGGTCACCAACCTCTGCCGACCATTGTGCCAGTCGCAACGCACGGCGCGGCGGCGGCGTGGTGAATGTTGTAGGTAGTTATTTCCAAATGTATTTAGATAGGTAGATACCAGCTAAGCATTCTTTTATGTGAATATCTGCGTGGATTTTTTCGTCAACTTGTTCGATCCGATCTTGGTCCAGCTAGGACGAGTTGATAAAAGACAATGTTTCTGTTCCCGTGTCGTCCCACAATTTGTTTTTCTACTCTTCAGGTAAAGTTTAAAAGAAAGCTTAGGTAACCAAAGACAATCAATACCTCCTCATGCTTGTTCCGCTGAACCGATTTAGATAAAATTTGCCTTTACCCTGGGAAGGACATATCTGGGTACATAGTACCTATCTATCCCGGAAATCTTCTGCTGCGGTCACTAATAAATAACAGCTGTCCGTTGTGCCAGCTGCAACGCTAATAAGCGTGGTAACATAAAACTCATCATAATTGTACTTTTGATAAGAAGTGAGGCAAGCTGCCCCTGGTCGATTCTGGTGCAAAGGTGCCCATGGCACCAGGAACGACCCAGAACGGGCGTCACCACCTTGCGCCCTAAGTCGACGCCCGATCTCCCTGGCCTCCGTACTCCAGCTAGCCGCCGTCTCGAACGCGAACGGTCTTGAAGTGGAAAATTGCCGAGAAATAAAAAATAAGGTTTGTGCTTGATTATATTTATAATGTCTTTTATTTTGCCGATATACACAGACTTTTTCTTACGTTGATTGAAGGAATAAATTAAGATAAAATATTTCAGCTATCGAAGACACAGTGCATTGCACGAGAAGTCAAAAGGAAGTGACAGATGACATTTTGCAATAGAGTAGAGCGGAAATGTACCAAAGAGTTTACAATTAACCTTTTTAAACTAGTGATGCTATACTCATGTTAGCATGCCTAATTATAAAACACCGGTTTTTCTAACACTTCCCCTCATGCGCGACATGAGATCACAATTTCACAATGCAGAAACAATATAATTAACAACTCAGATTAATCAGATTCTACATTGACTCTACCTCTAGTCAGATAAAAATACATATTGACTCTATCACATAGAACCTTGACTCTACATTCCTATTAACTCTACATTACTATGACTCTACATAACAAACAAAATAAATTAAGACTCTACATTTCTTAAACACAAGTCATGAACAAAACCTGAATGCTTAAAGCTAGACAGTGGTTTAGTTAACAGGTCTGCTACCATATTTTCAGTAGGTAAGTAATTTACAGTTACATTATTTTCCTTTACAATGTCTTTTACAAAATGGTAGCGCAAGTCAATATGTTTGGTCTTTTTGTGGCAATATTCTTTGGTTTCAAGCAATTTCAGTGCGCTTTGATTATCGCTAAAGATTCTACAATTAAAATGTTTACCAAAAATTTCAAACATGAAATTTTTAATAAAACATACTTCTTTGCATGAATCGCTTAAAGCCAAATACTCCGCTTCGGTACTCGAAAGCGCAACACATCTCTGCTTACGTGACTCCCAACAGACAGTAGAGTCACCAATCTTGACAACAAAGCCACTATATGACCGCCTGTCCACGATGTCATTGGCCCAGTCTGCATCAGCAAATACCGACAAATCTAAACTACCAGATTTCACAAATACCAATCTGTGATTGATAGTAGAACTTAGGTACCTTAAAATCCTCTTAGCAGCCAGCCAATGATCTCGAGTAAAAGCTGTGTTAAATTGACTTAAATGACTTAGAGCATAAGTAATGTCTGGTCTCGACCAGACAGAAAGGTACATTAAACAACCAATAAGTTCTCTATAGGGATAAGTACTATCTGATAAACAATCTTGATTACAAGCTTTTTCTAATTTATTATTTACCTCCATGGGTGTAGACACGCCTTTACAATTTGTCATGCCAAAACGATTCAACAATTTTCTGATATAATCAGTCTGGTCAAACATTAATATTCCACGACTCTTATCTCTATGCACTCTAACGCCGAGACAATTTTTTAAAATACCTAAACTTTTACAGCTGAATTCTGACTTTAAAAGCTTATAGAGTTTGTCCTTCTCGGCAGTAGAGTTAGTAAATACATAAAAGTCATCTACAAATAAAGCAACTATAGTCAATTGTCTGTCAGATTTCTTAATATAAACACATGGTTCACACTTACTTTGAGAGTAACCATTTTTAGTTAACACAACATTTACTTTATTATTCCATAACCTACTTGCTTGTTTAAGCCCATACAAACTTTTATTTAATAAACAAACTTTGGTCTTGTCATCCGAAAAACCTAAAGGCTGTTCCATATAAATAGGTTTGTCAATATCGCTATGTAAAAATGCTGTATTTATGTCAATATGTTCTATGTCCATATTCATCTCATTCGCTATACAAAACAAGATTCTTAGGGTGGTGTGTCGTACCACTGGTGAGAAGGTATCTGTGTAGTCAACGCCAGGTTTTTGACTAAAACCGCGTGCCACCAAACGAGCTTTATATTTTGTACATTTGCCAGATTCATCAGACTTTAATTTGTAAACCCATTTACAACCCACTACATTACAGTCAGTTGGTCTTTCAACTAACTGCCAAACGTTATTGTTTATAAGAGAGTTATACTCTTCTTGCATAGCAGAAAGCCACTGGTTTTTATCCGGGATAGTCATTGCCTCATCGTACGACTGAGGCTCACCATAAACAAAACTTTGAACAAAGAATAATTGATCTGATGAGTCTGACAAATCATAATCGGCATACCTTACAGGTTTCTGATTGCGTGTGGAACGAACAGGTCGGTCGCTGACACTGACAGGAACATTTTGTGCCACAGTGACATCAGAATCTTCCCCTCGAACGACCGTTTCGTTCAACAGACCGAAGTCAGCCTCCTCACTGTCTCCATCTGCGGTCCCCTCAGCACTTTGGAAGGAAGAGTCGCCTGAAACTGGAGAATAAAACATATTATTTAATGGACTTTCATTTCCATTTTTTTGAATTTCACAATTATTCCTATCAGACTCTATACTTAATTGTGAATTTAAAATCTCATTATTTTGATTGCTTTGCATGTCAACATTATTAAAATTTATATTCATATTATTTAAATTCTCATTAATTCCGTTATTAATTTCAATGCTTTGCATCTTATTTTCATTATTACTGGTAATAACATAAAATTCATTATCACATTCATCATCATTATGACTAGAATTATTATTTAATGTGTGGTTCAAAAACTGGCTTTCAAAGAAAATCACATTCCTTGAAACTAAAATCTGCTTAGGCTGTGAGGGGTCAATTAACCTATAGCCCTTGGTATGCTCACAATAACCAACAAAAATACAACGCTTTGATTTCGAATCAAGCTTGTCACGCTTTATTCCAGGAATAAGCGTCATAGCACAGCAACCAAAGACACGTAAATGGCTCAGGTCAACCTTGTTGCCTGTCCATACCTCTTCAGGAGTTTTGTTAGGAACCGCTGCAGTAGGACTCCTATTTTTTAAATAAATAGCAGTAGACACCGCTTCACCCCAGTATTCCTTACCAAGGCCTGAGTCCCTCAGCATACAACGAACTTTCTCTATAAGAGTACGGTTCAACCGTTCCGATACTCCATTCTGTGAAGGGCTATAAGGACAAGTTGTTTGATGAATTATACCTTCACTTTGTAGATAGTTGGAGAACTCAGCACTGCAATATTCTCCACCACGATCACTACGCAGACATTTTATAGGATAACCAGTTTGTTTTTCTACAGTGGCTTTAAATATCTTAAATTTGGACAATACTTCAGACTTCTGCTTCAGTAAATAACCATACGTCTTCCTAGAATAATCATCAGTGAAAGTAAGAAGGTACCTAGACCCACCTAGACTGCAAACGGAGAACGGTCCACACACATCTGAGTGCACTAATTCCAACAATTGCCTGGCACGTTTTGCTTCGCCCCTAGGAAACTTTTGCACTGCCTGCTTCCCCTCAACGCATGACACACACTCCTTCATGCTTGCATCATGCTGAGTAGACTTAAGCTTAACACCAGTAGCAATATTACTCAGAACACTTACCCCACGGTAACTAAGATGACCGAGTCTCCTGTGCCATAGCTCCGATGACACCACCATAGCAGCATCCACGTCGCGCGAACTTTGTGGCATCGACGCATCTTTCACATCATTCATGGCAGCACATGACCGCTCCTGCGAATCAGAAGAAACACTACCATGCACGTTGTCCAAAATATAAATTCCCCCTCGTTTAGTGGCAGATATGATTAGAGATTCCCCTTTGAAAACATAACATTTATCACTTTTAAAATTCACAGAAAAAGCCTTCTCACTCAATTTACTAACACTAATTAAATTAGTTGAGAGACTAGGTATAAACATTACATCTGTTACTAGCTGAGACTTGTTATTTTTCATTGGAATTCTAACCTCTCCACGTCCATAGCACATGAGAGAGCCACCGTCAGCCACTGAGATCTTCTCATCACATTTTTTAATGTTTGTGAACCACTTTAAGTCCTTGCACATATGTGCCGTGGCACCAGAGTCTACGATCCAATCATCCTCAGAAAATGCACTTAAACACCTTGCCGTCATGAGTGCAACTTCAGTTTCTTTCTTCTTATTGTTAAACTTCTTGAACTTGAAGCAGTTTGCTTTAATATGGCCAGCACGCTTGCAGAAATGGCAAACAACTTTCTTCTTTTTCATGAAAAAAAGCAACATCATCTGTTTTAAGGTTATTCTTCTTTCTATGTTCATCTTGCAAGAGCCTTGTTTTAACAATATCGCTAGACAAAGATCCTGTAACAGAAACTGATTCCAAACTGGAGACAAGGACGTCAAATTCTTCCGGTAAGCCACTCAACAATACTTCCGCTACCTCAGAGTCTTCAATAGTTTTTCCAATGTCTGTGAGCTGCTGGACTAATGTAGTAACATGTTCAATGTAAGACGCCATATCATTGAAGTCATTATAGGAAGAATGGTGAAGTTTTCGCAGTAATAGTACTCGCCTGTAAATGCCACGGTCCTCAAACGCATTTTTGAGAGCTGTCCAAGCCTCCTTTGCACTCTTTGCATTGCGCACATACTGTATACACGTGGGCTTTATGGATAGGCAGATCCTAGCGAGCGCTCTATTATCTTTTTCTTTGTTTATTGTTTCACCTTCTTTGTAATCCACTACGCACCAAAGATCTTCCATAATAAGTACCATTTTGAGATTGAATTTCCAAGAGCTGTAGTTTGAAATGCCATCCAGCTTCTCTATCGGCGTGGGCGCAAAAACATTGCTTGTCTTACTTGGATTTTGCTGATCATCGCCCGCCATGTCGGTCACCGCCGAAGCACGCCGTTCACAGTCCGGGAATGTGCCAAGCACTGCGAAGCACAACCCAGCGCACAGCAGTAGCACGAGCAGCACCTGCACACCTTTATTTTCTCGACACATGCAAGACATACGGCTGAGCCAATAACCTCTTGAAGTGGAAAATTGCCGAGAAATAAAAAATAAGGTTTGTGCTTGATTATATTTATAATGTCTTTTATTTTGCCGATATACACAGACTTTTTCTTACGTTGATTGAAGGAATAAATTAAGATAAAATATTTCAGCTATCGAAGACACAGTGCATTGCACGAGAAGTCAAAAGGAAGTGACAGATGACATTTTGCAATAGAGTAGAGCGGAAATGTACCAAAGAGTTTACAATTAACCTTTTTAAACTAGTGATGCTATACTCATGTTAGCATGCCTAATTATAAAACACCGGTTTTTCTAACAAACGGTACGAGAAGGTACCTGTCCAGGAAGTGTGCCAGCTGCAACGCTAATAAGCGTGGTGACTTTTGTTGTCGATGTAAAATTAATTGTAGAGCAACTAAGGGGGGTGTATTTTGAATTTTATCAACTCGTCCCAGATGGTCCTAGTTCGGATCGGACGAGTTGACCAATAACTTTTTATGGGATCTTATGATAATGATATCCTAGTTCCTTCTCATAAGTATGGTAGGTTAAGTAAACTGATGGACGTAGCAAAAACGGTGGTAAGTAGGTAGGTAAAGATTACCTACTCTGATACCGTCGTAAGAGCTTAATTGAGAGAAGTAGGAACCTACGAACTTTTCTAGTTTTAATTGGATTGAATTGAAAAATAGCAAGAACCTATTATCTTATATCTAGGTACAGCCAGGAGCAAGTCAAGCTTGACACTTTGTACGGGCTAATCATGATGAAACTATGAAGCTTGACTTGTTCTTGACTGTACCTAAGGTCCTTAACTATGGTCCTTAATCATGTACAATCAACGACAGGTCAACCTTGACACTCGCAGTGTGACTCTAGCCCGAATGTCTATCGAAATAAGAACGGTACGAAGTCCAATGTGTCAAGCTTGATGTGCTCTTGACTGTACGTGCGCACGTAAGAAGAGGTATAGGACGCAACAGCTCGGGATTGCGGGCGAAAAGTAGGTAGGTATGACGTGCCATACATTTCGCCCGCAAGTAGGTACAGTCAACGACAGGTCAAGCTTGACACTTGCAGTGCGACTCTAGCTCGTACGTCTATTGAAATAAAAACGGTACAAAGTCCAATGTGTCAGGCGTGATGTGCTCTTGACTGTACTTTACGTACGTATTATAGCAATAGGTGCTTGTAAATTTGTTATGTACCTACAGCCTCCGTGGTCTAGTGTTAGAGTGCTTGGCTCTCGATCAGGAGGTTCTGGGTTCGTTTCCCGATGGGGACACTGTCAAACAAAAATATTTTTGTGCGACCAGCCCAGTTTGGTTAGGATATTGCAGGATGAATCACCCGATTGTCCGAAATGTTACATGATTGCTTCGGAGGGCACGTCAACCCGATGGTCCCTACTATTACCTATCTACGGATGTAGTCGTTAATGAGCCATGTCAGAGGCCTTTGGCATCTGGCGGTACCAGGGTTTGTGAGTACGGTCATCAACCTTGCAACCCACACGATATGAATAAATGAATGAATTTGTTATGTAGGTACCTAACTACCTACTCCTCAGGCAAGTAGCTGCCTAGGTAGGTATGGCGGAGGTAGGTACCTATGTAGGCGATGGTAGGTAAAGGGCCGATCACACCTGACTGAATTCACACACTAAGTCAGTTAGTCTCCTACGTAGGAAAGGAAGGTAGAAAGATGGAACTTAGTAAGTCACTAACTGAGTAAGCCGCATAGTAAGCAACGCAGAAAGGAACTTTAGTGAAGGGCCAATACGAATAGAACACCTCATCGTACGGAAAATATTAATAAGGGCTAATTTATGTTGTATAGAAAAACACTAGAATAACTACAAAAAAAACCACAGAATTACCGGTATACTAAAAAACAAACAAGGAATTAAAATTAGGTTGCACCAGTCAAGTAAACACAAAGAATTTGAGTACTTTATTCATTCTTTTAGTTAGAATAAATTTTTCATTCAAAATCGTACGAAAAGCGAATAATGATTCCAATGAAAAATAACAATTGAATGATAAAAGATTATTTGGATAGTACTAAGTAGTACATTCGAATATTTCGATTGTTGCTTCTTGAAATAATTGTACATCACTATTAAGGAATATCAACATAGTAGGGATCATAGTCAGTTCACTAGTTGTGCTATACGTTAGTATACCTCTATATTTTCTCTGCTGGTACACTTTATAGCGCGACTGATATGTTCAGATACTTTGTATAAAGGCTTCTATGAGTATTTTTAATGACCTTAAAATAAATTGAAAAGCAAGCTAAAAACTCGTTTATACTTTTATATTTAGTAGTAGAAGTAGTTTTAGAATACGATTGTCTTACTTTATTGCAATTGAAATAATTATAATATTATTATTATTGTAAAGGGGGCCCAAATGGGTAGGTCAAAGTTTTTAATTGTCAGTACTAAGTCAAGTTAGGTATCATATGAAAGTGCTTCACTTGTACATTCCAAAATAGTTCTTTATATTTTTAACGACTCTTAGTTTTCAAGTTAATATGAAAAAAGTTTTAAAAAATTATCCCTTCCTTATCCCCGAAGTTTTCCGAAGAAAAAATCTGAATTAATTAAAGTCCATAGAGGTTTATGTGAATAATTCAGAAAAAAAACAATCTCTCTAAGTAGCACAGTTTTTTGGAAATTTGCAACAAATCTTTACAAACAAATTTAGTTTTGCGGTCCTTACAATGGACCTTATTGCTTCTAAAAATACTATAGGTAGGTATATCGGAACCCTCGATGCGCGAATCCGACTCGCACTTTAACATTTTTTTTTGTTGTGTATAGATGTATGTATGGTGAAAATCGTTAATTTTTCATGGTATGAGTCCATTGATGAAGTTTTCAGGAGATTGTTTGACACCTTGTACTTGTCCGTAATTTTGTTAGACTTCCTTAAAAGAGATACTTTGTAATCCTGACAAAATTTTCAATTCATGTATCTAAATCAGTTGTCCCTTTCATAAAAAAATGTATAGGATCAAAACTGTTTAGTTTTCGCGTCGAGTCGGAAGCAACAGTAGTGTGCGTATGATCGAACACACACATGCGCGCAGTCCACGCGGAGTCGTAGTGCGTCATTTCACCCGAGACGCGTTCTCGCCCGCTCGGAGGAAACGACACCTTTTAAAAAACTGTGTTTTGAATGGAACTGTTTTCTCTCAAGGTATTTTTTATGAACTCTACTAATATAGCTCAGCGCAACGATTGTATAACGGAGGGTTACTCGAGGGGAAGCGAGGGGCGACAGGGAACAGCTCTTCAAGTTTGTATACTCAACAGCACGTCAGTAGAAACACTTTAGACTTACTCGTAATGACATGGTGGTAGAAACTATCATCCGCACATCACTTATTATCCGAAAATCACTCATCATCCGCTCATCATCATTCATCCACTCATCCACCCATCACTCATCATCCACTTATCATCATTCATTCACTGATCAACTATCATCCGCGCATCACTCATTATCATTGATCCACTCATCAACTATCATCCGCGCATCACTTATCATCCGCTCATCATCATTCATCCACTGATCAACTATCATCCGCGCATCACTTATCATCCGAAAATCACTCATCATCCGCTCATCATCATAATTCATCCACTCAACCACACATCACTCATCATCCACTGATCAACTATCATACGCGCATCACTTATCATCCGAAAATCACTCATCATCCGCTCATCATCATCATTCATCCACTCATTAACTATCATCCGCGCATCACTCATCATCATTGATCCACTCATCAACTATCATCCGCGCATCACTCATCATCCGCTCATCATCATTCATCCACTGATCAACTATCATCCGCGCATCACTTATCATCCAAAAATCACTCATCATCCGCTCATCATCATCAGTCATCAACTCATTCACGCATCACTCATCATCCGCTCATCATCGTTCATCCACTCATTAACTATCATCCGCGCATCACTCATCATCCACTTATCATCATTTATCCACTGATCAACTATCATCCACGCATCACTTATCATCATTGATCCACTCATCAACTATAATCCGCGTGTCACTCATCATCCTTTCATCATCATCATTCATCCAGTCATCAACTATCATTCTGCCTAAGTTTGGCGCCGTTTGCTTTAAAAAAAATAATCCATTTAAATCCGTGCCATCGCTGCACATTTCGTTGATTTTGTGATCGAAAGATCGAAGGACACATACTAACGATCAAAAGGCAGTCTTATTTCGGAAAGCCATGCCATGGAAATCCGTCTCAAGAGGAAAATCTAACAGACCTGACGAAATAATGTAGCCTGTTTCCTGCCTAAGTTTGGTGCCGTTTGCTTCTTTTAAAAAAGTAATCCATTTAAATCCGTGCCATCGTTGTACATTTCGTTATTTTTGTGATCGAAAGATCAAAGGACACATACTAACGATCAAAAGGCAGTCTTATTTCGGAAAGCCATGCCATGGAAATCCGTCTCAAAAGGAAAATCTAACAGACCTGACGAAATAATGTAGCCTGTTTCCTGCCTAAGTTTGGCGCCGTTTGCTTCTTTTAAAAAAGTAATCCATTTAAATCCGTGCCATCGTTGTACATTTCGTTATTTTTGTGATCGAAAGATCAAAGGACACATACTAACGATCAAAAGGCAGTCTTATTTCGGAAAGCCATGCCATGGAAATCCGTCTCAAGAGGAAAATCTAATAGACCTGACGAAATAATGTAGCCTGTTTCCTGCCTAAGTTTGGCGCCGTTTGCTTCTTTTAAAAAAGTAATCCATTTAAATCTGTGCCATCGTTGTACATTTCATTGTTTTTGTGATCAAAAGATCAAAGGATACATACTAACGATCAAAAGGCAGTCTTATTTCGGAAAGCCATGCCATGGAAATCCGTCTCAAGAGGAAAATCTAACAGACCTGACGAAATAATGTAGCCTGTTTCCTGCATAAGTTTGGCGCCGTTTGCTTCTTTTAAAAAAGTAATCCATTTAAATCCGTGCCATCGTTGTACATTTCGTTGTTTTTGTGATCGAAAGATCAAAGGACACATACTAACGATCAAAAGGTAGTCTTATTTCGAAAATCCATGCCATGGAAATCCGTCTCAAGAGGAAAATCTAACAGATCTGACGAAATAATGTAGCAAGCAGCACGTTCAAGTTTTCGATCATCGACCCTAAACAGCTCTACCAATTCCGACCACTGCCGATTACCCATCATCTACCGGTCACCCATCATCTACCATTGATTCGTCTTCCGCCGGTCACCCATCAATATCATCCACCGGTCACCCATCTTCGTCCGGACATCAATCACGTACCGAAAATCTATTACTCTGATAACCCTTCTGACCCATCATCTACCTATCTTCCTCCGCCTACCCTTCATCACCAGTCAACCATCACAAAACAAAACTACCTAGGTATGGTATATAAGTAGGTACTTACTTGGTTAAAGGAATAGATATTTTTTGAATTTTTGACGGGATACATAATATTTATCTTTGCGCTTCCCCATTTCTCTAAAACAAACACTTTACGAGTATAAATACAAGGAAAGAAATATCTTACTTTAGAAAATAGTAAAAAACAAAGTTACCTTGTTACACTATGAAAGCAGAGAATGTGTATACGTTGAAACGCGATCCATAATTTTGGCGCGTCGCGGTGCAAACTGACGTGGTCTCACTTCGAGCTCTTGTGGGTATCGGCCGCGTGTCAGAGCTATTTATTAGACTTCGCGCGGTCATACTAAAAATGTATGGCGTAATCGTAATGGTTTTAAAAAAATCATATTAAATATGTAAGCAATATTAAACCGTGATTGCCGTTTTGGTAGTTTTTACGTGGTGCAGTCTTAAGTAAAATATTTTCGGCCAACGATATTTTTACAGTAACAAAATGCTGAAGTCAATTCTTTTTATCTAGAAGTTTATTGATCTTATTTGGAATTTTTTTTTCTGTATGTAAGTTTATTTATTGTTTGCCATAGTTTCTCATTATCTTTTGGATATGGTTTTAAAAGACCTCGACTAACAATGAATACTTTCGGGCGAAATGACCAACCGGGCGAACTCGCCTCGGAGGAAATGACCACCAAAAAATGACATCGGAATATAGTAAGCCACTTAGTTAGGAGGTTTAGTGATGGGCAAATGCGAATGATTGACTCGAATCGAACAACTTGTCGAACAAAAAATAATGGCCTAACTGATGGTATACTTTTTTACTTAAAACAAGCGCTCCTACTAGAAAAACAATTAAAGACCGCTATATTCAAAACTAACAGTGTTGCACTAGTCAAGTATTCTACACGGACACATCTGACTCCGTCGCGCTTTAACTGGCGATTGATTGAGTACCTAACCAAACCGTAAATTTTGAAAATTATTGAATCAGTGTTGCTGCGATAACGAGATCGATGGTTGAATTTTAAAAATACAGTAACTCTACCGAATATTCCTATAGAAAATATCGAGAATATCGAATTCTTAAAAGTACCGGTAATAATCGATACTAAATAACCGACCAAGTTCGTACTTCGTGTCAAGCCACGCGCAGTGTAGAGTAAAGGAGTGATCACACCTAGCTGAATTCAAAGAATAATTCGGCATACATTGCTCGTTGAAGTAAGGATATTTCAATTAACATAACCAAGCCTCCCAGCAATGTATGCCGAATTAGTCTTTAAATTCAGCTAGGTGTGATCACTCCTTTACCTAGTTCTTTTTACGGTTTTTTTTGTCGCAAAGCAGGTTTATTTACTCTACTGAACAGTCGTATAGAAAATATCTGAACCTTTCAAGTATCGATGGTAATCTATAGTGAATTTTTTAATTTTTTTTTAGTACTTTTTATTACACCATGAATAATAATTATTTTTTATCGACAAGTTGTTCATCATCATTCGCAAAATTTACCCATCACTAAACTTCCTAAGTTCTTTACATGAAGGGAGTAAGGAGGTTTAGGGCTCCCGCACACGACCGAGAATCGGTGACCGATTTTTTGTTGGCATCCCGCTCTGACGTGTTATCACCTGAATCTTCCGTCCTTGTCCTGGCCGATAATCGCCCACCGATTCTCGGTCGTGTGCGGGAGCCCTTAGTGATGTCCGAGTGCGAATGATTAATTTTAATTTAATTCCGTGTTCGCATCGAAATTAAATTGACCAATACATGGTCTAAGGGACTGGTTTCCGAAAACTGAAAGGGCGTGGTCAGTCAAGGTAACTGAATAATTTTCAATAAATAAAACTTTCAGAAAATATTAAAATAATCTTCTTTTCCACAAAAAAGCCACGATCACACCTAGCAGAATTCAAAGACTAATTCGGGATACATTGCTCGTTGAAGTAAGGATATTGCAATAACACAACCAAGCCTCCCAGCAATGTATGCCGAATTAGTCTTTGTATCCAGCTAGATGTGATCGTGGCTAAACTGTCCATTTGCAATTTTATATGAAGAGTATTGAAGAGGCTGATAGTTTTATTTACTGAAAGTTGTTCAGTTACGGTGAATGACTATGTGCACCTGCAAGACTAGAAAAAGAGAAAAAATGCATCCACTTCATTTACCACAGCCATTGTTTTTGTTTGATCATAAATACTCTCATTCATAAGATTTGGCACGACAATGTTCAGGTCTCATTTGTCCATTTAAGGTAAATAAAAATAAAAACATCACGGAAATGTATTGTCAGCCTATTAAAGCCACGATCACATCTAGCTGGATTCAAAGACTAATTCGGCATACATTGCTGGGAGGCTTGGTTATGTTATTGCATTATCCTTACTTCAACGAGCAATGTATGCCGAATTAGTCTTTGAATCCAGCTAGCTGTGATCACTCCTTGACTCAACCGAACAGTCGTATACAATTTTTTATATTGATTTTTTTAAGTTTATTATTAGTACTTATTATTAAACCAAGATAATGCTTTATTTTTATTTTCAATGGACAAGTTGTTCGATTCGAATTAATCATTCGCAAAATTTTCACATCACTAAACCTTCTAACTCCTTTACTTGAAGGGACTTAGCATGTTTAGTGATGTCCAAGTGCGAATGATTAATTCAACATATCGAACAAAAATATACTTATATTAAAAAAAACGGTCAAGTGCGAGGCAGACTCTCGCTTCGAGGGATTCGATATTCCTGTAGTATTTTTAAAAGCAATAGAAGCCCATCTTTAAGACCGCAAATAAGTTTGTCTGTAATTTTTTCTTCTTTCAATTATCGGTTGTATTTGTCTTGAGGTTGTATCAGCCATTTTTTAACAATCGATAGCATTTTATTGTACAATAATTATTTTCGATAAGGCTATTCAACAGAGTTACTGTATTTCAAGATTAACTACCGACAGCAAAACTATCGCTATCGGAACATCACTATTCAGCAACTGTATTGGTAGGCACTTTTTATACTTAGCTTCCTAGCTAGAACTCTGAATTCACAAACGTCTTTTTCAACGTAGCCTCCTAGGTAGATTTCTTATTCAGTCGTCAAATTCAAGCAGGTGTAATCGCGGCTTAAAGGTCCGGCCTGGCGTCGCTCATCCGATCCTGCAAGGATTAGCACGAGGCGCGAATGCTAGGTTTCTAGCTTATTTCGTAGGGACTCGGTCGGTGCGTGCGTGGCATGCGCGATCCACACAGAGCGTCCCGCGGCCGCAGACGTCGTGGTGCTTGCCCCCCCGCGCTGCCGCCCTTTGAATTAATTGAATGAATAGTCGTAAGCCAATCGCGCGCAAGGCGGCCGATCTTGTGTGTGTGAGTGTGCAGGTGCCATACTTGTAGTACGGTGGAAATCAATACTACAGGATGATTGCAAAGATTTATTATTTTTTTGTTTGAAAATTACAAAAAAAAAACCAGCGAGTCGATTTCGCTAAAACTTTGAAAAACCTGTTTCTTTATCAAAGTTACACCACCCCTAGAAATATTTGGGTCTAATTAAATTACACCTTATATATATAAAAGAAGAAGGTGACTGACTGACTGACTGACTGACTGACTGACATATCAACGCACAGCCCAAACCACTGGGTCTAGAGATTCCAAATTTGGCATGTAGGTTCCTTATAAGGCCTAGGGGTGCACTAAGAAAGGGTTTTACAAAATTCCACCCCTAAGGGGGTAAAATAGGGGACGAAAGTTTGTATGAAAGTCCGTCAGTTTTGAAGATAGGATCTTCAAAATTTGTATTTAGGCTGACGACTAAAAATTAATAATTACGTGTCTCAGGGTTTTTGAAAATTCGACACCCTTAAGGGTGAAAAGGGGGATGAAGTTGAAAATTCTTTATTCTTAAAGTAAAATCCACATAATTTATTATTTAGGCATTAATGATGTAATTCTATGCAACGTTCATCACTGTTATTGAAATTCCACCCCAAATTCAACCCCTAAAAAATGGAAATGGGGTGAAAAAGTCTAAAAACCAATATGGGTATCGTTTGTATGATTTATCGGGTCGCTGATTACGAAAACTACAACAATTTTGAAATCAAACGTGGTGGACGTGAAATACCATCATCCCCCTGGGGATGGAGTTGGGGTGCGATAGGTTTGAAATGTCTAAAAATCAATATGGCTGTCGTTTATATGGTTTATCGGGTCGCTGATTACGAAAACTACAACAATTTTGAAATCAAACGTGGTGGACGTGAAATACCATCATCCCCCTGGGGATGGAGTTGGGGTGCGATAGGTTTTAAATGTCTAAAAATCAATATGGTTGTCGTTTGTATGGTTTATCGGGTCGCTGATTACGAAAACTACAACAATTTTGAAATCCAACGTGGTGGCATGAAATACCATCATCCCCCTGGGGATGGAGTTGGGGTGCGATATGTTTGAAATGTCTAAAAATCAATATGGGTGTCGTTTGTATGGTTTATCGGGTCGCTGATTACGAAAGCTACAACAACTTTGAAATCCAACGTGGTGGACGTGAAATACCATCGTCCCCTGGGGATGGGGTTGGGGTGCGATAGGTTTGAAATGTCTAAAAATAAATATGGGTGTCATTTCTATGTTAGGGATAGCGGTTAAATTGGCGTAAGGGGTAGGGATAGGGACAGGTAGAGGTAGAGAAGTAGAGAGGTAGAGAGGGAGAGAGGTAGAGAGGTAGAGAGGTAGAGAGGTAGAGAGGTAGAGAGGTAGAGAGGTAGAGAGGTAGAGAGGGAGAGAGGGAGAGAGGGAGAGAGGTAGAGAGGTAGAGAGGTAGAGAGGTAGAGAGGTAGAGAGGTAGAGAGGTAGAGAGGTAGAGAGGGAGAGAGGGAGAGAGGGAGAGAGGGAGAGAGGGAGAGAGGGAGAGAGGGAGAGAGGGAGAGAGGGAGAGAGGGAGAGAGGTAGAGAGGTAGAGAGGTAGGGAGGTAGAGAGGTAGAGAGGTAGAGAGGTAGAGAGGTAGAGAGGTAGAGAGGTAGAGAGGTAGAGAGGGAGAGAGGGAGAGAGGGAGAGAGGTAGAGAGGGAGAGAGGTAGAGAGGTAGAGAGGTAGAGAGGTAGAGAGGTAGAGAGGTAGAGAGGTAGAGAGGTAGAGAGGTAGAGAGGTAGAGAGGTAGAGAGGTAGAGAGGTAGAGAGGTAGAGAGGTAGAGAGGTAGAGAGGTAGAGAGGTAGAGAGGTAGAGAGGTAGAGAGGTAGAGAGGTAGAGAGGTAGAGAGGTAGAGAGGTAGAGAGGTAGAGAGGTAGAGAGGTAGAGAGGTAGAGAGGTAGAGCGGTAGAGAGGTAGAGAGGTAGAGAGGTAGAGAGGTAGAGAGGTAGAGAGGTAGAGAGGTAGAGAGGTAGAGAGGTAGAGAGGTAGAGAGGTAGAGATGTAGAGAGGTAGAGAGGTAGAGAGGTAGAGAGGTCGAGAGGTAGAGAGGTAGAGAGGTAGAGAGGTACAGGTACAGGTAGAGGTAGAGGGAGAGGGAGAGGGAGAAGGAGGGGAAGGGGGAGAGGGAGGGAGTGAGGGAGGGGGAGGGGTTGATGAAAAGGGAGAGGGAGGGGGAGAGGGAGGAGGGGGAGAGACAGGTGGAGGGGGGGGAGAGACAGAGGGAGGGGGAGAGGAAGGGGGGAGAGGGAGAGAGAGGGAGAGGTTTTTAGTTTTTCTCAATTACTTCTGCGAATTGGCTCTGTTTTGAAATATTACATAAAGGTGTCTCTCATCTCTCTCTTTACATTTGTTAGGATACTGCTGCTAAGTTCCTCTGGTCTGAGTAATTTATGAGTAACGTCTGTATATTATATAAAATTCAGCTGGATCTTGAATTATACTCATTGATTTGCGCAGGGTTAGTCCTGTTTTTCCTTAGTTTAAAATTACCCCGAAATGACGGGAAAATATCTCATTTCTTCGGAAAACCGGTAACAACATAAATACGAAATCCACGCGAGCGAAGCCGCGGGCAACAGCTAGTTTTTAATAATTTTGGATACAGATTCTTCTTTTAAAACATAATTATGTAAATTTTTTTACTTAATCACTATTTTGGTGTTTGAATTTAGAACACACCAATATATTCAACCCTCCTCTGAATGCTATACAACCTCCTTGAATGTGTATTTTCGCTCAAATCTTTCTTTTTATCGTAGTCACAGTATAAAGTATAGTATGCAACTCTTGAACAAAAGGGATCTAAATCGAGGGCCATGAATCACTCGCATCGCTCAGGATTCTAAAACTCCCTGCGGAGTGTTAGATCCCTGCGGTCGTGATTCAGTTGTTAGAATCTTTCACTTGCTCGTGATTCATCTCTGGCCCTCGCTTTAGTAGATCAACCTTTTAATCAGTAATTGCATAGTAGGTATACTATTAAAAAATGCAGCACAGGAATTCCTGCTTATCTAATTATTAATATATGAGTACCTACTAGATTTAAGATTTAAAGATAACTATAATAAATAGGTATTAGAAAACTGCAGAAAAATCTTTGTATCATTATTTTTCTTTACTTCCCAAAAGGGCCCCAAATCTTGTGTGCCCAAGGGCCTCAACATCGCTTAAGACGGCCCTGAGCATAATGTATTGTTGTAAACATTATTTCAAAGTGAAATAATTTTATACTCATCATAAGAAACTGTTAAACCAAAATTGTAGTGTTCTTATCAGAATGGCAGTCATAGTATCAACGGACGTAATCCACATACATAATCCTTGTCCCGCGTGGGTTGGTAACGGCATAGAGATTTAGCTACACATCACAAGTGCGAGCTATGAAGGATAAACGGAGACCTTGTTGGTTTAATAAAGTCACTCAGTGATTGGGGGGAGGGAAATTGCCCTTCAAACTCTTTTTATCTCTCGTCTTAAAACCGTTATTGATCTGGGCTAGCCATGCAAGCATTAATACTATACCTGTGTCTAGTACAGACTCCACACCTGGATGTGTGGGGCTGGCTAATTATTTTCAGTTTAACTTATATCAAAACATGCTTAGGGATTTGATGATGCCGATCACTGTCTGCCCGGAGGGAGTACAGGAAGAGCTCATTTTGTAGGAGTGCCTTGTTTCCCAAAGGAAGACCGTATGATTCGTGTGCCTGGCGGGCTCGACGACCAACTCTGGTATGAGTGGCTCTAGCAAGAGTTCAATACCCTGTAAACCCTGGAAGAGTCAGTGATGTTCCTTCAATGTGGGCCACGTGGAAGTCGGGTTAGAAGAACGCGGGGCATTGACGGGTTAGAAGAATACCGGGGAGAGGCGTTATCACCGTCTGGGTTGTACTGTGGTTAGTTAGTTCCACTCTCCACATACACTAACCTCAGTCTTTACGGTAGTTTAAGTAGTTCAATGGGATATCCTGCCTCGCGAGGATGATCAGAATCCTGATGATTCAGTTGGATTGTTAAGGTAGTTAGCGTCATATCACCGTGAGCTGGGTGGTGTTATGCCTCGGACCTAGGACTCAGGCTGCCCTGATATGAAAAAAGGCGGCTAAGTGAATTTTGCCCATTTTGAGGTTTTAATACCACAGAACTAAGCAAATGATTCTGCATCGACGTAGCTTACCGGCGTATTTTTACGATTTATAGTTTCTGAGATACATCAAGTTTAAAAGCAGTTAAGTGACCGTTTTTTGATAACAGTATAAGCTAAAAGGCAGTTTTATTTCATCAGTAGACTTCAAAGCGATTAGGTGGCTTTAGCGTTCTTTTTGTTTTCTATAATTATTTTACTTTATAATAGAATACTAAGTAATATGGCCGCAAAATACACAAAAGAAGCTTAAATGCGGCTACACGCAAGTAGCCCCCTTATTTCCTAGCAATAGATTTGTAAAATATTTTTTCACAATACGCAATAAAGCAGCTACATGCAGTTACTGAAACTAAAAAGCGGCTGAGTGAGTTAAACTGCTTTCAAGCGTAGTATAAAGCATTAGAAAAATATCAGATTTCGAAACAATTAGGCAGTCACGGCTTTTTAGCGAATTATAATTGATAAAATTAAATCGAGATACTAAGAGTAATGGCGACTAAATCGCTGTACTACGCATAAAGGCGGCAAACTTTTTAAAAATCGATGTTGAGTTACGTTGAGTTGGTTAGTCCGTATCGAACGAGTCGACCGCAGCTTTAAGGTTCAACCTTCCCTATTTGCAGCTTTACACTCGTCAATTCAAATATAGACTTCATTAACACGTAAACAACGTTCACATATGCGTGCCTTGCAACGTGGCTGTTACGACTTACGGTAACCACGAAATTCACAAAAAAGAGAGAGACAAATATCAAAAAAGTAAAACGACCACCGCATCAAATATTGTTATGTCTAAAATATTGCAAATTTTCATTTATTCTTGATGAAAAATGTAGCAGTAAATTGGTAACAAATGGGAAAAATGGACAAATGATGGTCATTTTAGAATCTTTTTCTTCATTTATAATAACTAAATTAAAATTGAATCTTGACCCCATCACTTCTTACATTTTTTTTAATACTACTTTTTTTCTGCCAAGATAAATGCCATAATTTAATGTAAAAAGTGGTTACGAAGTTATTCAGTCTAGAGGTCATTCAAGAAGGATTAGCTTTAATTAGTGTGCTTCCTGAAGGTGCGGAAGGAAGACACGTCCTAGAACACGGTCACTTTCGCACAACGTATTTAAAGATAAGCTTCTATCACTCAACAATTACGTTAGTTTAGTATTTGTTTTTACGCCACTTACAAAAAAATTATATTGTGTATTTAAATTAACATATATTAATAAAACACAAAACAAACCATGTGAAAGAGAGTTAAAAGCTACGTTTGTAGGTAATTAAACGATCATACGATACTTTTTAATGAGACGATACCTTCGTTGATTGTCTTTATTATCGATAATTGTAATATAATATTATTTTAACATTAGCAAGCAATGAAATCGATTTTATGTGTGATATTAATTATTAGGAAAAAAAAATTTACTACTTGTTAATTTCTAATGGAGAAGTTCAAAATGACGTAACTGATTCTGAAAAATCTTTTACCTATAAAAAAATTTACATTATTAGCGGGCTACATGGGCTACATTTTAATACAAGGAAGAATTTATTCACAAGTAGTTTAATTTTTAATTTTGTGGAGAACCAACAGTTAAAATCAATATTTTAGTCGTAAAAAACTTAAATAAAATGAGCAAATAATATAAAGGTGATTGTAAGAATTAAAATTACTTTTTTTCGGATTTAAGAATAGCTCACTTTTATAGAGGAAAGAAGTTGGTTGGAATGTGTAAGACTCCAGATAATGAAGATGCAAGTAGCTTGTCTCAGCCAATTCAATTGAACCAATGGCCACAAACAGTACGACCAGCAGGAGGTATACAGGAGACAAGAAAAGCGGAAACAATAAAAAAAAACTAAAAAAAAATTTATCATAATAAAAACAAACCTATTGGAAAGATTTACGTAATTTTATGTTTTAACTAAGTAAATTAATGATCTCTGATTTTATTACATTTTCTATGATTGAAAGGTACCTAATTTTTATTAAGTCTATGACCTTATTGAATTAAATTAAAATCATTTTATTTCAAGATTCTTAGTCCCATAAAAAAGTACATTATTATAAAATAAAATCACAAAAAAAATAATTCACAGTAAAAAATTTCAAAATATAAAATAAATACAAAATAAAAAATATTAAAATATATATTATCTTTGACTATTGAATTCTAATATCTGTAAGACAATACTGTAAGCAGATTTTTATGAAAATAATAGTGTGAAGAAGTCAAAGTAGTTTAGTTCAAAAGGGTTCCTAATATAATATGTTTTAGAGTTGATACTGTTTTTTGTGCCTTATGAAGAAAGTTCTGAGTTAAGTATGATTATTTGGTCTGTTTTACGTTTTACGGACTATTATGTGCCTCACAAAGGAAAATCTAAGTTAAAGAGATTGTTTTTGTTTCCTTTGTATACAATACGGGTCACTTCGTGCTGTATAAAGGAGGGAGTTATAAAATGTTGTTACATGTTTTTATTTCTCAATTATAATACGGGTTATTTTGTGTTATTAACGAAAGTCTGATTCAAAGAGACTGTTTCAAGTTTCGTCTATATATAAATATGTAAATAAGAAATATGTTATTTATTATTTTAATATTCCAATCGATTTTCCGTAAAAATACAAGCGAAATTTGATTATAATTACATATTCAGAGCACTCTATCTGAATAATTTTAGTCAATTCTGTAATTTTTATGATAAAATAAGAACATAACGTTAAATTTTCATAACATTGTTTTTAGTATATTTTACGAATAGCTATTTATTTAATGTATAACCTACTTAAAAAAGGGCGGCTAACCGTAACATTTGGGAATGAAACTGCCTTCTACGTTAGTTTTCTAATAATTGTACATAGTTCAATGATGAAAAACTAAGTAATAAGGCGATTAAGTCAGATAACGTCTATTAAGGGTAGTAATTATATTTTACAGAAACAACTTAACGGAAACTAAAAACGGTTAAAAAACAGCTTGCCGCTTTTCAGCTTATGATTAATATTAGTTCTACAGAAGAAGGCCGCTAAGGTATGCTTAACGGCTTTCTATCCTATGATAAATTAAAAATATTTCTCGTAATACTTACGTTAAGTACATTTTACTGTTTTTCTAAAGAACTAAGCAGTATTTTTAAAAAACTGTTTAGACAGAAGATACGTGATGTATCTCTTATTACTTAAACGAAGGTATATTTTTTTTATCTTTGATAGAATTCGAGAAAACAGGTTTCGCGGGTTTTTTGGAGTTTTCTCAAAATGTACATTTGCGGCTTAGCCGCCTTCTTTAATATCAGGGCAGCAGGGTAGAGAAGCCTAGGACGAGCTTGTTTGAGGCGATGGAGGGGCTCCAAACTTGGGGATTATCCCCACATTTTTTTTATTAATTCATTCTTCTAACAAGGGTCTTATTCAGAAACTCAATGGTCATTACACAAATCAAAACTTGAAACTATATTACAAACAACTTATACAAACAACTTATATGGATAGAATGGGATCATTTTTGAAATCACGATCATTAATAAAATTCTACAAGATATTAATCAATTAAATAATAATAAATTATTAGACTTGTAAAGATAATTTTATCAGAATAAACAGTTAATCTACCAAAAGTGTTTTTCATACATTAGTCAACCTCTCCACCAAGTGGGACCTGGAGCTACAATTTAATATTATATTATTAAATAAAAACAACAATTGGGTTAAAACTATCATAGTTTTACAAGAGCTATGTTGCTAGACGAGATAATTGGCCAAAACTTAAAAGTATCTGACTTGAGGATTCTTAATGAAGGATTCTCAGATCAGTACAGTACATAGTATCCAATGATACAATGAGATTAGCCTTAACTATGTTATGAAAATTCATGAAGTGAAGAAAAACTATGAAGGGAGTCCCTTGTCCACTGCTAGTCTTTCTTATGGACTTTATTAATGATCTTTATTTTTGGAAACAGACAAGCGTAAGCGTAATGAACTTCGTTGTATCAATAGATAGTCCCTAGTATGGTTGGGTTATTTTTCCATGAAAAGTGATATTATTCTGTGCTTCCTAAGGTACGCTTATCCGTCTCGGCCCCGCCTGCTATCTACGTAATTAGTTGTCGATAAGTGACCAATATTTAAGGCCTACTTTAGTGGCTTAATCTAACTTACACCAGGGTTTGTGAGATTTGTTAGCGATTTTGTTACCCTCAAGATGTGATGAAGATAAGTAACCTTTACCTCCAATGAATCTAATCCCGAATCTTATCAAATCGGTTCACAACTGACGGAGTAATCGGTGAACATACATTAAAAAAAAACCGGCCAAGTGCGAGTCGGACTCGCGCCCTAAGGGTTCCGTACCTACCTACCATATGCAATACTAAAAGCTTTTGCTCTTTGACTAGAAAAACTCCTCGACCGTCCAAATTGACCCCTCTTTTATAGAAAAGTTTTTGAAACGGGAGCTCATCTTAATTGGTTACTATTATTTGTGAGAAAAATTGTAATATTTAATTATTTTAGACTTTTTCCTTTATTTGTACTGTGAGACATAGCTTCTTGCCAAATTTCATAATTTTATGTCAACGGGAAGTACCCTCTAGGTTTTGCTTTAGTGCATAAATGTATGGAGATGAGGACATAAATAGCCATATCTTTTGATTGCGTCATTGTAAAAAAAATAAAATTTCAGATCTTGTGTGGTTTATGAACTTTAATATTCGTTATCAATTTCAACCTGATACCTCTACCCGTTTGTGAGAAAAAGGGTCTTACCAGACAGACAGACAGACGGACAACAAAGTGATCCTATAAGGGTTCCGTTTTTTATTTTGAGGTACGGAACCCTAAAAATACATACAGTGGAACATATAACCACCTCCTTTTTGAAATCGGTTAATAAAGTTAAAGACATCCTCCTTAAATTGGCTTGCTACAATATTCACGCGAATTTTATGCTGGCGTAGATACGCAAGGTGTTGCCCCAGACATAAAAATAGACTACCCATGTAATTAGGTATAAATATTATATTTAATTTATACATACCTAATTTTAATTTTATCGAATGACATGTACGTACATTACTTTAATTTATGCAATTAATCTGAATCTGAGGTAAAGAGATTGCCATTTGGTGTAAAATCATGCCCTACCAGGGCAAATTACTCTTTTAAGCGATTTTAATGGCTTCCTCGCTTGCTGAAATTCCGGGAGTATAGCTGTGCTGCTTGATGATATCGTAGTGAGTGGCACTAACATGTGTCAACATAATACTCTATTAAAGGATGTATTAAAAATGCTACAGGAAGTACAGTAAGCAGGGCTGCGAGTAAACAAAAAGAAATGCAAATTTGCAGCGAAGAGTGTATATTTTCTAAGATTTGTCATTGACGAATTTGGGATTCACCCTTCAGAAGAAAAAAAACATGCTTTTGAGATTACAAATGCACTTCGAAATGTAAAATAATTACAAGCATTTTTAGGACTTTTAAATTTTTACGACCGCTTTTTACTTCATAAAGCTACTATAGCAGAACCATTGTACAGACTATTAAAAAGAAATTAAATGGCGTGGATACATCAACATTCATTTGAAAAGCTACGGAAGATGCTGACAAGTAAAGATAAACTGGAAAAAAGCTCATATTATCATGCGAGTTCATGCGACGCGCCTCAATATGGGCTTGGGGCCATTTTAGAACACGAAATGGAAGATGGTAGCATAAGACCCATCATGTTTGCTTCAAGGACTATGTATGTGTATAAACGCAACTATGCTCTAATAGATAAAGAAGCGGCAGCAATAATGTTTGGATTAAAGAAAATTCACCAGTTCGTGAGTGTCAGGAAAATAATAATTAGAACAGATCCTAAGCCCTTGTTGGGGTTATTTGATCCGATACGCGCTATTTCTAATACAGTTTTATTTCACCCAGAATGTTACGATGGGCTCTTTTGTTGAGAGTGTATGACATTACAAATTTAAGTTTGCGGTTGATTGTTTTTACTTGCGTATCGCGAGAAATATGTGCAGTGCTGCTGTACCATTTTTTTTATTCTATCGTGAAAACGCGTAAAGTTTGTTGTAATTTTAACGCACATAATGTTGAAATAATCGCCTCGCGCGAGTTTAATACACATACGGAACCATTGGCGTGCGAGTCCGATTTGAAAATAGTTATACATAGGTGGTAAATTAAATGTATTAAACATAAAAAAACCGGCCAAGTGCGAGTCGGACTCGCGCACTGAGGGTTCCGTACAAACGTGTACGTATATAAGTACAAGTTATAGTATTTATGTTGCTAAAAAACTTTATTATGTGATGTAAGTAACTAAAAATTATATATGAGTTGATTGATTGATTTATGACGTATTAAAAAAAACTACTTACTAGATCTCGTTCAAACCAATTTTCGGGGGAAGTTTCTATGGTAATGCACATCATATATTTTTTTTAGTTTTATCATTCTCTTATTTTAGAAGTTACGGGGGGACACACATTTAACCTTTTTGGAAGTGTCTCTCGCGCAAACTATTCAGTTTAGAAAAAAATGATATTAAAAACCTCAATATCTTTTTTGAAGACCTATCCATAGATACCCCACACGTATGGGTTGGATGAAAAATAAATTTTTGAGTTTGAGTTCTATGTATGGGGAACCCTAAAACTTATTGTTTTGTTTATATTTTTGTGTAAAAATCTTAATGCGGTTTACATAATACATCTACTTACCAAGTTTCAACAGTATAGCTCTTATAGTTTCGGAAAAAAGTGGCTAATACATACGGACGGACCGACAGACAGACATGACGAATCTATAAGGGTTCCGTTTTTTTACATTTGGCAACGGAACCCTAATAAAAAATAAAAGAACATTTAACAATATAACAATCTTTATCTTTGAAATTTCATTGCATGTTTTTATTGGTTTAGCTCCAAAAGCCCAAGACATTGGATAAACTAAAATATTAATTAATTAAACATTTATAAACACAAAAACAATAGTCATAACAGGTTCAAAGCGTATACTAAAACCGTGGATAACCCCAGGTGTTTTAAGGTGCATTAGAAATAGAAATAAATTACAAAAGAAATCACGTTCTGAACCAAATAATGAAGCTTTAAAACTGACCTATAAAAGGTACCGCAATTACTGTAATAATCTCATAACAAAGTTAAAACGTAGGTATGATAGGGAACAGCTTTCTAAATCTACAAAGAATAACAAAAGTCTATGGAACAACATAAAAACTATAACAAATTTGAAACAAGCTAGACAAGAGAACACAGAGCTACTTAATATTAAATCCACACCACAGTTATCAGTAAACTATATAAATGACTTCTTTGTTAATACAGGAAATCGTCTGGCGGAAGATATTTATTCCAGATGCCAACCTGAAATACCTATTTCATCCACTTTCACTAATCTGTCGTCTTTTCTAAAATTTATATATGAGTTGATTGATTGATTTATGACGTATTAAAAAAAACTACTTACTAGATCTCGTTCAAACCAATTTTCGGGGGAAGTTTCTATGGTAATGCACATCATATATTTTTTTAGTTTTATCATTCTCTTATTTTAGAAGTTACGGGGGGACACACATTTAACCTTTTTGGAAGTGTCTCTCGCGCAAACTATTCAGTTTAGAAAAAAATGATATTAAAAACCTCAATATCATTTTTGAAGACCTATCCATAGATACCCCACACGTATGGGTTGGATGAAAAATAAATTTTTGAGTTTGAGTTCTATGTATGGGGAACCCTAAAACTTATTGTTTTGTTTATATTTTTGTGTAAAAATCTTAATGCGGTTTACAGAATACATCTACTTACCAAGTTTCAACAGTATAGCTCTTATAGTTTCGGAAAAAAGTGGCTAATACATACGGACGGACCGACAGACAGACATGACGAATCTATAAGGGTTCCGTTTTTTTCCATTTGGCAACGGAACCCTAATAAAAAATAAAAGAACATTTAACAATATAACAATCTTTATCTTTGAAATTTCATTGCATGTTTTTATTGGTTTAGCTCCAAAAGCCCAAGACATTGGATAAACTAAAATATTAATTAATTAAACATTTATAAACACAAAAACAATAGTCATAACAGGTTCAAAGCGTATACTAAAACCGTGGATAACCCCAGGTGTTTTAAGGTGCATTAGAAATAGAAATAAATTACAAAAGAAATCACGTTCTGAACCAAATAATGAAGCTTTAAAACTGACCTATAAAAGGTACCGCAATTACTGTAATAATCTCATAACAAAGTTAAAACGTAGGTATGATAGGGAACAGCTTTCTAAATCTACAAAGAATAACAAAAGTCTATGGAACAACATAAAAACTATAACAAATTTGAAACAAGCTAGACAAGAGAACACAGAGCTACTTAATATTAAATCCACACCACAGTTATCAGTAAACTATATAAATGACTTCTTTGTTAATACAGGAAATCGTCTGGAGGAAGATATTTATTCCAGATGCCAACCTGAAATACCTATTTCATCCACTTTCACTAATCTGTCGTCTTTTGTTCTTCTTGATACAGATATGGATGAAGTTGATCGTGTCATTACCACCTTAAAATCGGACAGCGCCCCAGGCTGGGACAATATAACCACTTCATTTTTGAAAGCCGCTAGATCAGAAGTAGTACCAGTTATAAGCCATTTAGCCAATCTCTGCTTTAGTAGAGGAGTTTTTCCTGAATCACTTAAACGCTCCATTATAACACCTGTGTTCAAGAATGGAGACAGAAGCGATGTCAACAATTATAGGCCTATCTCAGTTTTACCCGTCATTTCAAAAGTTTTAGAGAAGTTGGTCAATAAAAGGCTAACAAACTACTTAGACAAATACAATTTACTGTCAGAATCACAATTTGGATTCAGACACGGAAAGTCCACAGAAGATGCGGTAACTGCAATGACTTCCCTAATCGTCGAACATCTTGATAACGGTAAAAAATGTCTAACTACATTCCTTGATCTTAGGAAAGTGTTTGACACCGTTTCTGTTCCCATTCTTGTGAAAAAGCTGGAAAATATCGGCATTCGAGGTACCTCGTTATCTCTCCTTAAAGATTACCTATCAGATAGAACGCAAACAGTAAAAATTGGATCTTACGTAAGCAGCGAAAGTAGGATCACTTATGGGGTCCCCCGGGGCAGTGTACTTGGGCCGACTTTGTTCCTCGTTTATATAAACGAACTTACTGACCTAAATCTGAATAATGCAAAAATCTTCTCCTATGCGGATGATACCGCAATCGTCTTCCATGGTTCTTCGTGGGATAACGTACATAAAGATACTGAAAGCGGTCTAAGAGACGTGGCTAAATGGCTCCAAAATAACTTACTCACATTAAATGTACTAAAAACTAATTATATTACTTTCGGTATAAATATTCGTACTCAACCAAAGACACAATTTAATATTAAAATACACAACTGTACTGCTTCTGTGCAAAATTGTAATTGTCCTGCAATTTCTAAAGAAACGGCAGTAAAGTATCTGGGTATTATGATAGACCAACGTCTGTCATGGTACCCACATATTGAGCTGATTTCCGGAAGAATAAGCAAACTTGTGTGGATATTTAAAACTCTACGCCATATTTCCTCTAAAGACTTATTAAATAAAATATATCTTGCATTGGCTCAGTCAGTAATCACGTACTGTATTACAGTATGGGGAGGAGCTTATAAGACGAGATTTATACAAGTGGAAAGAGCTCAGAGATATTTGTTAAAAGTTATGTATTTTAAACCTCTAAGATACTCTACCACTTCACTGTATGCATTAAGTGACGTACTTTCAATCAGGAAACTTTATGTGTTGCTTGTTGTCCTAAAATTGCATAAAACTTTACAGTACGATCACAGCCAACATAATACTAGAAAATACAACGTAGCTCCCTCCAGTAGGACTAAAACTTCTTTTGCTTCAATACAATATAATAAAATGTCATCTTATATATACAATTCTGTTAATAAAAAGCTTAAAAATTTTCCAATGAATCACTATAACTGTAAAAAAGTATTAATAGAATGGTTAAAACAGCTTGATTATGATAAAACTGAATTACTTTTACAATCTATAACTTAATTTCATCTCGGATTACCTCTTGATATTTTAATGTTAACAATTCGGCAACTCTCATCTTCTACATTCACACGCAAATACACACATCTACAGACACTCGCCTATACACACACACACTCACACACATTCAATGCACACACCCATTCACACACAAACACCCACATACACACACTAGATATTCTGTAGCTTTTATTAATTTGTTTTTATTGTTTATATTGTTATAAGGTCATTTACTATTCTTGTTATAACTTGTAGATATGGAAGATTGGGTTCTTCTTACACAGGTATTTTTTACTTAAAAGAAGATCCCTACTATTTGTGTAATGAGTAGTTTCTGACTGAATAAACTTAACCTAAACTTAACTTAGGGAAACCTGTTATAGGCTCATGTACCATTAATATATAAGCAAACTATTCTTTTTGTAAACAGCTGTTGGTTTTCTAAATAAATAAAAAAAAAAACTTCTTATTTTTATTTTATTTTTAAACACAAATAGTTGTCTCCTTTTATAATAGTATATAATGTAATATGTAATATAGTAAATGTAAACACGAATAGGTTAAGAGCATAAACTGCTATGAGCGTAACGTTGTATTTGTGTTTATAAATGTTTAATCAATTAATATTTTAGAGCTGAACAAATAAAAACATGCAATGAAATTTCAAAGATAAAGCTTGTTATATTGTAACATGTTCTTTTATTTTTTATGTTTAATACAGCAATTTATGTTTAAGCAAAACCAATAAAAATTCACGCCGTATTTTATTCAAACATAAGTCAAGTCAATATGTATTCCTTCTCTTTCTGGATCAAAATCGCCTTGCATACTTTTAAAATACTTTTCCCTCAGTTTTCTCTTAAAGTCGTAGTCCATGCCTTTTTCCCCGAACAAATTCTTCCTTGGTTTGTCAGAAGTGAATCTAGGACGATCTAAAAGCAAAGAAACGTCGTTACTGTAATTATGTTTCTGTGGTCATGTCCGACCAATCATGCATGACAGTCAAGCAACGCAGATCGAGGTGGACCATTATTAAAACTAATCGAGTATTTGTCTTGATTCATAGATAGAACACTTTGTTGCACACTATGGTAAGTATTTGTTGTAAATTTTGTTTATAAGACAAGTATATTACTTATTATGTGTACACATTCTTGTCGCAATCTATATCCTCTATCTTACCAACGTGTGGTTGGCTGGAAGAGACCTCTTCAAAGGGATAAGCTCGCCATTGTGAACTTCTTTTGTAACAATGTATATTTATGTAGGTATGTGTACAATAAAGAATAATTAAAAAATAAATTCAAATTAAAACAAAAAATTACAAAAAGTGGGCAAAGGCGGCCTTATCGTAAGCGATCTCTTCCAGACAACCTTTGGGAAGAGGAATTCTTAGAAGGTAAACGATTAGGAAGTGCAGTGTAACAAGGTGAGAATAATTATATAATAAAACTTATGCCGAGAATAAATACAAACAACAAAAAAACATAAAAAAAATCAATAATACTTACATTACAAAATACATACATTAATAATATAATAAATATATATACCTATAAGTATAATGTTGATTGCATGATTCATAATGCTGTTTAAAACATAAACGTCCTGTCGTTCAGCCCAGTGAGAGGTAATTTGGTTGTATGACAACTTTGATAGCCTAGCCAGCCAGGTTAGCCACAAACGGTTTCTAAGTATATATACTTTTTTTTTTACTAGCTGGTGCCTGCGACTTTGTCTGCGCAAGTTTATAAATTGTAGCCTATGTGTTATTCTGATGTATAGGCTTTATTATTGTAAAGTTTCATTTAAATCCATTCAGTAGTTTTTACGTGAAAGAGTAACAAACATCCATACATACTTACAGATTTTCGCGTTTATAATAAACTATCTGTTGCCCGCGACTCCGTCCGCGTGGGGTTTAGAAAAAGTAGCTAATTACTTTTCCCATGGTTCAAACTATCTTCGCAGCTTCGTACCAAAGACAGACAGACAGTGCAGTTCTCGCCCGTATACAGAGTACCGATAGTACGGATTTTTGTAAATTAAACACCTCTTGTTTACGTGTGGACTGTTAGGTCGCCCACTATCCTCGTAAGTGTAAAATTATAGTCGAATTCCACGCCGACGAACATGATACGGGTTTCGTTATTTCTTATACAAAACAAAGCCTAACTAAAGCTGAGGCTCAGTCACTGTAGCTTCTGTGGAAACTGAAAAAAGAGCGGTACAAAGTCCAACGTGTCTAGCTTCACATGCTTGTAACTCTACATGTACCTACATACTGTTGGACTTCACTTCTGTAAAATCTTCGCAACTTATTTCTCCCCTTTAAAGACAATTCCTAAAAAACAATGATTCACATCTCTCTTAATTTTTTGAAGTAGGTATTTTGTTTATAAGTAACCTACTTCCTGTTAAGAGTATGATCTCTTTGGACGAAGCATAGAATATGCCTAGTCTATGCGTCACCCAGCAACGAATGTTTTGTTACTTGTCAGTTGTCTTTCATATTTATGTGAAGTCAAGTAAACAACGTTTGTAAAATATTATTTCGCTAAAATATATAAAACACATATTCGATCCTTAAAAATAGTTTATTTCATAAAACGATATATTTGTTAAAGCTTCCTAAGTTTGCACTAAAGCAACCCAAATACATTATTGAAAACCCCGTGTAAGTCGTTCAAGTAGGTAGTTAGTGAAGTATTGGTGCGGCCGCTTAAAATTTCGCGAACCTTCTGTCTGAATGAACCGTTTGCAATGAAATAAAAATTATATGTTGCACAGAAAGAAGCCCGACGCGTCATTGAAAACCTCGTTTGAACCAGTTCAGTAGGTGAGTTCTTGGTTCTGCAGCTTGAAACTTTGCGTATCTTCTGCCAGAGCGAACCTTTCGCAATGAAACTAAGCTTATTTATTGCACAGGAGTAAGCCAAACGCGTTATTGAGAGCCACGTTTTAATCTGCTCAAAAGTAAACATAAGTGTCCTGTCGTTGATCCCAGTGAGAGGTCATTTGGTTGTATGAAAACTTTGATAGCCTAGCCAGGTTAGCCACTAAAGCCCAAGTCACACAGAGCCGGACCTGCGGGAAGCGAAAGCGTTCCGGGACCGGTCACACAGAGGTACCGCGCGGAAACCGCGGCGTTATATTATTTATCTGTGATTATTCAAAAGACGTAAATCCTTTGCTCTAAACAAAAAACCAAACTAATGACCTAAAAAAAGTCTGCGCAAAGCCGCAAAATTCTTGTAAATAAATACAACGTCTAATTCCGCGCCCGGACCGCACCGCATCGCGCCGCGCCGCGTCGCTGCCGCTCTGTGTGACGGGTTGCATTGAACGCAATGGAATGCAGCGCCCGCTCCCGCCGAAAATTCAGCCGCGCCGCGCCCGGTCCGCGGGGTTATACTAGCGGCCCGGCCGCCCCCGCGCCGCACCGCGCCGCGCCGCGACCGCTTTCAATGTGACGGGGTTCATAAGAACTCATACTTTACAAAAAATACCGGCCCCGGAACGCTTCCGCTACCGCCTCAGTGTGACTTAGGCTTTATCCTGAGCACGCTATAGTTAGGTAGATGTTGAACATAGTCTTAAATATAAATTACCTTACATCACTAAAACTTTTATAATGAGCCATATTTTTTTTAAGTATTTATTCAAGTCACATACATAGTATCTTATCTATGACAATCGCATCCACTGAAACCTAGCAAGGTTTATGCGTGGTGCGCATATTATCGCTCGCATGCAGCATATACATATATATTTTCTTTACTATCTATGTATTGCTCGGATCACACCTGTAGTGTATAGCCTTTGTCTCGAGCGTGCATACTCAGTCCTGGGACTCAGTCTGCAACCGACCGTACAGCGAGTAGGGTGTGCAACGTGGTGTTCGTGCGTTGGCGAGCCAAATAAAGAGCTTAACAACTAACATCAGTGACGCTACAGTTGGCGACGAGGATTAAAAGTAAGTACTTGCTTAGAAAATAATAAAACAGAAAAAAAAGGAATGGAATTACTTAATTTCACCAAATAGTTATGAAAAAATTTTTTTTGGCTTGATGTAAACAAACAGTTATTGTCAGCTGGCTATAAATAGAACAGGTTTGAACGGACAAAGGATGCGTATTAGCCCATCCAGATTTTGCATTATATTTAAAGATTTCCTTGGCTGTGGTTTGAGTATTTTAACCAAAGAAATCGGAACGGATAGAAGTCAATATGTAGGTAGTTGCGTCAAGCCAATCAAAATAAGGAGGATTTAAGGTTTTAAGGAAACTTGAAAATAACCTATAGGGTGCCTGTAGGTTCCGCCGAACAGTGGTTCGGTCGGTCGTTGACAACTTGACACGGCGAGAATTATTTTTGATGAATATAACTACGAACTACCTACACAAATTATATACTAAGGTACCTGCGGTAAATAAAGCCCACGGTTTAATAAGGCCCTCTTTCATAATTTCCGCTTAAACTATATTTGATACCCACTTCGGTCAAGCACACATAGAACGGGTCACATTTGCAAGGTTTGGCAACTTCGCCGCGCAGATTGACTCGCTCGTTCACTCAGTTAGCGAGTGTTTTCGGTCAGTGATGGTAGTGACATCGCAAATTATAATATTTTGCCGGAGTAAAAACGTGAGTATTGGTTTGTCTTTACTGAATTTGCAAAAAGGTGTGGTTTATTATCTTAAATGTAGTATAAAACTCATGATTTTAGTCGATTTATAAATTAAAAATATAAATGTTTTGCATTACAACAAAACAGTTATTATGTGTCGAATAAAATACACAGTGTTGTTTGAAGAAAGCAATTCGTAAATGGCTAGATACCAGATAAATACTACGAGCTTTTTTGATTTCCCGCGGTTGTCTCACCCATAGATGCAAGTGTCATAGACAAGCTGTCAAATCTGAATGACGTCATTGTCTTCATAGACCAGCAAGGCCCTTTGGTGCAACACTGTGTATTTTATTCGACACATAATAACTGTTTTGTTGTAATGCAAAACATTTACATTATGTGTCTTGCTAAAATACACAGTGTTGTTTGAAGACCAGTTTGATATCTGCTGGTGAGACAAATACAAATGCCAATGTGAATAATTAACTTTTAGTGGTAATAAGGTGCCCCACGTATGAATAAACAAACGATACAATAAAGGCAACACTTATGTATGAACCACTTGTAGTAGGTAGTGTATTTTATTCAGTGTGATACTAATTTTAGATGAAAGTAAGAATCTTAAACTTATTTATTTCTGAATGATGTTAGACTAGCAAAACAAATCAAGAGATAAAATGAAAGAATGTTATATATTTTAATAATCAATTGAAGGTAGAAAATCTGTGATTAAGGTCATTAATTAACCTGTTAAATAGTCCCATGGCATGGGCTTTAAAATATTATTTTTTTCAAAGATTTTGCAATGTTCTGATACTTATAGCAAGTAATGGATAGTTCCATGATGGACTGAAAGTATTTCACAGTGAAAATATGTTCAAAAGAAGATAATAGGAAAAAATAAGAGGTTTTCTTTATTTCTTGTATTCAATATTCATTAAATTCTACTGAGATGGCAATCTGGTGAATTATCTTAAATTACTATAAGATCATTATAATATTTTCGAAATGTTCAGACACTTCCCGGGTAGGTACTTTAGCTCAGGTCTTTTCCGATGGCAAAATTCTTTGTTCAGCTTTTTGACGCCGAGTTATCGGTTCATTGAAACGATCCAAGCTGGACTCGTTATCCAAACTGGTGCCTGTTGTAGGTACATAGTCAAAGTTTGCTTACTTGTTCTATCGTACATATTTGTAGGTCCTGATATCCTTTGCGTAGGAGTCTGCTTTAGATCTGAATTTACTAGATTGGTTGCCGTAATGATAAATATCTATGTAGGTACATGGTATTTCTACCTGGAAATGCCTGGGATTCAGGTAAAATTCGACTGTTTTTGCCTTCCGAAGGCGAAGAAAAGGAATTGTACAGTTTTTCTTGATATAATCAATAGCATTTCTAAACTTTATACTTATTGTTTTTAACCAACAGTAAACACCTTTATTTTAGGTACCGTACAGAATACTTCCAAGAGTCGCTTAAAGTTCTTTTTGGGATATTTCTGAAACACTCATAAAATTATAGTAGAATTTAAATGAAATGGGTTGTCCCATCAATTTGTTTCCATGTATAGTTATGTGATTTGTAAGATACACATTCTACAAATTAATAATTTTAAAAATCAGTACAGCGCGTTCAGGGTAAGCCTGTCTATGACGGTTATTTTCTGCGCATGGGTGACAGGCGGAGAGCCAATGAACGATTCGCTCACCCCCGCGCCTAATTTATTTTTATTTTTTATTATTATTATTGAGTGTTCTGTTTTTTGATTCAGCTCGAATTCTAAATATTCACCGGTAGTATGAATGCTCACGGGCCTAGGCCATTTATTATTATAATTATTATTTTTTACTTCTGCGCATCAACGGACACAGACGGAGTTATTTTGCACGCAGTATAACACCATTTTATTGACACGCATGTCAGCAAGTAACTGATAGCAAAACCAGTATAAGCTGAACCTGTGCCATTCTACAACTTCCGGAGCTCCAGATCCGCTCCAGGCCAAAGTGTTACCACTGTTTTGAGGCAGACTTTACTATGACACAAATAAATCCATGTTGTGCTATAATGTTCACAACTACAATGTAGTAAGAATAGATGTCCGTCAACTATTGCTTACTAGTATCTACTTTAGGTTTCAGTAGTTCCGTCTGTTTTCACACTTGCAGGAACAGTAAAGAATATTCCGCTAGGATGATTCATAAGACCATATCTAAAATGGATTCTTCAAAGTGTCTAGACGTCCGCCATCTAATAGCACTGATTCCACTCAGATATGTGGGAATATTATACTTTTAAGTATGTATGTAGGTATATTCGTCTTTGATACTATTTATTTCAAAGTTTTAAGGAGAAAAGAAAAATAAACTCAAGCAAGGTTTGATAGTCACATTGAGTTGTTTTTTGAACGTGGGCAAGTTCCGCACTAGACCAGAGCACGCTCACTTTTATAAATATATGTAATGGCTTCCGTAGCCATAGGTCCCACTCGAATTATCGATTTGTCGACTGCTGATGATTCACCATTTCGTCAGACCTTCCCTGGTAAGCTGAAATCATTAGGTTAGGTTTTTTAGCAGGCTTCCGCAGCCTGAGGTAACAGGTAACAATTTGGAGCTGGTCGATTTCTCGACCTAAAGGCAATCCGCTTTTCCGTTGACTGATTTATAAGTAAGCGGCCGACAGCGTTGGTTTGAGCTGCTCGGTTAGTTCCTAATATGTTGATTAGGCCCTTATTGAGGTGCGTGCACCTGACTGCATTCTCTGTGTGTGGTGTCAGTAAGATTTAAATTTTTCTTCATTCACTGGCCCACCAACGCACTAAGGACAGGGTCAGTATAACAGTTGTGCAAGCCCTACAGGCCCTGTTTTACCGAGGCCGCCACGTAGCGAGCCGTGCGTGGTGAGGCATGCCTCGCCTGAGGCTGCCTCTAATCCGTACACACCTTTAATAATAATAAAATTAGTTTATTTACTCCCACAAATGGTTTCTTACAAATAACCTATCAGCATGGGTATTTTCAAATAACAACAACCAGGTCTTGACACCGTGTTCGTTCTTCCAACACTCTCTGTCCGTTTTAAGCAAGTGGGTTTATTTTGGTATACTTAACAAATCTCTCGGTTTCAGGTTTTTAGAGCCAGTGATTCTCTTAAGTTTAGATAACAAAACAGTCCCGCACTATAACTTATTTTAAGAGCGACCTTGATGCTAACAGGTCAATGTCTGGCCCCGCCCCAATACCTCCGCAGTAGTTAGGGGTAGCAAGTGCTATATAGGAGTTGGTAGTCTCCGCGACCACCGGTCAGCCAACATATGAGTCCTTCGTTCGACTACAAACATGTACCATGTCAGAGGCCTTTGGCGGCTCAGCAATTCTGACACAAGGTTTATGAGGTCGGTCATTGACCTAACAGCCCATATAATATGATGATGATGACTATAAGGGTCTCCGAGACCTGGTCAACTTATTTCAAAAACTTAATTCCAGACTACCACTGCGTGGAGTTAAAGAAAGTGCACGGAAGTAGTCAAGTTCATTATTTATCTCTTAACACTTCTTCTTAAAAATGATTTGGTCCTTACAGAAGTTGGTATAATGCTGGAGGTGCCATATTCGCCAATCTGTAATTGCCTAGTTAGTATTTATTTGCATATACCATAGGATATTAACCAACCATGTCTCTCAAACTCGAGATTAATTTATTAAACCCGTCTAGTTGAAAAACAGGAATTCATGAACTTGGCTGACACACCGCGGTGTGTCTAGTCATTTTCCTTTAGTTATTATAACCTGGTGGTCTAATATATAGGGATATAAAATAAGGTAGGTATTGTACAGTTTAAAATTATAAGATTAGTTTCCAAACACATCCACGCTATTAGATTTGCATTGTGGCATGGCATCATCCGAGCCATACGGTAGGCATCAGCAGCTACTTTCTATTATAAGTTTGGGCTAGTTTCCGCAACCTGACACCCTTAAAAAGAAGTAACAATTCACAATAACACTCATAAATTTACAGTTTGTCTGTTTATGAATCTTAAGAACTTTTATCTTAAAGATTCTTTTGAAAAGAAGCATTTTTCTTGGCTTGCATGGAAGCAGAGGGTTTCAGCCATGTCTGTGCCCCCCCCCCCCCCCCACTCCCCTCCCTTACCTGAAGGAAGAGGATTTAATGCCTTTTACTTTTATGCATTCTTGTGAGAAGGAGGAGGAGCATTGTGAGAAACTATGGAAACTGAAATGAGTACAAAATTCTAGAGAAGATAGGTACTTACCCAAAATACATACATTCAACGCATCTATCACCATTTTCTGATGCTCTGACTATAAATACTTTATTATTTTGTGGCCTTGATCTTTGACTTTACAGCCGTTTTTGATACAGTAAAGCATGGGATATACCAGCTACAACTTGTTCTATAGTGATAGCATTGCTGATAATAAAATCAATCCTTATTAGTAAGCAGTTTGTTAGTACTCACTTAGTCTTAGATGAGGCAAAGCAATTCATTACTTTATAAACTGTTATGTCAATAATCCTGGACTTGCTTTGTATATGAACGTGAGTGAAAAGTTTTCTTGTCCTAATTTCTTGAAAATTTAGGTGTAATAGGTACCTAAGTACGTACAATCTGTCTGCGGTTTTGACAGCGTTTTAATGGAAATCAGTAGGTATAGAAAGTTTCTAAAGAACAGCATTCAACCTTTCTTTAAACAACATTCAATGAATGATGAAACCGTAATTTAGTGAATAGGTATGATAAATACCGTACAAACAAACTCACATGATATACCTATGTGAACATGATAGATAATGGATAGGTATTTATGGTGGTGCACAGCGTTAAATAAAAGGGGCATATGCCCTCTTTCCATCAAAAAAAAGGATATAAGTAATTGTCTTCAGGTTATAATTTTGTAACCTCTAACGGAGGCTTAGGTATTCTTCCGTCTTCAGATTTCACTAAGCTAGCACATCACCTTCACGCACAAACTTATCTAAGCTTTGAAATATTATATTTTACATAAAAACATATTAATATGTTTTGATTTTCACCGTAATTTGGAAATATGGTATCTTTCTGCACAAATTTACAAATGCCAATGACGTCATTCAGATTTGACAGCTTGTCTATGACACTTGCATCTATGGGTGAGACAACCGCGGGAAATCAAAAAAGCTCGTAGTATTTATCTGGTATCTAGCCATTTACGAATTGCTTTCTTCAAACAACACTGTGTATTTTAGCAAGACACATAATACGTAGTTTGCAAGATTTATTGGATTTTATTCCGATTGTGCTTCAGTGCAACAAGGCCCAGATATTTTTACTAAGGGCCTTATTATACTTTTATATGAATTTCTTAATACTAGTATAATGTATACGACAATAGTTGTTTTTTACATTTAGAATTTATATTATTTGATATTTCGATATTTTTAACGTTTGACTCGGGAGGGCAATAAGGCCCACCAGATGTAATGGGCCTTATTATACTCCTATTTAAGGATACCCCTTGGTTATTACTGACGCTTTCCATTGCCACCAAAACATGCAAAATGATCAGAGGACGACCTCCAAGCAGCTATGGCTGCAGCAGAGCGTGGGCAGCTTTCTCAACGTGCCGCGGCAGATCGTCATAATAATTGACATTCAAAATAAACTATTTTGGTCTGTACAGTAGCGGGATTTATAAAATACCTATAGCGTAATAAGGCCCATAGTCATATTTAGAGAAAAAAATGCAAACATGTTGTAGGTATTTAGTTTTGGTGGCTATTCGAATATCAACGTTTAGTTTTTGATAATTTTATTTACAATAACGGGCGTTATTAAACTCTCATAGTTTAATAAGGCCCACCAGCTATATATTTTTTAAGTTATAATTATTTTTTCCAATGTTTTTGTGGTTTTTTTGTTTGATTTTGAATGATAATTTCAAATATCTGCACATTTCAGGATAGTTTAACTTGAAGTTCCGAATTTATTGTGATTTCCTCGTACTTAAGTTAAAAAGCCCTTATTAAACTATAACAATGATAAGTTATGCAGTTTTTTGGTTGTCTAATGTTTAAATGTGAAGGAAGTTTCGTTTTTAGTTGTTGTTTTGTTGATTTTATTACAATATTTAAAAAAACAGCATATGTATGATGCGGGCTTTATTAAACAGCCCTAGTTTAAATAGGCCCATATTGCGAGTTTTAAAAAGCTTTTGATTCCGATGTTAATACAGAAAAATAGCATGCAAATGTTATGTTGTCAATAAGAATAATAAATATCCTTTAAGATTAAACTTGTTTTATTAGATTATACCTTAAAATCTAATATTTTTAAGGATTTAAAATAAGGCGGGCCTTATTTACCGCAGGTACCTTAATACTTTGATACATATTTACCATAGGTTTTGATACCACCACCCATGTAATAATATTTGGACTGCTACTTCGGATAACGTATAAAACTAGAACGCAAGGATATTACATGATATAAAACGATACACTTCGTAGCGCAGACGCAGATAGAATGACTGAAAAACGTTCGATGAAACTCGATTCAAAAATAAAAGCCGCTGCTAGAAAACTCCACTGAACCCAAAAACTAACTAGCTGGATGCTAACTCAGCGCAGGTTATTTGTGCTGTTTTTACTACTATTTATAGAATAATTTACTTACCTTGGATCCAACGAACCAGCCACGAGTCAGTTTTAATGATCCTAATTATTTTATATCCCGTATAGTGCCGGCAAAGAATGGTACCAACCCATACATACTCGTGGGTGTCGTAATAGGCGACTATGGCTCATAAACGGGAGGAGGTAACTGACATGCCAATTTTTATTTATCAATAAATTTTGAATTGTATTGATGGGTTATCCTCCTGTGTGCCATACCATATTACATACTGCGATCACCTACAACCGGGTTCCATGGTGTTAGCCGTAGCGCTGACAGGCGAGGTTCCCCTCCTCACTTTTTACAGAAAAAGCTAGAATTTTGGAGGGAACTCAGCGTCCTGTAGTGGTCGTTACTTTGGATTATGATGAAATATTAGATGATATATAAATATACTCTGAATTTGTCAAATGCAATCTATTTAAGTTGCGTAAAGTGGTACTCGTGCTACATATGTACCATGTTATGAGCAGTTATTATTATACTAGGCATTAAATTGCATATTACACATATAAGCAGTTATATACTAGGCATTAAATTGCATATTACATATATTGGCAGTTATATACTGGGCATTAAATTGCATGTTACACGTATTGGCAGTTACATACTGGGCATTAAATTGCATGTTACACGTATTGGCAGTTATATACTGGGCATTAAATTGCATATTACATATATTGGCAGTTATATACTGGGCATTAAATTGCATGTTACACGTATTGGCAGTTATATACTGGGCATTAAATTGCATGTTACACGTATTGGCAGTTATATACTGGGCATTCAATTGCATGTTACACGTATTGGCAGTTATATACTTCGCATTAAATTGCATATTACACGTATTGGCAGTTATATACTGGGCATTAAATTGCATATTACACATATTGGCAGTTATATACTGGGCATTAAATTGCATATTACACGTATTGGCAGCTATATACTGGACTTTAAATTGCATATTACATATATTGGCAGCTATATACTGGGCATTAAATTGCATATTGTCTTTTAATAATTCGATATATAAGCAGTTTTATACTGGGCTTTTAATTGCATATTGTCTTTCCAATAATCTGACAAACAAACAGTTACAAACTGAGCATTTAATTGCATATTGGCTAATAGTTTTGTCAATGATGAGATACATACGAGCAGCTACATACTGGCCATTAAATTGTATATTGTCTTTTCAACAATTTAAAATATGAGCAGTTACTAACTGGGCATTAGATTGCATTATGTCAATTATAAAATGAGGCATAATTGGAGCAGTTGTGAATTCCAACTGAATTATTTAATTAATCGGCTCCAATGGTTGGAACGGCTTACTCCTCACCAAAAAAATTCTGCAGCAGGTAAATTCTGGCACTTGTAGCGAGAGTACCCATTACTGTACATTTCCTAATTTAATTAATACATACCTACGAAAAGTTAAATTATTCTGGAAGGGTTTATTTAATGATCATGTCCCTATTTCATTATGTTTAACATACGTACTTTGAACAACGATGCCACAGCAAAAAAAAAAAATTGTGTACACACAGTGGCGACGTTCGTTCCGCTGTGTTCTAAAGGGATCGCTGCTGCTCATTATGAATGACAGTGAAGTACCAACAACTACTCATAGGTACATCGGCTTGTAGCTAGTATAAAAATAATGCAACTGCAAATTGCGCATAAAGACAGTACCGATGTGTATGGGCTATCTCCCAACACATTGAAGGGTGTTATTCCACACATTAGTAATGCACTAGCGAATCTTTATAACGCTAGCCTTCAACAAGGAGCCTATCCTCATGCCCTGAAGAAGGTTAAAATATCTCCTCTGTATAAAGGAAAAGGCAGCAAATCCGATACTAAATCATACAGGCCGATTTCACTTATTCCAGTCATAAGTAAAATCTTCGAAGTAGGTTTAAACAATAGACTACTATCGTACTGGGTACCTCGTGGCACTCTATCAGAGAAACAGTATGCGTATCGACATGGTCGTTCTACAACGGACCTTGTGCGTGAAGTGGTGTGGCAGGTGTTAGGCGCTCGCGAGGCTAGCAGACATGTGGCCGTCATTTGCTGCGATCTCTCCCGAGCATTTGACACCGCTAACCACAACCTAATTAAAGACAAGCTAAGCCACTATGGCATTAGGGGCCCCGTCCTGTCGCTGTTGGTTTCGTTTATGTCCAACAGAAAGCAAATTGTTACCAACCGTTCGGGGCACGTCGTTTCGGAGGAGCTGGAGTGCGTGATGGGTGTTCCGCAGGGGTCCTGCCTTTCTAACACGCTCTTCAGTATCCTTCTGAACGACCTGCCAGCTGCGATCGACGGTGCCCAGATTTACATGTACGCGGACGACGTGACAGCTGTGGTCTCCGCGGAATCAGCAGACCAGCTCGAATATAGTCTCCGAGAAGTAGTATCAAAGCTACATGTATGGTTCACGGCAAACGGTCTCGCCCTTAATAAGGAAAAGACATGTTTCATGAGATTTAGCCTTAACGGTCACGCGCTCCCAGCTCTGAATGTCACCGCTGGTGGCATAGTCCTGCAACAGGTGACATCAACTAGGTTGCTCGGCTTTCAAATAGACAGCGGCCTGTGTTGGGACGAGCATATAGAGCAGTGGTGCGAGCGGCTGGGACGAGCATGTTTCGGACTGCGCCGGCTGGCGTACACCGTTTCCACAGACGTAGTCAGATCCTGCTACTTTGCGACAGTCCATTCGCTTCTCACTTATGGTACAGAGCTGTGGGGACGCGCCGCAGACTGGATCAGAGTATTCCGTATGCAAAAGCGCGCCGTTCGCGCTATAGCACGAGTCCCACAAGGTTTCTCCGCTCGAGAATATTTTAAAAAATATAATATAATGCCATTACCGTGCATCGTAATACAGCAGATTGCCATATTTGTCTATAAAAATAAACAAAATTTTAGCAAGAAAGGCGAAAACAGAAACTATAGTTTAAGGAGCAACAAACAGTTTAATGACCTTCTTACGCCCGCACATAAATTAAAAAAGACTGAGCAATCAGTGTATGTAAGTGGTCCATCAGTTTTTAATAAAATACCAGAAGAAGTACGCAATGCACCTTCCGAACAAATATTTAAAAATAAACTAAAAAGTTGGCTTCTTGAGAAGCAATTTTATGATT